>CM061550.1:275523211-276188157 GCA_030864225.1 Capsicum baccatum var. pendulum
GGTCCTGAATAGATAGTAAAGTCCCATTTTCCAAGAGGGTCCTGAGCAGAAAGTAAAATCACTAAACAGAAAGTAATATCCTATTTTTCAGGAGGATCCTGAACAGAAAGTAAAATCACTAAACAATAAGTAAAGTCCCATTTTTTAGGAGATTCCGGAACAGAAAGTAAAAATCTTTAAACAGAAAGTAAAGTCCCATTTTCCCGGAGGGTCCTAAACAGAAAGTAAAGTCCCATTTTCCAGGAGGGTCCTGAACAGAAAGTAAAGTCCCATTTTCCAGGAGGGTCCTAACAGAAAGTAAAATCCCATTTTCCTGGAGGGTCTTGAACAAAAAGTAAAGTCCCATTTTTTAGGAGGGTGCTGAACAGAAAGTAAACTCCTATTTTTCAGGAGGGTCCTAAACAGAAACCAAAATCCCCTTTTTTCAGGAGGGTCCTGAGTAGAAAATAAAATTCCCATTTTTCAGGAGGGTGCTGAACAGAAAGTAAAGTCTCATTTTCCTGTAGGTGTGCTGAACAGAAAGTAAAGTCCCATTTTCCAGGAGGGTGCTGAACAAAAAGTAAAGTCCCATTTTTCAGGAGGGTCCTGAACAGAAAGTAAAGTACCATTTTCCAGGAGGGTCCTGAACAGAAAGTAAAGTCCCATTTTCCAGGAGGGTCCTGAACAGAAAGTAAAGTCCCATTTTCCAGGAGGGTCCTGAACAGAAAGTAAAGTCCTATTTTCCAGGAGGGTCCTAAACAGAAAGTAAAGTCCCATTTTCCAGGAGGGGTCCTGAACAGAAAGTAAAATCCCATTTTCCAGGAGGGTCTTGAACAAAAAGTAAAGTCCCATTTTTCAGGACGATCCTGAACAGAAAGTAAAGTCCCATTTTCCAGGAGGGGTCCTGAATAGAAAGCAAAATCCCTTTTTTCAGGAGGGTCTTGAGTAGAAAATAAAATTCCCATTTTTCAGGAGGGTCCTGAGCAGAAAGTAAAATCACTAAACAGAAAGTAAAATCCCATTTTTCAGGAGGGTCCTGAACAGAAAGTAAAATCACTAAACAAAAAGTAAAGTCCCATTTTTCATGAGATTCCTGAACAGAAAGTAAAAATCTTTAAACAGAAAGTAAAGTCCCATTTTCCAGGAGGGTCCTGAACAGAAAGTAAAATCCCATTTTTTAGGAGGGTCCTGAACAGAAAGTAAAGTCCCATTTTCCAGGAGGGGCGCTGAACAGAAAGTAAAGTCCCATTTTCCAGGAGTGTCCTGAACAGAAAGTAAAGTCCCATTTTCCAGGAGGTTCCTGAACAGAAAGTAAAGTCCCATTTTCCAGGAGGATCCTGAACAGAAAGTAAAATCCAATTTTCCAGGAGGGTCCTGAACAGAAAGTAAAGTCCCATTTTTCAGGAGGGTCCTGAACAAAAAGTAAAGTCCCATTTTCCAGGAGGGTCTTGAACAAAAAGTAAAGTCCCATTTTTTAGGAGGGTCCTGAACAGAAAGTAAACTCCCATTTTCCAGGAGGGTCCTGAACAGAAACTAAAATCCCTTTTTTCAGGAGGGTCCTGAGTAGAAATTAAAATTCCCATTTTTCAGGAGGGTCCTGAGCAGAAAGTAAAATCACTAAACAGAAAGTAAAATCCCATTTTTTAGGAGGGTTCTGAACAGAAAGTAAAAACACTAAACATAAAGTAAAGTCCCATTTTTCAGGAGGGTCCTGAACAGAAAGTAAAAATCTTAAAACAGAAAGTAAAGTCCCATTTTCCAGGAGGGTCCTGAACAGAAAGTAAAGTCCCATTTTTTCAGGAGGGTCCTGAACAGAAAGTAAAATCTCATTTTTCAGGAGGGTCCTGAACAGAAAGTAAAGTCCCATTTTCCAGGAGGGGCGCTGAACAGAAAGTAAAGTCCCATTTTCCAGGAGGGTCCTGAACAGAAAGTAAAGTCCCATTTTCTAGGAGGGTCCTGAACAGAAAGTAAAATCCCATTTTTCAGGAAGGTCCTGAACAGAAAGTAAAAATCTTTAAACAGAAAGTAAAGTTCCATTTTTCAGGAGGGTCATGAGCAGAAAGTAAAATCACTAAACAGAAAGTAAAATCCCATTTTTAGGAGGGTCCTGAACAGAAAGTAAAATCACTAAACAAAAAGTAAAATCCCTGGGCAGAAAGTAAAATCCCATTTTTCAGGAGGGTCCTGAACAGAAAGTAAAATCACTAAACAGAAAGTAAAGTCCCATTTTTCAGGAGGGTCCTGAACAGAAAGTAAAAAACTTTAAACAGAAAGTAAAGTCCCATTTTCCAGGAGAGTCCTGAATTGGATGGTACACCCAACGAAATACGGTTATAGAGTCAACAACCCCTCCTCTTGAAGGCCTAAATATTCCCTATTCCAATGAAGTCATCAAGGCTTCGCCTTTCAAGACTAAATCTGACAGAGGATCTATGACTCCTCAGTGTAAAGATCTTGATAGAATAATTGAGCAGAACAATTATACTAATCAAGTTCTTCATACCATATCTCAGCAAATTGAAGATACGAAGGGAACTCCTCTTCCGACTCCTATACCTGTCAAGAGCACTCCTAGCTCAAAACCTATCTCTAACCCTATCTTCAAAATTCCCGAATTCAAAAAGGAAAAATTCCCTGACCTCAATGACGATTTCAAAATCTCAGAACAGATTTTGGAAAAAATCAATACTAAACTTGATAAGTTTAAAATGTCCCAACAAGGAGAATCCAGTTCTCAAAAGAACTCTCTCTCCAAACTTACAAATGAAAGATATAGTCTCAAAAAGAACTATTACAAAAAACCCTCTCCTCCTGACTTTCAATATGAGGAACATCCTTACCTCTCCACCTGCAATCACGATGGAAGGGGTATTAATGAATGGAATATTGACGGTCTGGCAGAACACCAGATATATAATAAGCTCCATGAAATGGCTGTATCAATTACCGCCTTCCTTTTGGGCACTACGAATGGAATGTCTTACCATTTGGGCTTAAAAATGCTCCCTCTGAATTCCAGAATATCATGAACAATATTTTCAATGAATATTCTTATATGTCAATTGTTTATATTGATGATGTGTTAATTTTCTCTGAGAACATTGATTCCCATTTTAAGCATCTTAATACATTCTTTAAGGTTGTAAAACTCAATGGTCTTGTTGTCAGTGCTAAGAAAATGAAGTTGTTTCAAACCTCCATTCGTTTTCTAGGACATGATTTGCATCAGGGTAGCCATAAGCCCATTTGTAGAGCCATAGAGTTCTCATCTAAATTTCCCAATGAGATTACGGATAAAACTCAACTACAAAGGTTTTTAGGAAGCCTAAATTATGTTGCCGATTTTATCCCTCACATTAGGCAGGTCTGTGAACCTCTCTATAAACGTCTGAAGAAAAATCCAGTTCCATGGAGTTCTGAACAAACCAACGCCATTAAAAAGATTAAATCTTTAGTTCAAAACCTTCCCTGCTTAGGCATCCCCAATCCTGAAGAATTCATGATTGTAGAAACCGATGCATCTGACATAGGTTATGGTGGTATTCTTAAGCAAAGGATATCTGATGACTCTCCCGAACAATTAGTTTCTTTTTCTTTCCTTTTCTTTTTGTAGCAAGGTCAGTGAAACCATAATCACTGCAGAAGGTTCCTAGACCATATTTACCTTTATGCTTAAGCTGTTGTTTAAGCTTAAGATCAGTACACAGGTCTATTCCGGTAGCGGTGATAAAGCTCACTATGTCACCGTAAGTAAGCCTGTTGTAAGGGATTTGACCATCGAATCTGGTCTTGATGTTTGTTCTGACCTTGTCAGCGAATAGAAGAGGAAGACCGCTGATAAAACGTTCTTTCCAGAAGTCATTATTGCAGTCAGGTCTGATCAGGACTTTAACCAGGAAGGTATCCTTGTACCAGATTTGCTCTGAATTGCCTAATGCATTTTGGGAACGCAAGAAGCATCTCGTTGAACTTCCTTATATTGCTGGCTTCAACGAAAAGCAAATTCCTACGAAAGCCAGACCAATTCAAATGAATCAAGAGATGATGGAAATCTGCAAAAAGGAAATCAATCATCTCCTTCATAAGGGTATCATTAGGCCCTCTAATTCCCCTTGGAGTTGCTCTGTATTTTACGTAAATAACAGTGCAGAAAAAGAAAGAGGAACTCCTAGGCTTGTTATTAATTACAAGCCATTAAATGCGGTCTTAAAATGGATCAGACACCCAATCCCTAATAAAAGGGATCTCCTCAAGAGAACCTATAAGGCCAACCTTTACAGCAAATTCGATATGAAGTCAGGATTCTGGCAAATTCAAATTGCTGAAAAGGACAAATATAAGACTGCCTTCAACGTCCCTTTTGGGCACTACGAATGGAATGTCTTACCATTTGGGCTTAAAAATGCTCCCTCTGAATTCCAGAATATCATGAACAATATTTTCAATGAATATTCTTATATGTCAATTGTTTATATTGATGATGTGTTAATTTTCTCTGAGAACATTGATTCCCATTTTAAGCATCTTAATACATTCTTTAAGGTTGTAAAACTCAATGGTCTTGTTGTCAGTGCTAAGAAAATGAAGTTATTTCAAACCTCCATTCGTTTTCTAGGACATGATTTGCATCAGGGTAGCCATAAGCCCATTTGTAGAGCCATAGAGTTCTCATCTAAATTTCCCAATGAGATTACGGATAAAACTCAACTACAAAGGTTTTTAGGAAGCCTAAATTATGTTGCCGATTTTATCCCTCACATTAGGCAGGTCTGTGAACCTCTCTATAAACGTCTGAAGAAAAATCCAGTTCCATGGAGTTCTGAACAAACCAACGCCATTAAAAAGATTAAATCTTTAGTTCAAAACCTTCCCTGCTTAGGCATCCCCAATCCTGAAGCATTCATGATTGTAGAAACCGATGCATCTGACATAGGTTATGGTGGTATTCTTAAGCAAAGGATATCTGATGACTCTCCCGAACAATTAGTTCGTTTTACCTCTGGCATCTGGAATGCTGCTCAGAAAAACTATAGCACTGTTAAAAAAGAAGTTTTATCTATAGTGCTATGTATCACCAAATTTCAAGATGACCTTATCAATAAGGAATTTCTTCTTCGCGTTGATTGCAAATCAGCTAAAGAAATTTTACAAAAGGATGTTAAAAATCTCGTTTCAAAACAGATATTTGCTAGATGGCAAGCTCTCCTATCTAGCTTTGATTTTCAAATTGAATTTATCAAAGGAGAACATAACTCCCTTCCCGATTTTCTAACAAGAGAATTCTTACAGGGCCATGAGACCGAATCTGGGGAAAAACCCCAAACAGGAACAACCAAGAATGGCTAGACCATTCGACGCTCCTCTAGCTACGGCAAATCCACTCCGGCCTTCTATTCCGCAAAGGCCAGTTCTCAAGGAAGAGATTCAATCTCCAAATCCCAACAGGTTCGCAGCACTACAAGCCTCCACCAGCACCCACAAATCTGGTAGATATGAAGACAAATTTGCCCGTTATCCAAGGACAAACAGCAGCCAGCTCTTCAGTACAGACTAAGCAGAGCTATACAATGAAGGCTCCAGAAACCTTCGCAGAAGCAGTCGATCCAGCATCAGCCAAGACTGCTCCAACACCAACGACTCAAGTTAAGGAAGAGTTTAAGTATATTACTACTCAGGTATGCCCCATAATTGCACTGGACAAGGCATACGAAGGATATTATATGAACCAGCTCATCAAGCCGGTTTATACCAACATGAACTTTGTGGACACTGAAGATCCACTCAAAACTCATCGGTTTTACGAGGCTATCCTAGTAGATACCGACTCTATTGAAGTAGAACATTCAATTCACTATCAAGAGGGTTCTAACCCCTTTCAACTGGTTTGTGGATCACCTGCATACCCCAGTTTCCCTATCAATGCCGCATCGACCGCAAACATACAACTGGTACGACTATAAGTCGGCCTGGTTTAATTTCCTATTCGTTCGACCGGGACATACCTGGTTTGTCAAATATTGCCCAGCTATGGTAGAAGCCATTATACCAAGATGGTTCTATGAATGGTGGGAATGCTTTGGAGGAACTAAGGAAGTTTAAATCAATAGATCCGTCGGGGTGTTGGATCACCCGTTCGATCTGAGATTTTTCGGAATAAATCCGAACAGGTTGGGTGATAGCCTCAAAGTGCCAGTCATTGCATCGGAGAATATCATCCCAAACAAGAGCCTTTGGAACAAAGACTGTGCTTCGGTCTTTGTTTGCTTCCATTAGGGTGGTAACCCCTTTAGGGCTCGTAAATCTAGCTTTTGGTGCTAGAGGTTCAGGAACCCTGGTATGCTGTTGATAATAGACTTTAGGTACCGGACCAGAGAAGTCAACCCCTCTAATCTTTCCCTTGTCATCAACTTCATTTTCGTCACTTCCCTCCCGGGGTTTGGAAGTGGAGGCACGAGTGGAGATAGATCGACGAAACGACGAGTGTCGAGACGAGTCTAGACCAAGGAATTTTAAATCAATAGATCCGTCGGGGTGTTGGATCACCCGTTCGATCTGAGATTTTTCGGAATAAATCCAAACAGGTTGGGTGATAGCCTCAAAGTGCCAGTCATTGCATCGGAGAATATCATCCCAAACAAGAGCCTTTGGAACAAAGACTGTGCTTCGGTCTTTGTTTGCTTCCATTAGGGTGGTAACCCCTTTAGGGCTTGTAAATCTAGCTTTTGGTGCTAGAGTTGTTCCCATGAGACGATAATATACTCGGTATATAATCGCTATTTCTCTGGTGTTCTCCTTACTATTCATGTTTTTTGTTTTAACATTTAGAGTTAAAACATCCATGATGTTAGGATCATTAATATCCACGGAGAAATTGGGATAACAATTAAAGTATACCGGGCCGTCGGCGAGGTTACTTTGTATTACACCTAAGAGTGAGTCGTCAAAATTTAAGAGACGAGCATCCCTTAGGATAGCACAGACTGGGATATCAAGTCCCTGTCTGAATAGTGGCTTAATAGCTACTTGAACAAGTCCAACATGCAGATAATTAAACTGATTTTTAAATCTATTAATATCTAGCTCATTGAACAGTTGAATAATTTCTAAAGAATTATTGATAGCAACAGTAGACTCAGAGGTCTTGATATTATGTTTTTTCAAAAAACTAAATTTTCCGATTTGATAAAACGTGTTGAAAGATTCTTCTGGAATACTCCAGTTTTGAAGATCATTTTCAATATTGGCAATCGGAGTTGCCTGAGAAGACAAGTTAACAGTATTTTTAACGTGATTGTTCATCATTTTAAACAAACTGTCCAGAGACTAACAGAGCAAACATATATGTTCTTAACAAGCAGGCATATTAACCATAAACAGATATGCAGGGACGAATCTAATTATGAATCTATATCTATGGCTTATGGAATTTTAACAAGTTTTAATGGCTTTACACTAAAGACTGCTAAGTGTTATCTTAGTCGACGGGACCACCAACAAGATCTTAACACGCCACACCTAGGCTTAACGATCTACTTTCAGGCTGACCAACGTCTACACCGGAGATTAATCGGTTTCTTCAAACACCTTAACAGTCTACAGTTACCTCATACTTGAATTAAAACCCCATTATAAGACAAGATATATAATCATAATTATATTAAGTAACAGCATACCGGATTAAAGTAATATGTTCTTATATGAACATAGTTTTGCTCATGCTCTAGACAGATTATATGTTTAGCCGCTCATGCTAAACATACAATCTGCCGTCATGGCTCTGATACCAGAAAAAGGATCGTGAGTATTATATGTAAAATTATGCGGAAATTAAGAAAGAAAGAATTATAAAACTTACAATTTTATTGAAAGCTTAGGAAAACATTTGATTACAAGAGAGAGAATGGGCTTAGAGAATTTCTTATATGAGGAAATTTCTGAATGCCTTCTCTAGTGGAGAATGAAGCCTTATATAGGCAAAATGAGAAAAGTAAATACATCTAGAGTGTACAAGCGTTCGGCTTAGATTTTACCGACAAAATAGTGGGGCTGCTTTTTGAAAAGCAGAGTGATGATGCCTTTTCTTCTGAAAAGCTGCCGAGTGCGCCTTTTGAAAAAGCTGCTGAGTGCGCCTTTTGAAAAAGCTGATTCCTTTTAGTGAAAGGTGATGCTGAAGGTTTTGTCATCTAGAGGAGACAGGATGGGTCCTGGATTCTAATCAGGAATAGTGAATTGCCCTTTTACCGAGATAATTCCGGTTCTTTGAACCTCTATCTCTAGAAGGGTTAAATTCCTATTCATAATAGGGATCCATGTAGGCCATAGCTAATCCTTTTGGATTTAGCATATCGCCATTGTCATCACTGCTTCCTGTAGAAGAAGCCTCTGCAATGAGCTGAAGTAATTCTTCAGTGTTGGTTGATGCTTCTTGCTTGTCCAAATCATCCAAAGCTTTCTTGAGTCTCTCTTTCAGAGCCTTCTTGCTAGTGGAGGAGCTGGAAGATGAAGCTGCGGATTTTCCTTTGTCAGGAGTCCTGGGAGCAGTTGGCTTGGGAGTCCAACCTTTGACTTTTACTTCTTTGGATAAGTACTTAATCCTGTGCTGTTCAAACTTGATGAAGTTCCAGGATATAATATACGAAATCCTTTTCTTAATAAAAAACTTACACATTTGAATATGTGTGGGTAAGGTAGAACATCCCTCTTTGATTATGAAATCAGGGAGACGTTTAACAAATTGTTACGGAAGAACTTCCTTAGTTCCTCCAAAGCATTCCCACCATTCATAGAACCATCTTGGTATAATGGCTTCTACCATAGCTGGGCAATATTTGACAAACCAGGTATGTCCCGGTCGAACGAATAGGAAATTAAACCAGGTCGACTTATAGTCGTACCAGTTGTATGTTTGCGGTCGATGCGGCATTGATAGGGCAACTGGGGTATGCAGGTGATCCACAAACCAGTTGAAAGGGGTTAGAACCCTCTTGATAGTGAATTTAGAGTATCCAATATGCTCTGGGTAACTCTCATCCACTGAATGTTCTACTTCAATAGAGTCGGTATCTACTAGGATGGCCTCGTAAAACCGACGAGTTTTGAGTGGATCTTCAGTGTCCACAAAGTTCATGTTGGTATAAACCGGCTTGATGAGCTGGTTCATATGATATCCTTCGTATGCCTTGTCCAGTGCAATTATGGGGCATACCTGAGTAGTAATATACTTAAACTCTTCCTTAACTGGAGTCGTTGGTGTTGGAGCAGTCTTGGCTGATGCTGGATCGACTGCTTCTGCGAAGGTTTCTGGAGCCTTCATTGTATAGCTCTGCTTAGTCTGTACTGAAGAGCTGGCTGCTGTTTGTCCTTGGATAACGGGCAAATTTGTCTTCATATCTACCAGCTTTGTGGGTGCTGGTGGAGGCTGTAGTGCTGCGAACCTGTTGGGATTTGGAGATTGAATCTCTTCCTTGAGAACTGGACTTTGCGGAATAGAAGGCCGGAGTGGATTTGCCGTAGCTAGAGGAGCGTCGAATGGTCTAGCCATTCTTGGTTGTTCCTGTTTGGGGTTTTTCCCCAGATTCGGTCTCATGGCCCTGTAAGAATTCTCTTGTTAGAAAATCGGGAAGGGAGTTATGTTCTCCTTTGATAAATTCAATTTGAAAATCAAAGCTAGATAGGAGAGCTTGCCATCTAGCAAATATCTGTTTTGAAACAAGATTTTTAACATCCTTTTGTAAAATTTCTTTAGCTGATTTGCAATCAACGCGAAGAAGAAATTCCTTATTGATAAGGTCATCTTGAAATTTGGTGATACATAGCACTATAGATAAAACTTCTTTTTTAACAGTGCTATAGTTTTTCTGAGCAGCATTCCAGATGCCAGAGGTAAAACGAACTAATTGTTTGGGAGAGTCATCAGATATCCTTTGCTTAATAATACCACCATAACCTATGTCAGATGCATCGGTTTCTACAATCATGAATGCTTCAGGATTGGGGATGCCTAAGCAGGGAAGGTTTTGAACTAAAGATTTAATCTTTTTAATGGCGTTGGTTTGTTCAGAACTCCATGGAACTGGATTTTTCTTCAGACGTTTATAGAGAGGTTCACAGACCTGCCTAATGTGAGGGATAAAATCGGCAACATAATTTAGGCTTCCTAAAAACCTTTGTAGTTGAGTTTTATCCGTAATCTCATTGGGAAATTTAGATGAGAACTCTATGGCTCTACAAATGGGCTTATGGCTACCCTGATGCAAATCATGTCCTAGAAAACGAATGGAGGTTTGAAACAACTTCATTTTCTTAGCACTGACAACAAGACCATTGAGTTTTACAACCTTAAAGAATGTATTAAGATGCTTAAAATGGGAATCAATGTTCTCAGAGAAAATTAACACATCATCAATATAAACAATTGACATATAAGAATATTCATTGAAAATATTGTTCATGATATTCTGGAATTCAGAGGGAGCATTTTTAAGCCCAAATGGTAAGACATTCCATTCGTAGTGCCCAAAAGGGACGTTGAAGGCAGTCTTATATTTGTCCTTTTCAGCAATTTGAATTTGCCAGAATCCTGACTTCATATCGAATTTGCTGTAAAGGTTGGCCTTATAGGTTCTCTTGAGGAGATCCCTTTTATTAGGGATTGGGTGTCTGATCCATTTTAAGACCACATTTAATGGCTTGTAATTAATAACAAGCCTAGGAGTTCCTCTTTCTTTTTCTGCACTGTTATTTACGTAAAATGCAGAGCAACTCCAAGGGGAATTAGAGGGCCTAATGATACCCTTATGAAGGAGATGATTGATTTCCTTTTTGCAGATTTCCATCATCTCTTGATTCATTTGAATTGGTCTGGCTTTCGTAGGAATTTGCTTTTCGTTGAAATCAGCAATATAAGGAAGTTCAACGAGATGCTTCTTGTGTTCCCAAAATGCATTAGGCAATTCAGAGCAAATATCGTTTTCAAACTTCTCTTGAAGGAGGGTGATCTTGTTGACCATCTCCGGGGTTTTTAAAGTTTGCTCAATATGCTTGAGCTGAACGTCTTGTTTTAGAAAACAAATGTGAGAAGATAAACGGTTTATTTTTGAACACAGTTTCTTCTTTGATTCTCTGTCCATCGTTTTTAGAAAGAGGACGGAGTAAAGGGAAGAAAAGCTCGGTTCCCAAAAGGACTGAGCGTAAACCATCATAGTCGCTCTGGTAAGGGCGAATTTGATTAACGAACGGTATGCCAAGAATGATATCTTCGATGATATCTTCAGAAATGACAAAATTACTAACAAGGCAAATGCCATTGTTACATATATGGGCTTTCTGAAGCTCATAAGTATTTGTCATTTTCTCTCCAGTGGCTGAGTATAATTTAGTTTTACTCTTCTGGAGGTATTTGGTAGGGATAAGGCCCTTGACAATACAGTTACTGTCTGCACCAGTGTCAAATAGAGCGACTCTGTTGAGAACAAAGTCTTG
This sequence comes from Capsicum baccatum var. pendulum, assembly GCA_030864225.1. Lineage (NCBI taxonomy): Eukaryota > Viridiplantae > Streptophyta > Magnoliopsida > Solanales > Solanaceae > Capsicum > Capsicum baccatum. The sequence goes on from CM061550.1 coordinate 275,534,672, forward strand.
ATTAATGACAATCTTTACAACGATATGCTCGCTGTAAGCTTTAATGGCGGAAATGGCTTTTCCCGAAGAGGATGGAACATCAGACGGAATGTCAGTTCCAGGGAATGGATCTGGGTCTTTCAGATGATCCATGGGTGTTATAGGAAGATATTTGGGAGATTCAGGGGCCTTCTCTGAAGGTAAGGCTGACCTAACGACTTGTTCTGTGAGGATGTTAAGCTCCACATGATCAAGTCTGGTTTTGAGATTTTTGATTTCTCCCTTTAGGTAGGTGATTTCTCCCTTCAAGTCAGAGATGGTAGGTTCTGAGGGGGACGCTTGGAACTTAGCCATAACCTTTTGCATATTGAAAGGTTGAACAATAGGTTTGGCTTTTGGGGGACTTTCTTCTTGAGAAAGTAAGCGTTTGAGCTCTTGAAGATACTTACTTCGAAGCTCATCGTCAGAAATATGTTCTATAATGTCGAACAGGATTTCCTTGGGTCTTCCGGTTATGACATTAATGGTTTTGTTTGAACAAGTACAGAAAGTGCCATTGCACTCGCAATCTTGTCCTGATTGAGAATCGTCAGACTCATAAGCGGCGTTGATATATTCTTCGTCGCTATAATCTTCGTCTGAAGAAGATTCGGAAGCTGTTGAGGAGTCGTCTTCCATTATAGAAAATAATTTCTCCTTTGCTTCGTCCGAAAGATCAAGTTGATTGATCTTTTTCTTCTTGCTGGATTTGCAATCTTTCGACCTATGGCCAGATTTGCCACACGTCCAGCAAGTGTCTTTGGCTTTCTTGGAAAACTTTCTTTTGGTTTTCCTGCTGGGTTTATCGGACTCTTTTTTGTAACTCTGTTTAGAAAAAGACCTTTTGAAAGGTTTCTTTTTCTTTCCTTTTCTTTTTGTAGCAAGGTCAGTGAAACCATAATCACTGCAGAAGGTTCCTAGACCATATTTACCTTTATGCTTAAGCTGTTGTTTAAGCTTAAGATCAGTACACAGGTCTATTCCGGTAGCGGTGATAAAGCTCACTATGTCACCGTAAGTAAGCCTGTTGTAAGGGATTTGACCATCGAATCTGGTCTTGATGTTTGTTCTGACCTTGTCAGCGAACAGAGGAGGAAGACCGCTGATAAAACGTTCTTTCCAGAAGTCATTATTGCAGTCAGGTCTGATCAGGACTTTAACCAGGAAGGTATCCTTGTACCATCTAAAGTCTGCTAGATTTTTGCAGCGAAGGTTATTCAAGATTTCTAGACTTCTATCTTGGAAAAGTTTGGGCTCTCCCACGAAGTGTCTAGCTATATGATAGAGAAGGGTAGCGCAAGCATCTTCTTGTGCTTCCTGTACTGTGGTCTCCCTACCGTCTTCAACTTTCACCTTTTGTACGGTAGTTGTAGCATTGTAAATGAGGTCCTTTTCTTCCTCGGAGACGTAGTTGTCCCACCAATGTTTAATCATACCGGTAAAACCCGAGACTACCATGGTGGCAGCTCCTTTGTCAGAGGAACCTTTAATCTTGTAGGCGGTAATTGATACAGCCATTTCATGGAGCTTATTATAGATCTGGTGTTCTGCCAGACCGTCAATATTCCATTCATTAATACCCCTTCCATCGTGATTGCAGGTGGAGAGGTAAGGATGTTCCTCATATTGAACGTCAGGAGGAAAGGGTTTTTTGTAATAGTTCTTTTTGAGACTATATCTTTCATTTGTAAGTTTGGAGAGAGAGTTCTTTTGAGAACTGGATTCTCCTTGTTGGGACATTTTAAACTTAGCAAGTTTAGTATTGATTTTTTCCAAAATCTGTTCTGAGATTTTGAAATCGTCATTGAGGTCAGGGAATTTTTCCTTTTTGAATTCGGGAATTTTGAAGATAGGGTTAGAGATAGGTTTCGAGCTAGGAGTGCTCTTGACAGGTATAGGAGTCGGAAGAGGAGTTCCCTTCGTATCTTCAATTTGCTGAGATATGGTATGAAGAACTTGATTAGTATAATTGTTCTGCTCTATTATTCTATCAAGATCTTTACACTGAGGAGTCATAGATCCTCTGTCAGATTTAGTCTTGAAAGGCGAAGCCTTGATGACTTCATTGGAATAGGGAATATTTAGGCCTTCAAGAGGAGGGGTTGTTGACTCTATAACCGTATTTCGTTGGGTGTACCATCTGGTAACCATAACGTTGAGCGGTTCAACTTGGTTTTCTATCTTTCTAGTTTTCTCTAACCAGAAGAAGAATTCCATATCACATCGGAGTCTTTTCATGTCGGCTATCCATAGCCTTCCTAACTCCTTTTGTTGCTCGCTGGAATAGGTACTAAGGTACCATTTCCTCTTAAGGGTGTCCTTTGGGTGATTCCATCGGACTTTCAAGGATGCGAGGTCTGGAGAATATTCTTCATTATCATTTTTAATAACAAGAAGACTAGGGTCAGTCCTGACCTTTTGAAGAGGGGGAGCCATTTCGGATGCGGTTGGGCTTCCTGGCTCGTAAAGGTTTTCGGGTTCAGGAACCCTGGTATGCTGTTGATAATAGACTTTAGGTACCGGACCAGAGAAGTCAACCCCTCTAATCTTTCCCTTGTCATCAACTTCATTTTCGTCACTTCCCTCCCGGGGTTTGGAAGTGGAGGCACGAGTGGAGATAGATCGACGAAACGACGAGTGTCGAGACGAGTCTAGACCAAGGAATTTTAAATCAATAGATCCGTCGGGGTGTTGGATCACCCGTTCGATCTGAGATTTTTCGGAATAAATCCGAACAGGTTGGGTGATAGCCTCAAAGTGTCAGTCATTGCATCGGAGAATATCATCCCAAACAAGAGCCTTTGGAACAAAGACTGTGCTTCGGTCTTTGTGTGCTTCCATTAGGGTGGTAACCCCTTTAGGGCTCGTAAATCTAGCTTTTGGTGCTAGAGTTGTTCCCATGAGACGATAATATACTCGGTATATAATCGCTATTTCTCTGGTGTTCTCCTTACTATTCATGTTTTTTGTTTTAACATTTAGAGTTAAAACATCCATGATGTTAGGATCATTAATATCCACGGAGAAATTGGGATAACAATTAAAGTATACCGGGCCGTCGGCGAGGTTACTTTGTATTACACCTAAGAGTGAGTCGTCAAAATTTAAGAGACGAGCATCCCTTAGGATAGCACAGACTGGGATATCAAGTCCCTGTCTGAATAGTGGCTTAATAGCTACTTGAACAAGTCCAACATGCAGATAATTAAACTGATTTTTAAATCTATTAATATCTAGCTCATTGAACAGTTGAATAATTTCTAAAGAATTATTGATAGCAACAGTAGACTCAGAGGTCTTGATATTATGTTTTTTCAAAAAACTAAATTTTTCGATTAGATAAATCGTGTTGAAAGATTCTTCTGGAATACTCCAGTTTTGAAGATCATTTTCAATATTGGCAATCGGAGTTGCCTGACAAGACAAGTTAACAGTATTTTTAACGTGATTGTTCATCATTTTAAACAAACTGTCCAGAGACTAACAGAGCAAACATATCTGTTATTTTCCAGGAGGGTCTTGAGTAGAAAATAAAATTCCCATTTTTCAGGAGGGTCCTGAGCAGAAAGTAAAATCACTAAACAAAAAGTAATATCCTATTTTTCAGGAGGGTCATGAACAGAAAGTAAAATCACTAAACAATAAGTAAAGTCCCATTTTTCAGGAGATTCCTGAACAAAAAGTAAAAATCTTTAAACAGAAAGTAAAGTCCCATTTTCCAGGAGGGTCCTGAACAGAAAGTAAAGTCCCATTTTTCAGGAGGGTCCTGAACAGAAAGTAAAGTCCCATTTTCCAGGAGGGCGCTGAACAGAAAGTAAAGTCCCATTTTCCAGGAGGGTCCTGAACAGAAAGTAAAGTCCCATTTTCCTGGAGGGTCCTGAACAGAAAGTAATGTCCCATTTTCTAGGAGGGTCCTGAACAAAAAGTAAAATCCCATTTTCCAGGAGGGTCCTGAACAAAAGTAAAGTCCCATTTTTCAGGAGGGTCCTGATAAGAAAGTAAAGTCCCATTTTCCAGGAGAGTCCTGAACAGAAAGTAAAGTCTGATTTTCCAGTAGGGTCCTGAACAGAAAGTAAAGTCCCATTTTCTAGGAGGGTCCGGAACAGAAAGTAAAGTCCCATTTTCCAGGAGGGTCCTGAACAGAAAGTAAAGTCCCATTTTCCAGGAGGGTCCTGAAAAGAAAGTAAACTCCCATTTTCGAGGAGGGTCCTGAACAGAAACAAAAATCCCTTTTTTCAGGAGGGTCCTGAGTAGAAAATAAAATTCCCATTTTTCAGGAGGGTCCTGAGCAGAAAGTAAAATCACTAAACAGAAAGTAAAGTCCCATTTTTCAGGAGGGTCCTGAACAGAAAGTAAAATCACTAAACAAAAAGTAAAGTCCCATTTTTCAGGAGAGTCCTGAATAGAAAGTAAAAATCTTTAAACAGAAAGTAAAGTCCCATTTTTCAGGAGGGTGCTGAGTGGAAAGTAAAATCACTAAACAGAAAGTAATATCCCATTTTTCAGGAGGGTCCTGAACAGAAAGTAAAATCACTAAAAAAAAAGTAAAGTCTCATTTTTCAGGAGAGTCCTGAACAGAAAGTATAAATCTTTAAACAAAAAGTAAAGTCACATTTTTTCAGGAAGGTCCTGAGCAGAAAGTAAAATCACTAAATAGAAAGTAAAATCCCATTGTTTAGGAGGGTCCTGAACAGAAAGTAAAATCACTAAACAATAAGTAAAATCACTGGACAGAAAGTAAAATCCCATTTTTCAGGAGGGTTCTGAACAGAAAGTAAAAACACTAAATAAAAAGTAAAGTCCCATTTTCCAGGAGGGTCCTGAACAGAAAGTAAAGTCCCATTTTCCAGGAGGGTCCTGAACAGAAAGTAAAATCCCATTTTCCCGGAGGGTCCTAAACAAAAAGTAAAGTCCCATTTTTTAGGAGGGTCCTGAACAGAAAGTAAAGTCCCATTTTTCAAGAGGGTCCTGAACAGAAAGTAAAATCACTAAACAATAAGTAAAATCACTGGACAGAAAGTAAAATCCCATTTTCCAGGAGGGTCCTGAACAGAAAGTAAAGTCCCATTTTCCAGGAAGGTCCTGAACAGAAAGTTAAGTCCCATTTTCCTGGAGGGTCCTGAACAGAAAGTAAAGTCCCATTTTCCCGGAGGGTCCTAAACAGAAAGTAAAGTCCCATTTTCCAGGAGGGTCCTGAATAGAAAGTAAAGTCCCATTTTCCAGGAGGGTCCTGAACAGAAAGTAAAATCCCATTTTCCAGGAGGGTCCTGAAAAGAAAGTAAAGTCCCATTTTCCAGGAGGGTCCTGAACAGAAAGTAAAGTCCCATTTTCCAGGAGGGTGCTGAACAGAAAGTAAAGTCCCATTTTCCAGGAGGGTCCTGAACAGAAAGTAAAGTCCCATTTTCCAGGAGGGTCCTGAACAGAAAGTAAAATCCCATTTTCCCAGAGGGTCCTAAACAAAAAGTAAAGTCCCATTTTTTAGGAGGGTCCTGAACAGAAAGTAAAGTCCCATTTTTCAAGAGGGTCCTGAACAGAAAGTAAAATCACTAAACAATAAGTAAAATCACTGGACAGAAAGTAAAATCCCATTTTCCAGGAGGGTCCTGAACAGAAAGTAAAGTCCCATTTTCCAGGAGGGTCCTGAACAGAAAGTTAAGTCCCATTTTCCTGGAGGGTCCTGAACAGAAAGTAAAGTCCCATTTTCCCGGAGGGTCCTAAACAGAAAGTAAAGTCCCATTTTCCAGGAGGGTCCTGAATAGAAAGTAAAGTCCCATTTTCCAGGAGGGTCATGAACAGAAAGTAAAATCCCATTTTCCAGGAGGGTCCTGAACAGAAAGTAAAGTCCCATTTTCCAAGAGGGTCCTGAACAGAAAGTAAAGTCCCATTTTTCAGGAGGGTCCTGAGCAGAAAGTAAAATCACTAAACAGAAACTAAAATCCCATTTTTCAGGAGGGTCCTGAACAGAAAGTAAAATCACTAAACAAAAAGTAAAGTCCCATTTTACAGGAGTGTCCTGAACAGAAAGTAAAAATCTTTAAACAGAAAGTAAAGTCCCACTTTTCAGGAGGGTCCTGAGTAGAAAATAAAATTCCCATTTTTCAGGACGGTCCTGAGCAGAAAGTAAAATCACTAAATAGAAAGTAAAATCCCATTTTTCAGGAGGGTCCTGAACAGAAAGTAAAATCACTAAACAAAAAGTAAAGTCCCATTTTTCAGGAGAGTCCTGAACAGAAAGTAAAAATCTTTAAACAGAAAGTAAAGTCCCATTTTTCAGGAGGGTCCTGAACAGAAAGTAAAGTCCCATTTTCCAGGAGGGTGCTGAACAGAAAGTAAAGTCCCATTTTCCAGGAGGGTCCTGAACAGAAAGTAAAGTCCCATTTTCCAGGAGGGTCCTGAACAGAAAGTAAAATTCTATTTTCCAGGAGGGTCCTGAACAAAAAGTAAAGTCCCATTTTTCAGGAGGGTCCTGAACAGAAAGTAAAGTCCCATTTTTCAGGAAGGTCCTGAACAGAAAGTAAAGTCCCATTTTCCAGGAGGGTCCTGAACAGAAAGTAAAGTCCCATTTTCCAGGAGGGTCCTAAACAGAAAGTAAAATCCCATTTTCCAGGAGGGTCTTGAACAAAAAGTAAAGTCCCATTTTTTAGGAGGGTCCTGAACAGAAAGTAAACTCCCATTTTCGAGGAGGGTCCTGAACAGAAACAAAAATCCCTTTTTTCAGGAGGGTCCTGAGTAGAAAATAAAATTCCCATTTTTCAGGACGGTCCTGAGCAGAAAGTAAAATCACTAAATAGAAAGTAAAATCCCATTTTTCAGGAGGGTCCTGAACAGAAAGTAAAATCACTAAACAAAAAGTAAAGTCCCATTTTTCAGGAGAGTCCTGAACAGAAAGTAAAAATCTTTAAACAGAAAGTAAAGTCCCATTTTTCAGGAGGGTCCTGAACAGAAAGTAAAGTCCCATTTTCCAGGAGAGTGCTGAACAAAAAGTAAAGTCCCATTTTCTAGGAGGATCCTGAACAGAAAGTAAAGTCCCATTTTCCAGGAGGGTCCTGAACAGAAAGTAAAATTCTATTTTCCAGGAGGGTCCTGAACAAAAAGTAAAGTCCCATTTTTCAGGAGGGTCCTGAACAGAAAGTAAAGTCCCATTTTTCAGGAAGGTCCTGAATAGAAAGTAAAGTCCCATTTTCCAGGAGGGTCCTGAACAGAAAGTAAAGTCCCATTTTCCAGGAGGGTCCTAAACAGAAAGTAAAATCCCATTTTCCAGGAGGGTCTTGAACAAAAAGTAAAGTCCCATTTTTTAGGAGGGTCCTGAACAGAAAGTAAACTCCCATTTTCGAGGAGGGTCCTGAACAGAAACAAAAATCCCTTTTTTCAGGAGGGTCCTGAGTAGAAAATAAAATTCTCATTTTTCAGGACGGTCCTGAGCAGATAGTAAAATCACTAAATAGAAAGTAAAATCCCATTTTTCAGGAGGGTCCTGAACAGAAAGTAAAATCACTAAATAAAAAGTAAAGTCCCATTTTTCAGGAGAGTCCTGAACAGAAAGTAAAAATCTTTAAACAGAAAGTAAAGTCCCATTTTTCTGGAGGGTCCTGAAAAGAAAGTAAAGTCCCATTTTCCAGGAGGGTCCTGAACAGAAAGTAAAGTCCCATTTTCTAGGAGGGTCCTGAACAGAAAGTAAAGTCCCATTTTCTAGGAGGGTCCTGAACAGAAAGTAAAATCCCATTTTCCAGGAGGGTCCTGAACAAAAGTAAAGTCCCATTTTTAAGAAGGGTCCTGAAAAGAAAGTAAAGTCCCATTTTCCAGGAGAGTCCTGAACAGAAAGTAAAGTCCCATTTTCCAGTAGGGTCCTGAACAGAAAGTAAAGTCCCATTTTCCAGGAGGGTCCTAAACAGAAAGTAAAATCCCATTTTCCAGGAGGGTCTTGAACAAAAAGTAAAGTCCCATTTTTTAGGAGGGTCCTGAACAGAAAGTAAACTCCCATTCTCGAGGAGGGTCCTGAACAGAAATAAAAATCCCTTTTTTCAGGAGGGTCCTGAGTAGAAAATAAAATTCCCATTTTTCAGGAGGGTCCTGAGCAGAAAGTAAAATCACTAAAAAGAAAGTAAAATCCCATTTTTCAGGAGGGTCCTGAACAGAAAGTAAAATCACTAAACAATAAGTAAAGTCCCATTTTACAGGAGTGTCCTGAACAGAAAGTAAAAATCTTTAAACAGAAAGTAAAGTCCCATTTTTCAGGAGGGTCCTGAGTGGAAAGTAAAATCACTAAACAGAAAGTAATATCCCATTTTTCAGGAGGGTCCTGAACAGAAAGTAAAATCACTAAACAAAAAGTAAAGTCTCATTTTTCAGGAGAGTCATGAACAGAAAGTAAAATCACTAAACAAAAAGTAAAGTCCCATTTTTCAGGAGAGTCCTGAACAGAAAGTAAAAATCTTTAAACAGAAAGTAAAGTCCCATTTTCCAGGAGAGTCCTGAACAGAAAGTAAAGTACCATTTTCCAGTAGGGTCCTGAAAAGAAAGTAAAGTCCTATTTTCCAGGAGGGTCCTGAACAGAAAGTAAAGTTCCATTTTCCAGGAGGGTCCTGAACAGAAAGTAAAGTCCCATTTTCCAGGAGGGTCCTGAACAAAAAGTAAAGTCCCAATTTCCAGGAGGGTCCTGAACAGAAAGTTAAGTCCCATTTTCCAGGAGGGTCCTGAACAGAAAGTAAAGTCCCATTTTCCAGGAAGGTCCTGAACAGAAAGTTAAGTCCCATTTTCCTGGAGGGTCCTGAACAGAAAGTAAAGTCCCATTTTCCCGGAGGGTCCTAAACAGAAAGTAAAGTCCCATTTTCCAGGAGGGTCCTGAATAGAAAGTAAAGTCCCATTTTCCAGGAGGGTCCTGAACAGAAAGTAAAATCCCATTTTCCAGGAGGGTCCTGAAAAGAAAGTAAAGTCCCATTTTCCAGGAGGGTCCTGAACAGAAAGTAAAGTCCCATTTTCCAGGAGGGTGCTGAACAGAAAGTAAAGTCCCATTTTCCAGGAGGGTCCTGAACAGAAAGTAAAGTCCCATTTTCCAGGAGGGTCCTGAACAGAAAGAAAAATCCCATTTTCCCAGAGGGTCCTAAACAAAAAGTAAAGTCCCATTTTTTAGGAGGGTCCTGAACAGAAAGTAAAGTCCCATTTTTCAAGAGGGTCCTGAACAGAAAGTAAAATCACTAAACAATAAGTAAAATCACTGGACAGAAAGTAAAATCCCATTTTCCAGGAGGGTCCTGAACAGAAAGTAAAGTCCCATTTTCCAGGAGGGTCCTGAACAGAAAGTTAAGTCCCATTTTCCTGGAGGGTCCTGAACAGAAAGTAAAGTCCCATTTTCCCGGAGGGTCCTAAACAGAAAGTAAAGTCCCATTTTCCAGGAGGGTCCTGAATAGAAAGTAAAGTCCCATTTTCCAGGAGGGTCATGAACAGAAAGTAAAATCCCATTTTCCAGGAGGGTCCTGAACAGAAAGTAAAGTCCCATTTTCCAAGAGGGTCCTGAACAGAAAGTAAAGTCCCATTTTTCAGGAGGGTCCTGAGCAGAAAGTAAAATCACTAAACAGAAACTAAAATCCCATTTTTCAGGAGGGTCCTGAACAGAGAGTAAAATCACTAAACAAAAAGTAAAGTCCCATTTTACAGGAGTGTCCTGAACAGAAAGTAAAAATCTTTAAACAGAAAGTAAAGTCCCACTTTTCAGGAGGGTCCTGAGTAGAAAATAAAATTCCCATTTTTCAGGACGGTCCTGAGCAGAAAGTAAAATCACTAAATAGAAAGTAAAATCCCATTTTTCAGGAGGGTCCTGAACAGAAAGTAAAATCACTAAACAAAAAGTAAAGTCCCATTTTTCAGGAGAGTCCTGAACAGAAAGTAAAAATCTTTAAACAGAAAGTAAAGTCCCATTTTTCAGGAGGGTCCTGAACAGAAAGTAAAGTCCCATTTTCCAGGAGGGTGCTGAACAGAAAGTAAAGTCCCATTTTCCAGGAGGGTCCTGAACAGAAAGTAAAGTCCCCTTTTCCAGGAGGGTCCTGAACAGAAAGTAAAATTCTATTTTCCAGGAGGGTCCTGAACAAAAAGTAAAGTCCCATTTTTCAGGAGGGTCCTGAACAGAAAGTAAAGTCCCATTTTTCAGGAAGGTCCTGAACAGAAAGTAAAGTCCCATTTTCCAGGAGGGTCCTGAACAGAAAGTAAAGTCCCATTTTCCAGGAGGGTCCTAAACAGAAAGTAAAATCCCATTTTCGAGGAGGGTCTTGAACAAAAAGTAAAGTCCCATTTTTTAGGAGGGTCCTGAACAGAAAGTAAACTCCCATTTTCGAGGAGGGTCCTGAACAGAAACAAAAATCCTTTTTTTCAGGAGGGTCCTGAGTAGAAAATAAAATTCCCATTTTTCAGGACGGTCCTGAGCAGAAAGTAAAATCACTAAATAGAAAGTAAAATCCCATTTTTCAGGAGGGTCCTGAACAGAAAGTAAAATCACTAAACAAAAAGTAAAGTCCCATTTTTCAGGAGAGTCCTGAACAGAAAGTAAAAATCTTTAAACAGAAAGTAAAGTCCCATTTTTCAGGAGGGTCCTGAACAGAAAGTAAAGTCCCATTTTCCAGGAGAGTGCTGAACAAAAAGTAAAGTCCCATTTTCCAGGAGGATCCTGAACAGAAAGTAAAGTCCCATTTTCCAGGAGGGTCCTGAACAGAAAGTAAAATTCTATTTTCCAGGAGGGTCCTGAACAAAAAGTAAAGTCCCATTTTTCAGGAGGGTCCTGAACAGAAAGTAAAGTCCCATTTTTCAGGAAGGTCCTGAATAGAAAGTAAAGTCCCATTTTCCAGGAGGGTCCTGAACAGAAAGTAAAGTCCCATTTTCCAGGAGGGTCCTAAACAGAAAGTAAAATCCCATTTTCCAGGAGGGTCTTGAACAAAAAGTAAAGTCCCATTTTTTAGGAGGGTCCTGAACAGAAAGTAAACTCCCATTTTCGAGGAGGGTCCTGAACAGAAACAAAAATCCCTTTTTTCAGGAGGGTCCTGAGTAGAAAATAAAATTCTCATTTTTCAGGACGGTCCTGAGCAGAAAGTAAAATCACTAAATAGAAAGTAAAATCCCATTTTTCAGGAGGGTCCTGAACAGAAAGTAAAATCACTAAATAAAAAGTAAAGTCCCATTTTTCAGGAGAGTCCTGAACAGAAAGTAAAAATCTTTAAACAGAAAGTAAAGTCCCATTTTTCTGGAGGGTCCTGAAAAGAAAGTAAAGTCCCATTTTCCAGGAGGGTCCTGAACAGAAAGTAAAGTCCCATTTTCTAGGAGGGTCCTGAACAGAAAGTAAAGTCCCATTTTCTAGGAGGGTCCTGAACAGAAAGTAAAATCCCATTTTCCAGGAGGGTCCTGAACAAAAGTAAAGTCCCATTTTTAAGAAGGGTCCTGAAAAGAAAGTAAAGTCCCATTTTCCAGGAGAGTCCTGAACAGAAAGTAAAGTCCCATTTTCCAGTAGGGTCCTGAACAGAAAGTAAAGTCCCATTTTCCAGGAGGGTCCTAAACAGAAAGTAAAATCCCATTTTCCAGGAGGGTCTTGAACAAAAAGTAAAGTCCCATTTTTTAGGAGGGTCCTGAACAGAAAGTAAACTCCCATTCTCGAGGAGGGTCCTGAACAGAAATAAAAATCCCTTTTTTCAGGAGGGTCCTGAGTAGAAAATAAAATTCCCATTTTTCAGGAGGGTCCTGAGCAGAAAGTAAAATCACTAAAAAGAAAGTAAAATCCCATTTTTCAGGAGGGTCCTGAACAGAAAGTAAAATCACTAAACAATAAGTAAAGTCCCATTTTACAGGAGTGTCCTGAACAGAAAGTAAAAATCTTTAAACAGAAAGTAAAGTCCCATTTTTCAGGAGGGTCCTGAGTGGAAAGTAAAATCACTAAACAGAAAGTAATATCCCATTTTTCAGGAGGGTCCTGAACAGAAAGTAAAATCACTAAACAAAAACTAAATTCTCATTTTTCAGGAGAGTCATGAACAGAAAGTAAAATCACTAAACAAAAAGTAAAGTCCCATTTTTCAGGAGAGTCCTGAACAGAAAGTAAAAATCTTTAAACAGAAAGTAAAGTCCCATTTTCCAGGAGAGTCCTGAACAGAAAGTAAAGTACCATTTTCCAGTAGGGTCCTGAAAAGAAAGTAAAGTCCTATTTTCCAGGAGGGTCCTGAACAGAAAGTAAAGTCCCATTTTCCAGGAGGGTCCTGAACAGAAAGTAAAGTCCCATTTTCCAGGAGGGTCCTGAACAAAAAGTAAAGTCCCATTTTCCAGGAGGGTCCTGAACAGAAAGTTAAGTCCCATTTTCCTGGAGGGTCCTGGACAGAAAGTAAAGTCCCATTTTCCCGGAGGGTCCTAAACAGAAAGTAAAGTCCCATTTTTCAGGAGGGTCCTGAACAGAAAGTAAAGTCCCATTTTCCAGGAGGGTCCTAACAGAAAGTAAAATCCCATTTTCCTGGAAGGTCTTGAACAAAAAGTAAAGTCCCATTTTTTAGGAGGGTCCTGAACAGAATGTAAACTCCCATTTTCCAGGAGGGCCCTGAACAGAAACCAAAATCCCTTTTTTTAGGAGAGTTCTAAGTAGAAAATAAAATTCCCATTTTTCAGGAGGGTCCTGAGCAGAAAGTAAAATCACTAAACAGAAACTAAAATCCCATTTTTCAGGAGGGTCCTGAACAGAAAGTAAAATCACTAAACAAAAAGTAAAGTCCCATTTTACAGGAGTGTCCTGAACAGAAAGTAAAAATCTTTAAACAGAAAGTAAAGTCCCACTTTTCAGGAGGGTCCTGAGTAGAAAATAAAATTCCCATTTTTCAGGACGGTCCTGAGCAGAAAGTAAAATCACTAAATAGAAAGTAAAATCCCATTTTTCAGGAGGGTCCTGAACAGAAAGTAAAATCACTAAACAAAAAGTAAAGTCCCATTTTTCAGGAGAGTCCTGAACAGAAAGTAAAAATCTTTAAACAGAAAGTAAAGTCCCATTTTTCAGGAGGGTCCTGAACAGAAAGTAAAGTCCCATTTTCCAGGAGAGTGCTGAACAAAAAGTAAAGTCCCATTTTCCAGGAGGGTCCTGAACAGAAAGTAAAGTCCCATTTTCCAGGAGGGTCCTGAACAGAAAGTAAAATTCTATTTTCCAGGAGGGTCCTGAACAAAAAGTAAAGTCCCATTTTTCAGGAGGGTCCTGAACAGAAAGTAAAGTCCCATTTTTCAGGAAGGTCCTGAACAGAAAGTAAAGTCCCATTTTCCAGGAGGGTCCTGAACAGAAAGTAAAGTCCCATTTTCCAGGAGGGTCCTAAACAGAAAGTAAAATCCCATTTTCCAGGAGGGTCTTGAACAAAAAGTAAAGTCCCATTTTTTAGGAGGGTCCTGAACAGAAAGTAAACTCCCATTTTCGAGGAGGGTCCTGAACAAAAACAAAAATCCCTTTTTTCATCAGGAGGGTCCTGAGCAGAAAGTAAAATCACTAAACAGAAAGTAAAATTTCATTTTTCAGGAGGGTCCTGAACAGAAAGTAAAATCACTAAACAAAAAGTAAAGTCCCATTTTTCAGGAGTGTCCTGAACAGAAAGTAAAAATCTTTAAACAGAAAGTAAAGTCCCATTTTTCAGGAGGGTCCTGAGTGGAAAGTAAAATCACTAAACAGAAAGTAATATCCCATTTTTCAGGAGGGTCCTGAACAGAAAGTAAAATCACTAAACAAAAAGTAAAGTCTCATTTTTCAGGAGAGTCCTGAACAGAAAGTAAAATCACTAAACAAAAAGTAATGTCCCATTTTTCAGGAGAGTCCTGAACAGAAAGTAAAAATCTTTAAACAGAAAGTAAAGTCCAATTTTCCAGGAGAGTCCTGAACAGAAAGTAAAGTCCCATTTTCCAGTAGGGTCCTGAAAAGAAAGTAAAGTCCCATTTTCCAGGAGGGTCCTGAACAGAAAGTAAAGTCCCATTTTCCAGGAGGGTCCTGAACAGAAAGTAAAGTCCCATTTTCCAGGAGGGTCCTGAACAAAAAGTAAAGTCCCATTTTCCAGGAGGGTCCTGAACAGAAAGTTAAGTCCCATTTTCCTGGAGGTTCCTGAACAGAAAGTAAAGTCCAATTTTCCCGGAGGGTCCTAAACAAAAAGTAAAGTCCCATTTTTCAAGAGGGTCTTAAACAGAAAGTAAAGTCCCATTTTTCAGGAGGGTCCTGAACAGAAAGTAAAGTCCCATTTTCCAGGAGGGTCCTAACAGAAAGTAAAATCCCATTTTCCTGGAAGGTCTTGAACAAAAAGTAAAGTCCCATTTTTTAGGAGGGTCCTGAACAGAATGTAAACTCCCATTTTCCAGGAGGGCCCTGAACAGAAACCAAAATCCCTTTTTTCAGGAGAGTCCTGAGTAGAAAATAAAATTCCCATTTTTCAGGAGGGTCCTGAGCAGAAAGTAAAATCACTAAACAGAAAGTAAAATCCCATTTTTCAGGAGGGTCCTGAACAGAAAGTAAAATCACTAAATAAAAAGTAAAGTCCCATATTTCAGGAGAGTCCTGAACAGAAAGTAAAAATCTTTAAACAGAAAGTAAAGTCCCATTTTTCAGGAGGGTCCTGAGTAGAAAGTAAAATCACTAAACAAAAAGTAAAATCCTATTTTTCAGAAGGGTCCTGAACAGAAAGTAAAATCACTAAACAAAAAGTAAAATTACTGGACAGAAAGTAAAATCCCATTGTCAGGAGGGTCCTTAGCAGAAAATAAAATTCCCATTTTCAGAAGGGTCCAGAGCAGAAAGTAAAATCACTAAACAGAAAGTAAAATCCCATTTTTCAGGAGGGTCCTGAACAGAAAGTAAAATCACTAAACAAAAAGTAAAGTCCCATTTTTCAGGAGAGTCCCGAACAGAAAGTAAAAATCTTTAAACAGAAAGTAAAGTACCATTTTTAGGAGGGTCCTGAAAAGAAAGTAAAGTCCCATTTTCCAAGAGGGTCCTGAACAGAAAGTAAAGTCCCATTTTCTAGGAGGGTCCTGAACAGAAAGTAAAGTCCCATTTTCTAGGAGGGTCCTGAACAGAAAGTAAAATCCCATTTTCCAGGAGGGTCCTGAACAAAAGTAAAGTCCCATTTTTAAGGAGGGTCCTGAAAAGAAAGTAAAGTCCCATTTTCCAGGAGAGTCCTGAACAGAAAGTAAAGTCCCATTTTCCAGTAGGGTCCTGAACAGAAAGTAAAGTCCCATTTTCCAGGAGGGTCCTAAACAGAAAGTAAAATCCCATTTTCTAGGAGGGTCTTGAACAAAAAGTAAAGTGCCATTTTTTAGGAGGGTCCTGAACAGAAACAAAAATCCCTTTTTTCAGGAGGGTCCTGAGTAGAAAATAAAATTCCCATTTTTCAGGAGGGTCCTGAGCAGAAAGTAAAATCACTAAACAGAAAGTAAAATCCCATTTTTCAGGAGGGTCCTGAACAGAAAGTAAAATCACTAAACAAAAAGTAAAGTCCCATTTTTCAGGAGTGTCCGGAACAGAAAGTAAAAATCTTTAAACAGAAAGTAAAGTCCCATTTTTCAGGAGGGTCCTGAGTGGGAAGTAAAATCACTAAATAGAAAGTAATATCCCATTTTTTAGGAGGGTCCTGAACAGAAAGTAAAATCACTACACAAAAAGTAAAATCACTGGACAGAAAGTAAAATCCCATTTTTCAGGAGGGTTCTGAATAGAAAGTAAAATCACTAAACAGAAAGTAAAGTCCCATTTTTCAGGAGGGTCCTGAACAGAAAGTAAAAATCATTAAACAGAAAGTAAAGTCCCATTTTCCAGGAGGGTCCTGAACAGAAAGTAAAGTCCCATTTTTCAGGAGGGTCCTGAACAGAAAGTAAAGTCCCATTTTCCAGGAGGGTGCTGAACAGAAAGTAAAGTCCCATTTTCCAGGAGGGTCCTGAACAGAAAGTAAAGTCCCATTTTCCAGGAGGGTCCTGAATAGAAAGTAAAATTCTATTTTCCAGGAGGGTCCTGAACAAAAAGTAAAGTCCCATTTTTCAGGAGGGTCCTGAACAGAAAGTAAAGTCCCATTTTTCAGGAAGGTCCTGAACAGAAAGTAAAGTCCCATTTTCCAGGAGGGTCCTGAACAGAAAGTAAAGTCCCATTTTCCAGGAGGGTCCTAAACAGAAAGTAAAATCCCATTTTCCAGGAGGGTCTTGAACAAAAAGTAAAGTCCCATTTTTTAGGAGGGTCCTGAACAGAAAGTAAAGTCCCATTTTCGAGGAGGGTCCTGAACAGAAACAAAAATCCCTTTTTTCAGGAGGGTCCTGAGTAGAAAATAAAATTCCCATTTTTCAGGACGGTCCTGAGCAGAAAGTAAAATCACTAAATAGAAAGTAAAATCCCATTTTTCAGGAGGGTCCTGAACAGAAAGTAAAATCACTAAACAAAAAGTAAAGTCCCATTTTTTAGGAGAGTCCTGAACAGAAAGTAAAAATCTTTAAACAGAAAGTAAAGTCCCATTTTTCAAGAGGGTCCTGAACAGAAAGTAAAGTCCCATTCTCCAGGAGGGTGCTGAACAGAAAGTAAAGTCCCATTTTCCAGGAGGGTCCTGAACAGAAAGTAAAATCACTAAACAGAAAGTAAAATCCCATTTTTTAGGAGGGTCCTGAACAGAAAGTAAAATCACTAAACAAAAACTAAAGTCCCATATTTCAGGAGAGTCCTGAACAGAAAGTAAAAATCGTTAAACAGAAAGTAAAGTCCCATTTTTCAGGAGGGTCCTGAGTGGAAAGTAAAATCACTAAACAGAAAGTAATATCCCATTTTTCAGGAGGGTCCTGAACAGAAAGTAAAATCACTAAACGAAAAGTAAAGTCTCATTTTTCAGGAGAGTCCTGAACAGAAAGTATAAATCTTTAAACAAAAAGTAAAGTCACATTTTTCAGGAGGGTCCTGAGAAGAAAGTAAAATCACTAAACAGAAAGTAAAATCCCATTTTTCAGGAAGGTCCTGAACAGAAAGTAAAATCACTAAACAATAAGTAAAATCACTGGACAAAAAGTAAAATCCCATTTTTCAGGAGGGTTCAGAACAGAAAGTAAACACACTAAACAGAAAGTAAAGTCCCATTTTCTAGGAGGGTCCTGAACAGAAAGTAAAGTCCCATTTTCCAGGAGGGTCCTAAACAAAAAGTAAAGTCCCATTTTTTAGGAGGGTCCTGAACAGAAAGTAAAGTCCCATTTTTCAGGAAGGTCCTGAACAGAAAGTAAAATCACTAAACAAAAAGTAAAGTCTCATTTTTCAGGAGAGTCCTGAACATAAAGTAAAAATCTTTAAACAGAAAGTAAAGTCCCATTTTTCAGGAGGGTCCTGAGCAGAAAGTAAAATCACTAAACAAAAAGTAAAGTCCCATTTTTTAGGAGAGTCCTGAACAGAAAGTAAAAATCTTTAAACAGAAAGTAAAATCCCATTTTTCAGGAGGGTCCTGAGCAAAAAGTAAAATCACTAAACAGAAAGTAAAATCCCAATTTTCAGGAGGGTCCTGAACAGAAAGTAAAATAACTAAACAATAAGTAAAATCACTGGACAGAAAGTAAAATCCCATTTTTCAGGAGGGTTCTGAACAGAAAGTAAAAACACTAAACAGAAAGTAAAGTCCCATTTTTCAGGAGGGTCCTGAGCAGAAAGCAAAATCACTAAACAGAAAGTAAAATCCCATTTTTTAGGAGGGTCCTGAACAGAAAGTAAAATCACTAAACAAAAAGTAAAATCACTGGACAGAAAGTAAAATCCCATTTTTCAGGAGGGTTCTGAATAAAAAGTAAAATCACTAAACAGAAAGTAAAGTCCCATTTTTCAGGAGGGTCCTGAACAGAAAGTAAAAATCATTAAACAGAAAGTAAAGTCCCATTTTCCAGGAGGGTCCTGAACAGAAAGTAAAGTCCCATTTTTCAGGAGGGTCCTGAACAGAAAGTAAAGTCCCATTTTCCAGGAGGGTGCTGAACAGAAAGTAAATGCCCATTTTCCAGGAGGGTCCTGAACAGAAAGTAAAGTCCCATTTTCCAGGAGGGTCCTGAATAGAAAGTAAAATTCTATTTTCCAGGAGGGTCCTGAACAAAAAGTAAAGTCCCATTTTTCAGGAGGGTCCTGAACAGAAAGTAAAGTCCCATTTTTCAGGAAGGTCCTGAACAGAAAGTAAAGTCCCATTTTCCAGGAGGGTCCTGAACAGAAAGTAAAGTCCCATTTTCCAGGAGGGTCCTAAACAGAAAGTAAAATCCCATTTTCCAGGAGGGTCTTGAACAAAAAGTAAAGTCCCATTTTTTAGGAGGGTCCTGAACAGAAAGTAAACTCCCATTTTCGAGGAGGGTCCTGAACAGAAACAAAAATCCCTTTTTTCAGGAGGGTCCTGAGTAGAAAATAAAATTCCCATTTTTCAGGACGGTCCTGAGCAGAAAGTAAAATCACTAAATAGAAAGTAAAATCCCATTTTTCAGGAGGGTCCTGAACAGAAAGTAAAATCACTAAACAAAAAGTAAAGTCCCATTTTTCAGGAGAGTCCTGAACAGAAAGTAAAAATCTTTAAACAGAAAGTAAAGTCCCATTTTTCAGGAGGGTCCTGAACAGAAAGTAAAGTCCCATTCTCCAGGAGGGTGCTGAACAGAAAGTAAAGTCCCATTTTCCAGGAGGGTCCTGAACAGAAAGTAAAATCACTAAACAGAAAATAAAATCCCATTTTTCAGGAGGGTCCTGAACAGAAAGTAAAATCACTAAACAAAAACTGAAGTCCCATATTTCAGGAGAGTCCTGAACAGAAAGTAAAAATCGTTAAACAGAAAGTAAAGTCCCATTTTTCAGGAGGGTCCTGAGTGGAAAGTAAAATCACTAAACAGAAAGTAATATCCCATTTTTCAGGAGGGTCCTGAACAGAAAGTAAATTCACTAAACAAAAAGTAAAATCAATGGACAGAAAGTAAAATCCCATTTTTCAGGAGGGTCCTGAGCAGAAAGTAAAGTCCCATTTTCTAGGAGGGTCCTGAACAGAAAGTAAAATCCCATTTTCCAGGAGAGTCCTGAACAAAAGTAAAGTCCCATTTTTAAGGAGGGTCCTGAAAAGAAAGTAAAGTCCCATTTTCCAGGAGAGTCCTGAACAGAAAGTAAAGTCCCATTTTCCAGTAGGGTCCTAAACAGAAAGTAAAATCCCATTTTCCAGGAGGGTCTTGAACAAAAAGTAAAGTACCATTTTTTAGGAGGGTCCTGAACAAAAAGTAAACTCCCATTCTCGAGGAGGGTCCTAAACAGAAACAAAAATCCCTTTTTTCAGGAGGGTCCTGAGTAGAAAATAAAATTCCCATTTTTCAGGAGGGTCCTGAGCAGAAAGTAAAATCACTAAACAGAAAGTAAAATCCCATTTTTCAGGAGGGTCCTGAACCGAAAGTAAAATCACTAAACAAAAAGTAAAGTCCCATTTTTCAGGAGTGTCCTGAACAGAAAGTAAAAATCTTTAAACAGAAAGTAAAGTCCCATTTTTCAGGAGGGTCCTGAGTGGAAAGTAAAATCACTAAATAGAAAGTAATATCCCATTTTTTAGGAGGGTCCTGAACAGAAAGTAAAATCACTACACAAAAAGTAAAATCACTGGACAGAAAGTAAAATCCCATTTTTCAGGAGGGTTCTGAATAGAAAGTAAAATCACTAAACAGAAAGTAAAGTCCCATTTTTCAGGAGGGTCCTGAACAGAAAGTAAAGTCCCATTTTCCAGGAGGGTGCTGAACAGAAAGTAAAGTCCCATTTTCCAGGAGGGTCCTGAACAGAAAGTAAAGTCCCATTTTCCAGGAGGGTCCTGAATAGAAAGTAAAATTCTATTTTCCAGGAGGGTCCTGAACAAAAAGTAAAGTCCCATTTTTCAGGAGGGTCCTGAACAGAAAGTAAAGTCCCATTTTTCAGGAAGGTCCTGAACAGAAAGTAAAGTCCCATTTTCCAGGAGGGTCCTGAACAGGAAGTAAAGTCCCATTTTCCAGGAGGGTCCTAAACAGAAAGTTAAATCCCATTTTCCAGGAGGGTCTTGAACAAAAAGTAAAGTCCCATTTTTTAGGAGGGTCCTGAACAGAAAGTAAAGTCCCATTTTCGAGGAGGGTCCTGAACAGAAACAAAAATCCCTTTTTTCAGGAGGGTCCTGAGTAGAAAATAAAATTCCCATTTTTCAGGACGGTCCTGAGCAGAAAGTAAAATCACTAAATAGAAAGTAAAATCCCATTTTTCAGGAGGGTCCTGAACAGAAAGTAAAATCACTAAACAAAAAGTAAAGTCCCATTTTTTAGGAGAGTCCTGAACAGAAAGTAAAAATCTTTAAACATAAAGTAAAGTCCCATTTTTCAGGAGGGTCCTGAACAGAAAGTAAAGTCCCATTCTCCAGGAGGGTGCTGAACAGAAAGTAAAGTCCCATTTTCCAGGAGGGTCCTGAACAGAAAGTAAAATCACTAAATAGAAAGTAAAATCCCATTTTTCAAGAGGGTCCTGAACAGAAAGTAAAATCACTAAACAAAAACTAAAGTCCCATATTTCAGGAGAGTGCTGAACAGAAAGTAAAAATCGTTAAACTGAAAGTAAAGTCCCATTTTTCAGGAGGGTCCTGAGTGGAAAGTAAAATCACTAAACAGAAAGTAATATCCCATTTTTCAGGAGGGTCCTGAATAGAAAGTAAAATCACTAAACAAAAAGTAAAGTCTCATTTTTCAGGAGAGTCCTGAACAGAAAGTATAAATCTTTAAACAAAAAGTAAACTCACATTTTTCAGGAGGGTCCTGAGCAGAAAGTAAAATCACTAAACAGAAAGTAAAATCCCATTTTTCAGGAGGGTCCTGAACAGAAAGTAAAATCACTAAACAATAAGTAAAATCACTGGACAAAAAGTAAAATCCCATTTTTCAGGAGGGTTCAGAACAGAAAGTAAACACACTAAACAGAAAGTAAAGTCCCATTTTCTAGGAGGGTCCTGAACAGAAAGTAAAGTCCCATTTTCCAGGAGGGTCCTAAACAAAAAGTAAAGTCCCATTTTTTAGGAGGGTCCTGAACAGAAAGTAAAGTCCCATTTTTCAGGAAGGTCCTGAACAGAAAGTAAAATCACTAAACAAAAAGTAAAGTCTCATTTTTCAGGAGAGTCCTGAACAGAAAGTAAAAATCTTTAAACAGAAAGTAAAGTCCCATTTTTCAGGAGGGTCCTGAGCAGAAAGTAAAATCACTAAACAAAAAGTAAAGTCCCATTTTTTAGGAGAGTCCTGAACAGAAAGTAAAAATCTTTAAACAGAAAGTAAAGTCCCATTTTTCAGGAGGGTCCTGAGCAAAAAGTAAAATCACTAAACAGAAAGTAAAATCCCAATTTTCAGGAGGGTCCTGAACAGAAAGTAAAATAACTAAACAATAAGTAAAATCACTGGACAGAAAGTAAAATCCCATTTTTCAGGAGGGTTCTGAACAGAAAGTAAAAACACTAAACAGAAAGTAAAGTCCCATTTTTCAGGAGGGTCCTGAGTAGAAAGCAAAATCACTAAACAGAAAGTAAAATCCCATTTTTTAGGAGGGTCCTGAACAGAAAGTAAAATCACTAAACAAAAAGTAAAATCACTGGACAGAAAGTAAAATCCCATTTTTCAGGAGGGTTCTGAATAGAAAGTAAAATCACTAAACAGAAAGTAAAGTCCCATTTTTCAGGAGGGTCCTGAACAGAAAGTAAAAATCATTAAACAGAAAGTAAAGTCCCATTTTCCAGGAGGGTCCTGAACAGAAAGTAAAGTCCCATTTTTCAGGAGGGTCCTGAACAGAAAGTAAAGTCCCATTTTCCAGGAGGGTCCTGAACAGAAAGTAAAGTCCCATTTTCCAGGAGGGTCCTGAGTAGAAAGTAAAATCACTAAACAGAAAGTAATATCCCATTTTTCAGGAGGGTCCTGAACAGAAAGTAAAATCACTAAACAAAAAGTAAAATCAATGGACAGAAAGTAAAATCCCATTTTTCAGGAGGGTCCTGAGCAGAAAATAAAATTCCCATTTTTCAGGAGGGTCCTGAGCAAAAAGTAAAATCACTAAACAGAAAGTAAAATCCCATTTTTCAGGAGGGTCCTGAACAAAAAGTAAAATCACTAAACAAAAAGTAAAGTCTCATTTTTCAGGAGAGTCCTGAATTGAAAGTAAAAATCTTTAAACAAAAAGTAAAGTCCCGTTTTTCAGGAGGGTCCTAAGCAAAAAGTAAAATCACTAAACAGAAAGTAAAATCCCAATTTTCAGGAGGGTCCTGAATAGAAAGTAAAATCACTAAACAATAAGTAAAATCACTGGACAGAAAGTAAAATCCCATTTTTCAGGAGGGTTCTGAACAGAAAGTAAAAACACTAAACAGAAAGTAAAGTCCCATTTTTCAGAAGGGTCCTGAGCAGAAAGCAAAATCACTAAACAGAAAGTAAAATCCCATTTTTTAGGAGGGTCCTGAAGAGAAAGTAAAATCACTAAACAAAAAGTAAAATCACTGGACAGAAAGTAAAATCCCATTTTTCAGGAGGGTTCTGAAAAGAAAGTAAAATCGCTAAACAGAAAGTAAAGTCCCATTTTTCAGGAGGGTCCTGAACAAAAAGTAAAAATCATTAAACAGAAAGTAAAGTCCCATTTTCCAGGAAGGTCCTGAACAAAAAGTAAAGTCCCATTTTTCAGGAGGGTCCTGAACAGAAAGTATAGTCCCATTTTTCAGGAAGGTCCTGAACAGAAAGTAAAGTCCCATTTTCCAGGAGGGTCCTGAACAGAAAGTAAAGTCCCATTTTCCAGGAGGGTCCTAAATAGAAAGTAAAATCCCATTTTCCAGGAGGGTCTTGAACAAAAAGTAAAGTCCCATTTTTTAGGAGGGTCCTGAAATGAAAGTAAACTCCCATTTTCGAGGAGGGTCCTGAACAGAAACAAAAATCCCTTTTTTCAGGAGGGTCCTGAGTAGAAAATAAAATTCCCATTTTTCAGGACGGTCCTGAGCAGAAAGTAAAATCACTAAATAGAAAGTAAAATCCCATTTTTCAGGAGGGTCCTGAGCAGAAAGTAAAATCACTAAATAGAAAGTAAAATCCCATTTTTCAGGAGGGTCCTGAACAGAAAGTAAAATCATTAAACAAAAAGTAAAGTCCCATTTTTCAGGAGAGTCCTGAACAAAAAGTAAAAATCTTTAAACAGAAAGTAAAGTCCCATTTTTCAGGAGGGTCCTAAAAAGAAAGTAAAGTCCCATTTTCCAGGAGGGTCCTAAACAGAAAGTAAAGTCCCATTTTCTATGAGGGTCCTGTACAGAAAGTAAAATCCCATTTTCCAGGAGGGTCCTGAACAAAAGTAAAGTCCCATTTTTAAGGAGAGTGCTGAAAAGAAAGTAAAGTCCCATTTTCCAGGAGTGTCCTGAACAGAAAGTAAAGTCCCATTTTCCAGTAGGGTCCTGAACAGAAAGTAAAGTCCCATTTTCCAGGAGGATCCTGAAAAGAAAGTAAAGTCCCATTTTCCCAGAGGGTCCTAAACAGAAAGTAAAGTCCCATTTTCCAGTAGGGTCCTGAACAGAAAGTAAAATCACTAAACAATAAGTAAAATCACTGGACAGAAAGTAAAATCCCATTTTTCAGGAGGGTTCTGAACAGAAAGTAAAAACACTAAACAGAAAGTAAAGTCCCATTTTCTAGGAGGGTCCTGAACAGAAAGTAAAGTCCCATTTTCCAGGAGGGTCCTAAACAAAAAGTAAAGTCCCATTTTTTAGGAGGGTCCTGAACAGAAAGTAAAGTCCCATTTTTCAGGAAGGTCCTGAACAGAAACTAAAATCCCATTTTCCAGGAGGGTCCTGAACAAAAAGTAAAGTCCCATTTTCCAGGACGGTCCTGAACAGAAAGTTAAGTCCCATTTTCCTGGAGGGTCCTGAAAAGAAAGTAAAGTCCCATTTTCCCGGAGGGTCCTAAACAGAAAGTAAAGTCCCATTTTTCAGGAGGGTCCTGAACAGAAAGTAAAGTCCCATTTTCCAGGAGGGTCCTAACAGACATTTTCCTGGAAGGTCTTGAACAAAAAGTAAAGTCCCATTTTTTAGGAGGGTCCTGAACAGAATGTAAACTCCCATTTTCCAGGAGGGTCCTGAACAAAAACCAAAATCCCTTTTTTCAGGAGGGTCCTGAGTAGAAAATAAAATTCCCATTTTTCAGGAGGGTCCTGAGCAGAAAGTAAAATCACTAAACAGAAAGTAAAATCCCATTTTTCAGGAGGGTCCTGAACAGAAAGTAAAATCACTAAACAAAAAGTAAAGTCCCATATTTCAGGAGAGTCCTGAACAGAAAGTAAAAATCTTTAAACAGAAAGTAAAGTCCCATTTTTCAGGAGGGTCCTGAGTATTAAGTAAAATCACTAAACAAAAAGTAAAATCCCATTTTTCAGGAGGGTCCTGAACAGAAAGTAAAATCACTAAGCAAAAAGTAAAATCACTGGACAAAAAGTAAAATCCCATTGTCAGGAGGGTCCTTAGCAGAAAATAAAATTCCCATTTTCAGAAGGGTCCTGAGCAGAAAGTAAAATCACTAAACAGAAAGTAAAATCCCATTTTTCAGGAGGGTCCTGAACAGAAAGTAAAATCACTAAACAAAAAGTAAAGTCTCATTTTTCAGGAGAGTCCTGAACAGAAAGTAAAAATCTTTAAACAGAAAGTAAAGTCCCATTTTTCAGGAGGGTCCTGAGCAGAAAGTAAAATCACTAAACAAAAAGTAAAGTCCCATTTTTTAGGAGAGTCCTGAACAGAAAGTAAAAATCTTTAAACAGAAAGTAAAGTCCCATTTTTCAGGAGGGTCCTGAGTAGAAAGTAAAATCACTAAACAGAAAGTAATATCCCATTTTTCAGGAGGGTCCTGAACAGAAAGTAAAATCACTAAACAAAAAGTAAAATCAATGGACAGAAAGTAAAATCCCATTTTTCAGGAGGGTCCTGAGCAGAAAATAAAATTCCCATTTTTCAGGAGGGTCCTGAGCAAAAAGTAAAATCACTAAACAGAAAGTAAAATCCCGTTTTTCAGGAGGGTCCTGAACAAAAAGTAAAATCACTAAACAAAAAGTAAAGTCTCATTTTTCAGGAGAGTCCTGAATAGAAAGTAAAAATCTTTAAACAAAAAGTAAAGTCCCGTTTTTCAGGAGGGTCCTGAGCAAAAAGTAAAATCACTAAACAGAAAGTAAAATCCCAATTTTCAGGAGGGTCCTGAACAGAAAGTTAAATCACTAAACAATAAGTAAAATCACTGGACAGAAAGTAAAATCCCATTTTTCAGGAGGGTTCTGAACAGAAAGTAAAAACACTAAACAGAAAGTAAAGTCCCATTTTTCAGGAGGGTCCTGAGCAGAAAGCAAAATCACTAAACAGAAAGTAAAATCCCATTTTTCAGGAGGGTCCTGAACAAAAAGTAAAATCACTAAACAAAAAGTAATGTCCCATTTTTCAGGAGAGTCCTGAATAGAAAGTAAAAATCTTTAAACAAAAAGTAAAGTCCCGTTTTTCAGGAGGGTCCTGAGCAAAAAGTAAAATCACTAAACAGAAAGTAAAATCCCATTTTTCAGGAGGGTCCTGAACAGAAAGTAAAATCACTAACCAATAAGTAAAATCACTGGACAGAAAGTAAAATCCCATTTTTCAGGAGGGTTCTGAATAGAAAGTAAAAACACTAAATAGAAAGTAAAGTCCCATTTTTCAGGAGGGTCCTGAGCAGAAAGCAAAATCACTAAACAGAAAGTAAAATCCCATTTTTCAGGAAGGTCCTGAACAGAAAGTAAAATCACTAAACAAAAAGTAAAATCACTGGACAGAAAGTAAAATCCCATTTTTCAGGAGGGTTCTGAATAGAAAGTAAAATCACTAAACAGAAAGTAAAGTCCCATTTTTCAGGAGGGTCCTGAACAGAAAGTAAAAATCATTAAACAGAAACTAATGTCCCATTTTCCAGGAGGGTCCTGAACAGAAAGTAAAGTCCCATTTTTCAGGAGGGTCCTGAACAGAAAGTAAAGTCCCATTTTCCAGGAGGGTGCTGAACAGAAAGTAAAGTCCCATTTTCCAGGAGGGTCCTGAACAGAAAGTAAAGTCCCATTTTCCAGGAGGGTCCTGAACAGAAAGTAAAATCCTATTTTCCAGGAGGGTCCTGAACAAAAAGTAAAGTCCCATTTTTCAGGAGGGTCCTGAACAGAAAGTAAAGTCCCATTTTTCAGGAAGGTCCTGAACAGAAAGTAAAGTCCCATTTTCCAGGAGGGTCCTGAACAGAAAGTAAAGTCCCATTTTCCAGGAGGGTCCTAAACAGAAAGTAAAATCCCATTTTCCAGGAGGGTCTTGAACAAAAAGTAAAGTCCCATTTTTTAGGAGCGTCCTGAACAGAAAGTAAACTCCCATTTTCGAGGAGGGTCCTGAACAGAAACAAAAATCCCTTTTTTCAGGAGGGTCCTGAGTTGAAAATAAAATTCTCATTTTTCAGGAGGGTCCTGAGCAGAAAGTAAAATCACTAAATAGAAAGTAAAATCCCATTTTTCAGGAGGGTCCTGAACAGAAAGTAAAATCACTAAACAAAAAGTAAAGTCCCATTTTTCAGGAGAGTCCTGAACAGAAAGTAAAAATCTTTAAACAGAAAGTAAAGTCCCATTTTTCAGGAGGGTCCTGAAAAGAAAGTAAAGTCCCATTTTCCAGGAGGGTCCTGAACAGAAAGTAAAGTCCCATTTTCTAGGAGGGTCCTGAACAGAAAGTAAAGTCCCATTTTCCAGGAGGGTCCTGAACAAAAAGTAAAGTCCCATTTTCCAGGAGGGTGCTGAACAGAAAGTAAAGTCCCATTTTCCAGGAGGGTCCTGAACAGAAAGTAAAGTCCCATTTTCCAGGAGGGTCCTGAACAGAAAGTAAAATTCTATTTTCCAGGAGGGTCCTGAACAAAAAGTAAAGTCCCATTTTACAGAAGGGTCCTGAACAGAAAGTAAAGTCCCATTTTCCAGGAGGGTCCTGAACAGAAAGTAAAGTCCCATTTTCCAGGAGGGTCCTAAACAGAAAGTAAAATCCCATTTTCCAAGAGGGTCTTGAACAAAAAGTAAAGTCCCATTTTCCAGGAGGGACCTGAACAGAAAGTAAAGTCCCATTTTCCAGGAGGGTCCTGAACAGAAAGTAAAATCCTATTTTCCAGGAGGGTCCTGAACAAAAAGTAAAGTCCCATTTTTCAGGAGGGTCCTGAACAGAAAGTAAAGTCCCATTTTTCAGGAAGGTCCTGAACAGAAAGTAAAGTCCCATTTTCCAGGAGGGTCCTGAACAGAAAGTAAAGTCCCATTTTCCTGGAGGGTCCTGAACAGAAAGTAAAGTCCCATTTTCCAGGAGGGTCCTAAACAGAAAGTAAAGTCCCATTTTCCAGGAGGGTCCTGAACAGAAAGTAAAGTCCCATTTTTCAGGAGGATCCTGAACAGAAAGTAAAGTTCAATTTTTCAGGAGGGTCCTGAACAGAAAGCAAAATCCCTTTTTTCAGGAGGGTCCTGAGTAGAAAATAAAATTCCCATTTTTCAGGAGGGTCCTGAGTAGAAAGTAAAATAACTAAACATAAAGTAAAATCCCATTTTTTAGGATGGTCCTGAACTGAAAGTAAAATCACTAAACAAAAAGTAAAGTCCCATTTTTCAGGAGAGTCCTGAACAGAAAGTAAAAATCTTTAAATAGAAAGTAAAGTCCCATTTTTCAGGAGGGTCCTGAGTAGAAAGTAAAATCACTGAACAGAAAGTAAAATCCCATTTTTCAGGAGGGTCCTGAACAGAAAGTAAAATCACTAAACAAAAAGTAAAATCACTGGACAGAAAGTAAAATCCCATTTTTCAGGAGGTTCGTGAGCAGAAAATAAAATTCCCATTTTTCATAAGGGTCCTGAGTAGAAAGTAAAATCACTAAACAGAAAGTAAAATCCCATTTTTCAGGAGGGTCCTGAACAGAAAGTAAAATCACTAAACAAAAAGTAAAGTCTCATTTTTCAGGAGCGTCCTGAACAGAAAGTAAAAATCTTTAAACAAAAAGTAAAGTCTCATTTTTCAGGAGGGTCCTGAGCAGAAAGTAAAATCACTAAACAGAAAGTAAAATCCCATTTTTCAGGAGGGTCCTGAACAGAAAGTAAAATCACTAAACAAAAAGTAAAATCATTGGACAGAAAGTAAAATCCCATTTTTCAGGAGGGTTCTGAACAGAAAGTAAAATCACTAAACAGAAAGTAAAGTCCCATTTTTTAGGAGGGTCCTGAACAAAAAGTAAAAATCTTTAAACAGAAAGTAAAGTACCATTTTTCAGGAGGGTCCTGAACAGAAAGTACAGTCCCATTTTCCAGGAGGGTCCTCAACAGAAAGTAAAGTCCCATTTTCCAGGAGGGTCCTGAAAAGAAAGTAAAGTCCCATTTTTCAGGAGGATCCTGAACAGAAAGTAAAGTCCCATTTTCCAGGAGGGTCCTGAACAGAAAGTAAAATCCCATTTTCCAGGAGGGTCCTGAACAGAAACTAAAATCCCATTTCTCAGGAGGGTCCTGAACAGAAAGTAAAGTCCCATTTTTCAAGATGGTCCTGAGCAGAAAGTAAAATCCCCATGGATGTGCATTTCCAATGGTAGCTGAATCCAGTGAAATGAATTTGCCCCTATTTCAACAAAGAAAATTTGTCAGTTAAAAACTTAGTGGTGGCTTGCAGTCCTTGGCTTTTCAGGCATCTGCCCCAGCACTTGTTCCTTTCATCCTTGCTTCCAAATCGCTTGCACCTGCCCTGTCTTGCCGCATCATTTACTCGGAACCTTATTGAGGGGAAGTGAGTTCTGACTTGAACAATGGGTTTCTATTTTACCATGCCCCTGAGGTGCACTCTTTTCCCAAATCTGAATATTTTCTACGAATCCAGTAGCTTGTTGGTTGATATACTTCCTTTGCTTGTTGAATTACGATCCTATTTCTCCCTGTGTTGTTCCTTGGCTTTTCCTCACATAATTGGAAAGACTGGTAGTAAATTTTGAAATCCTTTCTCGCTTGTTTTGACACAGACTTGACTTAAAATGTAAAGAAAATGATGGGGACTTTTATTTTTTATAAATGACATAAAAAGACAAAAAGCATGAATATGTAAATGAAAGAAAAAAGCAATGTCACATATTCAAATAGAAAACTTATCTGAATACAACAACCAACTCCAGTGAGCATGACATACATTTTGGATTGAGCTGCCTGATCTCCCTATCCAAACTCCCCATTTGTTGTTGAGTTCGTACCTTTGCCTCTGAGCCGCTTCTTCAAATCCATCAGACTCATATATAACATTCGATTGATGACATCTTAAAATACTTTTGCCAACAAATCTCTTTCTTCTCACTTTTCACTTTTCTCTTGAACTCTCCATCGCCTTACGGTGCCCGTGAGGGTTTTCACCAATAAGACTCTCTCATTTTTATTTCTCTTTACTCACCATCGCCTTATGGTGCCTGCAAAGGTTTTCACCAATAAGACTCTCTCATTTCATTTTCTCTCAACTCACCATCGCCTTATGGTGCCCGTGGGGGTTTTCACCAATAAGACTCTCTTATTTTCATTTTCTTTTCCTGATTTCTCATGCTGAGGGAGACAAATGGTACTTCACAATTTATCATGATCCCCATTGCATGATTAGCCTTAACATTATCAGAATTGATCTGAAGGGCTTTCCTTGGTTGTAACTTGGCTTTTGGTTAAGGTTAGAAAAGATGGTAAGAGGCTCAAACGATACTTGAAGTGAGGGTGGGACTTACAACTTTTAAAATCGACTCAAACAAACATTAACTCATGCCCCAGTTTTGTTGACTGGGTGAATCTTAAAATTTTATTTGGTTGGACCGAGCCCGAAATAGGGCAGCCTACGTATCTCACTCCCGAGAGAGGAGAATCAGGTCGCACGTAGTTCCATCAGCTTGTTCTTTGTTTTGATTTGATTTTGATTTCTTATCTTTTTTTTTTCTTCAAACTTTTTATTTTGTTCTTATTTTCTTGACATTTATCTTTGACTCTATTTTGATTCCAAAAGAGGGGTATGAAAGAAAAATAAAATGAAGCTCCAATGGGTAAACAAAGGATGACATAGTGTTTGGATAGAAGAATAAAATGCCTTCATCATATCAATCTTCAAAAATGCAAGTACTAAACATGCAATAAAATTAACAAAGGATCAAATATCATACGTAATATCTTTTGACCGCATCAGCATTGATAGCCATTTCTGCCATTTTGCCTTCAATATCTGTCAAATATAAGGCTCCATTGGGCAACACTTTCTTCACAACAAAGGGACCTTGCCAGTTAGGGGAGAACTTGCCTTTCGCTTCAACCTGGTGAGGAAGGATACGTCTCAATACCAACTGACCAACTTCAAAATTCCTGGGACGAACCTTTTTGTTATACGCTCGAGCCATCCTTCTCTGATACAACTGGCCAGGACACACAGACGTTAGCCTTTTTTCCTCAATCAAATTCAAATATTCCAGTCGGGTCTTTACCCATTCGTCATCATCAATCTCTGCTTCTACAATGACTCGGAGAGAGGGAATTTCAACTTCTGCAGGGATGACTGCTTCTGTCCCATACACCAATAAATATGGAGTTGCCCCTGTTGAAGTACGAACAGTGGTGCGATAACCCAGCAATGCAAATGGAAACTTTTCATGCCACTGTCTAGACCCTTGTACCATTTTTCGCAGTATCTTCTTTATGTTCTTATTAGCATCTTCTACAGCACCATTGGCCTTTGGGAGATATGGGGTAGAATTTCGATATGAGATCTTAAACTGTTGACATACCTCTTGCATCAAATGACTATTGAGATTGGCGGCATTGTCTGTAATGATCATCTTAGGAATTCCAAATCTACAAATGATATTGGCATGAACAAAATCTACCACAGCCTTCTTTGTCACTGACTTGAAAGTTACTGCTTCTACCCACTTTGTGAAGTAGTCAATGGCTACCAAAATTAATCTATGCCCGTTTTATGCCTTCGGCTCAATCGGTCCAATCATATCCATTCCCTAAGCTACGAACGGCCATGGAGCGGCCATTGCATGCAACTCAACAGGAGGAGAACGTATCAGATCACCGTGTACCTGACATTGATGACACTTCCGAACAAATTGGATAGAATCACTTTCTATAGTAAGCCAGTAATAACCTACTCGAAGAATCTTCTTTGACAAGACATGACCATTCATATGCGACCCACATACTCCAGAGTGTATTTCAACCATGATTGCCGAGGCTTCTTTTGCATCTACACACCTCAAAAGTTCGAGATCTGGGGTTCTCTTATACAAGATTCCCCCACTTAGGAAAAATCCACTAGCCAAACGCCTAATGGCCCTCTTTTGATCGTTGGTGGCATATGTTGGGTATTCTCCTGACTGAATGTACCTCTTGATATCCAAGAACCAAGGTTCTCCATCGAGCTCTTCTTCAACCACATTACAAGAAGCATGCTGATCACAACTCTGTATATGCACTGGATCGATGTAGGCTTTGTCAGGATGTTGGAGCATTGAAGACAAAGTGGCTAAAGCATCAATAATTTCATTACGAATCCTTGGAATATGCCTAAATTTCACTAACACAAACCGTTGACATAGCTTCTGCAAGCATTGTCGATACGGGATGAGCTTCAAATCTCGCGTCTCCCAATAGCCTTGAATTTGATGGACGAGCAAATCCAAATCTCCTAACACTAATAATTCCTGGACTCCCATATCAACAGATAACCTCAAACCAAGAATGCAGGCTTCATACTCTGCCATATTATTAGTACAGTAGAATCAAAGTTGTGCTGTTACCGGGAAATATTGTCCCGATTCAGAAATAAAAACCGCACCTATTCCGACTCCTTTCATATTGACAGCTCCATCAAAAAATAACCTCCAACCTGGATCAGCATCTATAACGACTTCATCGACACACGACACTTCTTCGTCAGGAAAATATGTCTTTAATGGCTCATACTCTTCATCGATGGGATTTTCAGCAAGATGATCTGCCAAAGCTTGGGCTTTCATGGCGGTTTGAGTCACATATACAATGTCGAACTCGGTAAGTAATATCTGCCACTTTGCCAAATGACCTGTTGGCATAGGCTTCTGAAAGATATACTTCAACAGATCCATGCGGGAGATGAGATAAGTAGTATAGGATGAGAGATAATGCTTCAACTTCTGTGCCACCCAAGTTAGGGAACAACACGTCCTTTCAAGAAGAGTATACCTGGCCTCATATGCGGTGAACTTCTTGCTAAGATAATAAATAGCCTGCTCCTTCTTGCCTGTGACATCATGTTGACCCAGGACACAACCGAAAAAATTGTGCATGACTGATAAATATAAGATCAAAGGCCTACCAGGCTCTGGGGGTACCAGCACGGGTGGATTTGACAGATATCTCTTGATTCGATCGAACGCTTCCTGACATTCTTCAGTCCATTTTACCACAGCACTCTTTTTCAACAACTTGAATATGGGCTCACAAGTGGTCGTGAGTTGAGCAATAAACCTGCTAATGTAGTTCAGTCTACCGAGCAAACTCATTACCTCCGTTCTATTCTTGGGCGGGGGGAAATCCTGAATGGCTTTGATTTTTGAGGGATCTAATTCAATTCCCCGATGGCTGACTACAAACCCCAACAGCTTTCCAGACGGAACTCCAAATACACATTTTGCCGGGTTGAGTTTGAGATTATACCTGCGAAGCCTTTCAAAGAACTTTCTCAAATCTTTTACATGGTCGGCCTGACTTTTTGACTTAATAATCACATCATCCACGTAAACCTCAATCTCCTTATGCATCATGTCATGAAACATAGTGCTCATTGCTCTCATATATGTTGCTCCAGCATTCTTCAAACCGAACGGCATCACTCGATAACAATAAGTTCCCCATGGTGTGATAAAGGATGTCTTCTCCGCCCCTTCATCATCCATAATGATCTGGTGATATCCGGCATAGCAATCCATTAAAGAGAAAACCTTGTGTTTAGCGCAGTTGTCTAGCAAAATATGAATGTTGGGCAGTGGAAAATCATCTTTTGGACTTGCCCTATTCAAATCGCGGTAATCAACACACACTCGAATTTTGCCATCTTTCTTTGGTACGGGAACAACATTGGATAACCACATAGGATAACGAGCCACTCGAATTACTTTGGCTTCAAGTTGTTTCATCATTTCCTCCTTGATTTTAATACTTACATCTGTTTTAAACTTCCTCAACTTCTGTTTGAAAGGAGGGAATGCGGGATCCGTTGGCAATTTATGAGACACTAATTTAGTGCTTAAACCAGGCATATCATCATAAGACCATGCAAAAACATCCTTATAATCCATTAACGGTTGAATCATTTCATCTTTTAGCCGGGGCAAAACATGTACACTGATTTTAGTTTCCCTAACATCTTCTTGATCCCTTAGATTTATTGGCTCAGTCTCATTCAAATTAGGATTCGGTTTGTCTTCAAATTGTTCTAACTCTTTGCTTATTTCTTCTAGTGCTTCTTTTTCATCATATTCCCCATCCTGCTCCATTACATCTGGATTATTTTAGATTTTAAGATCAGGCTGAAAATTCCGCATGCATGTCATGTCATTAGAATCAGCATAAAGGGAACTGTGTAAGAAAGAAAACAAAATATATTAGACACAAAATAAAAGGGACATTGCATTTCATTAAATAAAAGATAGAAGGGTTTGAACATAGACACCAACATAACATAAACAAACTAGAATTCGAATTACAACCCTGAAATAACTCAGATAAACAGAGAGAAAAACAAAATAAACTACCAAAACTCCCTCCTGACGGGGAGAGGAGTGACTTCCCAATTATTGAGCCGGACAGCTGGACCTATGAATTGCACATCTGCCATACTGGTGCCTTCTCCTGCTTCAACCATATCAACTTCAATAAAAGGGTTCTGGAAGTCATCAACCAATTCAACTTCAGATTCCACACGCTCCGCGACATCGCTCTTAACAAATGACTCACTGAGTAGTGGTATTGGGCGAGGGAGGGACAATATTTCCTTTTTCCTTCCCTTGGCTTTCTTTAGATCTTCAGCTGTAGGCTCAAATCCCAGACCAAACGTGCCCACGTTCTCACTCGAACATATGGGATGAACTATGCCATGCAGAGATGCTCCCAAACCCTTTCCTGGCTCAAATCCATATTTCCAAAGTTCACTCACCATCATGATAGAAGCAGAAGACAATTGCGGTCCCGGTACAGCCTACCATTCAGGGATACGACTCACTGGCACTGTATCAAAAATTTGATAGACGAATGTCTCCTCTATGTTATTTGCTTCAATAAGGGACAAGGGAGAATCTTCGTAGGCTAACAAATCTCCTTCACCATGAATAACTACTTCTTTCCTGTCATGCTTAAACTTAATCATTTGGTGCAGCGTAGATGCAACCGCCTTGGCCTTGTGGATACACGGCCTTCCTAACAACAGATTGTAAGAGGATTCTACATTCAACACTTGAAACTCTATGGCGAACTCAACAGGCCCTATGGTCAGCAATAGTTCTATTTCGCCAATGGAATTTGACTTTGCACCATCGAAAGCCCTAACACATACATTGTTGGGCTTGATCCTATCAACACCAATATTCAGCTTTTGCAAAGTAGAAATAGGGCAAATATTTGTACCTGAACCTCCATCGATCATGACATGAGTTACGTAGAAATCTTCACACTTCACTGTAATGTAAAGGCCCCGATTATGCCCCATACCTTCAACAGGCAATTCATCATCAGAAAAGCTGATCCGATTGACCTCAAAGATTTTTCCCACCATTTTCTCAACCTGGTTGATTGTAATCTCCCTTGGAACATATGATTCATTCAATACCTTCAGCAAAACATCACGATGCTCCTTGGAGTGCAACAACAAAGATAAAAGAGAAATTTGAGCAGGGGTTTTCTTCAGCTGGTCTAATACTGAATACTCTGGCAATTCCATCTTTTTCAAAAATTCTTCGGCTTTCTCTTCAGTGATAGGCTTTTTGATAGACGACGGTCCACTCACCGTTGGCTTGGGCTTTCTTAAGCTTTCAGGTACGAAACATCTTCCTGACCTAGTCAAACCTCCTACCTCATCTACATCTTCCACAACTTCTTTCCCGTGATAGGTCATCACAGTCCGCCCATAATTCTGGGGAATCCTTTTCATATCAACTATCGAAGGTTGGGTCACTGGTTTGAGGACAATAGGTGTTGTCAGTGCTCCTTTCACCGTCAAGATGGGCTGACTCAGAGCTCCCACCATTGTTAACTTAGGTTTATCCTGACTTGAATCAACATGTCTTCTGGCGCCTTGTACTGTGATCAGGGGTTTCTTTGTGCTTTCTTGGGATTTATCTTCTCTCATTCCTTCCTGGCTCAATGACATTGCTTTCAAAGACTCCGCTACATTCACCGATTTCTCCTCAATGGTCTGTATCTTGACAATAGGCTTATAACCTCTCGAAGACTCTTTCCCGTCATATATCAATTCTAGCATATTGGCTTCAGCATGGGTTGGCAACGGATTCTGGTTAATATTAGGACCCTCTGGGGCCTGGACCAGTATCTAATTTGTGTCAATTATATCTTGGACAGCTCTCTTTAAGTGCCAGCATTTCTCAATATCATGGCCTGGCATATCAGAACAGTACGCACACCTTAAAGAATAATCGAGATTCCTCGGCGGTGGATTTGAAAGCCTTCCTTGAATTGGACTCAAAACCTTCAACTTTCTCAACCTATCGAACAAGCTGGCATATGACTCCCCAAGAGGTGTGAATTGATTTTTGACCGCCTTCTCCTTCTTATAATCGGGACTAGGCTGAAAACTAGGTCTGGAGGGGTTTTGATAATTTGGTGAAGCGAAGGGGCGATTTTGTAGAGCTTGCGCACGCCATTGCGGGTAAGAAGGGGTTTGGGCATATGGCTGTGCGTTGTATACTGGGTATGGTGGTGGTGGAATGGAATATAAAGGGTTTTGTGGAGGGTAGTAATGGTGGGGAAGAATATATGGAGCTTGGGTGTAGACTTGGGCTTGAGATTGTGGATAGGGGCGAGGGGGTCTTTTGGGATAGGAATGGGTTCCAACCACAATAGTCGCCACGTCCTCTTTCTTCTTTCTACCTCCGAATAAGCCAAATCCACCTTGAATCGCTTGTGTGGTGGCTTTTAATGCAGAAAAACTCACTATTCGACCGGTCTTAATTCCATCCTCTATCATCTCCCCCATTTTGAGGACTTCCATAAAAGACTTTCCCATTGCCGGAAGTAAATGCTGAAAATAGGTCTCATCCTGCGCCTGAATGAAAACTTCTACCAACTTACTTTCTTTCATTGGGGGCTTTACCCTGGCGGCCTGTTCACTCCACCTTATCGCGTATTCCCTGAAACCTTCAGTGCTCTTTTTCTACATGTTGACCAAGGACTTTTCT
The DNA here is from genome assembly GCA_030864225.1 of Capsicum baccatum var. pendulum. Classification (NCBI taxonomy): domain Eukaryota; kingdom Viridiplantae; phylum Streptophyta; class Magnoliopsida; order Solanales; family Solanaceae; genus Capsicum; species Capsicum baccatum. The sequence goes on from CM061550.1 coordinate 275,571,145, forward strand.
TCCGGAATCAGGTCGATGTTATACTGAAAATGCTGGACAAATTCAGAAGCCAAATCATCCCAACTATTCCATTTATCGATATCTCGATCTATAAACCATTCTGAGTCCAGATCTGAAAGACTCTCGCCAAAGAAGGCCATGAGCAATTCTTCCTTTCCTCCTGCAGCCCTCAACTGATTGCAATAACGTCTTAAGTGTGCCACGGGATCGTCGTGTCCTGCATACTTCTCGAACTTAGGCATCTTAAAACCGGGGGGAAGATTGATGTCTGGGAACATGCATAGATCTTTATAAGAAACACTCCTGTAATCTCCGATCCCTTGCATATTTCTCATAGCCTTCTCTAAACTCTTCAATTTTTGAGCTATGATATCCTGTTCCTCCGTTGCGGCAGGTTTCTCCATATCAAATGGAAATGCAAGCGGCTGAGTGTACCCATACGGTTCATTTATTTGCAAGGTAGGCCCCGGAGCATAATACTGACCATTTGAAACCTTCAGTACTGGTTCACTGGAAGACCTAGGAAGCCTCATTGTGGGACGCGCAGCATATATGGGAGTTTCCTGTGGTGGCAGAGCCACGAATACCGGTGTGATCGGTGGCGCTGGCTGAGCAGTGGGTCTCGACTGAGGAGCTGCCAAGGGCACACTAGAACTGCCAGGATAATAGTGTCGCAGAGTGAATCTTGGCGCGTGGTCGGGCGACTCAGTAGGAACAGAGAATTGCGCCTGAGAGAGCGGTGGGCAACTAGAGATATTTCCAAGACCTTCAGGGAACGGAGGAGGAGGCATTCCGCTGGCCCATGCCCGATGCAAGTCTATCAGTTGTTGCCTGAGCCTTACCACCTCATCGTTGTGTTCAACACTTTCTTCCCTATGCTCCTGATCCGGGTCAATGTGCGAATTTTCCATTTCTCTGTTAGCCATGACGAACTTTGCTTTGGACCTGGTGAAGTATGGGTGACTAGCCAGGGCGCTGCAAACCTACCACTGTTATCTGAAAGAACATGCTCATCAAAGACGACATCCATTAGAATTAGGCACACAACAGGCATGGGAATCACATTGGTAAATTGCCCTAAATTCATGCTCATTTCTACCAACTTTTAAGGGTAGCGAGGTCATTTTAACATCATCCTGATTTTTGTCCACACTTATTTTTATCTTCTACGCTTATTATTTTCTTTCCCTCTCTTTTCTCTTTTTCTTTCCGTATCAATCTCTACCCTTTTCTTTTATCTCGTTATCTACCTTTATTTTATCATTCTTTATGGCTTTTGTTTTTCTTTAAAAGAGGAAAAATAATGAAAAACAACAAAACAAAATGGTTAGATCGAACCCAAAAGTAGGTTGCCTACGTATCATGTTGTACATGAATCAGATCTTGCGTAGTTCGGGAAGTCGTGCCAAAATGGCCAATTGAACTCTTTTTCTCTTTTTTTTTCTTTTTGAAACTTCAAGAAGAAAAGAAAATAACAAATTGTCAAAAGAACTGACGAATTTTTTTATTTATTTATTTTTTTTTTTGCATTTTTAGGCTTAACATCCTTATACAAAATCAAAATTATGATTAACAAAGAAAAATCTTTTATTTTATTTTTTTGATTTTGAATTTCATAGGAAAATGAAACTTGAAACTATTAAAGAAAAATCTTTTTGTAGTTTTCTTTTAGAGATGTATATGAAACACCTACCCTAAATGAAGAGTGAAGAAAATCTTTTTGAATTTTCAGATTTCTGTACAAAATGAAATCAATGATTACCGAAAAATATTTTGGATTTTTTTTTATTTTGAATTTCATGCGAAAAATGAAACCTGAACCTGTTAAAGGAAAATATTTTTTTGCTGTTTTCTTTTAAAGATGTACATGAAACACCTACTCTAAATGAAGAGTGAAGAAAATCTTTTTTGAATTTTTGAAATAAGATCAACCAAAAATGAACCCTACGACCATTGAGGAAAATCTTTTTTTCTCTTTTTTTCTTTTTTTTTCAAGATATGTATGAAACACCTACTCTAAATAAAGAGTGAAGAAAATCATTTTTTTTTGAATTTTTAAATAAGATCCCTGAACCAACAATAGGCTGCCTACGTATCTCACTCCCGAAAGAGGAGAATCAGGGGTGTGTAGTTCGTCCAGATTGGACAATTAACGATTAACTAATAAATTGATCCTAACTTAAAAGACACACTCAAAAACTAATTTATTTATTTTTCAACTAGACGCTTTAACCAAGACTGACACCACCAATTATACAGAAAAAATCTTTTTGACATTTTTGTTTTTGACAAGCAAACAAAACTTCCTCCTTTTTTTTTTTTTTTGAATTTGCAGTACTTTACAAAACGTAAAAAATTCTTTTTGAGTTTTTGGATTGTGAAAAACAAAAGTCATAATGAATTCTAAAATAAACTATGACATTCCTCTCTTTTTTCCGACTCGCTTTCTATTTTTTTTTTCTTTAAATCAGTTCGTCAAATGACTCCGTTACCCTCAAATATGCAACAGTTAGCACGTAGGGATGCTTTACAGGTGAGTCTCCTACAAAGGATCGTATAGGCCCCGCTAGGTCTCAATATGATGCACATAAGAATGACCTAAAGGCTGACCTACGTTGTGGTTTACTAACAAGGCCGTTCGGGGGAGCAAATGGTCGATAGTGGCTGCTTTGCTTTCCACCTACTCCATACATCCAACGGCTCCCCCCCTAAAATAAAGGTGACTCAACTAGAATTTATGCGCACGACGTGCGCTCCAAGACTTGTTGCAGAAAGAAGGCCGGGGGGTGGACTCATGATGACAGATATAAAGCGGTAACACATAGGATAAATAATATAAACAAAGAGCACGAAAAACACAAAAAGTAAAAATAACACAAACAATAACCACAGACAATGTTTATACACTCATAATGTCAAACAAAGCCGATACGACTCCAAAAATAGCTCGAATTCTGAAAACTTGTCATACTCCCCAACAGAGTCGCCAGAAGATGTCACACCCCTTTTTACCGCGTACTCCAAAACATTGGAATATTTTTAAAGTTCGAAAGGGTTTTATTAATTTTAGTGACGAGAAATGAAAATTTATTCCAAAAAAGAATTATTTGCATTTTTATTCAGAGTCGCCACTTGACAATAATCCGGTGTGCCAAGTCACCTTTGAAAAATCTCTTTTTCGAAACCAATTGACTCTTAAACCGGTTGCGCATAGAGATTCCGGCTAAGGAATTCTGTTGACCGAAGGGAAGGTGTTAGGCACCCCTCGATCCCGTGGTTCGACCACGGTCACTTGGTGGAGTATATCGACTATTTTTGGCATTATGAAGTGTATAAACCACAAAAAAAAGCACGCAAAAACAATCAAACAAACAAAACGAAACAAATCAAAATGTAAGTCCAGTCCAATTATTACAACCCGAAAATAGAAAAGAAACTGAAAATAAACCTACGCTAATCCTAAACTAATGCTTTACCCGATGCCTCGGACCTTCATCACGGACGTCCTCCGGATACAAGGTACTTCGGGGCATTCCCCGGATAAATCAATACAAATCCTTCGGGGCATCCCCCGGCCAAATGAGTACAATTTAAACTTTTCGTGCAATAAAGTAGAAATTATCATTCAAGTACATATCCAAAACACTCCAACAAATTGTTATTCCTAAATTTGCTTACCCAGCCTACGTTTGCCTATGCGATCTCGACTAAAGACATAATTCTATCATGATTCATACCAACAATAAATCAAATTAAATCGAATCTATCCTTTTGTCAATTTTTCAATTTCATCCCCCGACTTTCTTTCTATCCATCCATTAGAACGTAATCAAGTTTATGCCTTAATCTACCAAAATCAACAACTAAGCATCACAATCGTAACATCAACATAACAAAAATCAACAAAACCATAATCACCATTCGCAATCGCAACCAATCAAAACAACCAACCATATATATATATATATATATATATATATATATATATATATATATATATAAAAGACGAGTTAAGAAATGGACCTCGATAGAACGCTGTGTCGATAATAAGGAAATTCGAAGACCAAAACTCGATCGGAGAACCTCACGACAAACAAACCAAACTCGGTATTAAAATAACAGTCGAACAGCTCCAAAACCAGTGAAGAAAAACTTTACTATACGAAACCCAACCAAGAACGACGACGAGATTCAATAAAGCTGACTCGAAACCCACTATCGACGTCGAACCATGAAATAGAAGAAACCAAAATCAACCAAAGACAATAGAAAACCAAAAACCAAACAGATCGAGCTTCGAGGAGCTCCGATGATGGAGAAGCGACGGCGGATCTAGTCGACGGTGACTGTTGTCACCGGAGGAAGGAAAGGACGGCGTGAGATCTGGTCGGACGGCGGTCGCTGGAGATGGAGAGAGGAGGAAGCTGCGGCCGGAGCTGGCCGACGCGCCGCAACCGAAGCTGCGACTGCTGGCGGCGGCAGATCTGGCGGTAGTTCTCCGGTTGGTTGGTTCGGTTTATGTGGTTCAACATTGGCTGGTGGTTCGGGTGGTGTATTGGCTGTCGGATTGTTGGTCGGTGACGGCGGCGATGTTGGCGAGTGGACGGAAAGCGACGGTCGCCGGCAAAATTTGTTGGAGGAGAGAGAGAGTGTGAGTTTAGAGAGAGAACAAGAGAGAGAGCTGATGGTTTTTTCTCCTTTTTGCTTCTACTGTTCACCCTTTTTTGTGTATGGGTAGGTATATATATTTTTTAGGCTTTCTTTCTTGACAAGAAAAAAAGAGTGAGGGGGGGGGTAACGTGGGGTAGGGGGTAGTGGTGAGGTGTTATGTTTTTAGTGGGTAGGTGGTTAGGATAAGATAGGGTTAGTTATTTTATTATTTTTGTATTTTGCGGGGTATGATGACGTGGGTGAGGGTACACGGTAGGATATGGTGGAAATGAATAAAATGAACTTTCGAGGGAGACAAAATTACGTGTCTACAAACGTTAATGAGGAAAAAACTTTCTGTTTCAATATGGAGACATGCTATTTTGCATGCAGCAACACTTGTGGACATAAGGCCAATCAGTTAACCTAAATTCTCTCCATTACAGTTGGTTTTTGGTCAAGAACCAAATATTTCCCACCTTGGAATTTTTGAATGTGCGGTATATGTTCCAATTGTTCCACCACAACGTACAAAGATGGGACCCCAAAGAAGGTTGGGAATATGTGTTGGATATAAATCTCCTTCCATTATAAAATATTTGAAACCTATGAAAGGAGATTTATTTACGGCAAGATTTGCCGATTGTACTTTTGATGAATTAGTATACCCAACATTAGGGTGAGAGCATAAGCAGCTGAAACACGAGATAAATTGGAATGCATTATCGCTATCTTATTTGGATCCTTAACAAATCAATGTGAGAAAGTGGTTCAAAAGATGATTTACTTGCAAAATGTTGCAAATCAGCTACCGGATGCATGTACTAACCCTCCAAGGGTTACTAAATCTTATATTCCAGCTGTGAATGCTCCAGTTTGAGTTGATGTCCCGGTAGAACAAGTGGTCAATGCAAATGAGTCTAAACCACGTTTGAAACGTGGTAGACCGATTGGTTTCAAGAATAAAAATCCTCAAAAAAAAGAAATAAGTGATCAAAATGATCACGATATAATGACAATCACTCAAAAAGGGCCTCAAGATCTAACAAATGATAAGACCACTAAGGAGGTCAAAATATCCGAAACTAATGAGAATAAGAAAATCTCAATAAGTTTTGTCTCGATGAGGAAGAGGTGGAATCAAAATAATATTGTGGTTGATAATATTTTTGCTTATTTGCTACTGAAATAATGCAACAAGATAAAGATTTGGAACCAAAATCTGTCAATGAATGTAGACAGAGAAATGATTGGCCAAAATGAAAGGATGCAATTCAAGCTGAATTGACTTCACTTGAAAAACGTGAATTTTTTGGATCAATAGTACGAACACCTGAAGGTGTCAAGCCAGTAGGGTACAAATGGGGTTTTATGCGAAAGTGAAGTCGTAAGACATAAAGCACAACTTACGGCACAAGATTTTTCGCAAAGGCCTGGCTTGACTATGCGGAAACATATTCTCCTGTGGTGGATGAAATTACCTTTAGATATACAATAAATCTGGAAATTCATAAAAAGCTTGATATGCGTCTAATGGTTGTTGTCACGGCCTATTTGTATGGTTTATTAGACAGCTATATTTTTATGAAAATTTCAGTGGCCTTCAAAGTACCTAAAGCATATAAAAATTAGCAAGAAACTTGCTCAATAAAGCTTCAAAAATCCTTATATGGATTAAAACAATCAGGGCGAACGTGGTATAATCGTCTTAGCGAATATTTGCTAAAAGAAGGGTACAAAAATGATCCTATCTGCCCTTGAATTTTTATAAGAAGGTCTAGATCTGAATTTTCTATAATAGTTGTTTATGTTGATGACCTGAATATCATTGGCACTCCCAAAGAGCTTTCAAAAGCTGTTGAGTGTTTGAAGAAAGAATTTGAAATGATAAATTTTGTCTCATCCTACAGATTGAGCATTTGACAAATGAAATTTTTATCCATCAATCAACATACACTAAAAGGATTTTAAAGCGATTTTACATTAATAAATCATATCTATTGAGTACCCCAATGGTTGTAAGATAGATTGATATAAACAAAGATCCATTTCGACCTGAAGAAAATGATGAAAAGCTTCTTAGTGATGAAACTCCATATCTTAGTGCAATCGGGACACTAATGTATCTTTCCAATAATACTCGACCATATATTTATTTTACGGTAAGTTTATTGGCAAGATTCAGGTCTTCCCCAACTAAAAGGCATTGGAATGGTGTCAAGCATATACTCAGATATCTTCGAGGAACCATTGACTTAGGATTATTTTATTCAAATGAATCCAAGTCAGAAATGAGTGGTTATGCAGATGCAGAATACTTGTTTGATACACATAAGGCTCGATCTCAGACGGATTATTTATTTACATACGGTGGCACAACTATTTCATGGCGTTCAATGAAGCAGGCATTAGCTGCAATTTCTTCAAATCATGCAGAAATCATTGTCATTCAAGAAGTGAGTTGGGAGTGTGTTGGTTGAGATCAATGAATCAACATATTCAAGAAATGTGTGGACTTTCTGTGAATAAAGATATCCCAACTACATTGTATGAGGATAATGCTGCATGTATAGCTCAGTTGAAGGGAGGTTACATTAAAAGAGACAGAACAAAATACATTTCACCAAAAAATATGTGGATTTTCTGTGAATAAAGATATGCCAACTACATTGTATGAAGATAATGCTGCATGCATAGCTCAGTTGAAGGGAGGTTGTATTAAAGGAGATAGAACTAAACACATTTCACCAAAAATTCTTCTTCACTCATGATCTTGAGAAGAAAGGTGAAATAGATGTTCAACAAATTCATTCAAGCGATAATCTAGCAGATATGTTCACTAAATATTTACCAACTTCAACCTTTGAGGGGATGGCATACAAGATTGGGATGCGAAGACTAAACTATTTGAATCGGGGTCTTCATCAGGGGGAGTAAGAATACGCGCTGTAATTTTTTTCCTTAGCCAATGTTTTTATCCCACTGGATTTTTCCTGGTAAAGATTTTCAATGAAACAGCACTCAAATGCGTATTCAGAAAATTTTGCTTTACATGGTCATCCATGGGGGAGCGTTGTAAATGGATGCCATGTCAGTAGGCATTTGATTTCATTTTTAAGTGGCCATGTCAATAGGCATTTGGTTTTCTTTTTAAGTGGACAATTGCCTTACTATTTCTCCACTTCTTGAATATTAAATTAGATAAAGTTCTTAATTTGGGCTATAAATAGCCCATAGCTTGTGAAGGAAATTAGCATAGAATGAAAACTTGTACTCTCTGTTTTACACACTGGTTATTTCTATCTATACCTTGTTATCTTCATACATAATTACATATCAAACCTCAACATTTCTTTCAACTATAAATAAAGTTGTTTTAAGTTCTTTCACTATACAATCATCCTATCGCCTTTCTCTTTCTCTTTTCATTCTCTTTCAAAATTCCTTCAATTGTATCAATCTTTTCCATTTTCTTGGAGATTGATTTAACAAATCAAGAAAATGTTGATACTTCCACCAATTGGTTCGACAAGCTAAAAGATTTTTCAAGAAAATTCAAGATGAAAGTTGAAAAAAAAGTAAAAAAAATAAAGCAAATCGGTAAAGTTGATCTACAAAAATTTTGGCATGTATTTAAAGTAGGATTAGCTCTTACTTTAGTCTCAATGTTCTACTACACGAATACAATATATCAGAGCTTTGATCAACAAGCAATGTGAGTTGTCCTCACTGTAATGGTTGCTTTTGAATTCTCTGTAGGTGATTCTTTTTCCTTTTTTTTCCTACATTAATCTTCTATTTTGGTAGACCTATAAAAAGGATAAAAATATTATCAATATACAACTTCTGCTGTTAATTAAAAAATCATTGTTCATTCTATTTTGCAATGAATTTGTGATGGGAATAAAAAATTATGTTAGTTGAATCGAATCATAAAATATTGTTTGCTGCAGATTATTTAAAGACAAGATGAATAGTATACTTGATTCCATGTATACATCAATTAATATTTGTTTTTTAGGTGCCATCATATCAAAGAGTATGAACAGAGGATTTAATACTATACTAGTTGATGTGTTTGGTCTTGAAGCTAAATATTTAGCTGAATTGATTGAGAAAGAAGGTTCAAATACTATAATTCTTGGAGTTTTGATTTTCATGGTAGGTATGAAAATGTAATATATATAAAAGTATCAAGATGTGAAACTAAATGAAGTCAACATCAGAATATGCTTAAGTAAACGCAATTGAATTATGTTACAAGGGGGATATAATTACCTTATATTATGTTAAATGAGCATTATTATTCACAAAAAAAGAATATGTTAAGTTGAATGCAAAGATTTTTGGTTAATTAATGTCCAAAAAAAGAAAGCTCTCTTATATATTTTTCCCTTGAAATAAGATAAATAATATTTTTCTATATATTAGAAGTGCGGGTTTCAACATGATAGTTGTCACTAAAATTTAAAGTAAGGATATTTTAGTCATTACACTTCATTAAAATATTATTCATCTACATTACGTGTCTTAACTTTTTCTTTTTAGTATGACACGTAGCAGGGCATCTTAATATTGTCTCAATCTATTTCTCTTTCTAAGAATTTTCAAAGAACCATCTATGGTTTCTATCTATTCTCTGTGTAAAACAAAATGAGAGAGCAAGCATAATGTATAAACCCTCTATTTTTTTGTTCTACAGGTATTTTTTTCCATCAAAAGATTATACCATATTAATAAGAAATTATTTGGTGTTATGTTTTGGATGCATTAACTTCAGGTCAAAAGATTTGATAAACCCTCTATTTTTTTTTGTTCTACAGGTATTTTTTTCATCAAAAGATTATATCATATTAATAAGAAATTATTTGGTGTTCATTTTGAATTCATAAACTTCAGGTCAAAAGATTTGATAGTTGAATTATAAATCTTTTAACTTCTAATTTCTAACCTCGAAACATTAGATTTGACAAAAGAAAAGCGATTCTTTTTATTCCTATTTTAGTATACAAGTTGATGATTAATAGTAAAAAAGACGTGGACGAACAATTTTTTGTTTTTGTTTTTTCCATTTTTATGGATAAAGTAAAAAATTACTTTAACCAGTTAAATGAGATAACTAATTTTGAATAACTTTTATCAAAGGTTTTGCTTTGGATTTTCTGTATCTAACAGAAGAAGACCCAATTTCATTAGATTGTTTACTTGGGGTTTCTATTGACTTCTGATTTTAATGGAAGAAGAAAATACTCAATTTATTTTTTCAATTTCTTCATAGATTAGATTGCTTTAAAAGATGTAGATTTGTAAAGAAGGATAGTTTGTATATTTTCTCATTCTTTACTTCTGCACTTTTTGCTCTAATAAGTGAATAATCTATTGGATTTTTAAAAGAGATAAAAGATATTTTGGATAAAAATAGGCATTTCTTAATTTACTTTATTTAAAAGGGCAAAATACTTAGTTATTATGTAATTACGTGTAAATTCATGACTTATTGTGATTTTGATCTGAGTTGCAAATAGTTAGTCAATTTCTCTATGTTTTCTATGTTTCAGTAACTTGATAAATCAGAAAAATATCTATTATCTATTGTCATGTTGACTTCACTCTTATTCTGATTGTTCTCTATTGATGAATTCTCTATGAAAATGTTACTTTATTGTTAGTAGTTGTAGCCAGTGGCGGAGCCACAACCAACGAAGGGTGGTCAGATGAACACCCTTTGTCGGAAATTTTTTTGTGTATGTAGGTTAAATATAGATATTTATGGTTATATACATGTTATTGCACACCTTTGACATGCTAGGGAAGCATAGTCCAGTGATCAAGAGTGTGCATTTCTGCATCAACAACTCGGGTGTGGACCTTGACAGGTGTAGCAATGCTTTATTTTCTTGGTTTTTTAAACAGTTCTTTGCTCAAGAGAAAATATGAACACCCTTAACCAAAAGTCTGCCTCCGCCACTCGTTGTAGCGATGGCCAAATAGCAGTGAAAGGGATTAAGAAAAAGGTTGAATACACGTAGGGCTTCTAAAAACACTTGGTAAGAATAAGAAGAATTTTCCATGCATTCTCTAACATAAGCAGTACCATTCACATCTATAATCATATTGCAATTTGTCAATTCTCTTATTTGAACATTATGGGTTTGTTTAAACCTATTTAAGTTTTTTTCACACACATAATTCCTCAAGATTTGCTAAAGAAGTATTTAACTTCTTCATGAACTATTTGAAGAATATTAATTTAAATATTTTAGCAATGACCTTATCTCTCCTGTGTTACAGCATGGACAAGGAATTTCCAGAGCAGTGAGGCACATCAAATCGATGATAAGGATGTCTGAAGCCCATCCAAGGATGCATCTTAGACAACATATTACTCAAGAAGATGTAGATATGGCAATTCATGTCCTTCTGGATTCATTTATAAAAGCATTGCAAACGGTAATAATATCAGCAACGTACCTCATCGCCCCTCTATGTTTGACCTACATAACACATGGTCATTTGATCAATTACTATAAAATGTTCAGTGTATGTTAATGTTTTACCGGATTTCTTACTTTTAGTAATGCGGGTAGATCTGTTAACCATTTTATTTGGAGGATGGGATAACAAAATACCCTCTAGAAAAACCCTCCAAAACCAAATATTTTTTGAAGTTTTCCTGCTTTTTATAAAAGTTCCATCTTACTGAAAGTAATACCTCTAAGTCAATCAGGTGATTCGTTGAATTTGTTAGGTCCCGTATCTAAATTTAGTCAGGCTGTTCAATACTGATCTTATTGGTTGCAAATGCTAGAAAGGATGTGTTTCAAGGGGATAGTGAACTTGCACTGATGTTTTTCGAATGGCTAAAGTAGAACAAAGATTACATTTTGGCTGAAGACATGAGGAGTATTAATCTCAAACGTTCAATGATTGAAAGCGCTTCGAGATGTTTGGGAAGTAACAAAGATTGCAAAAGAAACAAATGAGAGAAGCACAAGCCATTAATCAATAGTGTCTTCGAAACTTTGATCTGAATGCAAGTTCTCCACTTTAAGCCGAATATCAACCCATGGACACTTCTTAGTCCTTGCCTCCATCGCGATTTACTTTGACGGCTTCTCAGTACAATTAATGTAAGAATTTCTCTGCTAGGAGAGAAATAGGATATAGGTGAGCTCGAGGAAATATTAATTTGGAAAAAGTATTCCTTACAAGAAGCTCTTGGCTTGCCCTTCACACTCACATCATGAACATAAGTTAAATCCTTTTTACTAGTGGCTAATCCTATAGCTTGTTAAACATATACAAGAGTTACTGATAAAAAACACACTTCAACTATCAATTCTCTTTTCCTACCTGGGATAGGCAAAGGGAATAACTATCAAGGGAATAACTAATAGTAGTTGTGTGTTATGATAAATAGTTGGCGATAGTTTATGTAGGAAACTCGCACACCTGATTCTTCATGTATGAAATTCAAAATCAGGATACTTTAGGTGTAAATTTGACCATTCACCCTATTTATAACGATTGTATATGTATATATCTATTGTGTGAATGTTGTTTAAATTTCGTTATGTTGTTCTTCAACAGGCTATTCAAACGGAGAAGAATCTCAAATTTCTCCTGCAAAAAATGCGGAAACAAAGTGATGTTAACAATCTAGGAAGAATTATGTTGTTGAAGGTACTTCAATTTTACATCCTTATAAATGGTGATTCAATTCTTCATGTTGGGCCCGTGCTAACACGGGCCATGCCCCTCTAGTGTATTTATATATGGAAGATATGTTTTATGATATATGATGAATTAGTCCAGATGACGTACTATTAGAGGGTGCATTATGTATATTATATTATGGAATATATAAAGGGACTTTAGGATCTATAGATATTGGATTTGGAGTATATATGTATATTATGGGAAGGGTATTATTCACACACACAAAAAATGTTATTAGTTAGTGGAATGCATGGTCTGCTTGGTTATATAAGGTCCGAGAAGTGAAAGGTCCCTTATATATTTTCCCTTTTTAAGATTTTTAAAAAAAAGGGGGAGTGGGGGGTAGGGGGTAGTCTTGCTATGTCATTTGATATTTGGCAAGTGTAAGATTATTATACCCAGATACAAATCTATATAAGGGGGAGGGGGTTTGTCATGTCATTTGATAGTTGGCGAGTGTCAAATTATTATATCTGAATCCAAATCTATGTATGGGGGAGGGGGTTTGCCATGTCATTTGATATTTGGCGAGTGTCAGTTTATTGATACTCAGACACAAATTATTACTTATATATATAACAAGGATGCTTCATGATAAGTGAAGAGTTAGTATAGATGACGTTCTATTTAGAAGTATATCAAGGAAGTATAGTTAGTTAGATATGAATCTCTTTTATATATTTTACCTTTATAAGATAAAAAAGGAAACATAAATTTGTCACATCATTTGATACTTGGCGAGGGTTTAGATTACTGACGCCCGTTCACAAATTCGTATTTAGTGTTATATATTAGAAGCATATCAAGGAATCATGGTTGAAACTAAATGTTCTCTTATATATTACCTTTTTAAGATAGAAAAGGAAAAATAAACTTGCCACGTTATTTGATTTTTTATGAGTACTAGATAGTTGATATCGTACACAAGTTTGTAATGATGAGGATGCTCTATGATAACTGATGAGTTACTATAGATGATATTTTGTTTATAAGTATATCAAGAAAGTTAGAAATGAAAAATCCGTTATATATTACCTTTTTAAGATAATGGAGGGAAAAAATAAATTTGTCACGTCATTTGATATTTGGGGAATGCTAAATTATTGATACCGTACACAAGTTCATACTTATATAATGAGTATGCTTTATGATAAGTGATGAGTTAGTACAAATGGTATTCTATTTAGACATATATCAAGGAATCATATAGTTGGTTAGAAATGGAAGGTCTCCGATGTTTTACCTTTTTGAAATAAAAAAGAGGAAATAAACTTTTCACTGTCATTAGATATTTGGCGAGTGGTAGATATTGAAACTTGTATATCAGTCCATACTTATATAACGACACATTATGATAAGTCATTAAGTTAGCACAAATGGCGTTCTAGAAGTATATCAAAGAATCATAGTTAGTTAGAAATGAAAGCTCTGTTATGTGTTTATCTTTCTAAGATGAAAAAGGAGAAATAAACTTGTCGCGTTATTTGATATTTGGCAAGAGTAAGATTACTGACACTCGTATATCAATTCGTACTTATATAACACCGGTTCTTTATGATAAGTGATGACTTAGTGTAGATGAGATATTATTAGAAGTATATCAATGAATCATAGTCAGTTAGAAATGTAAGTTCTCTTATAAATATTTTTCCTTTTTAAGATAAAAAAAGAGAAAATAAACTTTAACACGTCATTCAATTTTAACGAATACTAAGTAAGTAATACCGTATACAAGTTCGTATGTGTATAATGAAGATGCTTTATAATAAGTGATGAGTTAGTACATGCTGTGTACTATTCACAGGTAGAAGGGAGCATAGGGTTTGAAATGGATTTGGAATAATATATTTAACATTAAATTAATTGATCAATTTATTAAACATTAAACAATTTTTTAACTTCGAAGAATTCCACGTCAATGAAAAATGGATGGTTAATCTCCTTATATTGGAGACGAACTTAGGTTTTAAGGATGATGGAGACGCCACTTGAAGGGGTTGTATATTAATTGAGGAAGTTTTACATGATCCTTTTTTAGGTCTAGATATACCAATTTTTTTGAAGTTAACGTTGCACGTGCACCCCTATCCTTCCACTTGAGTCTGTCTCTAAAATCAATAGACCCTATGATTAAGTTATTGAAGTTCTCTAAAGTGAGCTTGCATAGAATTCAAGTTGTACATAAACATCTCCCTAATATCGATATTTATTTCAATTGATTTTAATTGTTATAGTGAAACTATTACTATAGAGCATATAACATAACATGACATAAATTATGTATTCAGCAATAAACATGGCTATGATAGTAAATGTTATTATAAAGTTCGTCTATTATAAAAAGGTCTGATCAGAATTTTACATCATTAAGTCAACTTTTTGAAACCACTTAGTCATTTATTTCTTAGATTAGGAAAAATGTCATAATTATAAATTCTACAATTTAAAAAGGTTTAACTATAGATAATAACAATAACAGTATTATATTAATTATAATTTCATAAATGAAATCTAGGTAAGGTAGTGTGAATATGGTCTTATCCTATCTTATTACTTCCTCCATTTTATTTTATTTTAATTATTGACTTGACACACACTCTAAAAAATAATAAATAACATGATTAGTTTTACTATGTTACTCTTTGAATATAATAAATTTAATATTTTAAAAAATGCATTGGATATAATTAACCGTATAGATAACTATCCACTAATTTTTCAAACTGTACAAAAATTAGTCAATATCTTTCTTTAGTAATATGAACAAGTAAATATGGACAGAAGATGCACGAAGATAAAGAGAGCTTTTACCATAAATTATCGAGCAAAAGAAATTATTTAGAGTAACCATACAACAACAAAAAAAAAAAAAATAACATATTTAGTTTATTCTCACAAAGTAGGAATCCGATGAGGGTAACGTATATGTGTATCACTGTTTCAAAGGTAAGGTAAGGAGACCATTTTCAAAAGATTAAAATAACATCACAAAACATAAAAAGGAAAGTAGCATTTAAGACCTTTTACCATAAATCCTCATCCCAAAAGAAATTATTTGAAGTAACAATACAACAACACCAACAACAACAATAAACCCAGTTTATTTCTACAAAATAGGATTCGAAAAGGATAAAATATATGCAGTTCATAACACTTCCTCATAGATGAGATAGGAAGACTGTTTCCGAAAGATTAAAGTAACAATACACATAACATAAAAATGAAAGTACCATTTAACACCTTTTATCATAAATCTCGATCCAAAAAAAAAATATTTAAAATAACCGTACAACAAAATTTATTTCTATATAGTGGAAATTCGGGGAGGATAAAATGTATATATTTGGTATCACTGCTTCGAAAGTGAGATAGGGAGACTATTTCAAAAAATTTAAGTAACAATACAAATAGCATATAAAAGAAAGTAGCATTTAAGACTAAAGCTTTATCTTTGCAACTTCTACCTATTCAATAAATAAATCCAAGAAAAGAATAAATGAAAGAAGCGTTACAAATTGCAACTTTGCCTCTTTTAGCGGTAAAGATTGTCATCATTCTATTTCCCTACCTGTAAGTCCCGTACTTATTCAAGTACCATAACTCTCTTACTTAACTCACCATTTATAATTATTGCAAAGTGTCAAAAATATTATTTAAAAAATGTTAGTTTTACTTTAGTTGAGAAGTTGAAGTAAATAAATATAGCTGATTTTTCATCTTAATTTTGTCTTAGTTGAGGTCATTTTTTCGACAAAGTCTTGCCTTTTTAGCCTCTTTGTCCCCTCTCTTTCCCACACTCCCCCCACACACCCTATCCCGTAAAGATTTTTTTACTTTGTTAACTTTAAATTCTTGAATTTAACCTTGAAAATATTGATATCCAGAACTTATAATTTTTCTTCTTCATTTTTTCTTCTCTTATCCCTTTTTTTTAAAGAAGCAAAAAAAATAATTCTGATACCACATTCAATTATTAAAATATGTAGTTATCTCATCTAAAAGCTTAGTATTTGAGACTGGAAGAACAAATAATTCTCATAGAAGATCAATCTTATGATAAACATTGATATGCAAAAAAATATTATAAAAATATTCAACCTCAATATTTCTTTCAACTATAAATAGAGCTGTTTGAAATTCTTTCACTATACAATCATCCTATCACTTTTCTCTTTCTCTCTCAAAACCCCTTCTGTTGTTTTAATATTTTTCATTCTTATGGAGATTGATTCAACAAATCAAGAAAATGTTGGAGCTTCCACCAATTGGTGCGACAAGCTCAAAGATTTTCCAAGAAAATTCAAAATGAAAGTCGAAAAAATTTTTAAGAACATAAAGAAAATTGGCAAAGATGATCCACGAAAATTTTGGCATGCATTCAAAGTAGGAATAGCTTTGACGCTGGTCTCAATGTTTTACTACTCAAGACCAATGTATCAGAGCTTTGATGAACAAACAATGTGGATTGTCCTCACTGTGTTGGTTGCTTTTGAATTCACTGCAGGTGATTTTTTTTTCTCTACATCAATCTTCTATTTTGATACACCTACAAATAAGATAGAAATGTTTTTAATAAACATTTCTATTGTTAAATAAAGAAAAATATTGTTCATCCTATTTTACAAAAATTAGGGATAAAATCAAAATTTACGTTAATTGGATCGAATCTTAAAAAAATTGATAGCTCCAGATTATTTGAAGACATGATGAATATTGTACCTAATTTCGTGTAGATATATCTATTGATATTTATTTTTCAGGTGCCACCATATCAAAGAGTATGAACAGAGAATTTGGTACTGCACTAGCTGGTGCATTTGGTCTTGGAGCTAAATATTTAGCTGAATTGAGTGGGAAAGAAGGGCCAGATCCTATAATTCTTGGGATTCTGGTTTTCATTGTAGGTATGAAAATGCTGCATTTATAAGAACACAGAGATGTGAAACTAAATGAAGTCAACATTTTTTTTCATACACAAAATCACTAAAATTTATTTTATTTAATGACACTCACTTAAATATTAATATCACACTAACTACATTTTAATCTATTTTTGAAAAATCTTCATTGGTATAAAGCTTCGAATTAAATAAGTAAAACTCTAAAACAGTGGCAAGTGAAATTTCATAAAAAAATATTTCTTGGCCAAAAAGCTTCTCATTTAAAATTATAATAAGAAATATAAGAAAAATGACATTTTAAGTAAACAAGCTGAAAATAAAGATATAGGGTCACAGAAATTGAAACGATTTTAAGGAATATAATTTTAACCCCTTTTTATTGATATCCTTGCAGGTACTTTAGGTACATTTACAAGATTTTACCCCCATATTAAGAAAAAGTATGACTATGGAACTGTGATATTTGTCTTGACTTTCAGCTTAGTCGTTGTCTCTAGTTATCGAATAGAAGATATACTTCAATTTGCTCAACGACGGATAACCACCATTCTTATTGGTGTCTCCACTGTCATGGTCATCTCCATGGTTGTCCATCCGGTGTGGGCGGGAGAAGACCTTGTTAAGCTTGTTAGTGTCAATCTTGAAAATCTAGCAAATTCCTTAGAAGGTTTGTTTTGAGTTTATTTAATTTTTTCTTTTAAGTTGTTCGGAAAAAATAATGTACTTTTTAACTTAAGGAAAAAAAGGTGCAAATACCACTAACTTTGCAATATCGATTTATACCCTTATTGAAAAATAGTTCATGCATAATCTCTGTCTAGCAAATGTGATATATTTATTATTTTCATTAACACACCTATATTTACTAGATTAAAAGAATTTTAAAACTCATTTTTAAATTTTAAGAATGCCGTATTGCTTTAAAGAAATATATCATCAAATTTTTAACCCTCAAATCCGACTCAAATAAAAAAAATTCGATTCCTCTTTTACTCAGTCATAAAATGTATTTGAGTCTGGTCTGAATGAAAGAGAAATTATTTTCTTAGATAGGTTGATTCTAGATAGAGTCTAAAGGTATAAAGGAAATGGGTGGTTTCGTAAAATCATGAGACATTTATTGAATTAAAAAAAATAGTTTTAGAATCTTTTAAAATTCAATCTTGTAACGAAAAGGATAAATATACATTATTTGTTAAACATTAAATGTATCTACATAGACCATTTGTTAAGTGACGCAGATATGTACATGTACTACTTTTTGAGAGATGTATTTTCCATATTTACCTGATTTAATGACAATTTGTCTTAAGATTTGTATGTTTTGCAGGTTTTGGAAGTGAGTATTTTAATGATTCTGAGATTAAGAGTGTTCGAGGCAACAAGAACAATGTAGAAGAATTTCTTAAATCTCTTTTAAGTGTTCTTGGTTCTAAGGCCAATGAAGAATCGTTGGTGAGTAAATCAAATTACAAAAGTACAATTCTCATTAGTAGTTAACTTTTTTCTTGTTTTTCAATTTCTTCAAAAAAGTCAAAAGAGGTTATTCATTTTTTTACTATTTATCTTGTTAGGAGGAATACACAAGATAATTTCTTACCTTTTGACACTTTAACAATCGTGAGAGGCACTTCATAATCAATTTAAGTTTGGTGCGCTAGAATATAAAAAATATTACATAAACAACATTTGTAAAAGTTAATTGTAAGTAATTTTTCCTTTTTAATATAAATAAGTGATAAATAACTTATTTGAACCTGTTAGAATATACTGATGCTATATGACATATATGTTTTAGGCAAACTTTGCAGGGTGGGAGCCTCCACATGGACCTTTCAAACTTGAACACCCATGGAAAGAATACTTGAAGATTGGTGACCTAGTTAGAAAATGTGCTTGCCATCTTCTAGTTCTTAATGGCAACTTAAACTCTAAATCTAAGGTATATATATAACACCAACTTTCCTAATAAACAAAAAAAGACTATAATATTTAGTCTCAATTTATATGGTATTATTATTTATCAATTTTGAAAGTTGCAAAATGTTTCATACCATTTAAAATCTATGCAATTTAATTAAGTTATTCAAATGTTAAACTTTAATGTTGTTTCAAATCTAATAAAAGTGATCTAATAGTAAAAAAAATTATTTATGTATAACTTAAATTCTACATATTATTATGATAGTTCTTATTCTTACATGTGGTTGATTTTGTAGGAACCAACCGAATTTGAGAGGAGAACAGAAGAAGCATGCAAAAGAATGATCACAGAATCTAGCAAAGCCTTAAAGGAACTTGCCTTGTCCATTAAAACCATGACACAACCTTTTTCTTCAATAATCCATATATCTAATGCAAAGAATGTCATTGATGACCTTAAACTCACACTAGGAACCTCAGAAATCTTCTTTCAACACGACGAATCATGCGTCATGGATTTTATTCCTGTCGCATCTGTCATGTCCTTACTTATCGCCATCAATGAATGCGTCGATGAAATTTCTAAAGCCGTCGAGGAGCTTTCGAGAAGAGCACATTTCAAGAAAAAAGATGGGAGGAGGACAGATTCTAGTTCAACCGAAGTGGCTACAGGGCAGAACCAACCGCAAATAATGCACTATGGGACTGTGAATCCTGTTGTTGATGATAATGTGGAGGAAGGTGATTTTATTACGATAGAGATAGATGGCAATGTACAATCAACAGAAGTGGTAGTAGAAGAGTCCAATCGAGTGAGTAATAATCCAATAAATGCAAGAAAAGAGGAATCTTTTGTTATTTAGACACGAGGAGGTGCCACAACAGAAATAATGAAAGAGCCAGAAACGTCAAAAACTAAAGGTGAATTAGCACATTCAGTAGATGAAAATTTTTATGATAGCATCCAATTTCTCGAATCCACATTGACGACCGTGACAACAGTAGTGGAAGAGATAAAGACAATGGAGAAAAAAAGAGAATTTATGAACTTAGTTGATGCAAAGACTAATGATAACACTCACTTTTTAGACTCAATTGTGATTGGGGTTAATCAAAACTAGATATTTATATAAATTTCAAATAAAATGTGAAAAGGAGGGAAGAAAGGATATAGATAAGAATACGGAGTAAAATTTGTTCTAACTTGTTTTATTTCACTCCTAGAGTCAATAAAAAGAAATATATGATCCTTCTTCAAAATCAATAGACCCTATGGTATAGTTGTTGAAGTTCTGTAAATTAAGTGAGTTTGCATAGAGTTCAAGTTGTACACAAACATTTCTCTAATATTGGTGTTTTTTCAATTTATTTTTGTTGTTATAGAGATAATATTACTATAGAGAACATATAATATAACATGACATAAATTATCTATTCAACAATAAACATGACTATTGTAGTAAAAGTTATTAGAAAGGATGTCTATTATAAAAAGATCTGATTTAAATTTTACACCATTAGTCAACTTTTTAAAACCGTTTGATCATTTATTTCTTAGAGTAGGGAAAATGTCATAATTATAACTTCTACAATTTAAAATGATTTAACTATAGATAATAACAACAATAATAATATATTAATTATAATTTTCACAAATGAAATCTAGGTAGGGCAGTGTGTATGCAATCTTATCCTACCTTATTACTTTCTTTGTTCTAAAACTTATTCATTATTGACTTGACACAGATTTTAAAAAATAATCAATAACATGACTATATTTATTATATTACTCTTTAAATATAATAAATTTAATATTTTAAGAAATGCATTGGATATAATTAACCGTATAGGCAATTGTCCATTGATTTTTCAAGCTGTAGGAAAATTACTGAAAAACTCTTTTTAGTAGTATGAATAAGTAAATATGGACGGAGGATGCACGAAGATAAAGAGAGCCTTTACCATGAATCACCGATCCAAAGAAATTATTTAAAATAATTTCTAAATTCTAAATTTCATTTCTAATCAAACTGTGTCACATAAATTAAGACGACCGGATTGTTGATAGCATGATTTTTTCCAACTCACCCAAAATGATCAAAATATTTGACAGTCATAAATACCGATGGTAAAAGTAGAAAGAGATTAATTTTTAAAAGATTTGACAGCCATAAATACCGACGGTAAAAGTAGAAAAACGTTAATTTTGATTAGACCAGACCTTAATATGGGTCCCACAAAAGCCTCTTTATGGCAGTGAATTGATTTTGGGTAATAGGTGGGTAGGTAAGTATTTAATTTTAAACTGGAAATGACAGTATTACCCACTTACCTATCTTTTTCTCTTATGCGCATATTAACTTTCTTTATTACAAATACCTTATTTCGTATACTTTTTCATTTTACGTAGAAATTCTATTGTGTATTATATTATGCATAAATTATTATTCTTTAAATTTTATTTTATGTAGCATAGTTTTATCAGACACAAAATTTAAAAAATAAAAAAAAATAGTTGCGATAAAACAAACTACAATAACAACAACAATAATAACAACAACAACAATAGCATATTCAGTATACTCTCACAAAGTAGGCATACGAGGAGGATAAAGTATATGTAGCTCGTATCATTGTCTCAAAGGTAAGGTAGGAAGATCATTTTCAAAAGATTAAATTAACAATACACAAAACATAAAAAGGAAAAGTACCAAAAATATTATTTGAAAAGTTTGATTTTGCTTTAGTTGATAAGTTGAAATAAATAAACACAACTGATTTCTCATCTTAATTTTGTCTTAATTGAGGTCATTTTTTAGGCAAGGTTTTGACTTTTTAATCTCTTTTTCCCATTGTCTCCACCACCTAATTTTTTTTTTTACCTTGTTAATTTTTAATTCTTGAAATTTAACCTTGAAAATATTGGCATCCGGAACTTATGATTTTTTTTTCTTCATTTTTTCTTCTCTTATATCCTTTTTTTTAGAAAAAAGGAGAAAAGAAAAAAAGAAAAAAAAAATTAGCTCTGATACCACACTCAATAATTGAAATATATAGTTATATAAAAACGTAGTATTTGAGGCTGACAGGACAAGTAATTTTTATGGAAGATTAAGCTTATGATAAACATTGATATGCAAAAAAAATATTATTAAAATATTCAATCTCGACATTTCTTTTAACTATAAATAGAGCTGCTTAAAATTCTTTCACTATACAATCATCCTAACGTCTTTCTCTTTCTCTCTTCATTCTCTCTCAAAACCCCTTCAGTTGTTTCAATCTCTTTCATTTCTATTGAGATTTATTCAACAAATCAAGAAAATATTGATGCTTCCAAGAATTGGTGCGACAAACTAAATTTTTTTTCAAGAATATTGAAAAAATTATCAAGAACACAAAGCAAATCGGCAAAGATGATCCACGAAAATTTTGGCATGCATTAAAAATAAAATTAGCTCTCACTTTGTTCTCAATATTTTACTACACAAGACCAATGTATTAGAGTTTTGATAAACAAGCAATGTGTATTGGCCTCACTATACCGGTTTCTTTTAAATTCACTGCAAGTGATTCTTTTCTTTTTTGTTCGTTGCACTGATCTTCTATTTTGATACACCTACAAAAAAGATAGAAATATTATTAATAAACAATTTCTATTGTTAAATAAAGAAAAAACATTGTTCATCCTATTTTGCAAGAAATTAGGGATAGAATAAAAATTTATGTTAATTGGATCGAATCTTAAAAAAATTGATAGCTCCAGATTATTTGAAGACAAGATGAATATTGTACCTGATTTCATGTAGATATATCTATTGATATTTATTTTTCAGATTCCACCATATCAAAGAGTATGAACAGAGAATTTGGTACTGCACTAGCTAGTGCATTTGATCTTGGAGCTAAATATTTAGCTGAATTGAGTGAAAAAGAAGGGCCAGATCCTATAATTCTTGGGATTTTGATTTTCATTGTAGGTATGAAAATGCTACATATATATGAGCACAAACATGTGAAACTAAATGAAGTCAACATTTTTTTTCATACACAAAATCACTAAAATTTATTTTATTTAATGACACTCACTTAAATGTTAATTTCACACTGACTACATTCTAATCTATCTTTGAAAAATCTTTATTGGTATGAAACTTCGAATTAAATAAGTAAAATTCTAAAACTGTGGCAAGTGAAATTTCATAAAAAAAAATCCATGACCAAAAAGCTTCTCATTTAAAATTATAACAAGAAATATAAGAAAAATGACATTTTAAGTAAACAAGCTGAAAATAAAGATATAGGGTCACAGAAATTGAAACGATTTTAAGGAATATAATTTTAACCCCTTTCTAGTGATATACTTGCAGGTTCTTTAGGTACATTTACAAGATTTTACCCTTATATTAAGAAAAAGTATGACTATGAAATTGTGATATTTGTCTTGACTTTCAGCTTAGTCGTTGTCTCCAGTTATCGAACAGAAGATATACTTCAATTAGCTAAACGACGGATAACCACCATTCTTATTGGTGTCTCCACCGTCATGGTCATCTCGATAGTTATCCTTCCGGTTTGGACGGGAGAAGACCTTGTTAAGCTTGTTAGTGTCAATCTTGAAAAGCTAGCAAACTCCTTAGAAGGATTGTTTTGAGTTTATTTGATTTTTTCTTTTAAGTTGTTCGAAAAAAATAATTTACTTTTTAATTTAAGGAATGTAAACACATAATTTTGTCCCGTCAAAAATATTTCTTATTCCAATATCACACAATTTAACCTCATTTTTATAATTTTTCCCAAGAAAATAAATAACCACCTCATCTTTTAGTTATTTATGTATTTATTTTTGTTTTTATTTTGTTTTATCCAAATAACAAGTCATAACAAACTTTGTCTTATTCTAATATTCCGACAACCCACCCAAGAAAAAATGAACACCTAACCTCTACCCCTCCAATTAAAAAACAACACCTCACCTCTCACCTAAACACCTCATACCCTTACCCTCACCCCTACCCCACGTGACCTCTCCCTTTTTCTTGGCCACAAAGAAATACACAATATACATATACACTGACGGGGACCCAAATAGGGGAATAATTTCCATAGATAGAGAATATACACACAGAAATCCTCTTCCATTCTTGAACAACAACAACACAGAAACACAAAAATCCACCTTCTTCACTGACCCTCAAAAAGATTCCACACACCAATCCACCACTATTTTTAATTTTTACTCTACACACACACTGAGAGATTGGAGTGAGAGACGAAAGGAGATCTGTGAAAGAGTGAGAAATCTGAGATAAAAACAACAAAGATCTGAGTTTGAGTGGGAGAGAGGAGAGAAAACCGTGCGAGAGAGGGTGTAAAACATGGAAGCTGAAAAAAGAGGAGATCGGGGGTAACAGTTCCAGCGAGCTCACGCCAAAAACTCGCTGGTAAATCACCAAAAACCCGACCCCATCCCTTTTCTGGCGAACGCTCAATGAAAATCCATCGGAAACCACTGGGAAACCACCGAACTGACTCAACCAGTCTCGATTTCGGCGAGATCTGCCGAAAAAGGAACGGAGCAATGACAGGGACTGCGGGTTTGAGTATGGGTATCTCGTTATTTCTCGATTTCAATTCAGGATGTCGAAAATAGAATGAAAAGGGAACATCAAGATTGGTTTGTTCGTTGTTGAGGTTTGGTTCGAGGGTTTGAATGCGGTTCTATTCGAAAGGATTATCTCCCGTTGAAATAAAATTGAGGTTCAATTTTCTACTCTATTTCTTCCTATTTTTATTTTAATGTGATGTTCATGTTATGATTTGCGTGATTCATGTGGTTGATGCATTTGATAAGGTGGTTAAACAATTTTATTTGTCGTGATTTGTTGTTGACTTTGTATGAAAATTGAATAATCATGTGGGTGGAAGTAAATTTTGGGAGGCAGAATTGAAATGTGATAAAAAATGAATATTGATTATTTTGATTCGTTGACAATTTTTAAATTCAGAATAAGTATTGAAGTCGTTAAACGCAATAGTATCATAATAGGTTTAAATTTGGTAGGCAAACGGTATGTCGGGTAAGCAAATCTAGGAATTGTGAATTGTTCGATGATTTGAAACGATTGTTAAATGATTTGATTTTCTAGCACTGAAAAAATGTATTCATTTAGCCGGGGTATGCTCCGAGGCTCATTGTATTTATTCATCGGGGAATGCCCCGATGTATTATGTTGGCGGAGGATGTTAGTGATCAAGACCCTAGGCATCGGGTAAAGCACGGGAGCGTAGTTCAGGATTAGTGTAGTTTAGAATAGGATTTATTTTTTCGCATTTTTATTTTGGGACTGTATAATTGGAATGAACACTATATTTTGAATTTGTTTTGATTCGTGTGTTTGATTGATTGTTATATGTGTTTTTGTGTGGTTTATATATTTGTAATGTCAAATTAGCCGATATACTCCACCAAGCGACCGTGGTCGAACCACGGGATAGAGGGGTTCCTAACATTCCTTCGGTCAATAGAATTTCTTTATCAGAATCTCTGTTTGCGGATCAGTTTTAGAGTCAAACTGTTTTGAAAAAAGATTTTCAAAGGTGACTTGGCACACCCGATTTATGTCAAGTGGCGACTCTGAATTTAATTGTAAATAATCCTTTTCGAAATAAATTTTCATCTTTTTGTCACTTTAATAATAAAAACTCTGTTAAAACTTTCAAACTTAAAACGAATAATTTGGGGTTAAAAAAGGGGTGTGACAGCTCTGGCGACTCTGCTGGGGAACTTTTCAGAGTTCGAACTTATTTTGGAGTTGTATCGGCTTAGTTTGGCACTATAGGTGTATAGACATTTTGTTTGTGTTGTTTTGTGTTATTGTATTATCACTGTTGAGTGCCAACGTGCTCTGTGTTTACAGTTTTTATCTTATGTGTTATCGCTTTATATCTGGCATCATGTGCATAATCCGAGTCATTCTTTCTGCAACAAGTCCATAGTACACGTGTTGTACACTACCTCTAGTTGAGTCACCCTTATTTTGGGGGGGCCGTCGGTGTTATGGAGTAGGTGGAAAGCAAAGCAGCCACTATAGACCATACGCTCCCCCGAACAGCCTTGTTAGTGAACCCCAACGTAGGTCAGCCTTTAAGTTATGCTTATGTCCATCATATTAAAGACCTAGCGGGGCCCACTTGGTCCTTTGTAGGAAACTCACCTCTAAAGCATCCCTATGTACTAAATGTTGCACCTTTGAGGGTAACGAGGTCATTTGACAGACTGATTCGGGCAAAAACATGAGTTACAAGTAAGTGTGTAGGAAGAAAATTGTTGAAAAAAGGAAGAAAAAAAGACAGTGAAAAAAAAGAAGAGATTTGGTAGTTTTTAGGGTTCTTTATGGCTTTTGTTTTTTCACAATTCAAAAATTCAAAAAAAATGTCTTTTTTACTTTTTGCACTTATTTTCCAAAAAATCAAAAACGTTAAAAACATTTTCCTTTTATTTTTTTAGTAAGCATTCATAATTCGAAAAATCCCAAAAAAATTTTATATAGTCGTAGGTTTTTACAAATGAAAATGCAAAAAAAGATGGTAGAAATTTGTACATCTCCTGTAATGAAATTACCAAAAAGATTTTTCTTCATAATTATTGGTGTCAGTTTTAGTTGAAGTGTCTAAATAAAACCCAAAAAAGATTTCATTCGTTTGTCTTTAGTTGTGTCTTTTAAGTTAGGGTCAATCTGTTGGTTAATCATTAATTGTCCAATCAGGACGAACTACGCATACCTGATTCCCTTCCCTCGGTTTGGGATATGTCGGCAACCCGTGGTGGGTCCGATAATCTTTATTTTTTGACCTTTGTCTTAGTCTTAGCTTAGGTTTTGATCTTTGTAATCTAGTGCCGTTAGCTTGTCCTAGCCAAGTATGCTAATTTTATTCAGTGGTACTGTTCGGCAATTTGGAGTCATAAAGTGGCCTGTCCCTTCGGCATATCCGCGTCAAAGTCCCAAGGGTTGGGAATCTTTTTCTCCTATCGAATTTTTGTAAATAATGTCTTATGTGTTATTATAGGATGGATTTGTCCGCTAAGTCTAGAGTCTTGATGGTTGTCAAGGTGCCTAAAAATTTAATCAAGTGGTGGGGCATGTTTAACTATGTTGACCAGCAGAAACTGATTAAAATATTAGGTGATCTTACAGAACTTCTGCATATTACCTCTCGTCCAGATCTAATAGAGGCTGTGTTGACCTTTCGGGATCCGAGTAGTTTGGTGTTCAGGTTTAGAAAGCGTGAAATGACTCCTATTTGGTAGAAATATCTGGTCTGTTGCATTTTACCTATATCGATAAAGGTATGATTCGAGCTCGAAATCATACTGGCACGAGGTTTTTGCAATGTTGTGGGTTAAAAAGTAAAGATACGTATTTGGGTTGTTTGAATG
Organism: Capsicum baccatum var. pendulum; assembly: GCA_030864225.1. NCBI lineage: Eukaryota > Viridiplantae > Streptophyta > Magnoliopsida > Solanales > Solanaceae > Capsicum > Capsicum baccatum. The sequence continues at coordinate 275,598,778 of CM061550.1, forward strand.
ATTCGTGGGTTTCCTTAGATTTTTTGTTCGCTAGATTCGGGACCTTGGAAAGTTTTGATTGCTTTTGGGATGAATTTCATATGACTAAGGAGAAGTGGGAGAGAAAGCTTCTTGAAGTCTTCACCCTTTCTTTGTTAGGTACTTTAGTATTTCCACTAGAAGAAAGACGCATAAATACATGTTTGCAATCTTTAGTGATGGCCTTATTTCATGAGGAACAAGGGGACAAAGTTACTATCATACCTATGATCTTAACAAAAATATACAAGGCTTTAATCGAAGTGAAGAAAGGGATGAGATTTTTTTAGGGAAGTAACCTGATGTTGCAACTATGGTTGATGGAGCATTTGCATGCACCTTCTCTAATTAGACCGGATGTGATTGACCGTTGTATGCCCAATCGAGTGAAAGCCTTGGGAAAAAGAATGTGCGTTGCCAAATTCTCGCTACCTGTGGGAATCGAGGCTTGGATTGAATTTCTCGAGTCAAGAACTGAGGATAACATTCTATGGAGATGTCTATGGTTTCGTCAAAAAACAATCTTATTTGGGTGTCAGATGCAACTCCTTTTGGTTATGATAGTACCTAATTGTACTCGACCATATACTCCTGCTAGGGTAATGCGCCAATTGGGTAGATTGCAAGACGTTCCACCAGTACTTTAAGAACCAAGACTTAGGTGAGAGCAAATATGAACAATTCTGGAATCACGTGACAGAGATGGGTGAGGACACTTTCAAAGAAGGTTTGGATAATCCAGGGTACACTCCGAGATATGAGATCTGGCTACAAATCATACCTCGAGGTGTAAGTAGGTCATTACCAGTGCAACTTAAAGGGTGGATACAAGAAGCGGGCATAGGTGATGACAGGGGAAACACGAACTTGGGGGAAAAATATAGTTATTGAGAGTTTAGTTATTAGGCTTGCTCACGAATTTACAAGGGTTTCAGAAAAATGTTTTCATCTGTACTCCCCAAGAGGCAGGATTACGTGCTAGAAGTTTCTTCCCCAATGTCAGAACGTCCTTGCAAGATATGCTACAAAGTTTGAATGGGAGAAAGAGAACTTCACAAACAGGTTCATCTCAGCCAGGGTCATCAAATAGAGCACCAGTTTGAAGGGACATTTCTTATCCTTTATTTTTCTGTCATTGTATTGTTGTGTCTTTGTTAAAGTTCGTGTCAAGTTTGTTTTAAACTCTAGGGTCTTCATTAGGAATGTCACACATTTCGTCCTGTGGGTTTAGAGTGTTGTTTAGTCTTGGTTGATTAGTTTTAAGGTTGTGTTAAATTCGAAGTCGATTTTAGTTGTCTTTTTATAAAATGTAGTAACCTGCGTTGTTCTTTCTTTTATTTATTTTTCATTGAAGAAAAAATCAAAAATCATAAAAATCTTCTACCTTGTGATTTTATGCACATGCCTCCCGAATTACGCAAGATCTGATTCATGAACAACATGATACGTAGGCAACCTACTTTTGAGTTCGATCTAATCATTTTATTTCTTTAATATTTTCCAACTCTCCTCTTTTTAAGAAAAGCAAAAGCCATAAAGAATGATAAAAAGAAATGAGATAGCGAGAGAAGAAAAGAAAGGAAGAGCAATGAGCGAAGAAAAGAGGAAGAAAAAAAGACTGATGTAAAATAAGAGAGAAGTGAGGGTGAAAAATAGAAAGAGCAAGGTATGATAATGTAATGGAAAATCGGGATGATGTTAAAATGTCCCCATTACCCTTAAAGGCCGGTAGAATAAGATGTATACAATGTGATTTCTATGCTTGTTGCCGGACCTAATCTTAACGGGTTTTGTCTTTGATGAGCATGTTTTTCAAATAAGTGGTTGGTTTGTAGCACTCTGGCTAGTCACCCGTACTTCACTAGACTAAAAATGAAGCTTGCCATGGCTAGTCGGGAGATTGAAAATTCACTCATTGACCCAGATCAGGATCCCAAGAAAGAAAGTTCAAAATGCAATGATGAGGTATTGAGACTTAGACAACAACTGATAGATCTGCACCGAGCATGGGCTAGTGGCATGCCTCCTCCTCCACTCCCTGAAGATCTTGGAAATATCCAAAATTGCCCACCGCTCTCTCAGGTGCAATTCTCTGTTCTTATTGAGTCACCTGAGCACGCACCAGGATTCACTTTGCGGAAATATTACCCTGGCACTTCTAGTGTGCCCCTGGCAGTTCCTCAACCAAGGCCTGCGACTCAGTAGGCGCCACCGGCAGCGCCTGTGTTCGTCGCTCCGCCACCACCTGAAGCTCCTACCTATGTTGTGCATCTGACAATGGTGCTTCCTCGGTCTTCTAGTGAGCCAGTATTGAAGGTTTCAGATAATCAGTATTATGCCACAGAGCCTACTTTGAGGATTAATGAACCGTATGGGTACACTCAGCCACCTGTATTTTCGCTTAATACGGAGAAACCTATCGCAACAGAGGAATAGGAGGTCATAGTGTGAAAATTGAAAAGTTCGGAACAGGCCATGAGGAATTTCCAGGGAATCGAAGGTTATAAGAGTGTTTCCTATAAAGATCTTTGCATGTTCTCAGACGTCAGCCTTCCCCTTGGTTTTAAAATGCCTAAGTTCGAGAAGTATGCTAGGCACGGTGATCCCGTGGCACACTTGAGATGTTATTGCAACCAATTGAGGGTTGTAGAGGGAAGAAAAGAGTTGCTCATGACTTTTTTTGGCGAGAGTCTTTCTGATCTATCTTTAGAATGGTTTGTCGATCAAGATATCGACAAGTAGAACAGCTGGGATGACTTAGCTTCTGAGTTTGTTCAATATTTTTAGTGTAACGTCGACCTGATTCCTGATGAAAAATCCTTGGTCAGCATGAAGAAGAAAGGCACTGAAGGCTTTAGGGAATACGTGATAAGGTGGCGTGAATAGGCCGCCAGGGTAAAGCCTCCAATGAAGAAGAGTAAGCTGGTAAAGGTCTTCATTCAGGCACAGGATGGGACCTATTTTCAACATTTACTTCCGGCAATGGGAAAGTCTTTTATTAAAGTCCTCAAAATGAGGGATATGATAGAGGACGGAATCAAGACCGACTGAATAGTGAGTTTTGCCGTATTGAAAGCCACCACCCAAGCGATTCAAGGTGGCTCTGGAGTGTTTGGAAGTAAAATGAAGAAAGAGGATGTGGCGACCGTCGTAGCTGGAACCCATTTCTATCCCAAAAGACTGCCTCGCCCCTATCCCCAATCCCAAGTCCAAGCCTATGCCCAAACTCCATATATTCCTCCCCACCATTACTACCCTCATCAAAACCCACTATATTCCATTCCACCACCCCCGTACCTAGTATATAGCGTGCAACCATATGACCAAACCCTTTTTTACCCATGATGGCGTGTGCAAGCCTCTCAAAATTGTCCTTCAACTCCTCTAAATTACCAAAACCCCAACAGACCCAGTTTCAAACCTAGTCCCAAGTATAAGAAAGAGAAGGCGGTCAAAAATCAGTTCACACCTCTTAGGAAGTCATATGCTAGCTATTTTGATAGGTTGAGAAAGATGAAGGTCTTGAGCCCAATTCAAGGAAGGCTCTCAAATTCGCCTTCAAGGAATCTTGATTATTCCTTAAGGTTTATGTATTGTTTTGACATGCCAGGCCATGATATTGAGAAATATTGGTATTTGAAGAGAGCAATCCAAGATTTAATTAACATAAATCAGATGTTGGTCCAGGCCCCGGAGGTTCCAAACATTAACCAGAATCCGCTGCCATCCCATGCTAAAACTAATATGTTAGAATTGATATATGAGGGGAAAGAGTTGTTAAGATGTTATAAGCCTATTGTCAAAATACAAACCAATGAGGAAAAATTAATGAATGTGGCAGAGTCGTTGAAAGAAATGTCATTAAGCCAAGAAGGAATGGGAGAAGATAAAGCCCAAGAAAGCATAAAGAAACCCATGATCACGGTGCAAGGTGCCAGAAGATATGTTGATTTAAGTCAGGATAAACCTAAGTTGACGGTGGTAGGAGCTTCGGGTAAGCCTATCTTGACGGTGAAAAGAGCACTGGCAGCGCCTATTGTCATCAAATCGGTGACCCAACCTTCGATAGTTGATACAAAAAATATCCCTTGGAACTATAAGCGAACTGTGATGAATTATCAGGGAAAGAAAGTCGTGGAAGAGATAGACGAGGTAGGGGGTCTGACGCGTCCAGAAAGATGCTTTGTGCCTGAGGGTTTAAGGAAGCCCAAGCCAATCATGAGTGAGCCTTCATCTATCAAAAAGCCTGTCACTGAAGAAGAAGCTGAAGAATTTTTGAAAAAGCTAAAATTGTAGGTTTATTCAATAATAGATTAGTTGAAGAAGACCCCTGCTCAAATTTCCCTCTTATCGTTGTTGTTACATTCCAAGGAACATCGTGATATTATATTGAAGGTATTAAATGAAGCATATATTTCTAGGGAGATTACAGTAAATCAGCTTGAGAAAATGGTCAGAAAAATCTTTGAGGTCAATCGGATCAGCTTCTCTGATGACGAATTACCAGTTGAAGGTACGTGGCATAATCAGGGGCTTTATATTACCATAAAGTGTGAAGATTTCTACGTCACTCATGTAATGATTGACAAAGGTTCTAACGCAAATATTTTCCCTATTTCTACCTTACAAAAGTTGAATATTGGTGTTAAGAGGATCAGGCCCAACAATGTATGTGTCAGGGCTTTCGATAGAGCAAAGTCAAACTCCATTGGTGAAATAGAACTAATGTTAATTATATGGCCTGTTGAATTATCCCTAGAGTTTCAAGTATTGAATATCGACTCCTCTTACAATCTGTTGTTGGGAAGACCATGGATCCACAAGGCCAAGACGGTTGTTTCTACATTGCACCAGATGATCAAGTTTGATCATGATAGGTAAGAAGTGGTTATTCACGGTGAAGGGGATTTTTCCGCCTACGAAGATTCTCCCTTATCTCTAATTGAAGCAAACAATGTACAGGAGACATTTGTCTATCAAACTTTTAATGCAGTGTCAGTAAATTGTATCCTTGAAGGACAGGTTATTCCGAGACCACAATTGTCTTCCGATTCTATCATGATGGTGAGTGAGCTTTTGAAATATGGATTTATGCCAGGGAAGGGTTTGGGAGTATCTCTGCACGATATAGTTCGTACCATATGTCCGAGAGAGAACATGGGCACTTTTGGTCTGGGATTTAAACCTACGATTGAAGATTTGAAGAAGGCCAAGGGAAGGAAAAAGAAAACATGGTCACTCCCTCGCCCAATTCCGCTACTTAGTGAATCATTTGTCTAGAGCAATGTCACAAATACTGTAGAATTTGAAGCTAAATTGGTTGATGACTTCCAGAACCTGCTGATTGATGTTGACATGGTTGAAGCAGGAGAGGGTACCAGTAAGGCAGATGTTCAGTTCATAGGTGCTGAGGTCCAGCTCAATAATTGGGAAGTCACTTCTCTCCCCGTCAGGAAGGAGATTTGGTAGTTCATTTTGTTTTTCTTTCTATTTATCTGAGTTATTCCAGGGTTGTAATTTGGAATTTAGCTTGCTTATATTTTGTTGTCATTTGTGTTTAAACCCTCCTATCTTTCCCTTTTAATGAAATGCAATGTCCCCTTATTTTGTGTCTAATTTATTTTGTTTTTGTCTTTTTCTTTATACAATTCCCTTTATGCTAATTCTAATGACATGCCATGCATGCGAAATTTTCAGCCTGATCTTAAAATCCAAACTAATCAAGATATAATAAAGCAAGAGGGGGAATATGATGAAGGAGAGGCACTAGAGGAAATAAGCAAAGAGTTGGAACAGTTTGAAAACAAGCCGAATCCTAATTTGAATGAAACTGAGCCAATTAATCTAGGGAATCAAGAAGATGTTAGGGAATCTAAAATCAGTGTACATGCTTTGCCAAAGCTAAAAGATGGAATGATTTAAGCATTAATTGATTATAAGGATGTTTTTGCATGGTCTTATAATGACATGCCTGGTTTAAGCACTGAATTAGTGGCCCACAAATTTCCAACTGATCCTGCCTTCCCCCCTGTCAAATAGAAATTAAGGAAGTTTAAAACTGATGTAAGTATCAAAATCAAAGAGGAAATCATGAAGCAACCTAAGGCCAAAGTCATTCGAGTGGCTCGTTATCCAATGTTGTTCCTGTCCCAAATAAAAATGGTAAAATTCGAGTATGTGTTGATTACCGTGATTTGAATAGAGAAAGTCCGAAGGATGATTTTTCGTTGCCCAACGTCCATATTTCGCTGGACAATTATGCTAAACACGAGGTTCCTTCTTTTGTGGATTGCTATGCCGGATACCACCAGATCATTATGGATGATGAAGACGTGGAAAAGACGTCTTTTATCATACCATGGGGGACTTATTGCTATCGAGTGATGCCGTTTGGTTTGAAGAATTCTGGAGAAACATACATGAGAGCCATGACCACTATGTTTCATGATATTATGCATAAGGAGATTGAATTCTATGTAGATGATGTGATTATTAAGTCAAAGATTCAGGCTGACCATGTTAAAGATTTAAGAAAGTTCTTTGAAAGGCTTCACAGGTATAATCTCAAGCTCAACCCGGCAAAATATGTATTTGGAGTTCCGTCCGGAAAGTTGTTGGGGTTTATAGTCAGCCATCGGGGAATTGAATTGGAACCCTCAAAAATCAAAGCCATTCAGGACTTGCCCCCGCCCAAGAATAGGATAGAGGTGATGAGTTTGCTTGGTAGACTGAACTACATCCGCAGATTTATTGCTCAACTTACAACACATATGATCCCATATTCAAGTTGCTGAAAAAAAATATTGCGGTTGAGTGGACTTAAGAATCCGAGGAAGCATTTAATAAGATCAAAAAATATCTTTCAAATCCACCGGTGTTGGTGCCACCTGAGCCTGGAAGGCCTTTGATTTTGTACTTATCGTTTATGGATAATTCATTCGGTTGTGTATTGGAGCAACATGATGTAATAGGCAAAAAGGAGCAAGCTATCTATTATCTTAGAAAAAAGTTCACTGCATATGAGGCCAGGTACACTCTTCTTGAAAGGATGTGTTGCGCCCTAACTTGGGTAGAACAGAAGTTGAAACATTATCTTTTGTCCTACACTACTTATCTCATCTCCCACATGGATCCTTTAAAATATATCTTTCAAAAGCCTATGCCGACAGGTCGATTGGTAAAGTGGCAAATATTGCTTACCGAGTTCAACATTGTATATGTGACTCAAACAGCCATGAAAGCCCAAGCCTTGGCAGATCATCTTGTTGAGAATCCCATTGATGAAGAGTATGAGCCGCTAAAGACATATTTTCTTGATGAAGAGGTATTCTGTGTTGAGGAAGTCATTATAGATGTTGATCTAGGTTGGAAGCTATTCTTTGATAGAGTTGTTAATATGAAAGGAGTCAGAATAGGTGCAGTTCTTATCTCTAAATTGGGGCAATATTTCCCGGTAACAGCGCAACTTTAATTTTATTGTACCAATAACATGGCAGAATATGAAGCGTACATTCTTGGTTTGATGTTAGTTATTGATAGGGGAGTTCAGGAACTATTAGTGTTGGGGGATTCAAATTTGCCCGTCCATCAGGTTTAAGGAGATTGGGAGACGCGATATTTGAAACTCATACCATATCGACAATGCTTGCAAGAGCTATGTCAACGATTTGTGTCAGTAAAATTTAGGCATATTCCAAGAATTCACAATGAGATTGCTGATGCTTTAGCCACTCTATCTTCAATGCTCCAATATCCTGATAAAGCCTACATCGATCCAGTGCATATACAGAGTAGTAATCAATATGCTTACTGTAATGCAGTTGAAGAAGAGCTCTATGGCGAACCTTGGTTCTTTGATGTCAAGCGATACATTCAGTCAGGAGAATACCCAACACATGCCACCAGTGATCAAAAGAGGACTGTTAGGCATTTGGATAGCGGATTTTTCTTAAGTGGGGGAATCTTATATAAGAGAACCCCAGATCTAGGACTTTTGAGGTGTGTAGATGCAAAAGAAGCCTCGATAATCATGGTTGAAATACATTCTGGAGTATGTTGGTCTCATATGAATGGTTATGTCTTGTCAAAGAAGATTCTTTGAACAGGTTATTATTGGCTTACTTGGAAAGAAATTCTATTCGATTTGTTCGAAAGTGTCATCAATGTCAAGTACATGGTGATCAGATACATTCTCCTCCTGCTGAGTTACATGCAATGGCTGCTCCATGGCCGTTTGTAGCTTGGGGAATGGACGTGATTGGACCGATTAAGCCAAAAGCATCGAATGGGCATAGATTTATTTTGGTAGCCATTGATTACTTTAGAAAGTGGGTAGAACCAGTAACTTTCAAGTCAGTAACCAAGAAGGCTGTGGTAGAATTTGTGCATACCAACATCATTAGTAGGTTCGGAGTTTTAAAGATGATCATTACAGATAATGTTGCCAATCTCAATAGTCATTTGATGCAAGAAGTGTGCCAACAGCTTAAGATTGCACATAAAAATTCCACTCCATATCGTCCAAAGGCAAATGGCATTGTGGAAGCCTCCAATAAGAATATCAAAAAGATACTGTGGAAAATGGTACAAGGGTCTAGGCAATGGAATAAGAAGTTGTCATTTGCACTTCTAGGTTATCGCACTACTGTTCGTACTTCAACAGGGACAACTCCGTATTTATTGGTGTATAGGACAGAAGCAGTCATTCCTGTAGAAGTTGAAATTTCCTCTCTTCAAGTCATTGTGGAATCAGATATTGATGATGATGAGTGGGTCAAAACCCGATTAGAACAGTTGAGTTTGATTGATGAAAAAAAATTGACGTCGGTATGTCATGGACAATTGTATCAGAAGAGAATGGCTCGAGCATATAAAAAAAAGGTATGTCCTAGGAATTTTGAAGTTGGTCAGTTGGTATTGAAATTTATCCTCCCTCATCAGGTTGAAGCTAAAGGCAAGTTCTCTCCAAATTGGCAAGGTCCCTTTATTGTGAAGAAAGTGTTGCCCAATGGAGCCTTATATTTGACAAATATCAAAGGCAAAATGGCAGAAATGGCTAACAATGCTGATGCAATCAAAAGATATTATGTATGATACTTTATCCTTTGTTGGTTCTGTTGTATGTTTAGTACTTGCATTTTTAAGATTGATATGATGAAGGCACTTCATTCTGCTATCCAAACATTGTGTCATCCTTTGTTTACCTTGTTGATCTTAGTTCTATTTTATTTCATATCCTTCTTTTGGAATCAAAACGGAGTAAAAAATAAAATGTCAAGAAAAGAAGAATAAAATAAAAGCATGAAAAATAAAAGAAAAAAAGAAGAGAAAATTAGACCAAAACAAAGAACAAGCTGATGGAACTACGTGTGACCTGATTCTCCTGTCTTGGGAGTGAGATACGTAGGCTGACCTATTTAGGGCTCGGTCCAACCAAATAAAGATTTTAGAGTCATCCAGTCAACAAAAACTGGGGCATGAGTTAATGTGTTGTTTGAGTCGATTCCAAGAGTTGTAAGTCCCAGCCCCACTTCAAGTGTCGTTTAAGCTTCTTGCCATCCTTTTCTAACCTTATTCAAAAGCCCAGGTACAACCAAAGAAAGTCCTTCAGATCAATCTTTGATAATGTTAAGGCTAAGCATGCAATGGATACGATGATACATTGTGGGGTACTACTTGTCTTCCTCAGCATAAGAAATCAGGAAAGAAATAAAAATGAGAGAGTCTTATTGGTGAAAACCCTCGCGGGAACCATAAGGCGATAGTGAGTCGAGAGAAAAAAATTAGAGAGTCTTACTGGTAAAAACCCTCACGGGCACCATAAGGCAATGGGGAGTTGAGAGAAATAAAAATGAGAGAGTCTTATTGGTGAAAACCCTTATGGGCACCGTAAGGCGATGACGAGTTTGAGAGAAAAGTGAAAAGGAAAGAGATTATTGGCAAAAGTCTTTTAAGATGCCGTCAATTGAATGAGATATATGAGTCCAATGGATTTGAAAAAGCGGCTCAGCGGCGAAGGCACGAACTCAACAATAAATGGGAAATTTGGATAAGAAGATCAGGCAGCTTAATCCAAAATGCATGTCATAGTCATTCGAGTTGGTTGTCGTATTCAGATAAGTTTTCTTTTTTGAATAAGGGACATTTCCCTTTTCTTTCGTTTACATGTTCATATTTTTGTCTTTTTATGTCATTTATCAAAATAAAAGTCACCGTCATATTTTTACACTTTAAGTCAAGTCTGTGTCAAAACAAGCGAGAAAGGATTTCAAAACTTGCTACCAGTCTTTCCATTGTATGAGGAAAATCCAAGGACCAGCACATTAAAAAAATATGATCGTAATTCAACACAAAGCAAAGTAAGTCTAACAACCGATAGGCTACTGGATTCGTGGGAGTATTCAGATTTGAAAAGGGTACATCTCGTAGGCATGGTAAAATGGAAATTTATTGTTTGTGTTAGAACTCATTTCCCTCAATTTGGATCTGGGTCAATGACGCGACAAGACAGGGGCAAATGTCAACAATCTGAAACAAAGATGAAAGGAACAAGTGTTGCAGCATATGTCTGGAAAGCCAAAGTACTGCAAACAACCACTAAGTTTTTAACTGACAAAATTGTCTTTGATGAAACAGGGGAAAATTTATTTTCAGCAAGTTCAGCTACCGTTGCGAAGGAATATCTGGGATTTTACTTTCTGCTCAGGATCCTCCTGAAAAATGGGACTTTACTTTTAATTTCTGTTCAGGACCCTTCTGAAAAATGGGACTTAACTTTATATTAGGATCCTCCTGAAGAATGAGATTTTACTTTATGTTCAGGACCCTCCTGAAAAATGGGACTTTACTTTATGTTCAGGACCCTCCTGAATAATGGGACTTTACTTTATGTTCAGGACCCTCCTAAAAAATGGGACTTTACTTTCTGTTTAGGAACCTCCTGAAGAATGGGACTTTACTTTATGTTCGGGACCCTCCTGAAGAATGGGATTTTACTTTATGTTCAGGATCCTCCTGAAAAATGGGACTTTACTTTCTGTTCAAGACCCTCTTGAAAAATGTGACTTTACTTTATGTTCAGGACCCTCTTGAAAAATGGGATTTTACTTTATATTCAGGACCCTCCTAAAGAATGGGACTTTACTTTCTATTCAGGACCCTCCTGAAAAATGAGATTTTACTTTTTGTTCAAGACCGTCCTAAAAAATGAGCTTTTACTTTATGTTCAGGACCCTCCTGAAGAATGAGATTTTACTTTATGTTCAGGACCCTCCTGAAGAATGGAACTTTACTTTCTATTTAGAACCCTCCTGAAAAATGATATTTTACTTTCTGTTCAGGACCCTCTTGAAAAATGAGATTTAACTTTCTGTTCAAGATCCTCCCGAAAAATGAGAATTTACTTTCTATTTAGGACCCTCCCAAAAAATAAGAATTTACTTTCTGTTCAGGACCCTCCCAAAAAATGAGAATTTACTTTCTGTTCAGGACCCTCCTAAAAATGGGATTTTACTTTCTATTCAGGACCCTCCCGAAAAATGGGAATTTACTTTCTGTTCAGGACCCTCCCGAAAAATGGAAATTTACTTTCTATTTAGATCCTCTGAGAAAATGGGACATTACTTTTAAAAAATGATGAAATACTTCTTTATTATAATCTTTGTTTGGGATATTTGTCGTTCTAGTTTCTGGAGCCCTCCTGAAGAACAGGGTGAGAAAATTGTAAGTCAGGAGCCCGCCTGAAGAACAGGGTGACGAAATGGAAAATTGAAGAAATTGCAAGCCAGGAACCCGCCTGAAGAACAAGGTGATGAAATTGACAGACAAAAATGGCAAGTCAGAAGCCCGCCTGAAGAGCAGGGCGAATAAATGAAAGTCGAGCAACAAAATGAAGCAACTAAAAGCGAAGCAACAAGTCAAAAGAAATTGCAAGTTAGGAGCCCGCCTGAAGAATAGGGTGATAAAACTCGAGCCAAGAGTCAAGGAAAGCTGCATATATAGGATTTTCTAATTTCATTTATATGTTAACTTGTAATTTTCATTTTGATGTAATGACAGAGCCGCGGACCGGAACCTCGATGGAACCTCACTCGACTCTCCAACTCGGTATAGTCCATCTCCTTTCAATCCATTGAGATACCTGTCACCTGACTCCCTCATAAATTGGGTAGGTAGGGTGTCCTAAGTCAAGACTCGGTTGGCCTTCTTTCTTCTATTGCTTTCTTCGAATAATGATTGGGATAAAATTCTAACACGTTGTCTACTTCTTTGTATGAAAAAACTTGGTGTTTACCTTCAAAGGGGGCATGATGTAGCCACATAATTTTGTCCCTTCAAAAATATTTCTTATTCCGATATCACACAATTTAACCCCATTTTTATAATTTTTACCAAGAAAATAAATAACCACCTCATCTTTTACTTATTTATGTATTTATTTTTGTTTTTGTTTTGTTTTATCCAAATAACAAGTTATAACAAACTTTGTCTAATTCTAATATTCCAATAACCCACCCAAGCAAAAATGGACACCTAACCTCTACCCCTCCAATTAAAAAACAACACCTCACCTCTCAACTAACCACCTCATACCCCTACCCTCACCCCTACCCCACGTGACCCCTCCCTTTTTCTTGGCCACAAAGAAATACACAATATACATATACACTGACGGGGACCCAAATTGGGGAATAATTTTCAAAGATAGAGAATATACACACAGAAATCCTCTCCCATTCTTCAACAACAACAACACAGCAACACAAAAATCCACCTTCTTTACTGACCCTCAAAAAGATTCCACACACCAATCCTCCATTGTTTTCAATTTTTACTCTACACACACACTGAGAGATTGGAGTGAGAGACGAAGGGAGATCCTTGAGAGAGTGAGAAATATGAGAGAAAAACAATAAAGATCTGAGTTTGAGTGGGAGAGAGGAGAGAAAACCGTGACAGAGGGGGTGTAAAATATGGGAGCTGAAAAATGAAGAGATCAGGGGTAACAGTTCCGGCGAGTTCATGCCGAAAAATCGCCGTTAAATCACCAAAAACTCGACCCCATCCCTTTTCTGGCGAACGCCCAACAAAAATCCATCGAAAACCGCTGGGAAACCACCGAACTGACTCAACCAGTCTCAATTTTGGAGAGATCTTCCAGAAAAGGAACTGAGCAACGACGGGGACTGCGGGTTTGAGTATGGGTATCTCGTTATTTCTCAATTTCAATTTGGGCTGTCGAAAATAGAACGAAAAGCGCACATCGAGATTGGTTTGTTCGTTTTTGAGGTTTGGTTCGAGGCTTTGAATGCGGTTCTATTCGAAAGGATTATCTCCTGTTGAAATAAAATTGAGGTCCAATTCATCTGCTCTATTTCTTCCTATTTTTATTTTAATGTGATGTTCATGTTATGATTTGCATGATTCGTGTGGTTGATGCGTTTGATAAGGTGGTTAAACAATTTCATTTGTCGTGATTTGTTGTTGACTTTGTATGAAATTTGATAAATCATGTGGGTGGAAAGAAATTTTGGGAGGCGGAATTGAAAAGTGATAAAAAATAAATATTGATTATTTTGATTCGTTGACAATTTTTAAATTTAGAATAAGTATTGATGTCGTTAAACGCAGTAGTATCATAATAGGTTAAAATTTGGTAGGCAAACGGTACGTCGGGTAAGCAAATCTAGGAATTGTGAATTGTTGGATGATTTGAAACGATTGTTGAATGATTTGGTTTTCTAGCACTAAAAAAATGTATTCATTTAGTCGGGAAATGCCCCGAGGCTCATTGTAGTTATTCACCGGGAAATACCCCGACGTATTATGTTGGCGGAGGATGTTCGTTATCAAGACCCTAGGCATCGGGTAAAGCACGGGAGCGTAGTTCAGGATTAGTGTAGTTTAGAAGAGGATTTATTTTTCCGCATTTTTATTTTGGGACTGTATAATTGAACTGAACACTATATTTTGAATTTGTTTTGATTCGTGTGTTTGATTGATTGTTATATGTGTTTTTGTGTGGTTTATACATTCCACCAAGCGATCGTGGTCGAACCACGGGATCGAGGGGTGTCTAACACCATCTCTTCGGTCAATAGAATTCCTTAACCAGAATCTCTATTCGCGGATCAGTTTTAGAGACAAACTGTTTTGAAAAAAGATTTCCAAAGGTGACTTGGCACACCCGATTTATGTCAAGTGGAGACTCTGAATTTAATTGTAAATAATTCTTTGAGAAACAAATTTTCATCTTTTTGTCACTTTAATAATAAAAAGTCTTTTAAAACTTTCAAACTTAAAACGAATAATTTGGGGTTAAAAAAAAGAGTGTGACAAGGAAAAAAGGTGCAAAAACCACTAACTTTGCAATATCGATTTATACCCCTAATTGAAAAATAGTTCATGCATAATCTCTTGTCTAGCAAATGCGATATACTTATTATTTTGATTAACCGGCCTATATTTACTAGATTAAAAGAATTTTAAAACTCATTTTTAAATTTTAAGAATGCCATATTGCTTTAAAGAAATATATCATCAAATTTTTAACCCTCAAATCCAACTCAAATAAAAAAATTCAGTTCCTCTTTTACTCAGTCATAAAATGTATTTGAGTCTGGTCTAAATGAAAGAGAAATTATTTTCTTAGATAGGTTGATTCTAGATAGAGTCTAAAGGTATAAAGGAAATGGGTGGTTTCGTAAAATCATGAGACATTTATTGAATTAAAAAAAATAGTTTTAGAATCTTTTAAAATTCAATCTTGTAACGAAAAGGATAAATATAAATTATTTGTTAAACATTAAATATATCTACATAGACCATTTGTTAAATGACACAGATATGTACAAGTACTACTTTATGAGAGATTATTTTCCATATTTACTTAATTCAATGACAATTTGTCTTAAGATTTGTTTGTTTTGCAGGTTTTGGAAGTGAGTATTTTAATGATTCTGAGATTAAGAGTGTTAGAGGCAACAAGAACAATGTAGAAGAATTTCTTGAATCTCTCTTAAGTGTTCTTGGTTCTAAGGCCAATGAAGAATCGTTGGTGAGTAAATCAAATTACAAAAGTACAATTCTTATTAGTAGTTAACTTTTTTCTTGTTTTTCAATTTCTTCAAAAAAAAAAGTCAAAAGAGGTTATTCATTTTTTTACTATTTATCTTGGTAGGAGGAATACACAAGATAATTTCTTACCTTTTGACACTTTAACAATCGTGAGAGGCACTTCATAATCAATTTAAGTTTGGTGCGCTAGAATATAAAAAATATTACATAAACAACTTTTGTAAAAGTTAATTATAAGTAATTTTTCTTTTTTAATATAAATAAGTGATAAATAACTTATTAGAACCTGTTAGAATATACTGATGCTATATGACATATATGTTTCAGGTAAACTTTGCAGGGTGGGAGCCTCCACATGGACCTTTCAAGCTTGAACACCCATGGAAATAATACTTGAAGATTGGTGACCTAGTTAGAAAATGTGTTTGCCATCTTCTAGTTCTTAATGGCAACTTAAACTCTAACTCTGAGGTATATTTATAACACCAACTTTCCTGATAAACAAAATAGACTATAATTTTTTGTCTCAATTTATATGGTATTATTATTTATCAATTTTGGAACTCGCAAAATGTTTCATACCATTTAAAATCTATGCAATTTAATTAAGTTATTTAAATGTTTAACTTTAATGTTGTTTCACATCTAATAAAAGTGATTTGATAGTAAAAAAAAATCATTTATGTATAACTTAAATTCTACATATTATTATGATAGTTCTTATTCTTACACGTGGTTGATTTTGTAGGAACCAACCGAATTTTAGAGGAGAACACAAGAAGCATGCAAAAGAATGATCACGGAATCTAGCAAAGCCTTAAAGGAACTTGCCTTGTCCATTAAAACCATGACACAACCTTTTTCTTCAATAATCCATATATCTAATGCAAAGAATGTCATTGATGACCTTAAACACATACTATGAACCTCAGAAACCTTCTTTCAACACGACGAATCATGCTTCATGGATTTCATCCCTGTCGCATCTGTCATGTCCTTACTTATCGCCATCAATGAATGCGTCGACAAAATTTCTAAAGCCATCGAGGATCTTTCGTGAAGAGTACATTTCAAGAAAAAAGACGGGAGAAGGAGAGATTCCAGTTTGACCGAAACGGCTACAGGGGAGAACCGACCGCAAATAATGCACTATGGTACTGTGAATCCTGTTGTTGATGATAATGTGGAGGAAGATGATTTTATTACGATAGAGATAGATGGAAATGTAGAATCAACAGAAGTGGTAGTAGAAGAGTCCAATCGAGTGAGTAATAACCCAATAAATGCAAGAAAAGAGGAACCTTTTGTTATTTGGACACGAGGAGGCGCCACAACAAAATAATGAAAGAGCCAGAAACGTCAAAAACTAAAGGTGAATTATCACATTCAGTAGATGAAAAGTTTTATGATAGCATCCAATTTCTCGAATCAACATCGGCGACCGTAACAACAGTAGTGGAAGAGATAAAGACAATGGAGAAAAAAAGAGAATTTATGAACTTAGTTGATGCAAAGACTAATGAAAACACTCACTTTTTAGACTCAATTGGGATTGGGGTAATCAAAACTAGACCTTTATATAAATTTCAAATAAAATGTGAAAAGGAGGGAAGAAAGGATATAGATAAGAATAAGGAGTAAAATTTATTCTAACTTGTTTTATTTCACTCCTAGAGTCAATAAAAAGAAATATATGATCCTTCTTCAAAATCAATAGACCCTACGATATAGTTGTTGAAGTTCTGTAAATTAAGTGAGTTTGCATAGAGTTCAAGTTGTACACAAACATTTCTCTAATACTGGTGTTTTTTCAATTTATTTTAGTTTTTATAGTGATAATATTACTATAGAGAACATATGATATAACATGATATAAATTATCTATTCAACAATAAACATGACTATTGTAGTAAATGTTATTAGAAAGGATGTCTATTATAAAAAGGTCTGATCAAAATTTTACACCATTAGTCAACTTTTTAAAACCGTTTGATCATTTATTTCTTAGAGTAGGGAAAATGTCATAATTATAAATTCTATAATTTAAAATGATTTAAATATTGATAATAAAAATAATAATAATATATTAATTATAATTTTCACAAATGAAATCTAGGTAGGGCAGTGTGTATGCAATCTTGTCCTACCTTATTACTTTCTTTGTTCTAAAACTTATTCATTATTGACTTGACACAGACTTTAAAAAATAATAAATAACATGACTATATTTATTATATTACTCTTTAAATATAATAAATTTAATATTTTAAGAAATGCATTGGATATAATTAACCGTATAGGCAATTGTCCATTGATTTTTCAAGCTGTAGAAAAATTACTGAACATCTCTCTTTAGTATTATGAATAAGTAAATATGGACGGAGGATGCACGAAGATAAAGAGAAACTTTACCATGAATCACCGATCCAAAGAAATTATTTAGAATAATTTCTAAATTCTAAACTTCATTTCTAATCAAATTGTGTCACATAAATTAAGACGATTGTTGATAGCATGATTTTTTCCAACTCACCAAAATGATCAAAAGATTTGACAGTCGTAAATATCGATTGTAAAAATAGAAAGAGATTAATTTTCAAAAGATTTGACAGCCATAAATACCGACGGTAAAAGTAGAAAAACATTAATTTTGATTAGACAAGACCTTAATGTGGGTCCCACAAAAGCCTTTTTAGGCAGTGAATGGATTTTTGGATAATAGGTGGGTAGGTAAGTATTTAATTTTAAACTGCAAATGGCAGTATTACCTACTTACCTATCTTTTTCTCTTATGCGCATATTAACTTTCTTTATTACAAATATCTTTTTTAGTATACTTTTTCAATTTAGTAGAAATTCTATTGTGTATTACATTATGCATAAATTATTATTCTTTAAATTTTATTTTATGTAGCACAGTTTTATCAAACACAAAATTTAAGAAATAAAAAAAAATTAGTTGCGATAAAACGAACTACAACAACAACAACAATAATAATAACAACAACAACAACAATAGCATATTCAGTATATTCTCACAAAGTAGGAATAAGAGGAGGATAAAGTATATGTAGTTCGTATCACTGTCTCAAAGGTAAGGTAGGAAGACCATTTTCAAAATATTAAATTAACAATACACAAAACATAAAAAGGAAAAGTACCAAAAATATTATTTGGAAAGTTTGATTTTGCTTTAGTTGATAAGTTGAAGTAAATAAACACAGCTGATTTCTCATCTTAATTTTGTCTTAATTGAGGTCATTTTTTAGATAAGGTTTTGACTTTCTAACCTCTTTTTCTCACTGTCTCCACCATCTAAAAATTTTTTTTACCTTGTTAATTTTTAATTCTTAAAATTTAACCTTGAAAATATTGGTATCCGGAACTTATGATTTTTCTTCTTCATTTTTTCTTCTCTTATCTCCTTTTTAAAAAAAAAGGAGAAAAGAAAAAAAGCAAAAAAAAAAAATCAGCTCTGATACCACACTCAATAATTGAAATATATAGTTATCTCAACCAAAAACATAGTATTTGAGGTTGACAGGACAAGTCATTTTCATTGAAGATTAAGCTTATGATAAACATTGATATGCAAAAAAAATATTATTAAAATATTCAATCTCCACATTTTTTTTTAACTATAAATAGAGTTGCTTGAAATTCTTTCACTATACAATCATCCTATCGTCTTTCTCTTTCTCTCTTCATTCTCTCTCAAAAATCCTTCAGTTGTTTCAATCTTTTTTCATTTCTATGGAGATTGATTCAACAAATCAAGAAAATATTGATGCTTTCAACAATTGGTGCAACAAGCTAAAAGATTTTTCAAGAAAACTCAAAAAGAAAGTTAAAAAAATTATCAAGAACACAAAGCAAATCGGCAAAGATGATCCACGAAAATTTTGGCATTCATTAAAAATAGAATTAGCTCTCACTTCGGTCTCAATGTTTTACTACAAAAGACCAATATATTAGAGTTTTGATAAACAAGTAATGTGTATTGTCCTCACTGTATCGGTTTCTTTTGAATTCACTGCAAGTGATTCTTTTTTTTTTTCTCTACACCGATCTTCTATTTTGATACACCTACAAAAAAGATAGAAATATTATTAATAAACAATTTCTATTGTTAAATAAAGAAAATACATTGTTCATCCTATTTTGCAAGAAATTAGGGATAGAATCAAAATTTATGTTAATTGGATCGAATCTTAAAAAAATTGATAGCTCCAGATTATTTGAAGACAAGATGAATATTGTACCTGATTTCATGTAGATATATCTATTGATATTTATTTTTCAGGTTCCACCATATCAAAGAGTATAAACAGAAAATTTGGTACTGCACTAGCTGGTGCATTTGATCTTGGAGCTAAATATTTAGCTGGATTGAGTTAAAAAGAAGGGCCAGATCCTATAATTCTTAGGATTTTGATTTTCATTGTAGGTATGAAAATGCTACATATATAAGAGCACAAAGATGTGAAACTAAATGAAGTCAACATTTTTTTCATACACTAAATCACAAAAATTTATTTTATTTAATGAAACTCGCTTAAATGTTAATTTCACACTGACTACATTCTAATCTATCTTTGAAAAATCTTTATTGGTATAAAACTTCGAATTAAATAAGTAAAATTCTAAAACTGTGGCAAGTGAAATTTCATAAAAAAAATAATCCATGACCAAAAAACTTCACATTTAAAATTATAACAAGAAATATAAGAAAAATAACATTTTAAGTAAACAAGCTGAAAATAAAGATATAGGGTCACAAAAACTGAAACAAATTTAAGGAATATAATTTTAACCCCTTTCTAGTGATATACTTGAAGGTTCTTTAGATACATTTACAAGATTTTACCCTCATATTAAGAAAAAGTATGACTATGAAACTGTGATATTTGTCTTGATTTTCAGCTTAGTCGTTGTCTCCAGTTATCGAACAGAAGATATACTTCAATTAGCTAAACGACAGATAACCACCATTCTTATTGGTGTCTCCACCGTCATGGTCATCTCCATGGTTATCCTTCCGGTTTGGGCGGGAGAAGACCTTGTTAAGCTTGTTAGTGTCAATCTTGAAAAGCTAGCGAACTCCTTAGAAGTTTTGTTTTGAGTTTATTTGATTTTTGCTTTTAAGTTGTACGAAAAATATAATTTACTTTTTAATTTAAGGAACGTAGACACATAATTTTATCCCGTCAAAAATATTTTTTATTCCGATATCACACAATTTAACCCCATTTTTATAATTTTTTCCAAGAAAATAAATAACCACCTCATCTTTTACTTATTTATGTATTTATTTTTATTTTTATTTTGTTTTATCCAAATAACAAGGCATAACAAAGTTTGTCTCATTCTAATATTCCAACAAACCACCCAAGTAAAACTGGACACCTAACCTCTACCCCTCCAATTAAAAAATAACACCTCACCTCTCACCTAACTACCTCATACCCCTACCCTTACCCCTACCCCACGTGACCCGTCCCTTTTTCTTGGCCAAAAAGAAATATACAATATACATATACATTGACGGGGACCCAAATTGGGGAATAATTTCCATAGATAGAGAATATACACCCAGAAATCCTCTCGCATTCTTGAACAACAACAACACAAAAATCCACCTTCTTCACCAACCATCAAAAAGATTCCACACAGCAATCCTCCACTGTTTTTAATTTTTACTCTACACACACACTGAGAAATTGGAGTGAGAGACGAAGGGAGATCCATGAAAGAGTGAGAAATGTGAGAGAAAAACAATAAAGATCTGAGTTTGAGTTGGAGAGAGGAGAGAAAACGACGCGAGAGAGGGTGTAAAACATGGGAGCTGAAAAAAAAGGAGATCGGGGATAACAGTTCCGGCGAGCTCACGCCGAAAACTCACCGGTAAATCACCAAAAACTCGACCCCATCCCTTTTCTGGCGAACGCTCAACGAAAATCTATCGGAAACCGCTGCGAAACCACCGAACTGACCCCCAACCAGTCCCGATTTTGGCGAGATCTGCCGAAAAAAAAAAGAGCAACCATAGGGACTGCGGGTTCGAGTATGGGTATCTCATAATTTCTCGATTTCGATTCGGGCTGTCAAAAATAGAATGAAAAGGGCACATCAAGATTGGTTTGTTCGTTGTTGAGGTTTGGTTCGAGGCTTTGAATGCGGTTCTATTCGGATGGATTATCTCCCGTTGAAATAAAATTGAGGTCCAATTCTTCTACTCTATTTCTTCCTATTTTTATTTTAATGTGATGTTCATGTTATGATTTGCGTGATTCATGTGGTTGATGCGTTTGATAAGGTGGTTAAAAAATTTCATTTTTCGTGATTTGTTGTTGACTTTCTATGAAAATTGATTAATCATATGGGTGGAAAAGAATTTTGAAGGCGGAATTGAAAAATGATAAAAAATGAATATTGATTATTTTGATTCGTTGACAATTTTTAAATTTAGAATAAGTATTGATGTCGTTAAATGCAGTAGTATCATAATAGGTTGAAATTTGGTAGGCAAACGGTACGTCGGGTAAGCAAATCTAGGAATTGTGAATTGTTGGATGATTTGAAACGATTGTTGAATGATTTGGTTTTCTAGCACTGAAAAATGTATTCATTTAGCCGAGAAATGCCCCGAGGCTCATTGTATTTATTCACCAGGGAATGCCCCAATGTATTATGTTGGCGGAGGATATTTGTGATCAAGACCCTAGGCATCGGGTAAAGCACGGGAGCGTAGTTCAGGATTAGTGTAGTTTAGAATAGGATTTATTTTTCCGCATTTTTATTTTGGGACTGTATAATTGGACTGAACACTATATTTTGAATTTATTTTGATTCATGTGTTTGATTGATTGCTATATGTGCTTTTGTGCAGTTTATATATTTGTAATGTCAAATTAGCTGATATACTCCACCAAGCGACCGTGGTCGAACCACGGGATCGAGGGATGCCTAACACCTTCTTTTCAGTCAATAGAATTCTTTAACCAGAATGTCTGTTCTCGGATCAGTTTTAGAGTCAAACTATTTTGAAAAAAGATTTCCAAAGGTGACTTGGCACACCCAATTTATGTCAAGTGGCGACTCTGAATTTAATTATAAATAATTCTTTCCGAAATAAATTTTCATCTATTTGTCACTTTAATAATAAAGGCTCTTTTAAAACTTTCAAACTTTAAATGAATAATTTGGGGTTAAAAAAGGGGTGTGACAGCTCTAGCGACTCTCCTGGGGAACTTTTCAGAATTCGAGCTTATTTTGGAGTTGTATCGGCTTAGTTTGGCGCTATAGGTGTATAGACATTTTGTTTGTGTTATTTTGTGTTATTGTATTATTACTGTTGAGTGCCTACGTGCTCTTTGTTTACAGTTTTTATCTTATGTGTTACCACTTTATATCTGGCATCATGTGCATTACCCGAGTCATTCTTTCTGCAACAAGTTCATAGTACACGTGTTGTACACGACCTCTAGTTGAGTCACCCTTATTTGGGGGGGGGCGTCGGTGTTATAGAGTAGGTGGAAAGTAAAGCAGCCACCATCGACCATACGCTCCCCCGAACAGCCTTGTTAGTGAACCGCAACGTAGGTCAGCCTTTATGTCATGCTTATGTGCATCATATTGAAGACCTAGCGGGGTCCACTTGGTCCTTTGTAGGAAACTCACCTCTAAAGCATCCCTACGTGTTAAATGTTGCATCTTTGAGGGTAACGAGGTCATTTGACAGACCGATTTGGGCAAAAATATGAGTTATAAGCAAGTGTGTAGGAAGAAAATTGTTGAAAAAAGGAAGAAGAAAAGACAGTAAAAAAAAAAGAGATTTGGTAGTTTTTAGGGTTCTTTATGGTTTTTGTTTTTCACAATTCAAAAATTCAAAAAAAAATATCTTTATTACTTTTTGCACTCATTTTCCAAAAAATCAAAAATGTTTAAAACATTTTCCTTTTATTTTTTTAGTAAGAATTCATAATTCGAAAACTCCAAAAAGATTTTTATATAGTGGTAGGTTTTTATAAAATAAAATGCAAAAATAGATGGTAGAAATTTGTACATGTCCTGTAATTAAATTACTAAAAAGATTTTTCTTCATAATTGTTGGTGTTAGTTTTAGTTGAAGTGTCTAATTAAAACCCAAAAACGATTTGATTTGTTTGTCTTTGGTTGTGTCTTTTAAGTTAGGGTCAATCTGTTGGTTAATCATTAATTATCCAATCAGGACGAACTACGCATACCTGATTCCCTTCCCTCGGGTTGGGATACGTAGGCAACCCGTGGTGGGTCCGGTAATCTTTATTTTTTGACCTTTGTCTTAGTCTTAGCTTAGGTTTTGATCTTTGTAATCTAGTGTCGTTAGCTTGTCCTAGCCAAGTATGCTGATTTTATTCAGTGGTACTGTTCGGCAATTTGGAGTCATAAAGTGGCCTGTCCCTTCGGCATGTCCGCGTCAAAGTCCAAAGGGTTAGGAATCTGTTTCTCCTATTGAATTTTTGTAAATAACATCTTATGTGTTATTATAGGATGGATTTGTCCGCCAAGTCTAGAGCCCTGATGGTTGTCAAGGTGCCTAATAATTTAATCAAGTGGTGGGGCATGTTAACTATGTTGGCCAGCAAAAACTGATTAAAATATTAGGTCATCTTACAGAACTTCTGCATATTACCTCTCATCCAGATCTAATAGAGGCTGTGTTGACCTTTCAGGATCCGAGTAGTTTGGTGTTCAGGTTCGGAAAGTGTGAAATGCCTCCTACTTTGGCAGAAATATCTGGTCTGGTGCATTTGCCCTATATCGATAAAGGTATGCTTCGAGCTCGAAATCATACTGGCATGAGGTTTTTGCAATGTTGTGGGTTAAAAAGTAAAGATACGTATTTGGGTTGTTTGAATGATTCGTGGGTTTCCTTAGATTTTTTGTTCGCTAGATTCGGGAGATTCGGGCCCTTGGAAGGTTTTGATTGCTTTTGGGATGAATTTCATTTGACTAAGGAGAAGTGGGAGAGAAACCTTCTTGAAGTCTTCACCCTTGCTTTGTTAGGTACTTTAGTATTTCCACTAGAAGAAAGACGCATCAATACACAATTGCAATCTGTAGTGATGGCCTTATTTCATGAGGAACAAGGGGACAAGGCTACTATCATACCTATGATCTTAACAGAAATATACAAGGCTTTAACCAAAGTGAAGGGAGGGATGAGATTTTTTTAGGGAAGTAACCTGATGTTGCAACTATGGTTGATGGAGCATTTGTATGCACCTTCTTTAATTAGACCAGATGTGATTGACCGTTGTATGCCCAATCGAGTGAAAGCCATGGGACAAAGAATGTGCGTTGCCAAATTCTCGCTACCCGTGGGAATCGAGTACTTTTAGAACCAAGCCTTAGGTGAGAGAAAATATGAGCAATTTTGGAATCATGCGACAGAGATGGGTGTGGATACTTTCAAAGAAGGTTTGGATAATCCGGGGTGTACTCCGAGATATGAGATCTGGATACAAACCATACCTCGAGGTGTAAGTAGGCCATTACCAGTGCAACTTAAAGGGAGGATACAAGAAGCGGGCATAGGTGAGGACATGGGAAACGAGAACTTAGGGGAAAAATAGAGTTATTGAGAGTTCAGTTATCAGGCTTGCTCACGAATGTACAAGGGTTTCAGAAAAATCTTTTCAGGTGTACTCCCCAAGAGGCTGGATTACGTGCTCGAACTTTCTTCCCCAATATCACAACGTTTTTGCAAGATATGCTATAAAGTTTGAATGGGAGAAAGATAACTTCAAAAACAGGTTTATCTCAGCCAGGGTCATCAGATAGAGCACCAGTCTGAAGGGGCATTTCTTATCCTATATTTTGAGTCCTTTATTTTTCTGTCATTGTATTGTTGTGTCTTTGTTAAAGTTCATGTCAAGTTTGTTTTAAACTCTAGGGTCTTCATTAGGAATGTCACGCATGTCGTCCTGTGGGTGTAGAGTATTGTTTAGTCTTGGTTGATTAGTTTTAAGGTTGTGTTAAATTCGGAGTCGATTTTAGTTGTCTTTTTATGAAATGTAGTAACCTATGTTGTTCTTTCTTTTATTTATTTTTCATCAAAAAAAAAATCATAAAAATCTTCTACCTTGTGATTTTATGCATATGCCTCCCGAACTACGCAAGATATTATTCATGAACAACAAGATACGTAGGAAACCTACTTTTGAGTTCGATCTAATCATTTTGTTTCTTTAATTTTTCCCAACTCTCCTCTTTTTAAGAAAATCAAAAGCCATAAAGAATGATAAAAAGAAATGAGATAGCGAGAGAAGAAAAGAAAGGAAGAGCAATGAGAGAAGAAAAGCGGAAGAAAAAAAGACTGATGCAAAAGAAGAGAGAAGTAAGAGTGAAAAGCAGAATGAGCTAGGTATGATAATGTAATGGAAAATCGGGATGATGTTAAAATGGCCCCATTACCCTCAAAGGCCGGTAGAAGTGTGCATAAACCTAGGATGTATACAATGTGATTTCTATGCTTGTTGCCTGACCTAATCTTAATGGGTTTTGTCTTTGTTGAGCATGTTTTTTCAGATAAGTGGTTGGTCTGTAGCACTCTGGCTAGTAACCCATACTTCACTAGATCAAAAGCGAAGCTTTCCATGGCTGGTAAGGAGATTGAAAATACACTCATTGACCCAGATTAGGATCCTAGGAAAGAAAGTTCAAAATGCAATGATGAGGTATTGAGACTTAGACAACAACTGATAGATCTGCACCGAGCATGGGCTAGTGGCATGCCTCCTCCTCCACTCCCTAAAGATTTTGGAAATATCCCAAATTACCCACCGCTCTCTCAGGTGCAATTCTCTGTTCCTATTAAGTCATCAGAGCACACACCAGGATTCACTCTGTGGAAATATTATCCTGGCACTTCTAGTGTGCCTCTGCCAGTTCCTTAACCAAGGCCCGTGACTCAGCCGGTGCCACCGGCAGCGCCTGTGTTCGTGGCTCCGCCACCACCTGAAGCTCCTACCTATGTTGTGCGTCTGACAATGGTTCTTCCTCGGTCTACTAGTGAGCCAGTATTGAAGGTTTCAGATAATCAGTATTATGCCACGGAGCCTACTTTGAGGATGAATGAACCGTATGGGTACACTCAGCCACTTGTATTTCCATTTGATACAGAGAAACCTATCGCAACAGAGGAATAGGAGGTCATAGCGCGAAAATTGAAAAGTTTGGAACAGGCCATAAGGAATTTCCAGGGAATCGAAGGTTATAAGAGTGTTTCCTATAAAGATCTTTGCATGTTCCCAGACGTCAACCTTCCCCTCGGTTTTAAAATGACCAAGTTTGAGAAGTATGCTGGGCACGGTGATCCCATGGCACACTTGAGTCATTACTGCAACCAATTAAGGGCTGCAGGGGGAAGGGAAAAGTTGCTCATGGCTTTCTTTGGCGAGAGTCTTTCTGATTTGGCTTTAGAATGATTTGTCGATCAAGATATCGACAAGTAGAACAGCTGGGATGACTTAGCTTCTGAGTTTGTGCAACATTTTCAGTATAACGTCGACCTGATTCCTGATGAAAAATCCTTAGTCAACATAAAGAAGAAAAGCACTGAAGGCTTTAGGCAATACGCAATAAGGTGGCATGAACAAGCCGCCAGGGTAAAGCCTCCAATGAAGGAGAGTAAGCTAGTAGAGGTTTTTATTCAGGCTCAGGATGAGACCTATTTTCAACATTTACTTCCGGCAATGGGAAAGTCTTTTATTGAAGTCCTCAAAATGGGGGAGATTATAGAGGAAGAAATCAAGACTGGATGAAATCAAGACTGGATGACCTATTTCCACCTTGCAAAATTTCAATATTGGTGTTGAGAGGTTCAGGCCCAACAATGCATGTGTCAGGGCTTTAGATAGAGCAAAGTCCAACTCCATTGGTGAAATAGAACTAATGTTGATTATAGGGCTTGTTGAATTATCCCTAGAGTTTCAAGTATTGAATATTGACTCCTCTTATATTCTGTTGTTGGGAAGACCATGGATCCACAAGGCCAAGGTAGTTGTTTCTACATTGCACCAGATGATCAAGTTTGAGCATAATAGACAAGAAGTGGTTATTCACGGTGAAGGGGATTTTTCTGCCTACGAAGATTCTCCCTTGTCTCTAATTGAAGCAAACTATGTAGAGGAGACATTTTTCTATCAAACTTTTGATACAGTGCCAGTAGATCGTATTCTTGAAGGAAAGGTTATTCCGAGACCACAATTGTCTTACGCTTCTATCATGATGGTGACTGAGCTTTTGAAATATGGATTTATACCAGGGAAGGGTTTGGGAGTGTCTCTGCACGGTATCTACGTCCTATATTTCCGAGAGAGAACATGGGCACTTTTGTCTGGGATTTGAACCTACGGCTGAAGATTTGAAGAAGGCCAAGGGAAGGAAAAAGGAAACATGGTCACTCCCTCGCCCAATTCCGCTACTCAGTGAATCATTTGTCAAGTGCGATGTCACAAAGACTGTAGAATTGGAAGCTAAATTGGTTGATGACTTCCAGAACCTACTGATTGATGTTGACATGGTTGAAGAAGGAGAGGGTACTAGTAAGGCAGACGTGCAGTTCATAGGTCCTGAGGTCCAGCTCAACAATTGGGAAGTCACTCATCTCCCTATCATGAGGGAGTTTTGGTAGTTCATTTTGTTTTTTTCTATTTATCTGAGTTATTCCAGGGTTGTAATTTGGAATTTAGCTTACTTACATTTTTTTGTCATTTGTGTTTAAACCCTCTTATCTTTCCCTTTTAATGAAATGTAATATCCTCTTATTTTGTGTCTAATATATCTTATTTTTTTCTTTTTCTTTATACAGTTCTCTTTATGCTGATTCTAATGACATGACATGCATGCGGAATTTTTAGCCTGATCTTAAAATCCAAACTAATCAAGATATAATGAAGAAAGAGGGGGAATATGATAAAGAAGAGGAACTAGAGGAAATAAGCAAAGAGTTGAAACAGTTTGAAGACAAGCCGAATCCTAATTTGAATGAAACTGAGCCAATTAATCTAGGGAATCAAGAAGATGTTAGGGAAACTAAAATCAGTGTACATGCTTTGCCAAAGCTAAAAGATGGAATGATTCAAGCATTAATTAATTATAAGGATGTTTTTGCATGGTCTTATGATGACATGCCTGGTTTAAGCACTGAATTAGTGGATCATAAATTGCCAACTGATCCTGTCTTCTCCCTATCAAACAGAAATTAAGGAAGTTTAAAACTGATGTAAGTATCAAAATCAAAGAGGAAATCATGAAACAACTTGAGGCCAAAGTCATTTGAATGGCTCGTTATCCTATGTGGTTATCCAATGTTGTTCCTGTCCCAAAGAAAGATGGCAAAATTCGAGTATGTGTTGATTACCGTGATTTGAACAGAGCAAGTCCGAAGGATGATTTTTCGTTGCCCAATATCCATATTTTGCTGGACAATTGTGCTAAACACGAGGTTGCTTCTTTTATGGATTGCTATGTCTGATACCACAAGAACATTATGGATGATGAATACACGGAAAAGACGTCTTTTATCACACCATGGGGGACTTAGTGCTATCGAGTGATGCCGTTTGGTTTGAAGAATTCTAGAGCAACATACATGAGAGGCATGACCACTATGTTTCATGATATGATGCATAAGGAGATTGAAGTCTATGTAGATGATGTGATAATTAAGTCAAAGAGTTAGGCTGACCATGTTAAAGATTTAATAAATTTCTTTGAACGGCTTCGCAGGTATAATCTGAAGCTCAACCCAGAAAAATGTGTATTTGGAGTTCCGTCTGGAAAGTTGTTAGGGTTTGTAGTCGACCGTCAGGAAATTGAATTGGATTTCTCGAAAATCAAAGCCATTCAGGATTTTCCCCCGCCCAAGAATAGGACAGAGGTGATGAGTTTGCTGGGTAGACTGAACTATATCAGCAGATTTATTTCTCAACTCACAACACGTGTGATCCCATATTCAAGTTGCTGATTGGGGAGTTCAGGAACTATTAGTGCTGGGGGATTCAGATTTGCTCGTCTATTAGATTCAAGGTGATTGGGATACGCGAGATTTGAAACTCATACCATATCGACAATGCTTGCAAGAGTTATGTCAACGGTTTGTGTCAGTAAAATTTAGGCATTTTTCAAGAATTCACAATAAGATTGCTGATGCTTTAGCCACTCTGTCTTCAATGCTCCAACATCCTGATAAAGCCTACATCGATCCAGTGCTTATATAGAGTCATGATCAATATGCTTACTGTAATACAGTTGAAGAAAAGCTCGATGGCGAACCTTGGTTCTTTGATGTCAAGCGATACATTCAGTCAGGAGAATACCCAACACATACCACCAGTGATCAAAAGAAGACTGTTAGGCATTTGGCTAGAGGATTTTTCTTAAGTGGGGAATCTTATACAAGAGATCCCCAGATCTGGGACTTTTGAGGTGTGTAGATACAAAAGAATCCTCGACAATCATGGTTGAAATACACGCTGGAATATGCGGGCCTTATAAGAATGGTTATGTCTTGTCAAAGAAGATTCTTCGAGCAGGTTATTATTGGCATACTATGGAGAGAGATTCTATTCGATTTGTTCGAAGGTGTCATCAATGTCAAGTACACGATGATCAGATACATTCTCCTCCTGCTGAGTTGCATGCAATGGCTGCTCCATGGCCGTTTGTAGCTTGGGGAATGGACGTGATTGGACCGATTGAGCCAAAAGCATCGAATGGGCATAGATTTATTTTGGTAGCCATTGATTACTTCACAAAGTGGGTAGAAGCAGTAACTTTCAAGTCAGTAACCAAGAAGGCTGTGGTAGATTTTGTGCATACCAACATCATAGTAGGTTCGGAGTTCCAAAGATGATCATTACAGACAATGCTGCCAATCTCAATAGTTATTTGATGCAAGAAGTGTGCCAACAGTTTAAGATTGCACATCAAAATTCCACTCCATATTGTCCAAAGGAAAATGGCATTGTGGAAGTCGTCAATAAGAATATCAAGAAGATACTTCAGAAAATGGTACAAGGGTCTAGGCAATGGAACGAGAAGTTGTCATTTGCACTGCTAGGTTATCGCACTACTGTTCGCACTTCAAAAGGGGAAACTCCGTATTTATTGGTGTATGGGACAGAAACAGTCATTCCTGTAGAAGTTGAAATTCCCTCTCTTCAAGTTATTATAGAATCGGAGATTGATGATGATGAGTGAGTCAAAACCCGATTGGAACAGTTGAGTTTGATTCATGAAAAAAGACTGACGTGGGTATGTCATGGCCAATCGTATCAGAAGAGAATGCCTCGAGCGTATAACAAAAAGGTATGTCCCAGGAATTTTAAAGTTGGTCAGTTAGTATTGAAATGTATCCTCCCTCATCGGGTTGAAGCTAAAGTCAAGTTATCTCCAAATTTGCAAGGTCCCTTTATTGTGAAGGAAGTGTTGCCCAATGGAGCCTTATATTTGACAGATATCGAAGGAAAAATGGCAGAAATAGCTATCAATGCTGATGCGATCAAAGGATATTATGTATGATACTTTATCCTTTGTTGGTTCTGTTGTATGTTTAGTACTTGCATTTTTAAGATTGATATGATGAAGGCACTTCATTCTGCTATCCAAACATTGCGTCATCCTTTGTTTACCCCGTTGAGCTTAGTTCTATTTTCTTTCATATCCCTCTTTTGGAATCAAAACGGAGTAAAAAATAAAATGTCAAGAAAAGAAGAATAAAAGAAAAACATGAAAAAATAAAATAAAAATAAAAGAAAAGAAAATTAGACCAAAACAAAGAACAAGCTGATGGAACTACGTGTGACCTGATTCTCCTCTCTTGGGAGTGAGATACGTAGGCTTCCCTATTTAGGGCTCGGTCCAACCAAATAAAGATTTTAGAGTCACCCAGTCAACAAAAACTGGGGCATGAGTTAATGTGTTGTTTGAGTCGATTCCAAGAGTTGTAAGTCCCACCCTCACTTCAAGTGTCGTTTGAGCTTCTTGCCATCATTTTCTAACCTTATCCAAAAGACAAGGTACAACCAAAGAAAGTCCTTCAGATCAATCTTTGATAATGTTAAGGCTAAGCATGCAATGGATATGATGATACATTGTGGGGTACTACTTGTCTTCCTCAGCATAAGAAATCAAGAAAGAAATAAAAATGAGAGTCTTATTGGTGAAAACCCTCACGGGAACCATAAGGCGATGGTGAGTCGAGTGAAATAAAAATTAGAGAGTCTTACTGGTGAAAACCCTCACGGGCACATAAGGCGATGGGGAGTTGAGAGAAATAAAAATGAGAGAGTCTTATTGGTGAAAACCCTTATGGCCACCATGAGGCGATGGCGAGTTTGAGACAAAAGTGAAAAGGAAAGAGATTTGTTGGTGAAAGTCTTTTAAGATGTCCCCAATTGAATGAGATATATGATCCAATGGATTTGAAAAGTGACTCAATGCTGAAGGCATGAACTCAACAACAAATGGGAAGTTTGGATAGGAAGATCAGGCAGCTTAATCTAAAATGCATGTCATAATCATTGGAGTTGGTTGTCGTAATCTGATAAGTTTTCTTTTTTGAATAAGAGACATTTCCCTTTTCTTTCATTTACATGTTCATATTTTTGTCTTTTTATGTCATTTGACAAAATAAAAGTCACTGTCATTTCTTTACACTTTAAGTTAAGTCTGTGTCAAAATAAGCGAGAAAGGATTTCAAAACTTGCTCCCAGTCTTTCCAATTGTATGAGGAAAAGCCAAGGACCAGCACATGAAAGAAATATGATCGTAATTCAACACAAAGCAAAGGAATTCTATCAACCGACAGGCTACTGGATTTGTAGGAGTATTCAGATTTGAAAAGGGTGCATCTCATAGGCATGGTAAAATGGAAATTCATTGTTTGAGTCAAAACTCATTTCCCTCAATCTGGATCCGGGTCAATGACGCGACAAGACAGGGGAAAATTTCAACAACCTGAAACAAAGATGAAAAGAACAAGTGTTGCAGCAGATGTCTGGAAAGCTAAAGTGCTGCAAACCACTACTAAGTTTTTAACTGACAAAATTGTCTTTGATAAAACAGGGGCAAATTTATTTTCAGCAAGTTCAGCTACCGTTGGGAAGGCGTATCTGGGATTTTACTTTCTGTTCAGGATCCTCTTGAAAAATAAAACTTTACTTTCTGTTTAGGACCCTCCTGAAAAATGAGATTTTACTTTATGTTCAGGACCCTCCTGAAAAATGGGACTTTACATTTTGCTCAGGACTCTCCTGAAAAATGGAACTTTACTTTATGTTCAGGTCCCTCCTGAAGAATGAGATTTTACTTTATGTTCAGGACCCTCCTAAAAAATGGGAATTTACTTTCTGTTCAGGACCCTCCTGAATAATGGGACTTTACTTTATGTTCAGGACCCTCCTGAAAAATGGGACTTTACATTTTGCTCAGGACTCTCCTGAAAAATGGAACTTTACTTTATGTTCAGGACCCTCCTGAAGAATGAGATTTTACTTTATGTTCAGAACCCTCCTGAAAAATGGGAATTTACTTTCTGTTCAGGACCCTCCTGAACAATGGTACTTTACTTTATGTTCAGGACCCTCCTGAAAAATAGGACTTTACTTTCTGTTCACTACCCTCCTGAAAAATAGGACTTTACTTTATGTTCAGGACTCTCCTAAAGAATGGGATTTTACTTTATGTTCAGGACCCTCCTGAAGAATGGGACTTTACTTTCTGTTCAGGACCCTCCTGAAAAATGAGATTTTACTTTCTGTTCAGGACCCTCCTGAAAAATGCGACTTTACTTTATGTTCAGGACCCTCCTGAAGAATGGGATTTTAGTTTATGTTTAGGACCCTCCTGAAGAATAGGACTTTACTTTCTGTCCATGACCCTCCTGAAAAATGAGATTTTACTTTCTGTTCAGGTCCCTTCCGACAAATGAGAATTTACTTTTTGTTCAGGACCCTCCTGAAAAATGAGATTTTACTTTCTGTTCAGGACCCTCCTGGAAAATAAAATTTTACTTTCTGTTAAGGACCCTCCCGAAAAATGGGAATTTACTTTCTATTCAGGACCCTCCCGAAAAATAGGAATTTACTTTCTATTTAGGATCCTCCGAGAAAATGGGACATTACTTTCAAAAAATGATGAAATCCTTATTTATTATAGTCTTTGTTTGGGATAATTGTCGTTCTAGTTTCAGGAGCCCGCCTGAAGAACAGGGTAAGAAAATTTTAAGTCAGGAGCCCTCCTGAAAAACAGGGTGACGAAATGGGAAATTAAAGAAATTGCAAGCCAGGAACCCTCCTGAAGAATAGGGTGATGAAATTGAAAGACCTATATGGCAAGTCAGAAGTCCGCCTGAAGAGCAGGGCGAATAAATGAAAGTCGAGCAACAAGGCGAAGCAACTATAAGTCAAGTAACAAGTCGAAAGAAATTGCAAGTCAGGAGCCTGCCTGAAGAATAGGGTGATAAAACTCAAGCCAAGAGTCAAGGAAAGCTGCATATATAGGATTTTCTACTTTTATTTATATGTTAACTTGTAATTTTAATTTTGATGTAATAACAGAGTCGGGGACCGGAACCTCGATGGAACCTCACTCGACTCTCCAACTCGGTATAGTCCATCTCCTTTCAATCCTTTGAGATACCTGTCACCTAGCTCCCTCATAAATTGGGTAGGTAGGGTGTCCTAACTCAAGACTCGGTTGCTCTTCTTTCTTCTATTGCTTTCTTCGAATAATGATTGGGATAAAATTCTATCTCGTTGTCTACTTCTTTGTATGAAAACACTTGGTGTTTACATTCAAAGGGGGCATGACGTAGATACATAATTTTGACCCGTCAAAAGTATTTCTTATTCCGATATCACACAATTTAACCCCGTTTTTATAATTTTTCCCAAGAAAATAAATAACCACCTCATCTTTTACTTATTTATGTATTTATTTTTGTTTTTGTTTTGTTTTATCCAAATAACAAGTCATAACAAACTTTGTCTAATTCTAATATTCCAACAACCCACCCAAGCAAAAATGGACACCTAACCTCTACCCCTTCAATTAAAAAACAACACCTTACCTCTCACCTAACCACCCCATACCCATACCCTCACCCCTACCTCATGTGACTCTTCCCTTTTTCTTGGCCACAAAGAAATACACAATATACATATACACTGACGGGGACCCAAATTGGAGAATAATTTCCATAGATAGAGAATATACACACAGAAATCCTCTCACATTCTTGAACAACAACAACACAGCAACACAAAAATCCACCTTCTTCACTGACCCTCAAAAAGATTCCACACACCAATCCACCATTGTTTTTAATTTTTACTCTACACACACACTGAGAGATTGTAGTGAGATACGAAGGGAGATCCGTGAGAGCGAGATATGTGAGAGAAAATAAATAAAGATCTGAGTTTGAGTGGGAGAGAGGAGAGAAAATTGCGAGAGAAGGGGTGTAAAATAGGGAAGCTGAAAAATGAGGAGATCGGGGGTAACAGTTCCGGCGATCTCACGCCAGAAACTCACCGGTAAATCACCAAAAACCCGACCCCGTCCCTTTTCTGGAGAACGCCCAACAAAAATCCATCGGAAACCGCTGGGAATCCACCGAATTGACCCAACCAGTCACGATTTCGATGAGATCTGCCAGAAAAGGAATGGAGCAACGACAGGTACTGGGGGTTCGAGTATGGGTATCTCTTTATTTCTCAATTTCAATTCGGGCTGTCGAAAATAGAACGAAAAGCACACATTGAGATTGGTTTTTTCGTTGTTGAGGTTTGGTTTGAGGCTTTGAATGCGGTTGTATTCGAAAGGATTATTTCCTGTTGAAATAAAATTAAGGTCTAATTCTTCTACTCTATTTCTTTCTATTTTTATTTTAATGTAATGTTCATGTTATGATTTGCGTGATTCGTGTGGTTGATCCGTTTGATAAGGTGGTTAAACAATTTCATTTGTCGTGATTTGTTGTTGACTTTGTATGAAATTTGATTAATCATGTGGGTGGAAAGAAATTTTGGGAGGCAAAATTGAAAAGTGATAAAAAAAAATGAATATTGATTATTTTGATTCGTTGACAATTTTTAAATTCAGAATAAGTATTGATGTCGTTAAATGCAATAGTATCATGATAGGTTGAAATTTGGTGGGCAAACGGTACGTCGGGTAAGCAAATCTAGGAATTGTTAATTGTTGGATGATTTGAAATGATTGTTGAATGATTTGGTTTTCTAGCACTGAAAAATGTATTCATTTAGCCGAGGAATGCCCCGAGGCTCATTGTATTTATTCACCGGTAAATACCCCGACGTATTATGTTGGCGGAGGATGTTCGTGATCAAGACCCTAGGCATCGGGTAAAGCACGGGAGCGTAGTTCAGGATTAGTGTAGTTTAGAATAGGATTTATTTTTTCGCATTTTTATTTTGAGACTATATAATTGAACTGAACACTATATTTTGAATTTGTTTTGATTCGTGTGTTTGATTGATTGTTATATGTGTTTTTGTGCGGTTTATACAATTTTAATGTTAAATTAGCCGATATACTCTACCAAGCGACCGTGGTCGAACCACGGGATCGAGGGGTGACTAACACCTTCCCTTCGGTCAATAGAATTCCTTAACCAGAATATCTGTCCGCGGATCAGTTTTAGAGTCAAACTGTTTTGAAAAAGTATATCCAAAGGTGACTTGGCACACACGATTTATGTCAAGTGGCGACTCTGAATTTAATTGTAAATAATTATTTTCGAAATAAATTTTCATCTTTTTGTCACTTTAATAATAAAAACTCTTTTAAAACTTTCAAACTTAAAACGAATAATTTGGGGTTAAAAAAGGGGTGTGACAAGGAAAAAAGGCGCAAATACCACTAACTTTGGAATATCGATTTATACCCCTTATTGAAAAATAGTTCATGCATAATCTCTTGTCTAGCAAATGTGATATACTTATTATTTTGATTAACAGGCCTATATTTACTAGATTAAAAGAATTTTAAAACTCATTTTTAAATTTTAAGAATGTCATATTGCTGTAAAGAAATATATCATCAAATTTTTAACCCTCAAATCCAACTCAAATAAAAAAGTTCAGTTCCTCTTTTACTCAGTCATAAAATGTATTTGAGTTTGGTCTGAATGAAAGAGAAATTATTTTCTTAGAGAGTTTGATTCTACATAGAGTCTAAAGGTATAAAGGAAATGGGTGGTTTCGTAAAATCATGAGACATTTTTTGAATTAAAAAAATAGTTTTAGAATCTTTTAAAATTCAATCTTGTAACAAAAAGGATAAATATACATTATTTGTTAAACATTAAATATATCTACATAGGCCATTTGTTAAATGACGCAGATATGTACATGTACTACTTTTTTAGGGATGTATTTTCCATATTTACCTAATTTAATGACAATTTGTCTTAAGATTTGTATGTTTTGCAGGTTTTGGAAGTGAGTATTTTAATGATTCTGAGATTAAGAGTGTTCGAGGCAACAAGAACAATGTAGAAGAATTTCTTGAATCTCTTTAGTGTTCTTGGTTCTAAGGCCAATGAAGAATCGTTGGTGAGTAAATCAAATTACAAAAGTACAATTCTCATTAGTAGTTAACTTTTTTCTTGTTTTTCAATTTCTTCAAAAAAGTCAAAAGAGGTTATTCATTTTTTTACTATTTATCTTGTTAGGAGGAATACACAAGATAATTTCTTACCTTTTGACACTTTAACAATCGTGAGAGGCACCTCATAATCAATTTAAGTTTGGTGCACTAGAATATAAAAAATATTACATAAACAACTTTTGTAAAAGTTAATTATAAGTAATTTTTCTTTTTTAATATAAATAAGTGATAAATAACTTATTAGAACCTGTTAGAATATACTGATGCTATATGACATATATGTTTCAGGCAAACTTTGCAGGGTGGGAGCCTCCACATGGACCTTTCAAGCTTGAACACCCATGGAAAGAATACTTGAAGATTGGTGACCTAGTTAGAAAATGTGTTTGCCATCTTCTACTTCTTAATGGCAACTTAAACTCTAAATCTGAGGTATATATATAACACGAACTTTCCTAATAAACAAAAAAGACTATAATATTTAGTCTCAATTTATATGGTATTATTATTTATCAATTTTGGAAGTCGCAAAATGCTTCAAACCATTTAAAATCTATGCAATTTAATTAAGTTATTTAAATGTTTAACTTTAATGTTGTTTCACATCGAATAAAAGTGATTTGATAGTAAAAAAAAAAAATCATTTATGTATAATTTAAATTCTACATATTATTATGATAGTTCTTATTCTTACACGTGGTTGATTTTGTAGGAACCAACCGAATTTGAGAGGAGAACAGAAGAAGCATGCAAAAGAATGATCACGGAATCTAGCAAAGCCTTAAAGGAACTTTCCTTGTCCATTAAAACCATGACACAACCTTTTTCTTCAATAATTCATATATCTAATGCAAAGAATGTCATTGATGACCTTAAACACACACTAGGAACCTCAGAAACCTTCTTTCAACACGACGAATCATGCGTCATGGATTTTATCCCTGTCGCATCTGTCATGTCCTTACTTATCGCCATCAATGAATGCGTCGACGAAATTTCTAAAGTCGTCGAGGCGCTTTGAGAAGAGCACATTTCAAGAAAAAAAATGGGAGGAGGAGAGATTCTGGTTCGACCGAAGCGGCTACAGGGGAGAATAGACGGCAAATAATGCACTATGGGACTGTGAATCCTGTTGTTGAGGATAATATGGAGGAAGGTGATTTTATTACGATAGAGATAGATGGGAATGTAGAACCAACAGAAGTGGTAGTAAAAGAGTCCAATCGAGTGAGTAATAACCCAATAAATGCAAGAAAAGAGGAACCTACAGAAATAATGGAAGAGCCAGAAACGTCAAAAACTAAAGGTGAATTAGCACATTCAGTAGATGAAAAGTTTTATGATAGCATCCAATTTCTCGAATCCACATCGGTGACCGTGACAACAGTAGTGGAAGAGATAAAGACAATGGAGAAAAAAAAGAGAATTTATGAACTTAGTTGATGCAAAGACTAATGATAACACTCACTTTTTAGACTCAATTATGATTGGGGTTAATCAAAACTAGACATTTATATAAATTTCAAATAAAATGTGAAAAGGAGGGAAGAAAAGATATAGATAAGAATAAGGAGTAAAATTTGTTCTAACTTGTTTTATTTCACTCCTAGAGTCAATAAAAAGAAATATATGATCTTTCTTTGAAATCTATAGACCCTATGATATAGTTGTTGAAGTTCTGTAAATTAAGTGAGTTTGCATAGAGTTCAAGTTGTACACAAACATTTCTCTAATATTGGTGTTTTTTAAATTTATTTTAGTTGCTATAGAGATAATATTACTATAGAGAACATATAATATAACATGACATAAATTATCTATTCAACAATAAACATGACTATTGTATCAAATGTTATTAGAAAGGATGTCTATTATAAAAAGATCTGATCAAAATTTTACACCATTAGTCAACTTTTTAAAACTGTTTGATCATTTATTTCTTAGAGTAGAGAAAATATCATAATTATAAATTCTACAATTTAAAATGATTTAACTATAGATAATAACAATAATAATAATATATTAACTATAATTTTCACAAATGAAATCTAGGTAGGGCAGTGTGCATGCAATCTTATCCTACTTTATTACTTTCTTTGTTCTAAAACTTATTCATTATTGACTTGACACAGACTTTAAAAAATAATAAATAACATGACTATATTTATTATATTACTCTTTAAATATAATAAATTTAATATTTTAAGAAATGCATTGGATATAATTAACCGTATAGACAATTATCCATTGATTTTTCAAGCTTTAGAAAAATTATTGAACATCTCTCTTTAATAGTATGAATAAGTAAATATGGACGGAGGATGCACGAAGATAAAAAGAGCCTTTACCATGAATCACCGATCCAAAGAAATTATTCTATTTCTAAATTCAAAATTTCATTTCTAATCAAACTGTGTAACATAAATTAAGACGATCGGATTGTTGATAGCATGATTTTTTCCAACTCACCCAAAATGATCAAAAGATTTGACAGTCATAAATACCGATTGTAAAAATAGAAAGAGATTAATTTTTAAAAGATTTGACAGCCGTAAATACCGACGGTAAAAGTAGAAAAATGTTAATTTTGATTGGACAAGACCTTAATGTGCGTCCCACAAAAGCCTTTTTATGGCAGTGAATGGATTTTGGATAATAGTGGGTAGGTAAGTATTTAATTTTAAACTGGAAATGATAGTATTACCCACTTACCTATCTTTTTCTCTTATGCGCATATTAACTTTCTTTATTACAAATATCTTATTTAGTATACTTTTTCAATTTACGTAAAAATTCTATTGTGTATTATATTATGAATAAATTATTATTTTTAAATTTTATTTTATGTAGCATAGTTTTATCAGACACAAAATTTAAGAAATAAAAAAAATTAGTTGCGATAAAACGAACTACAATAACAACAACAACAATAGCATATTCAGTATATTCTCACAAAGTAGGAATACGAGGAGGATAAAGTATATGTAGCTCGTATCACTGTCTCAAAGGTAAGGTAGGAAGACCATTTTCAAAATATTAAATTAACAATACACAAAACATAAAAAGGAAAAGTACCAAAAATATTATTTGGAAAGTTTGATTTTGCTTTAGTTGATAAGTTGAAGTAAATAAACATAGCTGATTTCTCAACTTAATTTTGTCTTAATTGAGGTCATTTTTAGGCAAGGTTTTGACTTTTTAACCTCGTTTTCTCACTGTCTCCACCAACTAAAATTTTTTTTACCTTTTTAATTTTTAATTCTTGAAATTTAACCTTGAAAATATTGGTATCCGGAACTTATGATTTTTCTTCTCTTATCTCCTTTTTAAAAGAAAAAAGAAAGAGAAAAGAAAAAAATAAAAAAAAAAAACAGCTCTGATACCACACTCAATAATAGAAATATATAGTTATCTCATCTAAAAACGTAGTATTTGAGGTTGACAAGAAAAGTAATTTTCATGGAAGATTAAGCTTATGATAAACATTGATGTGCAAAAAAATTATGATCAAAATATTCAATCTTCACATTTCTTTTAACTATAAATAGAGTTGCTTGAAATTCTTTCACTGTACAATCATCCTATCGTCTTTCTCTTTCTCACTTCATTCTCTATCAAAACCCTTCAGTTGTTTCAATCTTTTTCATTTCTATGGAGATTGATTCAACAAATCAAGAAAATATTGATGCTTCCAACGATTGGTGCTACAAGCTCAAAGATTTTTCAAGAAAATTCAAAAATAAAGTTGAAAAAATTATCAAGAACACCAAGTAAATCGGCAAAGATGATCCACAAAAATTTTGGCATGCATTAAAAATAGAATTAGCTCTTACTTTGATCTCAATGTTTTACTACACAAGACCAATGTATTAGAGTTTTGATAAACAAGCAATGTATGTTGTCCTCACTGTATCGGTTTCTTTTGAATTCACTGCAAGTGATTCTTTTCTTTTTTTTTTCTCTGCACCGATCTTCTATTTTGATACACCTTCAAAAAAGATAGAAATATTATTAATAAATAATTTCTATTGTTAAATAAAGAAAAAACATTGTTCATCCTACTTTGCAAGAAATTAGGGATAGAATCAAAATTTAAGTTAATTGGATCGAATCTTAAAAAAATTGATAGCTCTAGATTATTTGAAGACAAGATGATTATTGAACCTAATTTCATGTATATATATCTATTGATATTTATTTTTCAGGTTTCACCATATCAAAGAGTATGAACAGAGAATTTGGTACTGCACTAGCTGGTGCATTTGATCTTGGAGCTAAATATTTAGCTGAATTGAGTGGAAAAAAAGGGTCAGATCCTATAATTCTTGGGATTTGATTTTCATTGTAGGTATGAAAATGCTACATAGATAAGAGCACAAAGATGTGAAACTAAATGAAGTCAACATTTTTTTTCATACACAAAATCACTAAAATTTATTTTCTTTAATGACACACACTTAAATCTTAATTTCATACTGACTACATTCTAATTTATCTTTGAAAATTCTTTATTGGTATGAAACTTCGAATTAAATAAGTAAAATTCTAAAACTGTGGCAAGTGAAATTTTATAAAAAAAAAAATCCATGACCAAAAAGCTTCTCATTTAAAATTATAACAAGAAATATAAGAAAAATGACATTTTGAGTAAACAAGCTGAAAATAAAGATATAGGGTCACAAAAACTGAAACAAATTTAAGGAATACAATTTTAACCCCTTTCTAGTGATATACTTGCAGGTTCTTTAGGTACATTTACATGATTTTACCCTCATATTAAGAAAAAGTATGACTATGAAACTGTGATATTTGTCTTGACTTTCAGCTTAGTCGTTGTCTCTAGTTATAGAATAGAAGATATACTTCAATTAGCTAAACAACGGATAACCACCATTCTTATTGGTGTCTCCACCGTCATGGTCATCTCCGTGGTTATCCTTCCGGTTTGGGCAGGAGAAGACTTTGTTAAGCTTTTTAGTGTCAATCTTGAAAAGCTAGCAAACTCCTTAGAAGGTTTGTTTTGAGTTTATTTAATTTTTTCTTTTAAGTTGTTCGAAAAACATAATTTACTTTTTAATTTAAGGAATGTAGACACATAATTTTGTCCCGTCAAAAATATTTCTTATTTCGATATCACACAATTTAACTCCATTTTTATAATTTTTCCCAAGAAAATAAATAACCACCTCATCTTTTACTTATTTATGTATTTATTTTTGTTTTTATTTTATTTTATCCAAATAACAAGTCATAACAAATTTTGTCTCATTCTAATATTCCAACAAACCACCCAAGAAAAAATGGACACCTAACCTTTACTCCTCCAATTAAAAAATAACACCTCACCTCTCACCTAACCACCTCATACCCCTACCCTCACCCCTACCCCACGTGACCCCTCCCTTTTTCTTGGCCACAAAGAAATACACAATATACATATACATTGACGGGGACCCAAATTGGGGAATAATTTCCATAGATAGAGAATATACACACAGAAATCCTATTCCATTCTTGAACAACAACAACACAGCAACACAAATATCCACCTTCTTCACTTACCCTCAAAAAAGATTCTACACACCAATCCTTCACTATTTTCAATTTTTACTCTACACACACACTGAGAGATTGGAGTGAGAGACGAAGGGAGATCCGTGAAAGAGTGAGAAATGTGAGAGAAAAACAATAAAGATCTGAGTTTGAGTGGGAGAGCGGAGAGAAAACCGCGCGAGAGAGGGTGTAAAACATGAGAGCTAAAAAAAGAGGAGATCGGCGGTAACAGCTCCGGCGAGCTCACACCGGAAACTCGTCGGTAAATCATCAAAAACCCAACCCCGTCCATTTTTTGGCAAACGCTCAACGAAATCCATCGGAAACCGCTGGGAAACCACCGAACTGACCCAACCAGTCCCGATTTCGGCGAGATCTGCCAGAAAAAGAATGGAGCAACCACAGGGACTACGGGTTAGAGTATGGGTATCTCCTTATTTCTCAATTTCGATCGGGCTATCGAAAATAGAACGAAAAGGGCACATCGAGATTGGTTTGTTCTTTGTTGAGGTTTGGTTCAAGGCTTTGAATGCGGTTCTATTCGGAAGGATTATCTCCCATTGAAATAAAATTGATGTCCAATTCTTCTACTTTATTTCTTCCTATTTTTATTTTAATGTGATGTTCATGTTATGATTTGCGTGATTTGTGTGGTTGATGCGTTTGATAAGATGGTTAAAAAGTTTTATTTGTCGTGATTTGATGTTGACTTTGTATGAAAATTGATTAATCGTGTGGGTGGAAAGGAATTTGGGAGGCGGAATTGAAAAGTGATAAAAAATGAATATTGATTATTTTGATTCGTTGATAATTTTTAAATTTGGAATAAGTATTGTTGTCGTTAAACGCAATAGTATCATGATAGGTTGAAATTTGGTAGGCAAACGATACATCGGGTAAGCAAATCTAGAAATTGTGAATTGTTGGATGATTTGAAACGATTGTTGAATGATTTGATTTTCTAGCACTGAAAAAATGTATTCATTTAGCCGGGGAATACCCCGAGGCTCATTGTATTTATTCACCAGGGAATGCCCCGATGTATTATGTTGGCGGAGGATGTTTGTGATCAAGACCCTAGGCATCGGGTAAAGCATGGGAGCGTAGTTCAGGATTAGTGTACTTTAGGATAGGATTTATTTTTCTGCATTTTTATTTTGGGACCGTATAATTGGACTGAACACTATATTTTGAATTTGTTTTGATTTGTGTGTTTGATTGATTGCTATATGTGTTTTTGTGCAGTTTATACATTTGTAATGTCAAATTAGCCGATATACTCCACCAAGCGACCGTGGTAGAACCACGAGATCAAGGGATGCCTAACACCTCCCTTCGGTCAATAGAATTCCTTAACCAGAATCTCTGTTCGAGGATTAATTTTAGAGTCAAGCTGTTTTGAAATAAGATTTCCAAAGGTGACTTGGCACACCCGATTTATGTCAAGTGGCGACTCTGAATTTAATTATAAATAATCTTTTTCAAAATAAATTTTCATCTTTTTGTCACTTTAATAATAAAAACTCTTTTAAATCTTTCAAACTTAAAACGAATAATTTGGGGTTAAAAAAGAGGTGTGACAGCTCTGGCGACTCTACTGGGAACTTTTTAGAATTCGAGCTTATTTTGGAGTTGTATCGGCTTAGTTTTGTACTATAGGTGTATAGACATTTTGTTTGTGTTATTTTATTATCACTGTTGAGTGCCTACGTGCTCTTTGCT
Source organism: Capsicum baccatum var. pendulum (assembly GCA_030864225.1). Taxonomy (NCBI): domain Eukaryota; kingdom Viridiplantae; phylum Streptophyta; class Magnoliopsida; order Solanales; family Solanaceae; genus Capsicum; species Capsicum baccatum. The sequence goes on from CM061550.1 coordinate 275,642,830, forward strand.
TACAGTTTTTATCTTATGTGTTACCATTTTATATCTGGCATCATGTGCATAACCCGACTCATTCTTTCTGAAACAACTCCATAGTACGCATGTTGTACACGACCTCTAGTTGAGTCACCCTTATTTTAGGAGAGAGGGCATGGGTGTTATGGAGTAGGTGAAAAGCAAAGCAGACACTATCGACCATACGCTCCCCCGAACAGCCTTGTTAGTGAACCCCAACGTAGGTCAGCCTTTAGGTCATGCTTATGTGCATCATATTGAAGACCTAACAGGGCCCACTTGGTCCTTTGTAGGAACTCACCTCTAAAGAATCCCTACATTCTAAATGTCGCATCTTTGAGGGTAACGACGTCATTTAACAGACTTATTTGGGCAAAAAAATGAGTTACAAGCAAGTGTGTAGGAAGAAAGTTGTTGAAAAAAGGAAGACAAAAAGATAGTGGAAAAAAAAAAGAGATTTGGTAGTTTTTAGGGTTTTTATGGCTTTTGTTTTTCACAATTCAAAAATTCAAAAAAAAATGTCTTTTTTACTTTTTGCACTCATTTTCCAAAAAATCAAAAACATTAAAAACATTTTCCTTTTATTTTTTTAGTAAGCATTCATAATTCGAAAACTCCAAAAAGATTTTTATATAGTAGTTGGTTTTTATAAAAGAAAATGCAAAAAAGATGGAAGAAATTTGTATATTTCCTGTAATGAAATTACCAAAAAGATTTTTCTTCATAATTGTTGGTGTCAGTTTTAGTTGAAGTGTCTAATTAAAACCCAAAAAAAATTTTATTCGTTTGTCTTTGGCTGTGTCTTTTAAGTTAGGGTCAATCTGTTGGTTAATCATTAATTGTCCAATCAGGACGAAGTACGCATACCTGATTCCCTTCCCTCGGGTTGGGATACATAGGCAACCCGTGGTGGGTCCGGTAATGTTTTGATCTTCGTAATCTAGTGTCGTTAGCTTGTCCTAGACAAGTATGCTGATTTTATTCAGTGGTACTGTTCGGCAATTTGGAGTCATAAAGTGGCCTGTCCCTTCGGCATATCCGCGTCAAAGTCCAAAGGGTTGGGAATCTTTTTCTCCTATCAAATTTTTGGAAATAACGTCGTATGTGTTATTATAAAATGGATTTATCCGCAAAGTCTAGAGTCCTGATGGTTGTCAAGGTGCCCAAAAATTTAATCTAGTGGTGGGACATGTTTAACTATGTTGACCAGTAGAAACTGATTAAAATATTCGGTGATCTTACAGAACTTCTGCATATTACCCCTCGTCTAGATCTAATAGAGGTTGTGTTGACCTTTTGGGATCTGAGTAGTTTGGTGTTCAGGTTTGGAAAGTGTGAAATGACTCCTACTTTGGCAGAAATATCTGATCTGTTGCATTTGCCCTATATCGATAAAGGTATGATTCAAGCTCGAAATCATACTGGCACGAGGTTTTTGCAATGTTGTGGTTTAAAAAGTAAAGATACGTATTTGGGTTGTTTGAATGATTCGTGGGTTTCCTTAGATTTTTTGTTCACTAGATTCGGGCCCTTGGAAGGTTTTGATTGCTTTTGGGATGAATTTCATACGACTAAGGAGAAGTGGGAGAGAAAGATTCTTGAAGTCTTCACCCTTGCTTTGTTAGGTACTTTAGTATTTCCACTAGAAAAAGACGCATCAATACACGTTTGCAATCTGTAGTTATGGCCTTATTTCATGAGGAACAAGGGGACAAGGTTACTACCATACCTATGATCATAACAGAAATATACAAGGCTTTAACCGAAGTGAAGGAAGGGATGACATTTTTTTAGGGAAGTAACCTGATGTTGCAACTATGGTTGATGGAGCATTTGCATGCACCTTCTCTAATTAGATCGGATGTGATTGACCGTTGTATGCCCAATCGAGTGAAAGCCATGGGAAAAAAATGTGCGTTGCCAAATTCTCACTACCTGGGGGAATCAAGGCTTGGATTGAATTTCTCGAGACAAGAACTGAGGATAACATTCTATGGAGATGTCTATGGCTTCTTCCAAAAACAATCTTATCTGGGTGTCAGATGTAACTCCTTTTGGTTATGATAGAACTTAATTGTACTCGACCATACACTCCTGCTAGGGTAATGCACCAATTGGGTAAATTGCAAGACGTTCCACCAGTGGTAGATCTTTTAAAAGATTTCGAGTACTTTAAGAACCAATCCTTAGGTGAGAGCAAATACGAGCAATTCTGGAATCACGTGACAGAGATGGGTGTGGACACTTTCAAAGAAGGTTTGGATAATTTGGGGTACACTCCGAGATATGAGATCTGGCTATAAACCATACCTCGAGGTGTAAGTAGGCCATTACCAGTGCAACTTAAAGGGCGGATACAAGAAGCGGGCATAGGTGATGACAGGGGAAACGCGAACTTGGGGGAAAAATAGAGTAATTGAAAGTTCAGTTATCAGGCTTGGTCACGAATGTACAAGGGTTTCAGAAAAATCTTTTTAGGTGTACTCCCTAAGAGGCAGGATTACGTGCTAGAACTTTCTTCCCCAATATCACAACGTCCTTGCAAGATATGCTAAAAAGTTGGAATGGGAGAAAGAGAACTTCACAAACAGGTTCATCTCAGCCAGGGTCATCAGATAAAGCACCAGTCTGAAGGGGCATTTCTTATCCTTTATTTTGAGTCCTTTATTTTTCTGTCATTGTATTGTTGTGTCTTTATTAAAGTTCGTGTCAAGTTTGTTTTAAACTCTAGGGTCTTCATTAGGAATGTCTCGCATGTCGTCCTGTCGTCCTCTGCCACCACCTGAAGCTCCCACCTATGTTGTACGTCCGACAATGGTGCTTCCTCGGTCTGCTAGTGAGCCAATATTGAAGGTTTCAGATAATCCGTATTACACCACGGAGCCTACTTTGAGGATTAATGAACCGTATGGGTACACTCTGCCACCTGTATTTCCGTTTGATACGGAGAAACCTATCGCAACAGAGGAACAGGAGGTCATAGCGCAAAAATTGAAAATTTTGGAATAGGCCATGAGGAATTTCCAGGGAATCGGAGGTTATAAGAGTGTTTCCTATAAATATCTTTGTATGTTCCTAGACGTCAACCTTACCCTCAGTTTTAAAATGCCCAATTTCGAGAAGTATGCTGGGCACGGTGATCCCGTGGCATACTTGAGACGTTATTGCAACCAATTGAGGGCTGCAGCGGGAAGGAAAGAGTTGCTCATGACTTTCTTTGGTGAGAGTCTTTTTTATCTGGCTTTCAAATGGTTTGTCGATCAAGGTATCGACAAGTAGAACAGCTGGGATGACTTAGCTTCTGAGTTTGTACAACATTTTCAGTATAACGTCGACCTAATTTCTGACTAAAAGTTCTTGGTCAACATGAAGAAGAAAAGCACTGAAGGCTTTAGAGAATACGCAATAAGGTGGCATGAATAGGACGCCAGGGTAAAGCCTCTAATAAAGGAGAGTAAGCTGGTAGAGGTCTTTATTCAGGCACAGGATGAGACCTATTTTCAATATTTACTTTCGACAATGGGAAAGTCTTTTATTGAAGTCCTCAAAATGGGCGAGATGATAGAGGACGGAATCAAGACCGGCTGAATAGTGAGTTTTTCCGCATTGAAAGCCACTACCCAAGCGATTCAAGGTGGCTCTAGAACATTTGGAGGTAAAAAGAAGACAGAAGATGTGGCGACCATTGTAGCTGGAACCCATTCCTATCCCAAAAGACCACCTCGCCCCTATCCCCAATCCCAAGTCCAAGCCTATGCCCAAACTCTATATATTCCTCCCCACCATTACTACCCTCCTCAAAACCCACTATATTCCATTCCACCACCCCCGTACCCAGTATATAGCGCACATCCATATGCCCAAACCCCTTCTTACCCATAATGGCGTGCGCAAGCCCCTCAAAATTGTCCTTCAACTCCTCTAAAATACCAAAACCCCACCAGAGCCAGTTTCCAACCTAGGCCTAAGTATAAGAAAGTGAAGGCGGTCAAAAATTAGTTCACACCTCTTGGGGAGTCATATGGTAGCTTGTTTGATAGGTTGAGAAAGATGAAGGTCTTGAGCCCAATTCAAGGAAGGCTCTCAAATCCTCCTCCGAGAAATCTTGATTATTCCTTAAGATGTGCATACTGTTCTGACATGCCAGACCATGATATTGAGAAATACTGGTATTTGAAGAGAGCAATCCAAGATTTAATTAACACAAATCAGATGTTGATCCAGGCCCCAGAGGTTCCAAATATTAACCAAAATCCGCTGTCAACCCATGCTGAAACTAATATGTTAGAATTGGTATATGAGGGGAAAGAGTTGTCAAGATGTTATAAGCCTATTATAAAAATATAGACCAAAAAGGAAAAATTAGTGAATGTGGCAGAGTCGTTGAAAGCAATGTCATTAAGCCAGGAAGGAATACTAGAAGATAAAGCCTAAGAAATAAAAAATAAACCCGTGATCATGGTGCAAGGTGCCAAAAAATATGTTGATTTAAGTCAGGATAAACCTAAGTTGACGGTGGTAGGAGCTTTGGGTAAGCCTATCTTGATGGTGAAAGAAGCACTGGCAGCACCTATTGTCATCAAATCAGTGACCCAATCTCCGATAGTTGATACGAAAAAAGTTCCTTAGAACTATAAGCGGACTGTGATGACTTATCAGAGGAAGGAAGTCGTGGAAGAGGTAGACGAGGTAGGGGGTCTGACTCGGCTAAGAAGATGCTTTGTTCCTGAAGGTTTAAGGAAGCCCAAGCCAATCGTGAGTGGGCCTTCATCTATCAAAAAGCCTGTTACTGAAGAAGAAGCTGAAGAATTTTTGAAAAAGATGAAATTGCCGGAGTATTCAATAATAGATCAGTTGAAGAAGACCCCTGCTCAAATTTCCCTTTTATCGTTGTTGTTGCATTCCAAGGAACATCATGATATTATATTGAAGGTAATAAGTGAAGCATATATTTGTAGGGAGATTACAGTAAATCATCTTGAGAAAATGGTCAGAAAAATCTTTGAGGTCAATCGGATCAGCTTCTCTGATGACGAATTGTCAATTGAAGGTACGGGGAATAATCGGGGGATTTATATTATCGTGAAGTATGAAGATTTTTACGTCACTCATGTCATGATTGACAAAGGTTCTAATGCAAATATTTGCCTTATTTCCACCTTGCAAAAGTTGAATATTGGTGTTGAGAGGATCAGGCCCAACAATGTCTGTGTCAGGGCTTTCGATAAAGCAAAGTCCAACTCTATTGGTGAAATAGAAGTAATTTTGATTATCGGGCCTGTTGAATTAGCCTTAGAGTTTTAAGTATTGAATATTGACTCCACTTAGAATCTGTTGTTGGGAAGACCATGGATCCACAAGGCCAAGGCGGTTGTTTCTACATTGCACCAGATGATCAAGTTTGAGCATGATAGGCAAGAAGTTGTTATTCACGATGAAGGTGATTTTTCTGCCTACGAAGATTCTCCCTTGTCTCTAATTGAAGCAAACAATGTAGAGGAGATATTTGTCTATCAAACTTTTGATACGGTGCCAATAGATCGTATCCTTGAAGGACAGGTTATTCCGAGACCACAATTGCCTTCCGCTTCTATCATGATGATGAGTGAGCTTGTAAAATATGGATTTATTCCAGGGAAGGGTTTGGGAGTATCTCTGCACGGTATTGTTCATCCCATATGTCCGAGAGAGAACATGGGAACTTTTGGTCTGGGATTTGAACCTACGGCTGAAGATTTGAAGAAGGCCAAGGGAAGGAAAAAGGAAACATAGTCACTCCCTCGCCCAATGTCGCTACTCAGTGAATCATTTGTCAAGAGCGATGTCACAAAACCTGTAGAATTTAAAGCTGAATTGGTTGATGACTTCCAGAACTTGCTGATTGATGTTGACATGGTTGAAGCAGGAGAGGGTACCAGTAAGGCAAATGTGCAGTTCATAGGTCCTGAGGTCCAGCTCAACAATTGGGAAGTCACTCCTCTCCCCGTCAGGAGGGAGTTTTGGTAGTTCATTTTGTTTTTCTTTCTATTTATCCTAGTTATTCTAAGGTTGTAATTTGGAATTTAGCTTGCTTAAATTTGTTGTCATTTGTGTTTAAACCCTCCTATCTTTCCCTTTTAATGAAATGCAATATCCTCTTATTTTGTGTCTAATATATTTTGTTTTTGTCTTTTTCTTTATACAGTTCTCTTTATGCTGATTCTAATGACATGACATGCATGTGGAATTTTTAGCCTGATCTTAAAATTCAAACTAATCAAGATATAATGAAGCAAAAGGGGGAATATGATGAAGAAGAGTCACTAGAGGAAATAACCAAAGAGTTGGAACAGTTTGAAAACAAGCCGAATCCTAATTTGAATGAAACTGAGCCAATTAATCTAGGAAATCAAGAAGATGTTAGGGAAACTAAAATCAGTGTACATGCTTTGCCACAGCTAAAAGATGGAATTATTCAAGCATTAATTGATTATAAGGATTTTTTTGCATGGTCTTATGATGACATTCCTGGTTTAAGCACTGAATTAGTGGCTCATAAATTGCCAACTGATCCTGTCTTCCCCCCTATCAAACAGAAATTAAGGAAGTTCAAAACTGATGTAAGTATCAAAATCAAAGAGGAAATCATGAAACAACTTGAGGCCAAAGTCATTCGAGTGGCTCGTTATCCTACGTGGTTATCCAATGTTGTTCCTGTCCCAAAGAAAGACGAAAAAATTCGAGTACGTGTTGATTACCGTGATTTGATCAGAGGAAGTCTGAAGTATGATTTTTCGTTGCCCAACATCCATATTTTGCTGGACAATTGTGATAAACACGAGGTTGCTTCTTTTGTGGATTGTTATGCTGGATACCACCAGATCATTATGGATAATGAAGATGCAGAAAATACGTCTTTTATCACACCATGGGGGACTTATTACTATCGAGTGATACTATTTGGTTTGAAGAATTCTGGAGCAACATACATGAGAGCCATGCCCACTATGTTTCATGATATGATGCATAAGGAGATTGAAGTCTATGTAGATGATGTGATTATTAAGTCAAAGAGTCAGGCTGATCATGTTAAAGATTTAAGAAAGTTCTTTGAAAGGCTTCACAGGTATAATCTTAAGCTCAACCCAGCAAAATGTGTATTTGGAGTTTCGTTTGGAAAGCTGTTGGGGTTTGTAATCAGTTGTCGGGGAATTGAATTGGATCCTTCAAAAATCAAAGCCATTCAGGATTTGCCCCACCCAAGAATAGGATGGAGGTGATGAGTTTGCTGGGTAGATTGAACTACATCAGCAGATTTATTGCTCAACTCACAACACGTGTGAGCCCATATTCAATTTACTGAAAAAAAGTGTTGCGGTTGAGTGGACTGAAGAATGGGAGGAAGCGTTAGATAAAATCAAAAGATATCTTTCAAATCCACCGGTGTTGGTGCCACCTGATCTTGGCAGGCCTTTGATTTTGTACTTATTGGTTATGGATAATTCATTCGGTTGTGTATTGGGGAAACATGATGTGACAAGCAAAAAAGAGGAAGCTATTTATTATCTTAGCAAAAAGTTCACTGCATATGAGGCCAGGTACAATCTTCTGAAAGGACGTGTTGTGCCCTAACTTGGGTAGCACAAAAGTTGAAGCATTATCTTTCGTCTTACACTACTTATCTCATCTCCCGCATGAATCCTTTGAAATATATCTTTCAGAAGCTTATGCCGATAGGTCGATTGGCAAAGTGGAAAATATTGCTTACCGAGTTCGACATTGTATATGTGACTCAAACAGCCATGAAAGCCCAAGCCTTGGCAGATCATCTTGTTGAGAATCACATTGATGAAGAGTATGAGCTGCTAAAGACATATTTTACTGATGAAGAGGTATTCTGTGTCGAGGAAGTCATTATAGATGTTGATCCAGGTTGGAAGTTGTTCTTTGATGGAGCTATTAATATGAAAGGAGTCGGAATAGGTGCAGTTCTTATCTCTAAATTGGGGCAACATTTTCCGGTAACAGCATAACTTTGATTTTATTGTACCAATAACATGGCGGAATATGAAGCGTTCATTCTTGGTTTGAGGTTAGTTGTTGATAGGGGAGTCTAGGGACTATTAGTGTTGGGTGATTTAGATTTGCTAGTCCATCAGATTCAAGGCGATTGGGAGATGCAAGATTTGAAACTCATACCATTTCGACAATGCTTGCAAGAGCTATGGCAACGATTTGTGTCAGTAAAATTTAGGCATATTCCAAGAATTCATAATGAGATTGCGGATGCTTTAGCCATTCTATTTTCAATGCTCCAACATCCTGATAAAGCCTACATCGATCCAGTGCATATACAGAGTCGTGATCAATATGCTTACTGTAATGCAATTGAAGAATAGCTCGATGGTGAACCTTGGTTTTTTTTATATCAAGCGATACATTCAGTCAGGAGAATACCCAACACATGCCACCAGTGATCAAAAGAGGACTGTTAGGCATTTGGCTAGCAGATTTTTCTTAAGTGAGGGAATCTTATACAAGAGAACCCCAAATATGGGACTTTTGAGGTGTGTAGATACAAAATAATCCTAGACAATCAGGGTTGAAATACATGCTAGAGTATGCGGGCCTCATATGAATAGTTATGTCTTGTCAAAGAAGATTCTTCGAGCAGGTTATTATTGGCTTACTATGGAGAGAGATTCTATTCAATTTGTTCGAAAGTGTCATCAATGTCAAGTACACGGTGATCAGATACATTCTCCTCCTATTGTGTTGCATACAATGGCTGCTCCATGGCCGTTTGTATCTTGGGGAATGGACGTGATTGGACCGATTAAGCCAAAAACATCGAATGGGCATAGATTTATTTTGGTAGCCATTGATTACTTCACAAAGTGGGTAGAAGTAGTAACTTTCAAGTCAGTAACCAAGAAGGTTGTGGTAGATTTTGTGCATACCAACATCATTAGTAGGTTCGGAGTTCCAAAGATGATCATTACAAACAATGCTGCCAATCTCAATAGTCATTTGATGCAAGAAGTGTGCCAACAGTTTAAGATTGCACTTCAAAATTCCACTCCATATTGTCCAAAGGCAAATGGCATTGTGGAAGCCGCCAATAAGAATATCAAGAAGATATTGCGAAAAATGGTACAAGGGTCTAGGCAATGGAACGAGAAGTTGTCATTTACACTGCTAGGTTATCGCACTACTGTTCGCACTTCAACAGGGGAAACTCCGTATTTATTGGTGTATGGGACAGAAACAGTCATTCCTGCAAAAGTTGAAATTCCCACTCTTCAAGTTATTATGGAATCAGAGATTAATGATGATGAGTGAGTCAAAACCAGATTGGAACAGTTGAGTTTGATTCATGAAAAAAGACTGACGTGGGTATGTCATGGCCAATTGTATCAGAAGAGAATGGCTCGAGCGTATAACAAAAAGGTATGTCCTAGGAATTTTAAAGTTGGTCAGTTAGTATTGAAATATATCCTCCCTCATCGGGTTGAAGCTAAAGGCAAGTTCTCTCCAATTGGCAAGGTCCCTTTATTGTGAAGAAAGTGTTGCCTAATGGAGCCTTATATTTGACAAATATCGAAGGAAAAATGGCAGAAATAACTATCAATGCTGATGCGATCAAAAGATATAATGTATGATACTTTATCCTTTGTTGGTTCTGTTGTATGTTTAGTACATGCATTTTTAAGATGGATATGATGAAGGCACTTCATTCTGCTCCAAACATTGTGTCATCCTTTGTTTACCCCGTTGAGATTAGTTCTATTTTCTTTCATATCCCTCTTTTGGAATCAAAACGGAGTAAAAAATAAAATGTCAAGAAAAGAAGAATAAAAGAAAAACATGAAAAAAAAAAATTAGACCAAAACAAAGAACAAGCTGATGGAACTACGTGTGACCTGATTCTCCTCTATTGGGAGTGAGATACGTAGGCTGCCCAATTTAAGGCTCGGTCTAACCAAATAAATATTTTAGAGTAACCCAGGCAACAAAAACTGGGGCATGAGTTAATGTGTCGTTTGAGTCGATTCCAAAAGTTGTAAGTCCCACCCCCATTTCAAGTGTCGTTTGAGACTCTTGCCATCCTTTTATAACCTAATCCAAAATCCAAGGTACAACCAAAGAAAGTCCTTCAGATCAATCTTTGATAATTTTAAGGCTAAGCATGCAATGGATACGATGATACATTATCGGGTACTACTTGTCTTCCTCAGCATAAGAAATCAAGAAAGATATAAAAATGAGAGAGTCTTATTGGTGAAAACCCTCGCGGGCACCATAAGGCGATGGCGAGTCGAGAGAAATAAAAATTAGAGAGTCTTACTGGTGAAAACCCTTACGAGCACCATAAGGCGATGGGAAGTTGAGAGAAATAAAAATGAGAGAGTTTTATTGGTGAAAACCCTTATGGGCACCATGAGGCGATGGCTAGTTCGAGAGAAAAGTGAAAGGGAAAGAGATTTGTTGGCAAAAGTCTTTTAAGATGTCGTCAATTGAATGAGATATATGAGTCCAATGGATTTGAAAAAGCGGATCAGCGGCAAAGGCACGAACTCAACAACAAATGGGAAGTTTGGATAGGAAGATCAGGCAGCTTAATCCAAAATGCATGTCATAGTCATTGGAGTTAGTTGTCGTATTCAGATAAGTTTTCTTTTTTGAATAAGGGACATTTCCCTTTTCTTTCGTTTACATGTTCATATTTTTGTCTTTTTATCTCATTTATCAAAATAAAAGTCATCATCATTTCTTTACACTTTAAGTCAAGTCTATGTCAAAACAAGCGAGAAAAGATTTCAAAATTTGCTCCCAGTCTTTCCAATTGTATGAGGAAAAGTCAAGGACCAACACATGAAAGAAATATGATAGTAATTCAACACAAAGCAAAAGAAGTCTATCAACCGACAGGCTACTGGATTCGTGGGAGTATTCAGATTCAAAAATGGTGCATCTTAGAGGCATGGTAAAATGGAAATTCATTGTTTGAGTCAGAACTCATTTCCCTCAATTCGGATCTAGGTCAATGTCGCGACAAGACAGGGGTAAATGTCAACAATCTGAAACAAATATGAAAGGAACAAGTGTTGCAGCAGATGTCTGGAAAGCCAAAGTGCTGCAAACCACCACTAAGTTTTTAACTGACAAAATTGTCTTTGATGAAACAGGGGAAAATTTCTTTTCAGCAAGTTCAGCTACCGTTGGGAAGTCATATCTGGGATTTTACTTTTTGTTCAAGACCCTCCTGAAAAATGGGACTTTACTTTCTGTTCAGGACCCTCCTGAAAAATGGGATTTTACTTTATGTTTAGGACCCTCCTGAAAAATGGGATTTTACTTTCTGTTCAGGACCCTTCTGAAAAATGGGACTTTACTTTCTGTTCAGGACCCTCCTGAAAAATGAGACTTTACTTTATGCTCAGGACCCTCCTAAAGAATGAGATTTTACTTTATGTTCAAGACCCTCCTGAAAAATGGGACTTTACTTTCTGTTCAGGACCCTCCTGAAAAATGGGATTTTACTTTAAGTTCAAGACCCTTTTGAAAAATGGAATTTTACTTTCTGTTCAGGACCCTTCTGAAAAACGAGACTTTACTTTCTGTTCATGACCCTCCTGAAGAATGGGACTTTACTTTATGTTCAGGACCATCCTGAAGAATGGCATTTTACTTTATGTTCAGGACCCTCCTAAAAAATCTAACGTTACTTTCTATTCAGGACCCTCCTGAAGAATGGGATTTTACTTTATGTTCAGAACCCTCCTGAAGAATGGGATTTTACTTTATGTTCAGGACCCTCCTGAAGAATGGGACTTTACTTTCTATTCAGGACCCTCCTGAAAAATGAGATTTTACTTTCTGTTCAGGACCCTCCTGAAAAATGAGATTTTACTTTCTTTTAAGGACCCTCCTGAATAATGGGATTTTACTTTATGTTCAAGATCCTCCTGAATAATGGGACTTTACTTTCTGTTTAGGACCTTCCTGAAAAATGAGATATTACTTTATGTTCAGGACCTTTCTGAAAAATGGGATTTTACTTTCTGTTCAGGACCCTCCCAAAAAATAAGAATTTACTTTCTATTCAGGACCCTCCTGAAAAATGGGATTTTACATTTTGTTCAGGATTCTCCTAAAAAATGGGAATTTACTTTCTGTTCAGGACCCTCCCGAAAAATGGGAAATTATCTATTTAGGATCCTCCGAGAAAATGGGACATTACTTTCAAAAAATGATGAAATCCTACTTTATTATAATCTTTGTTTGGGATAATTGTCATTCTAGTTTCAGGAGCCCGCCTGAAGAACAGGGTGAGAAAATTGTAAGTCAGGAGCCCACCTGAAGAATAGGGTGACGTAATGGGAAATTAAAGAAATTACAAGCCAGGAACCCGCCTGAAGAATAGGGTGATGAAATTGAAAGACAAAAATGGCAAGTCAGAAGCCCGCCTGAAGAGCAGGGCGAATAAATGAAAGTCGAGCAACAAAGCGAAGCAACTTAAAGCCAAGCAACAAGTCGAAAGAAATTGCAAGTTAGGAGCCCGCCTGAAGAATAGGGTGATAAAACTCGATCTAAGAGTCAAGGAAAGTTGCATATATAGGATTTTCTAATTTCATTTAAATGTTAAATTGTAATTTTCATTTTGAAGTAATGACAGAGCCGCGGACTGGAACCTCGATGGAACCTCACTCGACTCTCCAACTCGGTATAGTCCATCTCCTTTCAATCCATTGAGATACCTGTCACCTGAATCCCTCATAAATTGGGTAGGAAGGGTGTCCCAAGTCAAGACTCAGTTGCACTTCTTTCTTCTATTGCGTTCTTCGAATAATGATTGGGATAAAATTCTATCTCGTTGTCTATTTCTTTGTATGAAACACTTGGTGTTTACATTTAAAAGGGGCATGATGTAGACACATAATTTTGTCCCATCAAAAATATTTCTTATTCTGATATCACACAATTTAACCCCATTTTTATAATTTTTCCCAAGAAAATAAATAACCACCTCATCTTTTACTTATTTATGTATTTATTTTTGTTTTTGTTTTGTTTTATCCAAATAACAAGTCATAACAAACTTTGTCTCATTCTAATTTTCCAACAACCCACCCAAGCAAAAATGGACACCTAACATCTACCTCTTCAATTAAAAAATAACACCTCACCTCTCATCTAACCACCCCATACCCCTACCCTCACCCCTACCTGATGTGACCCCTTCCTTTTTCTTGGCCACAAAAAAATACACAATATACATATACACTGACGGGGACCCAAATTGGGGAATAATTTCCATAGATAGAGAATATACACACAGAAATCCTCTCCCATTCTTGAATAGCAACAACACAGCAACACAAAAATCCACCTTCTTCACTGACCCTCAATAAGTTTCCACACACCAATCCTCCATTGTTTTTAATTTTTACTCTACACACACACTGAGAGATTGGAGTGAGAGACGAAGGGAGATCCGTGAGAGAGTGATTAATGTGAGAGAAAAACAATAATGATCTGAGTTTGAGTCAGAGAGAGGAGATAAAACTGCGAGAGAGGGTGTAAAACATGGGAGCTGGAAAATGAGAAGATCTGGGGTAATAGTTCCGGTGAGCTCATGTCGGAAACTAGCCGGTAAATCACCAAAAACCCAACCCCGTCCCTTTTCTAGCGAACGCCCAACGAAAATCCACTAGAAACCACTAGGAAACCACCGAACTGACCCAACCAGTCCCGATTTCATCGAGATCTTCTAGAAAAGGGATGGAGAAACGACGGGGACTGCGGGTTCGAGTATGGGTATCACGTTATTTCTCAATTTTGATTTGGGATGTCGAAAATAGAATGAAAAGGGCACATCGAGATTGATTTGTTCGTTGTTGAGGTTTGGTTCGAGGCTTTGAATGTGGTTCTATTCGGAAGGATTATCTCCTGTTGAAATAAAATTGAGGTCCAATTCTTCTACTATATTTTTTCCTATTTTTATTTTAACGTGATGTTCATGTTATGATTTGCATGATTCGTATGATTGATGTGTTTGATAAGGTGGTTAAACAATTTCATTTGTCGTGATTTGTTGTTGACTTTGTATGAAATTTGATTAATCATGTGGGTGGAAAGGAATTTTGGGAGGCGAAATTGAAAAGTGATAAAAAATGAATATTGATTATTTTGATTCGTTGGAAATTTTTAAATTTGGAATAAGTATTGATGTCGTTAAACGCAATAGTATCATGGTAGGTTGAAATTTCGTAGGCAAACAGTACGTCGGGTAAGCAAATCTAGGAATTGTGAATTGTTGGATGATTTGAAACAATTGTTGAATGATTTGGTTTTCTAGCACTGAAAAAATGGATTCATTTAGCCCGGGAATGCCCCGAGACTCATTGTATTTATTCACCGGGAAATTCTCTGACGTTTTAAGTTGGCGGAGGATGTTCGTGATCAAGACCCTAGGCATCGGGTAAAGCACAGGAGCGTAGTTTAGGATTAGTGTAGTTTAGAATAGGATTTATTTTTTCACATTTTTATTTTGGGACTGTATAATTGAACTGAACACTATATTTTGAATTTCTTTTGATTCGTGGGTTTGATTGATTGTTATATGTGTTTTTGTGCGGTTTATACATTTGTAATGTTAAATTAACCGATATACTCCATCAAGCGATCGTGGTCGAACCACGGGATCGAGGGGTGTCTAACACATTACCTTCGGTCAATAGAATTCCTTAACTAGAATCTCTAATCGCGGATCAGTTTTAGAGTCAAACTGTTTTGAAAAGGGATTTCCAAAGGTGACTTGGCACACCCGATTTATGTCAAGTGGTGACTCTGAATTTAATTGTAAATAATCCTTTTTGAAATTTTTTTTTTATCTTTTTGTCAATTTAATAATAAAAACTCTTTTAAAACTTTCAAACTTAAAACGAATAATTTGGGGTTAAAAAAGGGGTGTGACAAGGAAAAAAGGTGCAAATACCACTAACTTTGCAATATCGATTTATACCACTTATTGAAAAATAGTTCATGCATAATCTCGTCTAGCAAATGTGATATACTTATTATTTTGATTAACAGGCCTATATTTACTAGATTAAAAGAATTTTAAACTCATTTTTAAATTTTAAGAATGTCATATTGCTTTAAAGAAATATATCATCAAATTTTTAACCCTCAAATCCAACTCAAATAAAAAAATTCAGTTCCTCTTTTACTCAGTCATAAAATGTATTTGAATCTGGTCTGAATGAAAGAGAAATTTTTTTTTTAGATAGGTTGATTCTAGATAGAGTCTAAAGGTACATAGTAAATGGTGGTTTCATAAAATCATGAGACATTTTTTGAATTAAAAAAATAATTTTAGAATCTTTTAAAATTCAATCTTGTAACGAAAAGGATAAATATACATTATTTGTTAAATGTTAAATATATCTACATAGACCATTTGTTAAACGACGCAAATATGTACATGTACTACTTTTTTAGAGATGTATTTTCCATATTTACCTAATTTAATGACAATTTGTCTTAAGATTTGTATGTTATGCAGGTTTTGGAAGTGAGTATTTTAATGATTCTGAGATTAAGAATGTTCGAGGCAACAAGAACAATGTAGAAGAATTTCTTGAATCTCTTTAGTGTTCTTGGTTCTAAGGCCAATGAAGAATCGTTGGTGAGTAAATCAAATTATAAAGGTACAATTCTCATTAGTAGTTAACTTTTTTCTTGTTTTTCAATTTCTTCAAAAAAGTCAAAAGAGGTTATTCATTTTTTTACTATTTATCTTGTTAGGAGGAATACACAAGATAATTTCTTACCTTCTGACACTTTAACAATCGTGAGAGGCACTTCATAATCAATTTAAGTTTGGTGCGCTAGAATATAAAAAATATTACATAAACAACATTTGTAAAAGTTAATTGTAAGTAATTTTTCCTTTTTAATATAAATAAGTGATAAATAACTTATTTGAACCTGTTAGAATATACTGATGCTATATGACATATATGTTTCAGGCAAACTTTGCAGGGTGGGAGCCTCCACATGGACCTTTCAAGCTTGAACACCCATGGAAAGAATACTTGAAGATTGGTGACCTAGTTATAAAATGTGCTTGTCATCTTCTACTTCTTAATGGCAACTTAAACTCTAAATCTGAGGTATATATATAACACCAACTTTCCTAATAAACAAAAAAGACTATAATATTTTGTCTCAATTTATATGGTATTATTATTTATCAATTTAGGAAGTCGCAAAATGTTTCATACCATTTAAAATCTATGCAATTTAATTAAGTTATTCAAATGTTAAACTTTAATGTTGTTTCATATCTAATAAAAGTGATCTGATAGTAAGAAAAAATCATTTATGTATAACTTAAATTCTACATATTATTATGATAGTTCTTATTCTTACACTTGGTTGATTTTGTAGGAACAAACCGAATTTGAGAGAAGAACAGAAGAAGCATGCAAAAGAATGATCACGAAATCTAGCAAAGCCTTAAAGGAACTTGCCTTGTCCATTAAAACCATGACATAACCTTTTCATTCAATAATCCATATATCTAATGCAAAGAATGTCATTGATGACCTCAAACACACACTAGAAACCTCAGAAACCTTCTTTCAACACGACGACTCATGCATCATAGATTTCATCCCTATCGCATCTGTCATGTCCTTACTTATCGCCATCAATGAATGCGTTAACGAAATTTCTAAAGCCGTCGAGGAGCTTTCGAGAAGAGCACATTTCAAGAAAAAAGACGGGAGGATGAGAGATTATAGTTTGACCGAAGTGGCTACAGGGGAGAACCGACTGCAAATAATGCACTATAGGACTGTGAAACCTGTTGTTGATGATGATGTGGAGGAAGGTGATTTTATTACGATAGAGATAGATGGCAATGTAGAATCAACAGAAGTGGTAGTAGAAGAGTCCAATCGAGTGAGTAATAATCCAATAAATGCAAGAAAAGAGGAACCTTTTGTTATTTGGACACGAGGAGGCGCCACAACAGAAATAATGGAAAAGCCAGAAATGTCAAAAACTAAAGGTGAATTAGCACATTCAATAGATGAAAAGTTTTATGATAGCATCCAATTTCTTGAATCCACAAGACAATGGAGAAAAAAAAAGACAATTTATGAACTTAGTTGATGCAAAGACTAATGATAACACTCACTTTTTAGACTCAATTGTGATTGGGGTTAATCAAAACTAGACAACAACAACAACAACAACAACAACAACAAACCCAGTGTATTCCCACCTAGTGGGGTCTGGAGGGGGGGGTAAGATGTACGCAGTCCATACCTCTACCTCTGAAGAAGTAGAAAGGCTGTTTCCGATAGACCCCCGGCTCAAGACACGAGACACCACACAAATATAAAGTAACGCACAGAACAGGATTTCATAACGTAAATACGGCACCCATAAGTAGTAGGAAACATCGGAAATCACCCAGATTCGTAATAAAACATGGAACACCGAAAGCATAACAAGAAGAAGAATAGAAAATAGGAATAAAAATAAGAATAGGAAGAATAACAGGAATAAAACACCCACCAAATACTTCCCTACCCTAACGCCCCAAACTGACCCTAGTTTTCTGCCCTAATTCGCGCCCTCCAGACCTTCCTATCTAGGGTCATGTCCTCGGTGAGTTGTAGCTGCTCCATATCCCGCCTAATCACCTCACCCCAGTACTTCTTCGGCCTCCCCCTCCCCCGCCTAAAACCATCCATCGCTAGCCTCTCACACCTACGGACCGGGGCATCCGTGTCCCTCCTCTTCACGTGTCCAAACCAACTCAATCGGACTTCCCGCATCTTGCACTCCACTGGAGCCACACCAACCTTCTCCCTGATAGTCTCATTCCTAACTCTATCCCCTCGAGTCATCCCACACATCCAACGCAACATCCGCATTTCCGCCACCTTCATTTTTTGGATGTGGGAGTTCTTAACTGGCCAACACTCCGCTCCATACAACATGGCCGGACGGACTACCATCCTGTAGAATTTGCCTTTAAGCTTGGGCGGCACCTTCTTATCACACAACACCCCCGACGCGAGCTTCCACTTCAACCATCCCGCCCCGATACGGTGCGAGACATCCTCGTCAATCTCACCGTTACCCTGTATCACGGACCCGAGATACTTGAAACTATCCCTCTTACATACCTCCTGCGAATCCAGCTTCACGACCACCTCGTCCTCCAACCTCACGTCATTAAACTTGCATTCCAAATACTCTGTCTTGCTTCTGCTCAACCTGAACCCTTTAAACTCAAGAGTTTGTCTCCACACCTCTAATTTGTCATTCACACCCTTTCGGGTCTCGTCAATCAGAACTACATCGTCTGCAAAAAGCATACACCAAGGCACCTCCCCTTGAATACGCCGCGTCAATACATCCATCACCAAAGCAAACAAAAAAGGACTAAGAGTAGATCCCTGATGCAATCCTGTCAAGACAGTGAAATGCTCTGAGTCTCCTCCCGCCGTCCTTACCTGAGTTTTCGCTCCATCATACATATCTTTAACTGCTCTGATATAAGCCATCGGGACTCGACTCACCTCCAAGAATCTCCAAAGCACCTCCCTGGGAACTTTGTCGTAAGCCTTCTCTAGGTCGATAAACACCATGTGCAGATCCTTCTTCCTTTCCCTATACTATTCCACCAACCTCCGTACCAGGTGAATTGCCTCCGTCGTCGAGCGCCCAGGCATAAATCCAAACTGATTTTCCGAAATAGACACTATCCGTCTCAGCCTCCCCTCGACCACTCTCTCCCAACTCTTCATAGAGTGACTCAATAACTTAATCCCCCTATAGTTATTGCAACACTGGATGTCACCCTTATTCTTATAAAGAGGGATCATGGTACTCCACCTCCAAGCCTCAGGCATCTTTGCCGTCTTGAAGATTTCGTTAAACAGACCAGTCAACCACCTTACCCCAGCCTCTCCAACGTACTTCCAAAACTCCACCGGTATCTCATCCGGTCCCGTCGCCCTACCCCTCCGCATCCTGCGAACAGCCTCTCTAACCTCTTCTACCCTAAAACGTCTACAATAACTAAACTCCCGACACTCCTCTGAATGCTCCAGTTCCCCTAACACAATAGCTCTATCCCCTTCGTCATTCAAGAGCCTATGAAAGTACGACTTCCATCTATTCTTAATATGTCTGTCCTCCATCAACACTCTGCCATCCTCCCCCTTAATGCACGACACATTTATATAAATTTCAAATAAAATGTGTAAAGGAAGGAAGAAAAGATATAGATAAGAATAAGGAGTAAAATTTGTTCGAACTTGTTTTATTTCACTCCTAGAGTCAATAAAAAGAAATATATGATCCTTCTTCGAAATCAATAGACCCTATGATATAGTTGTTGAAGTTCTGTAAATTAAGTGAGTTTGCATAGAGTTCAAGTTGTACACAAAAATATTGATGTTTTTTCAATTTACTTTAGTTGTTATAGAGATAATATTACTATAGAGAACATATAATATAACATGACATAAATTATCCATTCAACAATAAACATGACTATTGTAGTAAATGTTATTAGAAAGGATGTCTATTATAAAAAGATCTGATCAAAATTTTACACCATTAGTCAACTTTCTAAAACCGTTTGATCATTTATTTCTTAGAGTAGGGAAAAAGTCATAATTATAAATTCTACAATTTAAAATGATTTAACTATAGATAATAACAATAATAATAAGATATTAATTATAATTTTTACAAATGAAATCTAGGTAGGGCAGTGTGTATGCAATCTTATCCTACCTTATTACTTTCTTTGTTCTAAAACTTATTCATTATTGACAGGGCACAGACTTTAAAAAATAATAAATAACATGACTATATTTATTATATTACTCTTTAAATATAATAAATTTAATATTTTAATAAATGTATTGGATATAATTAACCGTATAGGCAAATGTCCATTGATTTTTCAAGCTATAGAAAAATTACTGAACATCTCTCTTTAGTAGTATGAATAAGTAAATATGGACAGAGGATGCACAAAGATAAAGAGAGCATTTACCATGAATCACCGATCCGAAGAAATTATTTAGAATAATTTCTAAATTCTAAATTTCATTTCTAATCAAACTGTGTAACATAAATTAAGACGAACGGATTGTTGATAGCATGATTTTTTCCAACTCACCTAAAATAATCAAAATATTTGACAGTCGTAAATACCGATTGTAAAAGTAGAAAGAGATTAATTTTTAAAAGATTTGACAATCGTAAATACCGACGGTAAAAGTAGAAAAATGTTCATTTTAATTGGACAAGACCTTGATGTGGGTTCTACAAAAGCCTCTTTATAGCAGTGAATGGATTTTGGATAATAGGTGGGTAGGTAAGTATTCAATTTTAAACTGGAAATGGCAGTATTACCCACTTACCTATCTTTTTCTCTTATGTGCATATTAACTTTCTTTATTACAAATATCTTATTTAGTATACTTTTTCAATTTACGTAGAAATCCTATTCTGTATTATATTATGCATAAATTATTATTCTTTAAATTTTATTTTATGTACCATAGTTTTATTAGACACAAAATTTAAGAAACAAAAAAAAATTAGTTGCGATAAAAACAACTACAATAACAACAACAATAATAACAACAACAACAACAATAACATATTCAGTATATTCTCATAAAGTAGGAATACGAGGAGGATAAATTATATGTAGCTCGTATCACTGTCTCAAAGGTAAGGTAGGAAGACTATTCTCAAAAGATTAAATTAACAATACACAAAACATAAAAAGAAAAAGTACCAAAAATATTATTTGGAAAGTTTGATTTTGCTTTAGTTGATAAGTTGAAGTAAATAAACACAGCTGATTTCTCATCTTAATTTTGTCTTAATTGAGGTCATTTTTTAGGCAAGGTTTTGACTTTTTAACCTCTTTTTCTCACTGTCTCCATTACCTAAAAAAAAATTTTACCTTGTTAATTTTTAATTTTTGAAATTTAACCTTGAAAGTATTGGTTTCCAGAACTTATGATTTTTCTTCTTCATTTTTTATTCTCTTATCTCCTTTTAAAAAAAATGAGAAAAGAAAAAGAGCAAAAAAAAAAATCAGCTCTGATACCACACTCAATAACTGAAATATATAGTTATCTCATCTAAAAACGTAGTATTTGAGGATGATAGGACAAGTAATTTTCATGGAAGATTAAGCTTATGATAAACATTGATATGCAAAAAAAATATTATTAAAATATTCAATTTCCACATTTCTTTTAACTATAAATAGAGTTGCTTGAAATTCTTTCACTATACAATCATCCTATCATCTTTCTCTCTCTCTTCATTCTCTCTCAAAACCCCTTCATTTGTTTCAATCTTATTCATTTATATGGAGATTGATTCAACAAATCAAGAAAATATTGATGCTTCCAACAATGGGAGCGACAAACTCAAAGATTTTTCAAGAAAATTCAAAAAGAAAGTTGAAAAAATTATAAAGAACACAAAGCAAATCAGCAAAGATGTTCCATGAAAATTTTGGCATTCATTAAAAATAGAATTAGCTCTCACTTTGGTCTCAACTTTTTACTACATAAGACCAATGTATCAGAGTTTTGATAAAAAGGCAATGTGTATTGTCCTTAGTGTATCGGTTTCTTTTGAATTCACTACAAGTGATTTTTTTCGTTTTTTTTCTCTGCATCGATCTTCTATTTTGATACTCCTACAAAAAAGATAGAAATATTATTAATTAACAATTTCTATTGTTAAATAAAGAAAAAACATTGTTCATCCTATTTTGCAAGAAATTAGGGATAGAATCAAAATTTATGTTAATTGGATCGAATCTTAAAAAATTGATAGCTCCATTTGAAGACAAGATGAATATTGTACCTGATTTCATGTAGATATATCTATTGATATTTATTTTTCAGGTTTCACCATATCAAGGAATATGAACAGAGAATTTGGTACTGCACTAGCTGGTGCATTTGATCTTGGAGCTAAATATTTAGCTGAATTGAGTGGAAAAGAAGGGCCAGATCCTATAATTCTTGAGATTTTGATTTTCATTATAGGTATGAAAATGCTACATATATAAGAGCACAAAGATGTGAAACTAAATGAAGTCAACATTTTTTTTCATACACAAAATCACTAAAATTTATTTTATTTAATGACACTCACTTAAATGTTAATTTCACACTGAAGACATTCTAATCTATCTTTGAAAAATCTTTATTGGTATGAAACTTTGAATTAAATAAGTAAAATTCTAAAACTGTGGCAAGTGAAATTTCATAAAAAAAAAATAATCCATGACCAAAAAGCTTCACATTTAAAATTATAACAAGAAATATAAGAAAAATGACATTTTAGGTAAACAAGCTGAAAATAAAGATATAGGGTCACAAAAACTGAAACGAATTTAAGGAATATAATTTTAACCCCTTTCTAGTGATATACTTGCAGGTTCTTTAGGTACATTTACATGATTTTACCCTCATATTAAGAAAAAGTATGACTATGAAACTGTGATATTTGTCTTGATTTTCAGCTTAGTCGTTGTCTCCAGTTATCGAACAGAAGATATACTTCAATTAGCTAAACGGCGGATAACCACCATTCTTATTGGTGTCTCCACCGTCATGGTCATCTCCATGGTTATCCTTCCGGTTTGGACGGGAGAAGACCTTGTTAAGCTTGTTAGTGTCAATCTTGAAAGCTAGCGAACTCCTTAGAAGTTTTGTTTTGAGTTTATTTGATTTTTGCTTTTAAGTTGTTCGAAAAATATAATTTACTTTTTAATTTAAGGAACGTAGACACATAATTTTATCCCGTCAAAAATATTTCTTATTCCGATATCATACAATTTAACCCCATTTTTATAATTTTTTCCAAGAAAATAAATAACCACCTCATCTTTTACTTATTTATGTATTTATTTTGTTTTATCCAAATAACAAGGCATAACAAACTTTGTTTCATTCTAATATTCCAACAAACCACCCAAGCAAAACTGGACACCTAACCTCTACCCCTCCAATTAAAAAATAACACCTCACCTCTCACCTAACCACCCATACCCCTACCCTCACCCCTACCCCACGTGACCCCTCCCTTTTTCTTGGCCGCAAAGAAATACTCAATATACATATACACTGACGGGGACTCAAATTGGGGAATAATTTCCCTAGATAGAGAATATACACACAGAAATCCTCTCCCATTCTTGAACAACAACAACACAGCAACACAAAAATCTACCTTCTTCACTGATCCTCAAAAAGATTCTACACACCAATCCTCCACTGTTTTCAATTTTTACTCTACACACACACTAAGAGATTGGAGTGAGAGACGAAGGGAGATCCGTGAAAGCGTGAGAAATGTGAGAGAAAAATAATAAAGATCTAAGTTTGAGTGGGAGAGAAGAGAGAAAATCGTGCGAGAGAGGGTGTAAAACATGGGAGCTAAAAAAAGAGGAGATCGGGGGTAATAGTTCCGGCGAGCTCACGCCGAAAACTCACTAATAAATCACCAAAAACCCGACCCCATCCCTTTTCTGGTGAACGCTCAATGAAAATCCATCGAAAACCGCTGGGAAACCACCGAACTGACCCAACCAGTCTCGATTACAGCGAGATCTGCCAAAAAAAGAATGGAGCAATGACAGGGACTGAGGGTTCGAGTATGGGTATCTCATTATTTCTCAATTTCAATTTGGGCTGTCGAAAATAGAATGAAAAGGGCACATCGAGATTGGTTTGTTCATTGTTGAGGTTTGGTTCGAGGCTTTAAATGCGGTTCTATTCGGAAGGATTATCTCTCGTTGAAATAAAATTGAGGTCCAATTCTTCTACTCTATTTCTTCCTATTTTTATTTTAATGTGATGTTCATGTTATGATTTGCGTGATTCGTATGGTTGATGCATTTGATAAGGTGGTTAAACAATTTCATTTCTCGTGATATGTTGTTGACTTTGTATGAAAATTCATTAATTATGTGGGTGGAAAGGAATTTTGGGAGGCGGAATTGAAAAGTGATAAAAAATAAATATTGATTATTTTGATTCGTTGACAATTTTTAAATTCGTTATAAGTATTGATGTCGTTAAACACAATAGTATCATGATAGGTTGAAATTTGGTAGGCAAACGGTACGTCGGGTAAGCAAATCTAGGAATTGTGAATTGTTGGATGATTTGAAATGATTGATGAATGATTTGGTTTTCTAGCACTGAAAAAATGTATTCATTTAGCCGCAGAATACCCCGAGGCTCATTGTATTTATTCACTGGGGAATGCCCCGACGTATTATGTTGGTGGAGGATGTTCGTGATCAAGACCCTAGGCATCGGGTAAAGCACGGGAGCGTAGTTCAGGATTAGTGTAATTTAGAATAGGATTTATTTTTCCGCATATTTATTTTGGGACTGTATAATTGGACTGAACACTATATTTTGAATTTGTTTGATTCGTGTGTTTGATTGATTGTTATATGTGTTTTTGTGCAGTTTATACATTTGTAATGTCAAATTAGCCGATATACTCCACCAAGCGACCGTGGTCGAACCACGGGATCGATAGGTGTCTAACACCTTTCTTTCGGTCAATAGAATTCCTCAACCAGAATCTCTGTTCGCGGATTAGTTTTAGAGTCAAACTGTTTTGAAAAAAGATTTCCAAAGGTGACTTGGCACACCCGATTTATGTCAAGTGGCGACTCTGAATTTAATTGTAAATAATCCTTTTCGAAATAAATTTTCATCTTTTTGTCACTTTAATAATAAAAACTCTTTTAAAACTTTCAAACTTAAAACGAATAATTTGGGGTTAAAAGGGAGTGTGACAGCTCTGGCGACTCTACTGGAGAACTTTTCAGAATTCGAGCTTATTTTGGAGTTGTATCGGCTTAGTTTGGCACTATAGGTGTATAGACATTTTGTTTGTGTTGTTTTGTGTTATTATATTATCACAGTTGAGTGCCTACGTGCTCTTTGTTTACAGTTTTTATCTTATGTGTTACCGCTTTATATCTGGCATCATGTGCATAACCCGAGCCATTCTTTCTGCAACAAGTTCGTAGTACACGTGTTGTACACGACCTCTAGATGAGTCACCCTTATTTTAGGGGGGGCCATCGGTGTTATGGAGTAGGTGGAAAGCAAAGCAGCCACTATCGACCATACTCTCCCCCGAATAGCCTTGTTAGTGAACCCCAATGTAGGTCAGCCTTTAGGTCATGCTTATGTGCATCATATTGAAGACCTAGCAGGGCCCACTTGGTTCTTTGTAGGAAACTCACCTCTAAAGCATATCTACGTACTAAATGTTGCATCTTTGAAGGTAACAAGGTCATTTGACAGACTGATTTGGGCAAAAACATGAGTTATAAGCAAGTGTGTAGGAAGAAAATTATTGAAAAAAGGAAGAAAAAAAGACAGTGAAAAAAAGAGATTTGGTAGTTCTTAGGGTTCTTTATGGCTTTTGTTTTTCACAATTCAAAAATTCAAATAAAAAATGTCTTTTTTACTTTTTGCACTCATTTCCCAAAAAATTAAAAACGTTAAAAAACATTTTTCTTTTGTTTTTTAGTAAGCATTCATAATTCGAAAACTCCAAAAAAAAAATTATATGGTAGTAGGTTTTTATAAAAGAAAATGCAAAAAAAGATGGTAGAAATTTATACATTTTCTGTAATGAAATTATCAAAAAGATTTTTCTTCATAATTGTTGGTGTCAGTTTTAGTTGAAGTGTCTAATTAAAATCCAAAAAAGATTTTATTCGTTTGTCTTTGGTTGTGTCTTTTAAGTTAGGGTCAATCTGTTGGTTAATCATTAATTGTCCAATCAGGACAAACTACGCATACCTGATTCCCTTCTCTCGGGTTGGGATATGTAGGCAACCCGTGGTGGGTCCGGTAATCTTTATTTTTTGACCTTTGTCTTAGTCTTAGCTTAGGTTTTGATCTTCGTAATCTAGTGTCGTTAGCTTGTCCTAAACAAGTATGCTGATTTTATTCAGCGGTACTGTTCGACAATTTGGAGTCATAAAGTGGCTTGTCCCTTCGGCATGTCCGTGTCAAAGTCCCAAGGGTTGGGAATCTTTTTCTCCTATTGAATTTTCGGAAATAACGCCTTATGTGTTATTACAGGATGGATTTTTCCACCAAGTCTAGAGTCTTGATGGTTGTCAAGGTGCCCAAAAAGTTAATCAAGTGGTGGGGCATGTTTAACTATGTTGACCAATAGAAACTGATTAAAACATTAGGTGATCTTACAGAACTTCTGCATATTACCCCTCGTCCAGATCTAATAGAGGTTGTGTTGACCTTTTGGGATATGAGTAGTTTGGTGTTCAGGTTTGGAAAGTGTGAAATGACTCCTACTTTGGCAGAAATATCTGGTCTGTTGCATTTGCCCTATATTGATAAAGGTATGATTCGAGCTCGAAATCATACTGGCACGAGGTTTTTGCAATGTTGTGGGTTAAAAATTAAAGATACGTATTTAGGTTGTTTGAATGATTCGTGGGTTTCCTTAGATTTTTTGTTCGCTAGATTCGGGCCCTTGAAAGGTTTTGATTGCTTTTGGGATGAATTTTATATGACTAAGGAGAAGTGGGAGAGAAAGCTTCTTAAAGTCTTCACCCTTGCTTTGTTAGGTACTTTAGTATTTCCACTAGAAAAAAGATGCATCAATACACGTTTGCAATCTGTAGTGATGGCCTTATTTCATGAGGAACAAGGGGAATAGGTTACTATCATACCTATGATCTTGACAGAAATATACAAGCCTTTAACCGAAGTGAAGGGAGGGATGACATTTTTTCAGGGAAGCAACCTGATGTTGAAACTACGGTTGATGGAGCATTTGCATGCACCTTCTCTAATTAGACCGGATGTGATTGACCGTTGTATGCCCAATCGAGTGAAAGCCAGGACAAAGAATGTGCGTTGCCAAATTCTTGCTACCCGTAGGAATAGAGGCTTGGATTGAATTTCTCGAGTCAAGAACTGAGGATAACATTCTATGGAGATGTCTATGGCTTCGTCCAAAAACAATCTTATCTGGGTGTCAGATGCAACTCTTTTTGGTTATGATAGGACTTAATTGTACTCGACCATACACTTCTGCTAGGGTAATGTGCCAATTGGGTAGATTGCAAGACGTTCCACCAGTGGTGGATCTTCTAAAAGATATCGAGTACTTTAATAACCAAGCCTTAGGTGAGAGCAAATACGAGCAATTCTGGAATCACACGACAAAGATGGGTGTGGACACTTTCAAAGAAAGTTTGGATAATCTGGGGTACACTTCAAGATATGAGATCTGGCTACAAACCATACCTCTAGGTGTAAGTAGGCCGTTACCAGTGCAACTTAGAGGGCGAATACAAGAAGTGGGCATAGGTGATGACAGGGGAAATGCGAACTTGGGGGAAAAATAGAGTTATTGAGAGTTCAGTTATTAGGCTTGCTCACGAATGTACAAGGGTTTCAGAAAAATCTTTTTAGGTGTACTCCCCAAGAGGCAAGATTACGTGCTAGAAGCTTCTTCCCCAATATCACAACGTCCTTACAAGATATGCCACAAAGTTTGAATGGGAGAAAGAGAACTTCACAAACAGGGTCATCAGATAGAGCACCAATCTGAAGGGGCATTTCTTATCCTTTATTTTGAGTCCTTTATTTTTCTGTCATTGTATTGTTGTGTCTTTGTTAAAGTTCGTGTCAAGTTTGTTTTAAACTCTAGGGTCTTCATTAGGAATGTCATACATGTCGTCCTGTAGGTCTAGAGTGTTGTTTAGTCTTGGTTGATTAGTTTTAAGGTTGTATTAAATTCGAAGTCGATTTTAGTTGTCTTTTTATGAAATGTAGTAACCTGCGTTGTTCTTTATTTTATTTATTTTTCATCGAAAAAAAATCAAATATCATAAAAATCTTATACCTTGTGATTTTATGCACATGTCTCCCGAACTACGCAAGATTTGATTCATGAACAACATGATACGTAGGTGGTCCTACTTTTGAGTTCGATCTAATCATTTTATTTCTTTAATTTTTCCCAACTCTCCTCTTTTTAAGAAAAGCGAAAGCCATAAAGAATGATAAAAAGAAATGAGATAGCGAGTGAAGAAAAGAAATAAAGAGCAATAAGAGAAGAAAAGCGGAAGAAAAAAAGACTGATGCAAAAGAAAAGAGAAGTGAGGGTGAAAAGTAGAAAGAGCGAGGTATGATAATGTAATGGAAAATCGGGCTGATGTTAAAATGGCCCCATTACCCTCAAAGGCCGGTAGAAATGTGCATAAACCTAGGATGTATACAATGTGATTTCTATGCTTGTTGCCTGACCTAATCTTAATGAGTTTTGTCTTTGATGAGCATGTTTTTTCAAATAAGTGGTTGGTTTGTATCACTCTGGCTAGTCACCCGTACTTCACTAGATCATGGCTAGTAGGGAGATTGAAAATTCACTCATTGACCCAGATCTGGATCCCAGGGAAGAAAGTTCAGAATGCAATGATGAGGTATTGAGACTTAGAAAACAACTACAGATCTGTACCGAGCATGGGCTAGTGGCATGCCTCCTCCTCCACTCCCTGAAGATCTTAGAAATATTCCAAATTGCCCACAGCTCTCTCAGGCGCAATTCTCTATTCCTATTGAGTCACCAGAGCACGCACCAAGATTCACTCCGCGGTAATATTACCCTGGCACTTCTAGTGTTCCCCTGGCAGTTCCTCAACTAAGGCCCATGACTCAGTCGGCGCCACCGGCAGCGCCTGTGTTCGTGGATCTGCCACCACCTGAAGCTCCCACCTATGTTGTGCGTCCGACAACAGTGCTTCTTCGGTCTGCTAGTGAGCCAGTATTGAAGGTTTCAGATGATCAGTATTATGCCACGGAGCCTACTTTGAGGATTAATGAACCGTATAGGTACACTCAGCCACCTGTATTTCAATTTGATACGGAGAAACCTGTTGCAACAGAGGAACAAGAGGTCATAGCACGAAAATTGAAAAGTTTGGAACAGGCTATGAGGAATTTCCAGGGAATCGAAGGTTATAAGAGTGTTTCCTATAAACAACTTTGCATGTTCCCAAACGTCACCCTTTCCCTCAGTTTTAAAATGCCCAAGTTCGAGAAGTATGCTGGGCACGGTGATCCCATGGCACACTTGAGACGTTATTGCAACCAATTGAGAGATACAGGGAGAAGGGAAGAGTTGCTCATGGCTTTCTTTGACGAGAGTCTTTTTTATCGGGTTGAAGCTAAAGGCAAGTTCTCTCCAAATTGGCAAGGTCCCTTTATTGTGAAGAAAGTTTTGCCCAATGGAGCCTTATATTTGACAGATATCGAAGGCAAAATGGCAGAAATGGCTATCAATGCTGATGCGATCAAAAGATATTATGTATGATACTTTATCCTTTGTTGGTTCTGTTGTATGTTTAGTACTTGCATTTTTAAGATTGATATAATGAAGGCACTTCATTCTGTTGTCCAAACATTGTGTCATCCTTTGTTTACCCCATTGAGCTTAGTTCTATTTTCTTTCATATCCCTCTTTTGGAATCAAAACGGAGTAAAAAAATAAAATGTCAAGAAAAGAAGAATAAAATAAAAGCATGAAAAAATAAAAGAAAAAAAAAGAAAATTAGACCAAAACAAAGAACAAGCTGATGGAACTACGTGTGACCTGATTCTCCTCTCTTGAGAGTGAGATACGGAGGCTGCCCTATTTAAGGATCGGTCTAACCAAATAAAGATTTTAGAGTCACCCAGTCAACAAAAAATGAGGCATGAGTTAATGTGTTGTTTGAGTCGATTCCAAAGGTTGTAAGTCTCACCCCCATTTCAAGTGTCGTTTGAGCCTCTTGCCATCCTTTTCTAACCTTATCCAAAAGCCAAGGTACAATCCAAAAAAGTCCTTCTAATCAATCTTTGATAATGTTAAGGATAAGCATGCAATGGATATGATGATACATTGTGGGGTACTACTTGTCTTCCTCAGCATAAGAAATCAGGAAAGAAATAAAAATGAGAGAGTCTTATTAGTGAAAACCCTCGCGGGCACCATAAGGCATGGTGAGTCGAGAGAAATAAAAATTAGAGAGTCTTACTGGTGAAAACCCTCATGGACATCATAAGGAGATGGGGAGTTGAGAGAAATAAAAATGAGAGAGTCTTATTGGTGAAAACCCTTATGGACACCGTGAGGCGATCGTAAGTTCGAGAGAAAAGTAAAAAGGAAAGAGATTTGTTAGCGAAATTCTTTTAAGATGTCGCCAGTTGAATGATATATATGAGTCCAATGGATTTGAAAAAGCGGCTCAGCGGCAAAGGCATGAATTCAACAACAAATGGAAAGTTTGGATTGGAAGATCAGGCAGCTTAATCCAAAATACATGTCATAGTCATTGGAGTTGGTTGTAGTTTTCAGATAAGTTTTCTTATTTGAATAAGGTACATTGCCCTTTTCTTTCATTTACATGTTCATATTTTTGTCTTTTTATGTCATTTATCAAAATAAAAGTCACTGTCATTTCTTTACACTTTAAGTCAAGTCTGTGTCAAAACAAGCGAGAAAGGATTTCAAAACTTGCTACCAGTCTTTCCAATTGTATGAGGAAAAGCCAAGGACTAGCAGATGAAACAAATATGATCGTAATTCAACACAAAGCAAAGAAAGTCTATCAACCGACAGGCTACTGGATTCATGGGAGTATTCAGATTTGAAAAGGGTGCATCTCAGAGGCATGGTAAAATAGAAATTATTTATTTGAGTAATAACTCATTTCCCTCAATCTGGATCCGGGTCAATGACGCGACAAGAAAGGGGCAAATGTCAACAATCTGAAATAAAGATGAAAGGAACAAGTGTTGCAACAGATGTCTGGAAAGCTAAAATGCTGCAAACCACCACTAAGTTTTTAACTGACAAAATTGTCTTTGATGAAATAGGGGCAAAATTCTTTTCAGCAAGTTCAGCTACCATTGGGAAGGCATATCTGGGATTTTACATTCTATTCAGGACCCTCCTGAAAAATGAGACTTTACTTTCTGTTCAGGACCCTCCTGAAAAATGGGATTTAACTTTATGTTCAGGACCCTCCTGAAAAATGGGACTTTACTTTCTGTTCAAGACCCTCTTGAAAAATGGGACTTTACTTTATATTCAGGACCCTCCTGAAAAATGAGACTTTACTTTTTGTTCAGGATCCTCCTGAAAAATGGGACTTTACTTTATGTTCAGGACCCTCCTGAAAAATGGGACTTTACTTTCTGTTCAGGACCCTCCTGAACAACGGGACTTTACTTTATATTCAGGACCCTCCTGAAAAATGGGACTTTAATTTCTGTTCAGGACCCTCCTGAAAAATGGGATTTTACTTTATGTCCAAGACCCTCCTGAAAAATGAGATTTTACTTTCTGTTCAGGACCCTCCTGAAAAATGGGACTTTACTTTCTGTTCAGGACCCTCCTAAAAACTGGGACTTTACTTTCTGTTCAGGACCCTCCTGAAAAATGGGACTTTACTTTATGTTCAGGACCCTCCCGAAGAATGGGACTTTACTTTATGTTCAGGACCCTCCTGAAAAATGAGATTTTACTTTCTGTTCAGGACCCTCCCAAAAAATGAGAATTTACTTTCTCTTCAGGACCCTCCTGAAAAATGAGATTTTACTTTCTCTTCAGGACCCTCCTAAAAAATGAGATTTTACTTTCTGTTTAGGACCCTCCCAAAAAATGGGAATTTACTTTCTATTTAGGATCCTCCGAGAAAATGGGACATTATTTTTAAAAAATGATGAAATCCTACTTTATTATAATCTTTGTTTGGGATAATTGTCGTTCTAGTTTCAGGAGCCCGCCTGAAGAACAAGGCGAGAAAATTGTAAGTCAGGAGCCCGCCTTAAGAACAGGGTGACAAAATGGGAATACCACTAACTTTGAAATATCGATTTATACCCCTTATTGAAAAATAGTTCATGCATAATCTCTTGTCTAGCAAATGTGATATACTTATTATTTTGATTAACAGGCCTATATTTACTAGATTAAAAGAATTTTTAAACTCATTTTTAAATTTTAAGAATGTCATATTGCTTTAAAGAAATATATCATCAAATTTTTAACCCTCAAATCCGACTCAAATAAAAAAATTCGGTTCCTCTTTTACTCAGTCATAAAATGTATTTGAATCTGGTCTGAAAGAAAGAGAAATTATTTTCTTAGATAGGTTGATTCTAGATAGAGTCTAAAGGTATAAAGGAAATGGGTGGTTTCGTAAAATCATGAGACATTTTTTGAATTAAAAAAATAATTTTAGAATCTTTTAAAATTCAATCTTGTAACGAAAAGGATAAATATACATTATTTGTTAAACGTTAAATATATCTACATAGACCATTTGTTAAATGACGCAGATATGTACATGTACTATTTTTTTAGAGATGTATTTTCCGTATTTACCTAATTTAATGAAAATTTGTCTTAAGATTTGTATGTTTTGTAGGTTTTGGAAGTGAGTATTTTAATGATTCTGAGATTAAGAATGTTCGAGGCAACAAGAACAATGTAGAAGAATTTCTTGAATCTCTTTTAGGTGTTCTTGTTCTAAGGCCAATGAAGAATCGTTGGTGAGTAAATCAAATTATAAAAGTACAATTCTCATTAGTAGTTAACTTTTTTCTTGTTTTTCAATTTCTTCAAAAAAGTCAAAAAAGGTTATTCATTTTCTTACTATTTATCTTGTTAGGTGGAATACACAAGATAATTTCTTACCTTTTGACACTTTAACAATCGTGAGAGTCACTTCATAATCAATTTAAGTTTGGTGCGCTAGAATATAAAAAATATTACATAAACAACTTTTGTAAAAGTTAATTCTGAGTAATTTTTCCTTTTTAATATAAATAAGTGATAAATAACTTATTAGAACCTGTTAGAATATACTGATGCTATATGACATATATGTTTCAGGCAAACTTTGCAGGGTGGGAGCCTCTACATGGACATTTCAAGCTTGAACACCCATGGAAAGAATACTTGAAGATTGGTGACCTAGTTAGAAAATGTGCTTGTCATCTTCTACTTCTTAATGGCAACTTAAACTCTAAATCTGAGGTATATATATAACACCAACTTTCCTAATAAACAAAAAAGACTATAATATTTTGTCTCAATTTATATGATATTATTATTTATCAATTTTGGAAGTCGCAAAATGTTTCATACCATTTAAAATCTATGCAATTTAATTAAGTTATTCAAATGTTAAACTTTAATGTTGTTTCACATCTAATAAAAGTGATCTGATAGTAAAAAACAATCATTTATGTATAACTTAAATTCTACATATTATTATGATAGTTCTTATTCTTACACGTGGTTAATTTTGTAGGAACCAACTGAATTTGAGAGAAGAACAGAAGAAGCATGCAAAAGAATGATCACGGAATCTAGCAAAGCCTAAAGGAACTTGCCTTGTCCATTAAAACCATGACACAACCTTTTTCTTCAATAATCCATATATCTAATGCAAAGAATGTCATTGATGACCTTAAAAACACACTAGAAACCTCAGAAACCTTCTTTCAACACGACGAATCATGCGTCATGGATTTCATCCCTGTCGCATCTGTCATGTCCTTACTTATCGCCATCAATGAATGCATCGACGAAATTTCTAAAGTCGTCGAGGAGCTTTCGAGAAGATCACATTTCAAGAAAAAGGACGGGAGGAGGAGAGATTTAAGTTCGACCGAAGCGGCTACAGGGGAGAACCGACCACCATCCCGGTCACAGCGGCCGCAGATAATGCATAGTGGGACTATGAATCCTGTTGTTGATGATGATGTAGAGGAAGGTGATTTTATTACGATAGAGATAGATGGCAATGTAGAATCAACAGAAGTGGTAGCAGAAGAGTTCAATCGAGTGAGTAATAATCCAATAAATATAAGAAAAGAGGAACCTTTTGTTATTTGGACACGAGGAGGCACCACAACAAAAATAATGGAAGAGCCAAAAACGTCAAAAACTAAAGGTGAATTAGCACATTCAGTAGATGAAAAGTTTTATGATAACATCCAATTTCTCGAATCCATATCATCGGCGATCGTGACAGCAGTAGTGGAAGAGATAAAGACAATGGACAAAAAAAAGAGAATTTATGAACTTAGTTGATGCAAAGCCTAATGATAACACTCACTTTTTAGATGCAATTGTGATTGAGGTTAATCAAAACTAGACATTTATATAAATTTCAAATAAAATGTGAAAAGGAGGGAAGAAAAGATATAGATAAGAATAAGGAGTGAAATTTGTTCTAACTTGTTTTATTTCACTCCTAGAATCTATAAAAAAGAAATATATGATCCTTCTCCGAAATCAATAAGCCCTATGATTAAGTTGTTGAAGTTCTCTAAAGTGAGTTTGCATAGAGTTCAAGTTGTACACAAACATCTCTCTAATATCGGTGTTTTTTCAATTTATTTTAGTTGTTATAGAGATAATATTACTATAAGAACATATAATATAACATGATATAAATTATCTATTCAACAATAAACATGACTATTGTAGTAAATGTTATTAGAAAGGATGTCTATTATAAAAAAATCTGATCAAAATTTTACACCATTAGTCAACTTTTTAAAACCGTTTGATCATTTATTTCTTAGAGTAGGGAAAATATCATTATTATAAATTCTACAATTTAAAAAGATTTAACTATAGATAATAACAATAACAATATTATATTAATTATAATTTTACAAATGAAATCTAGGTAGGACAGTGTGTATGCAATTTTATCCTACCTTATTACTTTCTCTGTTCTAAAAGTTATTCATTATTGACTTGGCATACACTTTAAAAAATAATAAATAACATGGTTAATTTTACTATATTACTCTTTGAAAATAATAAATTTAATATTTTGAAAAATGCATTGAATATAACTAACTGTATAGGTAATTATCTATTGATTTTTAAAACTATACAAAAATTACTAAATATCTCTCTTTAGTAATATGAACAAGTAAATATGGACGGAAGATGCACGAAGATATATAGAGCTTTTACCATGAATCATCAATGCAAAGAAATTATTTAGAGTAACCATACAACAACAACAACAACAACAATAACATATTTAGTTTATTCTAACAGAATTGGAATCTGATGAGGATAAAGTGCCAAAAATATTATTTAAAAAAAATATTTTTTATTTAGTTGATAAGTTGAAGTAAATAAATATAGTTGGTTTCTCATCTTAATTTTTTCTTAGTTGACGTCATTTTTTTTTGCAAAGTCTTGACTTTTTAGCCTCTTTGTCCGCTCTCCTCCCCACACGCCCCCACACGCCTTATCCCATAAAGATTTTTGTACTTTCTCGATTTTTAATTCTTGAAATTTAACCTTTAAAATATTAATATCTGAAACTTACTCTTCTCTTATCCCTTTTTTAAAAAGAGAAAAAAAATAACTTTGATACCACACTCAATTATTGAAATATGTAGTTATCTCATCTAAAAGCTTAGTATTTGAAACTGGAAGAACAAATAATTCTCATGGAAGATCAAACTCATGATAAACATTGATATGCAAAAAAATATTCAACCTCAACATTTCTTTCAACAATAAATAGAGTTGTTTGAAGTTTTTTCACTATACAATCATCTTATCTCTTTCTCTTTCTTTTTCAAAACTCCTTCAGTTGTTTTAAACTTTTCTATTTTCATGGAGATTGATTCAACAAATCAAGAAAATGTTGGTGCTTACACCAATTGGTGCAACAAGGTCAAAGATTTTTCAAGAAAATTTTAAAAAAAAATTGAAAAAATTGTCAAGAACATAAAGCAAATCGGTAAAGATGAGCCATGAAAATTTTGGCAATCATTCAAAGTAGGATTAGCTCTCACATTGGTCTCAATGTTTTACTACACAAGGCCAATGTATCAGAGCTTTGATGAACAAGCAATGTGGATTGTCCTCGCTGTGTTGGTTGCTTTTGAATTCATTGTGGGTGATTTTTTTTTTCTCTGCATCAATCTTCTATGTTGGTACACCTACAAATAAGATAGAAATATTATTAATAAATAGTTTCTATTGTTAAATAAAAAAATCATTGTTCATCTTATTTTGTAAGAAATTAGGGATAGAATCAAAATTTATGTTAATTGGATCGAATCTTAAAAAAAATTGATAGCTCCAGATTATTTGAAAACAAGATGAATACTATACCTGATTTCACGTAGATATATCAATTGATATTTATTTTTCATATGCTACCATATCAAAGAGTATGAACAGAGAATTTGGTACTGCACTAGATGGTGCATTTGGTCTTAGAGCTAAATATTTAGTTGAATTGAGTGGGGAAGAAGGGTCAGATCCTATAATTCTTGAAATTTTGATTTCATTGTAGGTATAAAAATGCAACATATATAAGAGCACAAAAATGTGAAACTAAATGAAGTCAATATTTTTTTCATACACAAAATCATTAAAACTTATTTTATTTAATGACACTCACTTAAATGTTAATTTCACTCTGACTATTTTCTAACCTGTCTTTGAAAAATCGTCATTTGTATGAAGCTTCGAATTAAATAAGTAAAATTCTAAGGGCAACGGCAAGTGAAATTTCTTTTTTTTAAAATAAAAAAGAATCCACGGCCAAAAACCTTCTCATTTAAAAGTATAACAAGAAATATAAGAAAAATGACATTTTAATCAAACAAACTGAAAATAAAGATATACGATCACAAAAACTGAAACGAGTTTAAGGAATACAATTTTAACCCCTTTCTAATGATATACTTGCAGGTACTTTAGACACATTCACAAAATTTTACCTCCATATTAAGAAAAAATATGACTATGAAACTCTGATCTTGACTTTCAGCTTAGTCGTTGTCTCTAATTATCAAGCGGAAGATTTACTTCTGTTTGCTCAGCAACGGATAACCACCATTCTTATTGGTGTCTCCACCGTCATGGTCATATCTATGGTTATCCATCCGTTGTGGCCACGAGAAGACCTTCATAAGCTTGTTAGTGTCAATCTTGAAAAGCTAGAAAACTTCTTAGAAGGTTTATTTAAAAAATAAATAAATAAATTCACGCGTTGCATATGAATTTGTTCATTTTTTCATGTAGGAGGCGTTTAGCAACACACGTTTAAGTTGACAATAAGAATATAAGAAAATTGTCAAAGTGACATAGCGTAGTCCTAATTGAGGTGTTTAAAATGAACACCGTCCACTTTAGGTGCCAAAATAAAAGTTTATATCAAGTTTAGGAGTCTGTCGATGTGTTTGATCAAAATCATTGAGAGAGAAATCTCTCCTAAATAAGATTCTTTAGTGACGTTATTGTTGATGTTAGGAACAATCTTCAGTTATACAAGTTCATATATGGAAAGTTTATATTTTTCGTTTGACAAAATAAAAATCAATTAGGTAATCTTTCATTCTTTCCTTAAAAAAATAAAATTAAAATATAGTAAGAAAATTAAGGCGGTGTTAACATATTTATGATGAAAGAATGTGCAGACGAATGCTAGAATAATGGTGGACTCAAGATTTTGAAATTATGAATTTCTTACGTCAATTTCAAATTAATTATACTCCGCGTCATAAAAATTTCAAATCAATACGACGTTTCTCTATTCTCTAGCATGGTCATAAAAATTCAACGCCATATCTACCATGGTCATAAAAATTCAATGCCATATCTATACTAGCAGTGTTACCATAAACATCTATCATCACATTCTGAGATTACAATCAGATACTCAATCAACTGAAATATTAAGATTTTCATGCTTTGAGAGTTTTTCGGGTACATCATTTAACACTAATTATTTTCTAATATTTTAGTGCCCTTTTAGGTATATTAAATGAATATTGATGACATCATGTGACACACTTTATAATGTGACTTTTATGATCATTTTATTCTTTCAAAACCAGTGGGGTTTTTTTTTTTTTTTTAGTATTTCCACCTTCTTTTTATTTTATTTGGCTATTAAAATAAATCAAATATTATTGTTACCGATTTTTACCAGTTTTTGTAATGTGTTCTACAAAGAAAAACTATATATCCTAGTTGTCATTAGTATGTATTAATGTTAATCACCTTTTTATTAAACCGCAAATAACTAAAAATAAAGCAAATATCATTTGCATACTTTTATGATCATGTCATATTTAGAGAAAAGTTAGTGGCAGATTTAGAATCTCCTCCCTCATTTATTATCTTTAATTATTTGTGCAAACAAAATATTATTATTATCGCAACAGTTTCTACAAGTACTTATAATATTTGACTTTTTATAACAACTTATGTGTTCTATAAAGTGAAATTATCTTTGTTGATATTAGTATGTATTAATGTTAATCTCCTTTTTATCAAGCTTTTAATAACTAAAATGAAGGAAATTTCATATATGCATGTTATGAGGTTTACAACATTCATAATTATGTCACAGCATTCATAATTATGTCATTCTTTTGAAAAATTCAATGGAAGTCAAATTCAATGACGTTTCTTTTCTAGTATTTTCATCATCTTGTCTTATTTTGCTATTAAAGTAAATAAAATATTATTGTTATCAAAGTGCTAAAATATTACTTGCTAAATCAAAAAAAAAAAAAAACTTTCAACTATAAATAGAGGTGTTATAGATTCTTCCATTATGCAATTCTCATCCCATCACCTTTTTTCCTCTCATTTTTCTCTCCCAACATTCATTCATTCATCTTAATTTTATTTTTTTTCATGGAGATTAATTCAACATATTCAGAAAATATTGGTGTCTTCATCAAGTGGTGGAACGAGATCAAAGATATTTTAAAAAAAATTAAGAAGAAAGCTGAAAAAATTATTAAGAATATAAAGCAGATTGGCAAAGACGATCCAAGAAAATTTTGGCATGCATTTAAAGTGGGACTAGCTCTCACTTTAGCCTCATTATTCTACTACGTTGAACCACTATTTCATAGCTTTGATCAACTAGTAATGTTGGCTATACTCACTGTGGCGGTTGCTTTTGAATTCACTGCTGGTAATTTTTTTCTATTTTACCACAATAATCTTTCAATTTGGTGCATATACAAAAATCATTATCTCTGTTGCTAAACAACAAAAATCGTCTCTAATTCTATTTAATGACGAATCAGCGATGGATATCGAAAATCATGTTTGTTGTGGATTATTTAGCGACAGATCATCTATGAATTATGTATCTAATTTTTTGATGGTTTATTTATTTATTTAGGTGCAACTATATCAAAGAACATAAATAGAGGAATTGGTACGACATTAGCTGGTGCATTTGGTCTTGGAGCTAAATATTTAGCTGAATTGATCGGGAAAAAAGGACCAGATCCTATAACTCTTGGGATTCTAGTCTTCACTGTAGGTATGAAATAAAAAGCATACGTATATATGTGTGCGCGCACGCGTGTGAGAAACTGGATGACATCTATTTTTTTTCAACATAAAAGAGATAAGCATCCAGTACCCCTTCAAACTATGGCCAAAGTAGCTACGACACACTTCAAGTTCACATGGATTCTATTACCCTCTGAACTCAATTTTAGCGTATTTTTGTCACCCTTTTGTGCTGACATGACACCTTTATTACATGAAAATGAGGTCACGTCAAAGGTGACACATAAGTTAAAAAGGTGTTGTATCAATTAAGAAAAGGTGATAAAAATACACTAAAATTGAATTCAAGAGATAATAGGACCCTTATAAAATTGGAGTGTGTTGTAGCAACTTCGGTCATAGTTCTGGAATACTAGATACCTTACTCTACATAAAATCATTAAAAGTTGTTTCACTTAATGACACTAATTAACTTGTACTTTCATTAAAGATTCCACTTGTTCATTTTTATTCACCCTAGTCCTATTTGACTCATCAATATTAAATCTATGAAAGATAAAAACTATAGAAATTTATGGTCATAATAAACCTACCATAACATTTATATATTAAGATTTTTAAAATTTATGATCTTAAACATGATTAAATAATGTTCACTAACCATTTTTTGGTCCATTTTTGAAAGCTTCTTATTAAAAGTAAAGTGAGAAGTGCAGCAAAGATTATCATTTTTGTTAAACAAACTAATTAATTTTTGGTCCATTTTTGAAAGCTTCTTATTAAAAGTAAAGTGAGAAGTGCAGCAAAGATTATCATTTTTGTTAAACAAACTAATTAAAAACAACAAAAATAGGATCATGTAAACTGAAATGAGTTAAGGAATATAAATTTAACCCCATTTCTAATGATACATATATACAGGTGTTTTAGGTACATTTATAAGATTTTACCATAGTTATGACTATGGAACCACGATATTTGTCTTGACATTCATCACGGTTGCTGTTTCTGGTTATCGATCAGAAGATATTTTTCAATTAACTCACCAACGGATATCCCTCATTTTCATCGCCGTCTTTACTGTCATAATCATCTCCATGGTTATTCGTCCAGTGTGGGCCGGAGAAGATCTACATAAACTTATCAGTACCAATCTTGAAAAGCTAGCAAGCTTCTTAGAAGGTTTGTCTCAAATTATACGACATTATTTTTTTTTTAATTTGTTTCATAAAAATTAATTTCTTTCCAATTTAAAAACTATTTAACTTAAAAAAATTATTTGCATAATGAGAAGTTTCTAAGCTTTTAAATTAATGTTATTAAATGATTTTCTTAATTGGAGAGTCAACACATAAATTGACTTGATGGATTATTTAAGAAGAATTTTATTTCATTTATGAAGAAAATTTTATTTTTTTTCTTAAACTTCATATATTATCAAACACATTAATCATAGAGGTTGAAATAGATGAAATATTATTTAACTTTCTATCGCTCCATCAACTTTTAAAAATTTATGTGGAACAATAAATTGATAAAAAATTATTATTTTTTTGCAGGTTTTGAAAGCGAGCATTTGCATATTTCTAAAATTAAGAGTGTTGAAGGTACCAAGAACAATGAAAAGAAATTTCTTGAATCTTTTTTAAGTATTTTTGATTCTAAGACTACTGAAGAATCTTTGGTGAGTAAATTAAATTACTAGTGGAACTTTCTTTTCATTCTTCATAGTATCAAAACAAAAAGTTACTATTATTGATTTATTATTTTCTTATTATGACTTGACATTTTCTTGCCTTTTTAATCACTTATGTTAACATTCATGAGAGTCACTTTTTAATGAATTTTAAAATTTTATGCTGCACATACTTAAAATGTAATTGTCGATAACTTTATATAACAAGTTAAATTGTACTGATAATATATGATTTAATTCTCTTTGTAATTAATTAATTTTATATTTCAGGCAAATTTTGCATGGTGGGAGCCCCCTCATGGAACTTTCAAATTTAATCATCCATGGAGACAATATTTGAAAATTGGTGACCTTATTAGAAAATGTGCTTGTCATCTTCTAGCTCTTAATAGCCACGTAAACTTTAAATCACAGGTACATATTTGTACGAATTACTAATAACAAGTGGTCGATTTTTCATAATTTCCTCGTGACAACTATTTAAGAATTCACAATTAATGTACCAATTTGATTTTGTAATTTTTATGTAAATAAAATCCAGAATAATAATTAAAAGAATTTCTTCTTAAAAATCATTAGAAGTTCTCAAACAACCCTAAAGTGCTTGAAGATAAGTTTGAATCTATTAATAAACTATATATATATATATATATATATATATATATATATATATATAGTCATATTTGTATGAATTATTCTTTCTTTTTTTACAATTATGTGTCCAATCAAATATCGTCACACAAATTAATCGACTAATAAATTAATATTTTCTTGCCATTGTTGTGCATATTTTTTTGTCCAAATATCTTGTGAAAATACCTTAGGCTAGGTCTAGTCCTCCTTTAAATGTGAAATGGGAACAATATAAAAATTATAACTAAATGAAAATATAAAAATTATTTGCACTGATGATATATACTCACTTCGTTCTTTAGTTGTCATGTTTTTCTTTTTGAAGTTAATTTGACTAATTTTTTAGCTAAAT
This sequence comes from Capsicum baccatum var. pendulum, assembly GCA_030864225.1. NCBI lineage: Eukaryota > Viridiplantae > Streptophyta > Magnoliopsida > Solanales > Solanaceae > Capsicum > Capsicum baccatum. The sequence continues at coordinate 275,684,955 of CM061550.1, forward strand.
TAAATTAGTTTAATTTGATATTTTAAAATTAAAATTTTGATATTCAAAAGCTTTATGAGAAGACCTATTATTAAGTTGCAATCTTTGTACATTTTAAAATATTTGCCAAAGTTTATGTTGTTTGGCTCTTAAAAGGAAACTATGACAACTGAAAAAGAACGGAGAAAATATAATTTAAATTTTATAATATATAGTCAAATTGACATAATATTACTAAAATTCTAATTATACACGTGGTTGATTTTGTAGGTACCAACCGAATTCGAGAAGAGAACAGAAGAAGGATCCAAAAGAATGATCGTGGAATCTAAAAATGCCTTAAAAGAACTTGCCTTGTCCATTCAGACTATGACACAACCAATTTCTTCAATAATACACATACATAACACAAAAAATGTCATTGATGACCTCAAACACACATTAGGCACCTCAAAAACCTTCTTTCGACACGATGAGTGCGTTATGGATTTTGTCCCTGCAGCATCCGTCGTGTCCTTACTCATCGATGTTACTAAATGCATCGACGAAATCTCTGAGGCCGTCGAGGAGCTTTCGAGTAAAGCACATTTCGAGAAGAAGAAGAATGATTCATGTTCGACTGAGGATGACATTGGTAGTGACTTTGTTACGATTGATATAGCTGACAACGTCGAATCACCAAAGAGAGTAGAGATAGAGGAGGTGAATCGAGTGAATAATCCAATAAATGCAATAAAGGGGGAATACTTCATTATTTGGATACGTGGAAACACCGCAACAACAGTAGTGGAAGAGACAAATATGTCAAAAAATAAAGGAGATTTTATGATTTTTACTAATATAAAGCTTTATGATAGTACTCAATTTTTTGAATTAGTAGGAGTGAAAGTGCTGGAGGAGGCAAATCGAGTGAACAATCCACTAGCTGCGAGAAAGGAAGAATATAGTGTTATTGCGATATGTGGAAACACAATAATACCAATAGTGGAAGAGATGCAGACTGCGGAGAAAAAAGAAGACTTTTAAATTTAGTTGATATATAACTTGATGATAACACTTAATTTTTTGGATCAATTGTTGTAGAGAATTTTTTGGATCAATTGCTGTAGAGAATTGTAAGTAATTGCAAATGAAGGTGTAAAAGGAGAAAATAGGGATAGGAGAGAGTAGGGTAGTTATATTTCAATTAATTTTGACATTACATGATAGAAATTGAGTAGTTTGGCTCAATGAAATATACTTAAAAAATGCATAATTTTTAATGAAAAATCATTGAGAGAATAATCTCTTCATAAAGTAGTGGTTATATTATGAATTTTATTGAGTATTTGTAGATATTCAATTTATAAAAATTCAAAAAAAAAAATTATCAAGAAAAAAAAAGAGGATCACCCAAATATAGAAGATTATATTTTTCTTCCGAAAAAAATAAAAGTCAATTACAGTTAACTCTTCACCCTTAAAGAAAAGAAAAAATTCAAAAGAAAATTCAGGAAAAATCCTAATAGTTCTATCATGAAAGAGTGGCAAAAATGATAGAAAAATAGTGAATTTAGGATTTTAAACTTATGAATTTCTTAATTTTAAATCAATATTGTACAATTATAATGTCACAGACCAATTGAGTTTTGAGTTATATATTCTTATATATTAGATAAACTTTTTAGAGTAAATACATAAAGTATTCCCTGATATTGTTCGACCTTTTTAAAAAAACACCTAAACTATACTTTCGACCTATTACCTCATGAATCCTACTAAATGCACTCTCCCTTCTTCTTCCTGTTCACCTGTCTTCTTCCTGTTCCCTTCTTCTCTTTCAATACTTCTTCCATTATTGTTGATTGTTGCGTATTAAATTGAATTCACTGCTAAAGTACGCCTTAATTGTTCTCCTTATTAAATTGAATTCCAACAAAAGAAAATTTTCATTCAATTAAGGAATGCGGAAAACAAGCTCAAACAACATAGTGAATATTTTCTTGAATTGGTCTTTAGTAGTTTTTGTTCATTCTTGCAAACAAAACTTCTCCTTTTAACCCTCATTTCACATTTTCTTGAATTGGTATTTACTTCTAGCAATAAAAATCTAAAAGGATTCCAACTTTAACCCCTGATATAATTTAATAATAATTGATCTTATTGATATTGAAGGGGTTACAACTGTATATATAGAGAACTGAAGAATAACTAATTACAGAATAACCCAGATGTATTTAATAATTATATATGTAGTCTATTATCCCCCCGCAAGCTGATCAGCGGTAACGAGGGGCAGCTTGGAGCAGAGATACTGAAAAGGCTGTAACGGAAGAGGCTTGGTGAGAATATCAGCAAGCTGGTCAGTAGATGGGACATAGTGCGTGGCCATCGTTCCTGCAAGTACCTCATCGCGAACAAAGTGACAGTCGGACCCAACATGATTGTCACAATAAATCTGTGGTTTCGTCGGGGGAATGCCAAGTGCATCTGTAAGGTATCGTAACCACATGGCTTCAGCAACACCCGCAGCCATGGCACGATATTCTGCTTCTGTGGAGGAACGGGACACTCGCGTTTGCTTCTTGGTGCACCAGGAAATCAGATTCGGTCCCATCATAACAATATATCCAGTAGTGGACTTCCGATCATCTTTGTCGTTAGCCCAATCCGAATCAGAAAAAACAGATATATCAAACGAGCCCTTTTGAAATAAAATTCCACATTGAAGAGTACCTTTAAGATAGCGCAGAATGCGTTTCAAGGCCTGAAAGTGTTGTTCTGTGGGAGCATGCATTGATTGAGAGACTAGATTGACTGCATATTGGATGTCCGGACGAGTAACAGCAAGATAATGAAGTCCACCGACGAGGCTCCGATATAGTGTAGGATCGGTAAAGGGAGTATTCGGCCCTGGGGATTGGCGGACTGCCATGGGAGTGACCGCGGGTTTGCAGTCTGTCATTCCAGCTCGATTTAGAAGTTCAAGGGTATATTTTGTCTGATGCATCAATATGGTTCCCGATTTGCGGATGAGTTCGAGGCCAAGAAAGAACTCCAGAGGACCAAGGTCCTTAAGTTTGAAGTCACGATGCATAGCCTCAGTAATTTCAGTGATGAGTGAGGACGAGTTGCCTGTAATAACAATATCATCCACATAGATAAGAATGATGACTGTCCCTCGAGAACAGTGAAGGGTGAAGAGGCTGTTGTCATGATGGTAGGTGTGAAAACCAAGACCCTGCAGAAAAGTAGGGAGGCGTGTGTACCAGGCACGTGGGGCCTGTTTCAGGCCATACAGTGATTTGCGAAGCTTGCAAACATAGTGAGGACGGTTGGGATTAACATATCCCGGTGGATGAACCATATAGATGTCTTCCTCAAGATGACCATGAAGAAAGGCATTGCTGACGTCTAACTGATGAAGCGGCCAATCATAGTGAAGAGCAAGAGACAAGACCAGACGAATAGTCTGTTGCTTAACAACAGGGCAGAAGGTCTCCTTATAATCCACACCATACTCCTGATGATACCCTTTTGCAACCAGACGTGCTTTATAGCGAGAAAGAGATCCATCTGAATTTCGTTTGATGCGAAACACCCATTTGCACCCAATAGACTTTCGGTTACTAGGCAGAGGTACCAAATCCCATGTACGTTGTTCATTCAGAGCCTGAAATTCCTCATCCATAGCTTGGCACCAGAAACTATTTTTGGAGGCTTGGTTGTACGTAGTAGGCTCAGTTATGGGATGTGCATCAAAGGGTATTTGAGTGTGGTAGACTTTGGGTTTGAAGGTACCGGCCTTGGCTCGGGTTGTCATAGGGTGAGTGTTGAGTGGAGGGTGATTAGGAAGGGGTGGTGGAGTTGTATGATGTGTGGACGGGGGTTGGGTGGGGCCGCCGTGGGAGTTGGGATGTGCAGCGGTGGATGGGGTGGCTGTATGTGTGTTAGGAGTATGATGTAGGGAAGTGGTGGGTTGTGTGGCAGTCGGCTGGGTGTTCGGGTGGGAGGTTTGGGGATTCGGGTGGGTGGGTGGTTGGTTCAAGTGGGTAGTTGTGTAGTGGGGTACCGGGTTAGGTGCCGAGTGAGCCGGAGCATGAGCGTGTGAAAAGGACGGAAATAATGGCACAATGCCAAGTGGATTGGGGGAGTATGGAGTAGAGGAAAGACTTGTGTAAGGAAATTGTTCCTCCACAAAACGAACATGACGGGAAACATATGTTTTCTGAGATACAGGATCGAAACATTTGTAACCTTTGATAGTGGGATGATAGCCTAGAAAGACACAAGGGGTGGACCGAGGTTGAAGTTTATGTTGAGTGTGTGGACGCAACCAGGGATAAACCAGACACCCAAACGGGCGGAGATGGATGTAGTCGGGTGGATGATTGTAGAGACGGGCATATGGAGTGGAGTTGGAGAGAGTGTGAGTAGGCATGCGATTTATGAGGTAGTTGGCAGTAGCAAGGGCATCAACCCAAAAGGAAACGGGTAAGGTGGAATCATGGAGGAGCGCAACAACTGTTTCTATTAGGTGACGGTGTTTGCGCTCAGCAACGCCATTTTGTTCAGGGGTATATGGACATGAAGTGTGATGAAGAGCCCCTAGACTTTGAAGAAAAACACCAAATGCATTGTTGACAAATTCTTTGCCATTGTCACTTCGAAAAATTTTAATTTTGGCATTAAATTGATTTTGAACCATTCGGTCAAAGTTGACAAAAACAGTATAAGCTTCGGATTTAAATTTCAGAGGATAAAGCCAAGTGAATTTACTGTAATCATCAACAAAACAGATATAATAACGAAAACCTTGAACAGAAGGAACTGAGGTTGGACCCCAAACATCAGAATGAATTAATTGAAATGGCGCAGTGGCCTTGTGTTCAGACAGTGAAAAAGGTAAACGACAAGATTTAGACACTGAACAGGACTCGCAATGTAATTTCTCTGAAAAATTAAAACCTAAGGAAGATAAAATGGATTTGGTGATGGCGGATGATGGGTGCCCAAGCCGGCGATGCCAGGTGGACGAGAGAATGGCTTGACTCACAACAGACGGAGACCTGGATGGAAGAGTGTATAGCCCATGCTCACAGCGTCCCGTGTACCGCACCCGGTTCGTGGTATTGTCCACTATCTGGAAATTGGTGTCATTAAAAATGAGGGTGCAGTTATTATCTTTAGTAAAGCGATAAACAGATAAAAGATTGGATGTGAGGGAAGGGACGTGGTGAAGGGTTGAGAGATGAAATTTACCATTTGGGTTATAGACATACCCAGAGCCGGTGTTTGTGATGGGAAGGGATTGACCATTGCCTACTGTAATAGTTTCTAAGCCATGATACGGATGAGGAGCTTGAAGTTGTGAATAATCCGACGTCACATGGGTGTTAGCACCTGTGTCTAGATACCAATCGCCAGATTGAGCGTTTGTGGACGCATGCATCGCCCTTGATCCGCCGGACTGGCGATTTACATTCTGCGAGTCATCATAACGATACCAGCAATTAGCCGCAGAATGGCCCCGTTTAGCACAAATTTGGCACGTCGGAAGATCTCGTGTGGGCCCCCGCTGGTTTCCTCGTCCCTGTCCGCGGCCTGACTGGAAGCCGTCCCTCGGTGGAGGCCCGCCTCTGCCTTGCTGCCCGGCGTTCCGACGGTCACCGCCGCCGCTGCCTCGCCCTTGGTTACGGCGATCATCACCGCGACCCCTGGCCGAGTAAAGAGCCGTGACGCCAGGGGTGGAACTGGCTTCTCCAAGCAGTAATTTGTGTTCCATGTCTAGATTCAATTCTTCTGCATTAAGCCATCCAAACAGTTGATTCAGAGTGATTTCGACAAGTGAGAGGCGAATATGCTGTTTGAGAGAGGAATAGCCAGACGGAAGACCACGTAGCACGGCATTCACCACGTCTCGTTCAGGAATAATCTCGTTCACAGCATCTAGGTCAGACAGAATAGAGGCCACATCATCAAGGTATTGAGTCATCGTCTTCGTTCCCTTCCGAAGAGTACGCAATCTGTCACGCAACTGAAAGATATGAGCCGTGGACACAGAGTTGTACCTTGTGGCTAGTGCGTCCCAAAGTGAAGCCGATGTGAGAAACCCCGGGCGTGTTTGTGCACAGAGGGGCTAATAACTGCGAGAAGACAGGCTCGGATCTGAGTGTCTACGATCATCCACGGAAGGTAGTCGGGATTTGGGAGCATGACGCCGTCCTCCTCGGCTGTCTCGGGCGGCGGCTTCTCCGCACCGTCAATCCATCCGAGCAGCAAGTTGGCTGCGAGGGCGGTGCGGACGTTAAGTGCCCAAGCCGGGTAGTTGTTGTCAGATAATTTTTCGGGGATGAGATTGTGGAGATTCCTGAGCAGTAATTTTACTCCAGACGGTAAATTTGACAGAGGATCAACAACCTTGTCCATGGCACCGACCTACGGCGGAGGAGGGAGGCCGTGCGGCGTGGTGTAGACGGTGGCGGCGGCGCACACACGTCGGAAGAGAGGAGAGATTAGGGTTTGGGCGGAAGAAGAAACCCTAGCTTTGATACCATGATATAATTTAATAATAATTGATCTTATTGATATTGAAGGGGTTACAGCTGTATATATAGAGAACTGAAGAATAACTAATTACAGAATAACCCAGATGTATTTAATAATTATATATGTAGTCTATTAACCCCATTTCCACATTTTCTTGAATCAGTCTTTACTGATTTTTATTCAATGGTGTTAGCTTACGTAGCATTTTTCTCAATTGGTATGGGACCAGTAACGTGGGTTTACAGGTCGAAGATTTTTCCGTTGAAGCTCCGGGCAACTGGTTGTAGTATTGGTGTAGCAGTGAACAGAGTAATAAGAGGAGTAGTATTGTCAATGAAGTTTTTGTCCCTGAATAAGGCGATAATGATCGATTTTACTGTTTTTACTACTCCTTTGGCTTCTTCTAATGGCTGAATTTCACTTGGAACAAACTCAATTGCCTCCGCCATGATTGATACTCAGTCACTTATCACATTCAAATAGATGTGAAGATAATTGAAACTAAGAAATTTAACAATTCACTATCACTCTATTAATGGAGAAGAGAAGAGGAAGAGGAAAAACAAAGCACTATTAATGAAAATTAATGGAGAAGAAGAAGGAAGAAATAAAAATAGAAAGGAAGAAAAAAAATACTAAAATAGAAAATAAAAAAAATGAAATCTTTTTATTACATCTGGCATTTTCTAATTTGCTGGTTCAGACATATTTTTCACTCACACCCCTGCTATGCGTTTTTACACGCAGAGAAAAAATTTAAGTCAAAATAGTATATTTACAACGAACTAAGTAAGAATTGTGAGATAATAAATCGGAAGTAAAGTTTAAATTTCTTTTAGAAAAAATCGAACAACATCAGGGGTACTTTATATATTTTCTCAACTTTTTAATATAAATATATAATGTAGGCAAAAGTTTCTATATTCATGTTAACCTGTAATCATTGCACTAGATCTATCCTTAGCTAGAATACTTATACTCATAATTAAATTTGAGCTCTAAAAATAAATAATTTTTTGATTTGAGTGATTTTATCTCCCTAATTAACTTACATGAATCTGAATTAATTAGTTGAGTCAGTAAAATTTTAAGACCATGAATAAATTGAAACAATTCCTCAATTTGCTTTGACTAGTATTGGTTCATCCACCAATTAATTTGATTTTTTGGATTTTTCACTCGATGCCAAGTATCTGTATTAGGGAATACGACTTTAATTAACCTAGCGAGTTTTGTGATGGACCATCATATTGATCTCTAATGGTGCTCGTTATCATGTTTTGCAATTGTTGGACCGTCAACATAGCTACAAAACAGACAAATTTTTATATTTTTTAAAAAATTAATAAATTTGAATTTGTACATTGCAAGGTCCATTTTTTGAGAATGGGAGGGCGCTCCTCACAAGATTTTTTTCATTAAATGAAAACCTATAGTATTAGTTAAGAAAGGAATAATAAGCAAGTAAGATTTAATGACTTTTCTAGATTTAATGACTTTTCTTTTCTGTACATTGCAAAATTTAGTTAAGAAAGGAATAATAAGCAAGTAAGATTTAATGACTTTTCTTTTCTGTGCATTGCAAAATCCATTTCTGAGAGAAGGGCGCTCCTCACAAGATTTTTTTCATTGAATGAAAACCTTTATATTAATTAATGAAGAAATTAATAAAGTTAGATTTAATGACTTTTTTTCTAGTTTCTCCCACCTCTTTTGTTTTATTCAAACTATTACAATAGCTAAGATATTATTGTGATTAGGATAGTTACTACATGTACTTATAATATTCCTATATGCCAACTTGTGTGCTCTACAAGGAGAAACTATCCTTGTTCACATTAGTATGATCTAGTGTTAAATCTCTTTTTATCAAGCTTTAAATAACTAACATGAAGTAATGTCATTTGTACTACAAGGTTTATGACTTTCATGATTGTGTCATACTTCTTCAAAATCAGTGGCATATCTATATATCAAGAGAGGAATGACGAAAATAACATATTCAGTGTATTCTCATAAGGTAGGGTTCGAAAAGGATAAAGTGTACGCAGTTTATGCCAGTACTTCAAAAAAAGTAGAGAGGTTATTTCTGATAAGAGAAGAATCAAGCAAGTCAAATGCATACATGCCATGTGTCTGAAAGTAGAGTTTATTTTACTTAACCATACTTAATTAACATGTATTTCACTTCATTATTAAATCACTTGACCATAATAAATTACATTAGTTTAATTTGATGTAAATACCGGGTGCGAATAAATTTTTACCCAAATTTAATGACTTTCTTTTCTAGAATTTTCGATGTTTTTGGTTTTATTGGCTATTAGTATAGGTAAGATATTATTGTTAATAGGACAGTTTCTATTGTGCATTTGTACTATATAATATTTCAGCCTCCAATGACAATTTGTGTGCTCTACAATCTATCCTTATTCACATTAGTTATTAGTATGTACCATAACTAACCCCGTCAAACGGATCGGGCTGACCCGGCCTAGCCCAGCCCACTAAGCAAATTCGGTCCGATATAATCCGGTCCGATCAATCCATGGGCTATTGGGTACCGGGTACCAAGTACCGGGTCAGGTTATTTTTTGGTCTGGACCCGGTTAATTCGGCCCGGATCAAACTCGGTTCGGACTCGTCAGTTAACCGGCCCAAATGATTTTTTTTTTTTTAAATCGGATTTTGTACAAAACTGGACTGTTGGGCCACTTGACCTTTGGGCCCAACGGCTATATTACCGTTTGAACCCTTAAAACGGCTCAAATGGCATTTTTTAATTAAAAAAAAAATTATTTTAAATATTTTTTTAATCTCAAACAAATTTCTATAAATACCCTACACTATCAAATCATTTTTCATACAAATTTTCATTCTCACAAATCTCATTCTCTCTCAATTCTCAAATATTCTATATATTTAAATTCCTAAAGTTCTCACTTTAATTTTTTAATTTTGCGATTAGAAAGTACGAGTGGAAGTTTCTAAAGTCGCAACCTTCGGATACTTTCAAAATTTGGTATTATCGTTCCATCTCTTACGTTTAATTTTTAATTAGTGTATTAATTGTTGAATACTTCATTTTATTATATTTGTGTTTTGAATTTTTTTAGCTTAATTTATATTATGGATAAATTAAGAAATCTCGCCACTAAAGGTGTTAAAAATTTTTATCTCGGAAGTGGTAGTGGTAGCAAAAAATAAATTACTAGCGGTAGAGGTACTTCAAGTAGTAGATATACCCGTGTGCTTTCGCTTCCGGTACCACTTGGTACACCTTTTGAGGAAGAAATAGGTGTAGGTGCTCACGATATGAATTATGTAGAAGCTCAAGAAAATTACGGTATAGAAGAAGAAAATGAAGTAGATGCGGTTAATTTAGATGAAGATTATGAAAATATTGGTGAGACACCCGCAGTAGGAAATGCTAACGTTAGATATGAATTGGTTAATCTCCCTCCCCGTCCTTCCCGTACCCCAAGAGCTCGTAAAACAACTAGTATTGCATGGCAATTTTTTGAACGTATATCAGATACTGAGGTGCAATGTAATATTTGTCAACAAATATATAAGCATAAAAACGGAGGCAAGTAAGGGGTACGGGTACGTTAATGAGACATATAGGTGATGCTCACGAAAGAGAGTTAAATATTGCACGAGGTGATGGGGATGTTGGTGGGCCAACGCAAACTAGAATGGACCCAGCAACCAGTCAGGTAATGAAGAAGTATAATAAATTGAGGGACCGGGAAGAAATAGCTGAAATGATAGTTGTGGGTTGTTTGTCTTTTAGTTTTCCTTCTTCTGATGTCTTTATTCATTATATTCAAGCAATTTATAATCCTATGTTTAATGGCGTTCCTAGAAGTACTTGTCGGTCTAATATTTTTAGACTTCATTTACAATATTATTTTTATTTATCAACATTGTTAAAAAATATTCAATGTAGATTGTCCCTAACTTCGGATCTTGGTCGTGCTGTAAATAAAAATAATTATTTAACTATTACTTGTCACTGGATGGATAATAATTTTGTGATGCAAAAACGTATTCTTGCTTTTTTATATGATGAAGATCGTAAACATACTGGAGATTTTATTGCTGATTCGATTGTTAAAGTTGCAGAATTTTATGGTATCGAAAATAAAATCTTATGTATTGCTTTTGATAATGCTTCTAACAACAAGACTGCTATAACAAAGTTACAATCTAAGTTATCTCCGCCGTTACCTAAAATTTTTTATATTAAGTGTACATGTCATATATATAATTTAATTGTAAAAGATGGTCTTGAGTTTTTTGAGCTTTATATTGAAAAAATCCGTCTTGCTGTTGATTTTATTCAAGGAAATAATCGAAGAAAAAAAATTAGAGAATTTAAAGTTAAATGTCAAGAAAATTGACTTGCACCGATATTGATGCCTGAGGAAATTGATATTAGATGGAATTCTACATATGATTTTTTAAAAACTTGTTATAAATATAGAGTTCCTATTACACTAACTTTTAACCAATATTGTGGTTCATTTGCTGATTCTGCTGATTGCATGCTACATGGTTCTGATTGGGTTGTAATTAATGATCTTGTTAAGTTTTTAGAAAAATTTTACGTAACTACGATTGAATTTTTCGGTGCTTATTATCCTACTGTTTGTAATATTTTGGCATATATAGCCGATATTTCTGGTTTGTTCAAAGAATATAAAAATAAAGAAGGTTATAAAGAAGCTGTTGGTTCCATGTTTATTAAATTTAAAAAATATTTTTTCTTGATTCCCCCTATTTACTTGGTTGGTGCTATGTTAAATCCGTGCATGAAATATAATACTATGTGCCACTTTAGTACTCTTATTTATGCTAACATAGAAATAAATACTAATAATGATTCTGAACAAGTACAACCTGATTTGTGGACGGCTATGGGTGATACGAATGAATACATAAAAAAATTATATAATTACTATGCTGATTTAGTTGATTTAGCCGTACCTACAAATATCACTCTAACTGTCGCTCCTCATCCTCCCGAGGAGCCATCAGCTTCTAAAAGGCCGGCACATAGTGGTTTTCCTGATTCCTCTTATGATTTACCTTGTTGGAACAGTGTTGATGAGAGAGCTTACACATCAACTTATCGGAAAAAGCTTAAATATTATCTTCGATTGCTGCCAGAGGATCGCAAACGACGAATCAACACATTGGATTGGTGGAGGAGTATGAAACACAATATCTTGTGCTTTCAAGATTAACTAGAGATATCTTGAATGTTCCAATGTCAACTGTTGCATCAGAGAGCACCTTTAGTCAGGGACGACAACAGCTTGGAGACAACCGACACTCATTGGGAAGCAATGCAATGAATGTTCTAGTTTGCCTCAGAGATTGGATTAGAGCGGAAAGAAGAAACCAAGGAATGGAACCGAAGCCGAACGACGAACAGAAACTTGAAGAAATTATGTCTTCACGGGAGAACTCAGCAGAATCAAGCCCAATGCATGGTTTTGCTCCCGTTGACTTTAACTATCCTATGTAAGTTTCCGTTAATATTAACATGAATGAGTTGAAAAAACTGATGCATAATTTTTATATTTTTCATTCATGTAAATTATAAATTTGGGATCATTTCGCAATCAATAAAATTCAACATTCATTCACTCCTTAGTCCTTACTTTGTAATTTTTTTCATTTAATGATTTAAATAGAATTTCTAGTTTAAATTAAAAACTTACTTCTAATATATTATTAATTTACTACCAAGTATTATTAATTTATTATATTAAGTAGCATATGTTTTGTATATTTGTGTATATATTTGCTATAGAAAATATATACACAAATATACAAAACATATGCTACTTAATATAATAAATTAATAATACTTGGTAGTAAATTAATAATATATTAGAAGTAAGTTTTTAATTTAAACTAGAAATTCTATTTCAATCATTAAATGAAAAAATTACAAAGTAAGGACTAAGGAGTGAATGAATTTGGGGGATTTTATTGATTGTGAAATGATCCAAAATTTATAATTTACATGAATGAAAAATCTACAAATTATGCATCATTTTTTTCAACTCATTCATGTTAATATTAACGGGAACTTGCATAGGATAGTCAAAGTCAACGGGGGCAAAACCATGCATTGGACATGATTCTGCTGAGTTCTCCCGTAAAGACATATTTTCTTCAAGTTTCAGCTCGTCATTCAACTCCGGTTCCATTCCTTGGTTTCTTCTTTCCACTCTAATCCAATCTCTGAGGCAAACTAGAACATTCATTGCATTGCTTCCCAATGAGTGTCGGTTGTCTCCAAGCTGCTGTCGTCCCTGACTAAAGGTGCTCTCTGATGTAACGGTTGACATTGGAACATTCAAGATATCTCTAGCTAATCTTGAAAGCACAGGATATTGTGTTTCATTACTCCTTCACCAATCCAGCGTGTTGATCCGTCGTCTGCGATCCTCTAGCGGCGACCGAAGATAATATTTCACCTCTTCCCGATAAGTTGATGTGTAAGCTCTCTCATCAACACTGTTTCAATAAGGTAAATCATAAAAGGAATCAGGAAAATCACTATGTGCCGGCCTTCTAGAAGATGATGGCTCCTCGGGAGGATGAGGAGCGACAGTTGAAGTGATATTTGTAGGTACGGCTAAATCAAATAAATTAGCATAGTGATTATATAAATTTTCTATGTATTCATTCTCATCACTCATAGCCGTCCACAAATCAGGTTGTACTTGTTCAGAATCATTGTTAGTATTTATTTCTAAGTTAGCATAAATAATAGAATTAAAGTGGAACATAGTATTATATTTCATGCACGGATTTAGCATAGCACCAACCAAGTAAATTGGAAGAATCGAAAAAAAATATTTTTTAAATTTAGTAAACATGGAACCAACAGCTTCTTTATAACCTTCTTTATTTTTATATTCTTTGAGCAAACAAAAAATATCGGTTATATATCTCAAAATATTACAAACAGTAGGATAATAAGCACCGAAAAATTCAATCGTAGTTACGTAAAATTTTTCTAAAAACTTAATAAGATCATTAATTACAACCCAATTAGAATCATGTAGCATGCAATCAACAGAATCAGCAAATGAACCGCAATGTTGGTTAAAGGCTAGTGTAATAGGAACTCTATATTTATAACAAGATTTTAAAAAGATCATACGTAGAATTTCATTTAATATCAATTTCCTCAGGCATCAATATCGGTGTAAGTCCATTTTGTTGACATTTAACTTTAAATTCTCTAATTTTTTTTCTTCAATTATTTCCTTGAATAAAATCAACAGCAAGACGGATTTTTTCAATATAAAGCTCAAAAAACTCAAGACCATCTTTTACAATTAAATTATATATATGACATGCACACTTAATATGAAAAATTCAAGCAACGACGGAGATAGCTTAGATTTTAATTTTTTTATAGCAGTCTTGTTGTTAGAAGCATTATCAAAAACAATACATAAGATTTTATTGTCAATACCATAAAATTCGACAACTTTAACGATAGATTCAGCAATAAAATCTCCAGTATGTTTACGATCTTCATCATACAAAAAATCAAGAATACGTTTTTCATCACAAAATTACTATCCATAGTGACAAGTAACGGTTAAATAAATATTTTTATTTATAACACGATCAAGATCAGAAGTTAGGGACAATCTACATTGAATATTTTTAACAATGTTGATAAATAAAAACAATATTGTGAATGAAGTCTAAAAATATCGGCCCTACAAGTACTTCTAGTAACACCATTAAACATAGGATTATAAATTGTTTGAATATAATGAATAAAGGTATTAGAAGGAAAACTAAAAGGCAAACAACCCACAGCTACCATTTTAACTATTTCTTCCTGGTCTCTCAATTTATTATACTTCTTCGTTACCTGAGTCCATTCTAGTTTGTGTTGGCCCTCCAACATCCCCACCACCTCGTGTAATTTTTAACTCTCTTTCATGAGCATCACCTATAATATGTCTCATTAACGTACCCGTACCCTCTTGCTTGCCTCCACTTTTATGCTTATATATTTGTTGACAAATATTGCATTGCACCTCAATATCTGATATACGTTTAAAAAATTGTCATGCAATACTAGTTGTTATACGAGGTCTTGGGGCACGAGGAGGACGGGAAGGGAGATTAACTGATTCAGATCTAACTTTAGCATTTCCTACAATGGGTGTCTCACCAATATTTTCATTATCTTCATCTAAATTAACCGCATCTACTTCATTTTCTTCTTCTATACCATGATCTTTCTGAGTTTTTACATAATCCATATCGTGAGCACCTACACCTATTTCTTCCTAAAAAGGTGTACCAAGCGGTACCGGAGGTGAAGGCACACGGGTATATCTACTACTTGAAGCACCTCTACCGCTAGTAATTCGCTTTTTACTACCACTACCACTTCCGGGACAAAAAACTTTAACACCTTTAGAAGCGGGGTTTCTTAATTTATCCATAGTATAAATTAAATTAAACTAAAAAAATTCAAATTACACAAATATAATAAAATCAAATATTCAACAATTAATACAATAAATAAAAATTAAACGTAAGAGATGGAACGACAATACCAAATTTTGAAAGTATCCAAAGGTTGCGACTTTAGAAACTTCCACTCGTACTTTGTAAACGCAAAATTAAAAAATTAAAGTGAGCACTTTAGGAAATTATATATATTGAATATTTGAGATTTGAGGTTTGAAAGAGAATGAGATTGAGAGAGTGAAAAATTGTGTGAAAAATGATTTGGAGGTGTAGGGTATTTATAGAATTTTTTTGGGGATTAAAAAATTAATTTAAAAGTAATTTTTTTTTTTAATTAATGGGCCCAAACTAGCCGTTTGGACCCAAAAACGGCTATATAGCCGTTGGGCCAACGGCTAGTTTGGCCCAAAATCCAAAATTGAAAAAAAATATATATATATTAATTCGGGCCGGGCCGGGTTAACCTGGCCCAAATAAAAAAAAACGGCTCGGGACTCGCTACCCTAAAACCCTTGAGCTTACCGAGTCGGGTCAAACCGGGCCGATTTCTTTAGGTGGGTCGGTTTGGACCAGGTCAGGCCGGTCCACTTGACACCCTTGACTTGGCTGGACCTTAGGCTTGTGAATCTGTCGAGTCATGAGAGGCCTCCTTGGCCTCCTCAATCGCAATAGTAGCGATCTCAGTGCGAAAGAAAGACGGTTCCCTTAGAATGTGCATCAACTATCATCAGTTGAACAAAGTCATAATCAAGAATAAGTACTGTTTGAACGACTAAATTATGAATGTTACTGTGTTATGGTTTGACAAGAAGACCTTCTATTTGTAGAAGTCCAAAACTTCATCTTAAACAAAAAATTAACCAATTATGGTAGAAATCTTTTCCCATAAGAAAACCGTTTAGACTAAGAAAACCTTTTCAAAGTGAAACACAGTTATAGTAGAATCCAAGTAAAGTAGAAAATTGAGCACAAATCTTAACAAATGCAAACCACAAGATCATGATATTGAAGATTTCCATATGAATGAGGCAGCTAATAAGGAAACCCTAAGAAGAACGGACAGAGTATAAAAGAAAATTTGGCCAAAATAAGTCATTTTTAAAATTAATTCACCAAAGTAATATGTCTATCAAAATTTTTATAAAATTATACGTTGTTGGCAATAACGTATTAGATTTTTTAAAAAAAAAATTAATGGACCAAAACGGCGTTAAAGTAAGAATTGTTACTGACAATAACATTTTTGGCTTAAAACGTTACCAATGGTAACGAGACTCTGCAACTCTGCCGCATCAGACTCTACAAAGTTGATTTGGCAAAGTAGCAGAATCCGATGTGGCAGAGTTGCAGAGTCTCGTTACTGTTATTGGTGATGTTTTAAACCAAAAACGTTACTATCAGTAATGATTCTTACTTTAGCTGTCTATTGTTCATTTTGGTCCATTAATTTTTTCAAAACCTAACTTCCGACAACGTTTATACTAATTTTATAAAATTTTCAAAAAACAAATTATTTTGATGAATTGATTTAAAAAAAAAAAAAACTTATTTTGGTCAAAACTTAGAAAATATGCACAAAGTAAGGGCAGAAGCATAAAGTGTTCAAGGCAGCTTGATAGTGAATCCAAGTTGAATTGATAGTGGCAATTATTTCTACAATAAGATAGTTACATCTTTTATATTTTTTATTGCGAAAAAAGTAAAAATCAAGTACGGTAACTTTTGCTCTTTACGAGAAAAAGTAAAATTCAAATATGTTAAAGAAAATAGGATAAACTCTAATAGATGTATGATGAAAGAGCGTGCAAGTGAAAACAATAAGGCAATGCCAAATTCAGAATTTTAAACTTAGAATTCCTACATCCACTTCAAATTAATCATAACCCGCATAAGCATCGATCATCATAAATTGACTTTTTTACCCAAAACTTTTTAAAAAAAAAAATGGGACAGGGGAAGTTAAGGAGGGAATTCAACAACAACAACAAACTCAGTGTATTCCCACCTGGTGGGGTCTGGGGGGTAAGATGTACGCAGTCCATACCTCTACCTCTAAAGAAGTAGAAAGACTGTTTCCGATAGACCCCCGGCTCAAGACACGAGATACCACACAAATACATAGTAAAGCACAGAACAAGATTACAAGATTACATAACGTAAATAACATAAATACGACACCCATAAATAAAAGAAAACAGAGGAAAGCACCCAGATTCGTACTAAAACAAGGAACACGGAATCATAACAAGGATACTACCCCTACCAAGTAATTCCCTACACTAGCGACCCAAACTGGCCCTAGTCTAAAGCCCTAATTCGCGTCTTCCAGACCTTCCTATCTAGGGTCATGTCCTCGGTGAGCTGTAACTGCTCCATGTCCCGCCTAATCACCTCACCCCAGTACTTCTTCGGCCTACCCCTACCCCGCCTAAAACCATCCAACGCTAGTCTCTCACACCTACGAACCGGGGCATCCGTGCCCCTCCTCTTCACGTGTCCGAACCATCTCAATCGGACTTCCCGCATCTTGCACTCCACTGGAGTCACACCAACCTTTTCCCTGATAGTCTCATTCCGAACTCTATCCCTCTAGTCAGCCCACACATCCAGCGCAACATCCGCATTTCTGCCACCTTCATTTTTTGGATATGGGCTGGGGGCCGGGGAGAGAGAGAGAGAGAAGGTAGGGAGAGAGCCGTTAGAAGGTAGGCTTCCGCAACAGCAAAAACTCCAGTTAAGGAGGGAATTACAATGCGGAAATTGAATCCCATTAATAACGTGAAAATTCAAATAGTCAACTAACTGAGTTACTAAAATTTTCACGCTTTGAGGGTTTCTCGACGGGGCACATCATTTGCAATGTTCTTGGGCAAATCACTCTCTTAGATATTTCAGTGCCCTTCTAGGCGGGGCGGACCTAGGTGCATTTTTGTGGTGCTCCGACATCAGTTAAATTCGATACAAACTAGATGTAATTAAATAAAAAATGCATAAAAGTTGATTGAAGATTTAGAAAAATACCTCGAAAATCAAGAATATAGCTGAGTGTTTTGGTTTACAGGCGGAACCTTAAAGCTTAAGACGTCAATATTCGTGTTTGAACCTCTAGGACACATACGATTCTTAAATCCTGAGTTCACCGCTGCGGGCTTTTCTTTTCAAGTATCTCCACCCTCTTTTATTTTATTCAGCTATTAGAATAAAGAATATATTGTCATTGTCAATTTCTACTAGTACTTGTAATATTTCAGTCTCCTATGACAACTTGTGTGTACTACTACATAGAGAAACTATTAAATATGTATTAATGTTAATTTACTTTTGATCAAGATTTTAATAATTAAAATGAAGCAAGTACCATTTGTACGTACTACAAACGAGGCCTACGACTTTCATGATATTGTCATTCTTAAAAAAAAATCGTAAACCAATATGTTACAAGGATACAGCCTTCGTCTGACGCGCAGCCATGAACTAGTCGCATGGGACTTGTTTTAGTGCGGTTTACATCTCCTATGTAGTTTGTAAATTATTACATAGTGAGCAAGTTACCACAAAGTGTTCATCCAAAGGACAGAGACTATGACAGAGGTTGCGAGTTTCCCTAGGGTTCCAAAAAAAAGTTACAAGGATGCAGCTTTCGTTTGTCGCTCAACCATGAGCTAGTCTAATGCGGTTTACATCTCCTATATGGTTTGTGAATTATTACACAGTGAGCAAGTTACCACAAAGTGTTCACCTGAAGGACAAAGACTGTGATGGAGGTTACACGTTTCCCTAGGGTTCCAAAAAAAAATGTTACAAGGATGCAGCCTCCGTGTACCGCTCAGCCATGAACTAGTCGCATGGGACTTGCCTTGGTGCAGTTTACATTTTCAATGTGATTTGCGAGTCATTGTACAACGAATAAGTTACCACAAAGTGCTCACCCGAAGAAAAAAAACTGTGGCAGAGATTGTGAATTTCCCTTGGGTTCCAAAAAAAAATGATACAAAGAAGAATTTGCAAATCTAATTCAATGACTTTATTTTCTAGTATGTCCTTCATCTTTTGTTTTATTTGGCTATTAGAGTACTAGTACTTATGATATTTCAACTTCCTATTGACAACTTGTGAGTTCTACAAAGCAAAACTATCCATAAAGACCGTTTGGTTGAAAAATTAGTTATTTCGAAAATAAGTATTCCGATATCAGCTATTTTGAAATTAGTTATCACACAATCAAAACAGAATAAAAATAACATTATAATCGTGGAGTAACTAATCTCATGCCATTTACGATTTTCATGATCATGTCTTTCTTCTGGAAAATTTAGTGATGGACCTATATATTATAGGAAAGGAATTAATCAAGCTAGTCAAATTCAATGACTTTTCTTTTATATTAGAGTAGGTAAGATATTATTATTATCATATTGCTAAAACAAATACTCCCTCCGTCCCATTTTACTCTCGTCCCAAATTGGGATGACACAGCTATTAAGAAAAATAATAAATAGCATAGCTAGTTTACCATAGTACCCTATTAAATGATGTTTACATTTTAATTTAAAGAAAAAGTAATTAATGCAAAAGGTAAAATATGGGAAAAAAAATTGTTTTGTCTTGATAAGTAAAAAAGGACAAGTAAAATGGGACATCAAATTAGGAAATTTGGGACGGGTAAAATGGGACGGAGGGAGTAGTAGCATTTGTGACTTTTATTTTTGCTTGAGAAATAGTACTCATGTACAAATACTCCCTCAGTCCCATTTTACCCGTCCCAAATTGGGATGACACAGCTATTAAGAAAAATAATAAATAGCATAGCTGGTTTACCATAGTACCCCTATTAAATGATGTTTACATTTTAATTTAAAGAAAAAGTAATTAATGCAAAGGGTAAAATATGGAAAAAAAATTGTCTTGTCTTGATAAGTAAGAAAGGACAAGTAAAATGAAACACCAAATTAAAAAATTTGATACGAATAAAATGGGACGGAGGGAGTAGCATTTGTGACTTTTATTTTTGCTTGACAAATAGTACTCATGTACAAATACTTCCAAAATTTGATCAAAAGAATATGAACATTAATACAAACTAAAAGTTAACAATTATAGTTTCACACAAGTTGCAATAGGAGGCCATCTTGTTATTACTACTTATAGGGAATGTCCTAATAACTACTAATATCTTGTCAACTCTTATAGCCAAATAAAACAAAAGGAAATGGAATATATATATATATATGCATGCTATTTAATCTTTTAGAAGAATGACGTAATCATACATAAAAGTCATAGACCTGATTTGCTTTATTTTAGTTACCACAAACTGCTCGAATAGAGATTGTGGCAGAGATTGTGAGTTTTCTAGGTTCAAAAAAAAAGTTGTGAATTTGCAAATCTAATTCTAACGACTTTTATTTTCTAGTATGTCCATCATCTTTTGTTTTATTCGGCTATTAGAGTACAAGTAATTTATGATATTTCAACTTCCCATTTACAACTTGTGAGTTCGACAAAGCAAAACTATCCTTAAGGGCCGTTTGATTGGTAAATTAGTTATCTCGATATTAACTATTTCGATATTAGATATTTTAAAATCAGTTATTTCACCTTTAAAAAGAGATAAAATTAATACTACAATTTCAAAATAACTATCTCATGCAGGTTATGACTTTCATGATCATGTCATTCTTCTTAAAAATTTAGTGATGGACCTATATATTATAAGAAAGGAATCAAGCAAGTCAAATTCAATGACTTTCTTTTCTAGTATCTCCATCATCTTTTATTTTATTCAACTATTAGAGTAGGTATGATATTATTATTATTATCATATATATTGCTAAAACAAATAGCATTTGTGATTTTTATTTTTGCTTGACAAATTTAACTATAAATAGAGGTGCATGAGAATCTTCCATTATGCAATTCTCATTCCATCATTTTTTCTTTTTTCTCTTCTTTTTCTCCAAACACCCTTTCATTTGTCCTAATTTTATCATTTTCATGGAGATTAATTCAAGAAATCAAGAAAATGTTGGCGTCTTTACCAAGTGGTGGAACAACGTCAAAGATATTCCAAGAAAATTTAAGAAGAAAATTGAAAAAATTGGTAAGAACGTAAAGCAGATTGGCGAAGATGATCCAAGAAAAATTTGGCATGCATTTAAAGTGGGATTAGCTCTCACTTTAGTCTCATTGTTCTACTATAACGAACCTCTATTTCATAGTTTTGATGAACCAGTAATGTGGGCTATTCTCACTGTGGTGGTTACTTTTGAATTCACTGTTGGTAATTCTTTTTTCCTTTGTGCTATTTATTTGCTAATTTGGTAACACCTATAAAAAATATGAAATTTGTAGTTAATTATTCCCATTTTTATCGCTAAATAGAAAAATTATCTCTAATCCTATCTAATGGCGGATCAGCACTAAATTATCAAAAATCATATTAGATAAGAATTATTTAATGATTCATCGATAAATTTTATATCTAATATTTTGATGTTCTATTTATTTATTGATCAGGTGGAACCATATCAAAATGCATAAATAGAGGAATTGGAACAACTGTAGCTGGTGCATTTGGTCTTGGAGCTAAATATTTAGCAGAATTGATTGGAAAAAATGAACCAAGTCCTATAGTTCTTGGGGTTTGTGTCTTCATTGTAGGTATGAAAATGAAAAGCATAAATAATAGTACAAAAATGTGAAATTGGAGCAAGTTTGTTTTTTTCTCATACACAAAATCATTTTTTTTAAAATGGTTCATTTAATGACACTAGTTAACATGTACCTACACTAAAGACCACTTGTTCATTTATATTTACTCCAATTATATTTGACTTATCCACACTAAATTTATGAAAGAAATAAAAACTTTACAAATTTGGTCAAAATAAATATATATTATTTATATATTTATAAGATTTTTGAAACTTCTCACTGACCATTATTTGATGTGCCTTTAAAAAAATAGTCTCTCGCATGGAATTTAAATTTCACAAACATTACCCCTTAAACAATGTCATAACATTTGTGGGTTGCAACAAAACCTTTCTATTAAGAAAAATGTCATTTTATTGAACAAACTAAAAATAAGAAAAGAAGAGTTACATAAATTGAAACCAATTAAAGAGTACAAATTTAACCCCGATGATATATGCAGGTGTTTTAGGTACATTTACAAGATTTTACCCACATATCAAGAGAAGATACGACTATGGAACCATGGTGTTTGTGTTGACCTTCAGCTTGGTTGCCATCTCCGGCTATCGATCAGAAAATATTTTACAATTGGCTCGCCGACGAATATTCACCATTTTTATCGGCATCTGCACCGTCATGATCATCTCGATAGTTATTCGTCCAGTATGGGCTGGAGAAGATCTTCATAAGCTTGTTAGTATTAATCTTGAAAAGCTAGCAAGCTTCTTGGAAGGTTTGTTTTAATTTTTAGTTTGTTTCATAAAAATTAATTCTTTAATTTTGAAATGATTTAACTTTAACCTTTTATTTACTCTAATGAGAAGTTTCTAACCTTTTAAATTTGGTCCCTATGCCCTACTCCTATGGTCTACAATAAATGATAGACTAACTTTCAAAGTTGGTCCTAGTTAAGCTATTTTCCTTCTTATATTAATTCATTAAATGATTTTCTTCATAGGAGTGTGAACACCTTAAAGAATCTTAAAATAGACCTAATGAATTATTTAAGATATTTTTTTAAAAAAAAGAATTCTTTTGTTTTAAACTTCATGTATAATTAAATATGTTCAGATAAATTGAAACATATGAAATATTATTTAACCTTATGTCACTTGATCAACTTTTAATAATTTATGTGAAAATAAAAAATGATAAAAACGAACAAACTTATTTTTGTTTAATTTGCAGGTTTTGAAAGTGAGTATTTTCACAAGTCTGAGATTAGCGTTGAAGGTACCAAGAACAACGAAAAGAGATTTATTGAAGCTTTTTTAAGTGTTCTTTGTTCTAAAGCCAATGAGGAATCTTTGGTGAGTTAACACTTTTACTAACACGCATAAGTGTCACTTTATGATAAGTTCAAGAATCTAAATTTTGTGTACTGACGATGTAAATAAAATCACCTTATTTAATATTGATTATCAACTTAAACTAAGTAATAAGTAACATGATATAATAGATTAAATTATATTGATAATATGTATTAATTAAAATCTCTTTGTAATCAATTAATTTTATTTTTCAGGCAAACTTAGCGTGGTGGGAACCTCCTCATGGAAATTTCAAATTTAATTATCCATGGAAACAATATTTGAAGATTGGTGGCCTTATTAGAAAAAGTGCTTGTCATCTTCTAGCTCTTAATAGCCACTTAAACTCTAAACCTAAGGTATATATATACACTACACTTTTACATACTTGCACAATTAATATACCAATTTAGTTTTGTAATTTTACACAAAATAAAATCTCCAATAGTAATTAAAAGAAAGTCTTTCTTAAAAAAAAAAAAAAAAAAATAGATTAGAAGCTCTTATAATTTATGTGACATTTTTGTCTTTCAACTTTGAGAATTACAAAATGTTTGACCATTTAAAATTAATGTAATTTTATTAAGTTGTTCAAATTTTTAAAGTTTGATATTCTTTTATATTAAAACTCTCTAATATAATATGTCAAAATAACACATTACTAATATAAACGCAATGCCATTCTATATTTCATCACGATAGAAGAAACTAATAAGATATCATAATTATTTTTCCTTTTGTAAACCATGTGTCCAATCAAATGCTACCTTCTTATTGTTACACGTCGTTGATTTTGCAGGCATCAATCCAATTTGAAAGTAGAACAGAAGAAGCATGCAAAAGAATGATAACGGAATCTAGCAAAGGCTTAAAAGAACTTGCATTGTCTATTAGAACCATGACACAACCAATTTCTTCTATAATTCACATACGTAACGCAGAAAATGTCATTGATGACCTCAAACACACACTAGACACCTCAAAAACCTTTTATCCACACAACGAATCGCGCGTCATGGACTTCATAGATGCCGCATCCATTGTGTCCTTACTCGTCGCCATCACTAAATGTGTGGATGAAATCGCCAAGGCTATCGAAGAGGTTTCGAGCAAAGCACGCTTCGAAGAAAAGGAGACTGAGAAGCCACAAATAAGGGACCGGGGGACCGTAAATCCTGTTATGGAGGATGAAATGAAGGAAGGTGATTTTGTTACTATCGATTTAGATGACAATGTAGAAACAGCAAAGAAAGTGATAGCAGAGGAGGCAAATCGAGTGAATATTAATCCAATAAATGCAACAAAAGGAGAACCTTTTTTTATTTGGATACGTGGAGGCACCACAACAGAAATAGTGGAAGAGTCAAAAACACCAAAAAGGAAAGGAGAATTTAGAGACTTAGCTAATATAAAGTTTTATTATAATAACACTCAATTTTTTGAATCAGCTGAGAGATTAGCAGTTCTAGAAGAGGCTAATCAAGTAAATAATCCACTAACTCCGAGAAAGGAAGAATCTATTGTTACTAGGATATGTGAGGACATCAAGACGGCGGAGAAGAATTGATACTTTATAAATTTAGCTGGTACAAAGATTTATGATAACACACTATTTAATTTTTTGAATTGTGATAGAAAAATTTGAACAATTGCAAATGAAAGTGTAAAAGGAAAAAAGAGGATAGGAGAGAGTAAGGATCAAATGAAATTTTTTCTAGTTTTATTTAACTCCTAGAGTTAATAAGAGAAGTAAAGTAACAAGTTATTTTTTGTTGATATATGTAATACAATTTAGCTTTTATACTTAATTCTCTTCTTTTTTTATCTCCTTTTTTTAATTAATGTTGAAATTTTTCATTAGTTGATTACTTGTTTTTTGATATACAAAATCAAAATAAATGAAGGAAAGACTTGAAAGCAACATCTAAGGAAAAGGGGAAGTGGAAAAAATTAATCATGAATTAATTTGTAAATGCATCTTATGAGGTTTAAAATTCAAACAATTAATATAATTACTTTTATTAGTGCACCCAATATATTAATTAGTTCAGGAAGAAATCTAACAAGTTAAATTTAATGACTTTTTTTATAGTTAATTTGTTCACCATCATTTGTTTAATTCAACTATTATAATAAATAAGCTATTATTGTTATGAGGACAGTTCCTACATGTACTACAAATATTTCAACCTCCTATGTCAACTTGTGTGTTCTACAAAGAAAACCTATCCTTGTTGACATTAGTATGCATAAATGTTAATCAACTTTTGATCGTGTTTTAAATAACTAACATGAAGCAATGCCATTTGTCCTAAAATTTACAACTTCATGAGTGTGTCATTCTTCTAGGAAATCCAATGGCAAATCTATGTATCAAGAGAGGAATCAAGCAAGTTGAATTTAATGACTTTTCTTTTCTAGTATCTTCACTCTTTTTTGTTTTATCTATTAGAGTAGATAACATCCATTTTGGTGCACCATAATTATTGCATATGATCCTCCTCCAAGGCCCAAGCTACATTAGTGTACTCTCTTTTTAGCTTTAAATACAAACTTTTAATTGATATAGAGCATGCAGCTGTGATCTAAGTTGCACGAACTCTTCACTTTTGATGTCGTAATCGTGTTGAATTCTTCAAAAATACACTAATTTTAACAAATTTGATATGCATTCATTGACATTTTTGAAAAGTTCGAGCTAAATAGATTGTGATCCCAGCTTGGTCCATTGAGTGATAGGCTTCAAAGATTTTTTTCACCATTCATGAGGCTTGAGTAGGACAGACCTCACAGAGGTTTTACCCCTTTAGTAGTATACATGTAGGAGTGACTCAAGGGTGAGGCTAATAAAGTCTTTATTTTGGGGACCCAAAATCTCATGACCTCAAAGAAAATTAGTTGTTAATTTTATTTTAGAAGAAAAGATATTTTTGATAATATTGAATATAATTAAAAAAAAAAACTATCATCATTCAATAGAAATATTTTGAAACTTTGAATTAAACTAATCAAATTTTTATAATAATAAATAATATGTTTACAATAACATCCAAGATAGTATATTGAAAACGCATGGTTAACGTATCATTAACTCGAATCAATCTTTACTATTATAAATAATAACATTACTATGTGAAATATAATACAACACTAAAAATAATAATTATGAAAAAAGAACATTAAGCTTTTATTTATTATATATATATATATATATAAAAAAAAAAATTTTAAGGTTTAGATTAAAATTTGACTTTACACTACTAATTTTATTGAAATATGTTTGTATACATGTATCCATTTCAACGAAAGTTTATCTTTCTCTGCAATGATTTCATAGAATTTATGTATAGGAGCCTCTTTTCATGTATGAAAATGTATAATGGGATAAAATATGAAAATGTATAATGGGATAAGATATTATTATTATTAGGACGCTATCTACTAGTACTACTTATGTCGGTCTCTCATGACAATTTGGGTGCTCACCAAACTGAACCTATCCTTGATTTGGGTGCTCTAAGTGAAACTACCTTTGTCACGTTAGTTTTGAAAGCATTTTTAATAAATGATGAGAAAGCAAAGTTAAAGTTTAAAACTTTTTTAAGCTTATTAAAAAGAGAAGTTTAAATCTATTGTTATCAAAAATATTTATAAGATACATTATGATAAAATGTAACTACTTAATTTTTTTGTGATCGTGTATTTTTAATTTTCCTTGAACGGATGAATTCATTTGGTGAGATAATTCTTGATGAATTAATTCATTCAATTCACCATTAACTCACTGTTGTAACATTCTTTGTTCCTAACCTATATATCACTCTATTTGAGAACAAAAACACACCAACAAAGTAAAAGAAAAATATCTCCCTCCTAAATTCTCTACTTTTGGGCAATAGTTTTGAGCAATCTCTAAATTTTCAGCCACGTGTGTACGTATTTGAAAGTAGTTGTGGAACCTGGGGAGCGACCGGCTAAAAAGATTTGCACCGGAGTTGGGTTGAAATCGCTTTCAATGCAGTGGCTTGCCACGACACAACATTTGTGACTATTTTATTATAATTATTAATTTCAGTTTCATACCAAAATTGTAGTACTTTTTTCAACTATTTGAAAGCGATTTCTTTACATACAATATTGATAAATGGCTCTTTCTTTGAACAAAACTTTTTCTAATTTGTCAAAACTTGAGCCATTCCACGAAAATAATTTTAAATGTTGGTCTTAAAAACTTGTGATTTTTTTCGAATAATTAGAAGTTGATTATGTTTTGTTTAATGAATTTCCTACTGAGGATAATTCTAACATTACTACTAGATCTAACAATGTTGTGGTTGATGATGTTGCTAAAAAGAAATTTGAAAAAGATAACAAAATAGCTAGCAGACATTTGTTGAACCATATGACTCAACCTGAGGGTTTTGTCATCTCAAGATGAGAGGATAAAGTATGCAAATTGAGAAAGTCCTTATATGGACTTAAGCAGGCATCTAAGCAGTGGTATGAAAATTTAATTTCACATTAATAGATAATGATTTTGTTGCTAATTCATCTAATACTAGTGTTTATTCTAAAATGATAGGATCGGACTATGTGATTATATGTTTATATGTGGATGAAATATTAATCTTTGGCCCTAATATGAATGTGTCACGACCCAAATCGAGCCCTAGCGTGATGGGCATCCTAAACCATAGAGGCCCGGGCACCCTTCTATATTTGGTAATCATGCTCAATATTCATAAAATAAAGAAAAGATGCGGAAATATAAATCATTATGGAATTATGGTCATATCCTGAACTACGATCAATTCAAAGGAAATCCATCAACATCTATTCCAACTCTACTACATACGAAATTAACAAACTGTCTAAAATTGGGACAAGGCCCCTGGTGGACCTAAACCAAAATAAGTAACCAGTGTCTGGAAAGAAACAAGCCTTCCGGAATAAAGAAGGCTCACCAACTGCACATTTCTATCTGAAAACACTATGACTTAGCAGGACCTCTAGACTGAGCCTCAGACCTGAAATATAAAAGGTCAATACAATTGAACTGATACTCAGAGAAATTCAAAATAATGAATTTGTATATATAAAATATAGGTGAGAGCAAGTCACAAAACAATATTCATGAAGTAGTTTAAATTACATAGGAATTCTCAAATAATCTTAAAATGATCTTATCAATGCAATTCCACCCTTTTGTATTATTTCTGAACTAGGTGGTACACACTACATTTCTGAAAGTATTCCATGAGTTATATGGGATCCGCCCTTAACTCCGCAACCAAGCTCCCAACCCAAGTTTGCCGCAAGGGTTGGGGTTTCTGTTCTGATACGCCCTAGGGCAATAGGCCAGTGTATAATTCCTCTTGGGAACATAATAAACCCGTATCGGCCAAACACGGTTTAGGGCAATGAGTTTTCTGAACTCGTGCCTTCTTCGGGTAACCACCTAACTCTCTTTAAGCTTAATTTTAAACCCTTTCTAAACATGAATAGTTCTAAGGTCAAAATCTGAAAATTTGCTTAGAAATACACATTTTGTTCTATTCTATACTACTATGGCACTGTCTGTAATGGTATCGTCATACCAAAACTTGCAAGTCGTAAATCTTATCCATAAAGTATCATGTATGATTCTTTCATATGATTCTTTCATTTAAAACAATGTTCAGACCATGTAGATAGTATAAGAGAGTTCATATTTCGAAACACGGGTCAAAATCATGCACATATTCTCATCCTTTCAACAATTCCAGTGGTGATCAACTTCTCAAAACATTCTCGAAATTTCTTAAATTATCTCTCTGAGCGTTTAAATCATAATAATACCCCTCTCTCCCATTTTCAACCATCATGAAAATTCATATGAAATAAATAGACTCTTGACTCATTCTTTAAATCATGCAATTTAGGAAACTCGTAACTTGTATATCAAGTATTAACACGATGGGAGAGGGGTAAATTTTTGATAATTCATGCTCTCAATTCGTATTTCAAGGCCTCAAAACATACATACATACATATATAATAGTCAAATCACTTTTAAGGGAAGGCCTCAATACCAAAGCAATAATATCAAAACGTTGCAAAAGCATAATTGTAATTGCAAAACAAAACCCCTTTTTGTAAGTTCATGATTTCTAGATCTTTAATGTAATTAAAAAGAGTTTATTATACCCATGTAGTTTTAGGAAAACCCCACGTACCTTAGATCACTTTAAAGGAAGAGTGAAAATCCAAATCTCAAATCAGTTCTTGGAATTCTTGACTTTAAGGATGAATTCTTGATCTTAAGAGAAAGGACTAGGGTTTTGATTTGAAAGATTCTAAGTAGTTTTTGATGTAATTAGCCACAAAAATAATTTAATTTCGTGTTAAGGCAGAGTTTAGATGAGGAAAATTGACTAATATACCCCTCTTGCCCTGGAATTTAAAAGAAAACGTGAACTGGGCACCCAACGCGCCAATTGACGCGACGTATCGATATCGCGTCAGTTTACTATTTCATCGACACGACCATCGACGTGGCGCATCAACTTCGCATCGGTTCACTGTTTCACCGGCATAATCATCGACGCGGCGTGACGACATCGCATCGGACCACTGTTTCCAACACCCAAACACATCTCTAACGTCGTCCGAAGTTTCCCCAAAACATCTCCTTTACTCCCCGAATATGAATCAACTTAAAAATTCATATCTCAAAATTGAAAACTCGATTTAGAAATCACAAAAGTTTAGGAGCTTAAAATATAATTAAGTCCTTTTTGACACTTAGGAAATTTTCAGATGATTAACCCCTTAAGTATGTTACTAAGTGAGGTATTAGATCGAGGACACCATGGGGTGTTACAGAATGTTGTAAATGAGACTAAGAAATTTTTATTTTCTAAATTTGAAATAAAAGACCTTGGAGAAGCTAATGTGATTTCAAGAATAAAAAACAAAAGAACTGTTAGTGGTTTCTCTTTTCCAATCTCATTATATTGAAAAAATGTTGAAAAGGTTTGATTGTTTTTATGTAGTTTCAGTGATAACTTCTTATGATTCTAGCATACACTTGAAAAAGAATAAAGATTTCAGTGTTTCTCAAATTGAATATGCTAAAATAATTGGGAGTGTAATATTTCTCATCAACTATACTCGGCCTAATATAATTTCTGTTGTTAGTAGATTGAGTAGATATACTCATAATCCTAGTAGTGAACATTGGCATGCTTTTCGTTGCTTGTTAAGGTACTTGAGAGGTACTATAGGTTGGTGTTTGCATTTTAATAAATTTCCTACTATTTTAGAAGGGTTTTATGATGCAAAGTGGGTGAATGACAATGATGAAGTTAGCTCGACCAGTGGTTATGTGTTTACTTTGGGTGGAGGTGTTATTTCGTGAAAGTCTTCAAAGCAGACTTGTATAGCACGTTCTACCATGGAATCTGAATTCATTACTCTCGAGTTGGCAGGGCAAAAACCAAACTGACTGAGAAATCTTTTGACAGATGTGCCTTTATGGGGAAGACAAATGTCACCAGTCTCTTTACATTATAACTCACATGAGGCAATTGGTATTGCTAAAAATAATGTATACAATGATAAAAAAAATACATATTCGCATCAGACATGGTGCAGTTAAACAATTGTTGAAACATGGTGTTATTTTCTTAGAATATGTAAGATCCAAAAGAAACTTGGTGGATCCTATGACCAAGGGTTTGACAAGGAAAATGATCCTTGAATCATCAAGGGGGTGGGGCTAAATCCCATGAATTGAGGTAATATGGTGGATACCCATTTTCAATCAAACAAAGCCATATAGGCCTTTAATAAACACTACATATCCTCTCCCTATGGCGTGAGATAGTGTAATATAAGATTGAGCTTATTTTTGCTCTTAATGATCCATAGTCTTAAGGTGGTCTATGAGATAGACTTGATAGATCACCTACGTGAGTGTAAAAGGTTGGTCACCTTTTTATGAAAGACTTGGGTTATCTTTCTAGAGCATTCATGAGACCCAAGATTTGTGTGCATGACCATAAAAGCACTTTGTAGTATTGCAGAGGTTGCTTAAAATCAAGGCCATGGTATGTGTTGTGGGAGTCTCAACTTATGTTCATCTAGTTCAAGAGTACTTCACTTTGTGGATATTTGTTGTTGCCTCATATCATTACGTGTCAATTCAAATCGAAAGATATTGACACTTAAGTACATGTTCCTTTTATTTGCCCAAAAGTTTTTCTATTCTTTTGTCTTTGCATTTGTGGGAATTAAAAGCCTTTTTAATAAATGATTACAATGCAAAGTCAAAGTCTGAACTTCTTATCCAAAAAGAGAAGTCCAAATACATTGTTATCAAAAACATTTACAAGATACATTGTGAGAAAATCTAACTTCTTAATTCTTTTGTAACTGTGTGTTTTCAATTGTCCTTGAACGAATGAATTCATTTGATGAGATAATTCCTGATGAGTTAATTCATTCCTTGAATGGATGAATTCATTTAGTGAGATAATTCTTGATGAGTTAATTCATTCAATTCACCATTAACTCACTCTTGTAATATTCTTTGTTCCTCATATATATAAACCACTCTATTTGAGAACAAAAGATACACCAACCAAGTAAAAGAAAAATATCTTCCTCCTAAGTTCTCTACTTTTGGACAATAATTTTGAGCAACCTCTAAACTTTCAGTCACGAGTGCACGTGTTTGGAAGTAGTTGTGGAACCTTGGGGAGAGACCGGCTAGAAGGATTTACACCGGAGTCGGACTGAGGCCTCATTTGTTTGCACTTAATGAAGGTCTGAATCTGAATGGTTCAGACTTCAGATCATTAAGTGCATTTATTTTTTTACTGAGGTTTTAACTCTGAATAGGTCTTAATCATTCAGATCTAGAATCAAGTCTTAATAGGTCTGAAGGGATATTCTGGTATTGGATAATATTCACCACTCTATTCATAATTAACAGCCACCGTCACTAATCACCTCTGCCACCATCACCATTGTCAACCACCACCCACCACCTCCTCGAAAAAAAATACCGCTACCAACTACAATTGTCAACCGTTATCACACCTACTACTTCTTTTATTTTAATTATATTCACCGTCACCACTGCCGTCAACAACACCACAATTTACAATAACGATCGATCAATCCCTACTACCAACCAACTCATCTATCACAACTAGCATCACCACTAACTAGCACTAATACATCACAATCTCTACATATTCTTTGGCCGTCACCACCATTGTTACTAGTAACGCCACCTCTAGCACCACTTTAACTAGTACCATCGTTACAATTTATCTCTACCAACAATTATCTCCACCATCACAACAAATAACATCTCCAACTAGCACCAACACATCGTCAATCATCATGCATTCACGTTTCATCCAACACAAGCAATACCTTAAACTATTAACATCAAGCAACGTCACATCACAACAATAACCACCACCATCAATCGCCACCATCATACCAGTCACTACAATACTAACCATCACAATTATCACCACCAACATTATTAATCACTAACATCAATTATTGTCATCACAACCGCCATTATAAGCCATCTCCACTATCACTAACTAGCATAAATGTTTTTTCTCAATCCAATACTAATAATTTTGTTGTATTAAATTACATACTTTTTTAATATATAATTAATTTTTTATTTAAATTGTATTTTTTATTTTATTATGTATACAAATAAATTTTTTTTACACATTCAAATGTTGAAAAACAAACAGTCTTAATTCTTCAGTTTTCAGATCTAGAGATAACATCTTAATCATTCAGATGTGCATTAAGATTCAGACGTCTGAATCTTAAAAAAAAAAAATGGGGTCTGAAATCGCTTTCAAGGCAGTGGCTTGTAATGACATAATATTTATGACTATTTTATTATAATTATTAATTTCAGTTTCATATCAATATTATAGTACTTTTTCCAACAAGTGTACACTTTTGATCAAGATTTAAATAAGGCCTAAATTATCGCCAGACACCTAAACTTGTTTCGAAAAATCACTTAACCCTCAACTAAGACTTGTACCTGTCAGACCCCTAAACCTTTCAAAATTTGATATAATTAGGCCTTTTTTATCTAAATGGCACACCGCGTGATGTATACTCGCGGAAGGTGCGTGAACAGTATTTTTTGAGGCTAAATCACGAATAAAATAGCGTCAAGTGGCACTGAGGACCCCCGCAAATTATTAATAAAATAAAATTTTTAAAAAAAACTTCAATCATATATCCCCCATCACCCCACCCCCAATCCGATACCCCCTCTTCATTACTTTCTCCAATTTTTCTTCATTTTTTTTTACTTAAACTTAAATTTGTTCATCTGAGGCTCAAGGTTTCATTCGAGTAATGCCTATAGATTTTTTTTTTGTTAAAACAAAATTATAAATTCTTTGTTCTTTAAAGAACATAAAAATTTAGCAAAGGACAGTAAAATTGAATCATCAAAATTTGTACCATTTTCAACGTGAATTAAATCATTGTCATTGTAGTTACTTTGCACAGTTATGTTGCTTAAATCATTTGTGAGATGATTCTTAATACCCAAATCATGTTACCAAGAGTTGAAAAAGTAAACTTTGAGGAGTAATATATTTACTTTTATTTTCTTGAAAAATACATGAGTCCATGACTGAATTTCTTCAATTTGAAATAAAATAACTTAAGTATTTAATAGCTTTGCTATTGAAAATGGAGAAAAGAATGAAAGAGGGAGATGGAGGGCGGGGTGGGGGAACCCGTTTTTACTTGGGGTGGAGATGAAGAAGACGATATTCTTCTGAGGGTGGGGGCGGGAGCGGGAGCTGGCGTGGAGGGTTGGGGAGTCTTGCTTTTTTTTTACTTTGGGGGGTGAAGAAGACAAAGTTTTTTACTTGGGGGATGAAGAAAACGATCTTTTGGGTGTGGGGGCGGGGCTTGGGGCTGGGGAGAGTTATTTTAAAAAAAAAAAAAAAAAAAATTAAAAGAATTTTCTTTTTCTATTATTGTTGAGGAGTATAAAATAATTTTTGGACTCACATGACAAGTGTCATTATTTAATTGGATTTTTAATTTATAGTTTTTTTACAAAAATTATTATCACGTGTTTTTTTGTATTGATCATTTTTGCCACGTCAGGCAGGTATTACATGCACTCTATCTGTTGCTGATTAGATAAAAAAGGCCTAATTAGATCAAGATTCAGGAGGTTTAAAGACTTGGTAGATACAAATTTTAATTAAGAATCTAAGTAAACTTTCAAAATAAATATAGATATCTATCGATGACTTTGCCCTTTAAATAATTAAAGCAAATCGTGTTATTAGGTCTATGACATTACATCATTCTTTATTCAACAACAAACCTATATATTAGTTTCTTTTCTAGTATCTTCGCCCACTTTTATTTTATTCGTTTATTTAAATGGACAAGATATTAGTGACATGTTTACTAGTTACTTGTAATATTTCGGCCTCCTATGACAACTTTTATGTTTTGCAAAAATCATTTGTACTTTTATGACCGTCTCATTTTCTTTTCTAGTATTTTTAATGGTGGATCCTAAATTTAGAATTCAGGGATTGTGATTGCTCAGGAGAGTTAATAACTCAAATAATTATTTAAATTTAAATTTTTATTTTAAAAAGTCACTCAATTTTGATTTTTACTCAGAAAGTCACTCAACTTTGATTTTTATTCAGAAAGTCATTCAATTTTCACATTTTTATTAGAAAGTCACTCAAACTGAATGACTTTTTGAGTAAAAATGTGAAAGTTGTGTGACTTTCTGAGTAAAAATGTGAAAGTTGAGTGACTTTCTGAGTAAAGATCAAAGTTGAGTAACTTTCTGGGATAAAAGTCCAAAGTTGAGTGACCATTTGAGTTATTAACTCTTGCTCAGGAGGTTCGAATATGCATATTAATATCAAGCTTTAAAGTTTCACCGAGAAACTAAAACATTCATCTATCTTCTTAGTTTACTGGGTATTTTTTCAAGTCTTACACCAATTTTTAGACATATTTTATATAATTATACATAATCTGCATCGAATTTACCATTTCGAAGCACCTCAAAATTGATCTTAGGTCTGGCCCTGAATATTTCCGTCCTCTTTTGTTTTATTCGACTATTAGAGTAGATAAGATAATATTATTATCAAAATGTTTCTGCTTAATATTTCGACCTCCTACAATAATTTGTGCATATCCTCTATAAAATAAAACTACACCTAGTTGAAATAATTAGCATGTACTATAATGTACTTAACTCTATTTGATCAAGCTTTAAATAACTAAAATAAAGCAAATCATATCATTTGTATAATGAGGTCCATGACTTTTAGTTATGATTAAGTCATTCTTCTAAAAGATTCAATAGCATATATATTAGTCAAGCAAGAATCAAGGAAGTTAACAATAGACAAGATATTATTGTTAGTAGGACATTCTCTATTAGTACTTATAAGATTTTGGCCTCCTATTGCAACTTGTGTGAAACTATAATTGTTAACTTTAGTATGTATTAATGCTCATATCCTTTTGATCAAATTTTGGATAGCTATATATTAGTTAAGGTATCAAGCAAGTTAGATTTAATTGCTTTTCTTTTCTAGTTCCTCCAAACTCTTTTGTTTAATTCAGCGCAACAACATATTTGGTACATTCTTATTTTGAAAAGAAAATGATAAGTACCACTTTTCGAAAGAAACATCTTTCATGTGTATGCGAAGTCAGTGGCCACGAGAACAAATAGGATTTGGGAAGAATAAAGTGTAAGCTATCAGTACCTCAAAAGAAATAGAGCAGCTGTTTCCGATAGGAGAGGAATCAAGCAAGACAAATTCAATGATTTTCTTTTCTAAAATCTTCACTCTTTTTTGTTATATTGGCTATTAGAATAGGTAAGATATTATTGTTATTAGGACAGTTTCTATTGGTACGATATAATATTTCAGCCTCCTATGACAATTTGTGTGCTCTACAAAGTTAAATTCTCTTTATTGACATTAATATGTACTATAATGTTAATTTTCTTTTGATCAAGCTTTAAATAACTAAAGAAGCAAATCATGTCATTTGTACAAGTTGTCAATTTTAATAGTCCATACATGCATGTCATGTGTCTGAATATAGAGTTCATTTTATTTAACCAAACTTAATTAACATGTATTTCACTTTATTAAATCACTCAACCATGATAAATTACATTAGTTTGGTGTAAACACCTGGGGCGGGTAAATTTTTACGCAAATTTAAGGTCAAAAACTTATTCGCACCTGATGTTTACACTAAACTAATGTAATTTACCATAGTTAAGTGATTTCATGAAGTAATCCGGTGTTTACACCTGGCGTGGGTAAGTTTTTTCCTTGAATTTGACTTGCTTGATTCCTCTCTTATCGCAAACAACCTCTCTATCTGAGATACTGACATAGACTGCGTACACTATATCTTTCCCCAACCCCACTTTATTTTATGTAAATACACTAGAAATCAATTTGTTTTGTAGCTATATTGATGGTCCAACAATTGCAAGACATGATAACGAGCACCATTAGAGGTCAATATGATGGTCCACCACAAAGCTTCCTAGGTTAGTCAAAGTTGTATTCTCAAATGGTGATACCTGACATCGGGTGAAAAATCAAATTAGTTGATAGATAAATCAGTGTGAGTCAAAGCAGATCGGGGAAATATTTTAATTTATTCATGTGATCTTAAAATTTACTGACTCGACTAATTAATCTAGATTCATGTAAGTCAATTAAAGAGATAAATTCATTCATATCAAGAAATTATAGAAATTATATATTTTTAAAACTTGAATTTAAATTTCTAATTAAGAGCAAAAGGATTCTAACCTAGGAACAAATCTAGTATAATGATTACATGTATACATGAATATAGAAATTTCTGCCTACACCATATATTATACTAAAAATCTAGTATAATGATTACATGTATACATGAATATAGAAATTTTTGCCTACACCATATATTTATACTAAAAAGTTTATCAAAAGTATAAGAATATTTAACTCAAAACTCAGTTGGTTCGTAACATTATAATTGTAAAATATTAATTTAAAATTAAGAAACTCATAAGTTTAAAATCCTAAATTCACTATTTTTGTATCGTTTTTGCCACTCTTTCATAGTAGAACTATTAGGGTTTGCCTAAATTTTCTTTGAATTTTTTCTTTTATTTAAGGGTGAAGAGCTAACCGTAATTGATTTTTATTTTTTTCGGAAGAAAAATATAATCTTTTATATTTGGGTAATCCTTTTTTTTTAAGGAAAATATTATGAACTTTTATAAATTGAATATCCTCTCTTTTATGCTATAATACAAACACACAATAGAATTCGCGAGATAATCAGTAGTTTATGGAGAGATTATTCTCTCAATAGTTTTTTGATTGAAAAGTATGCATTTTTAAAGTATATTTTTCTTTTATGCCTGATTTATTATTATTTAAGGTTAGTAATTATTAATTTTCTGTCACGACCCAAAATAGGATCGTGACCCGCGCTAAGGAGTTAGGACTCTAAAGCAAGCTTCGTCAGAATTCTACAAAAAATCGGGCAGAGTTTTCCTTGTTTTTTGGGCCTAACAAGAAATTTTTCCTGCCTTAATTCAACAACAAAACAACCCAACAGCACAACCATCACACAAACAACAACACAATTCACCATATATCATCAACAAACAATACGAAATTCATCTCCAAAATAAGAGGAAGTCAAATACTCCACAAATCCAAAATAATGAAAGAATACTCAAGCTCTAAAGAAATGACTAAGGAGCAACTAAGAGTTTTCAAGAAAAAAAAATATAACGAATAAATAAACTATAGCCCATGCGAACAATTGCGGGGCTCACCAGGAATATGCTACTCAGATCCTCTAGCCAACGCGATCCTAGCCGTTACCTGCACTCTCTGAAAAATAATAGGGAGGAGTGAGACGCTAGCTCAGTGAGTAATAACACTTAACCACAACCGTTTTAATGGGGACAAGTCAGAAAACATCATAAAATAAATACTCTTTCAGAAAATAGTAACAATAAACAGTATCATTGTTTCATGTAAGTAAAGTGAACTAATAGTTCAGTAATAAACTCATAAAGCAACGTATCATATTAAATATTACATATTTGGGAGGTTTCCAAGAATGAATCATGTAATTAGTGTGGCATTCTTCCTCATTAAGAATAACCCATAACAGTAGAACCCTCATAAAAGAGTCAAATATCATATCAGTATGCTAGTTTTACCTTCCCACTAGCGAGGGCTATAACATTCATCAGTAAATACAAGGTGTACCTAACGATCCCGCCGTTAGCTACGGAATTCAATCAAGGTCTACTCTCATTCATAAATTCTTTGTAAACAATAGAATATTCATATGAAAACATCTTTCAGAATAGAACATAACTTTAAAATTCATATCAATAATAATATATGTAAACTTGAGTAAAATACTTATTTCTTATGTAAGTGAAGAATATTCACAATAGTAATATCAAATCTCAAATAACCATATCAATATCATATTAAGTAAAGAACTTGCCCCACATGCAATTTCAAAGTATTTCGTAAACTCATTATTTCATCAAAATCATCAAAGCATTTTGTAACTCATAATTTCATCAAAATAAAGTATAAATATGAAGTTAACAAACACAAATTATGGTAAGATTACTACTCACAGTACAATTTTCGGAATACCAACTTGTCACCTCGAACAATTGATAGGACTCCCTTCGATCGAATCTAAAATCATATCATATCAATATCAAGTTAATTCTCTTATTTTAGACTAACTCATGGTAAAATTAAACTACCCACCCTTCAAGGTTTCATGATAACTTCCAATTCATCAAACTTTGTATCCCAAAACAACCCATATGGTCCATAATTTTTATCTTTAGAAACTAAATTTCAATACCCAAAATAAATTATCAAGACTAAAAATCACGATAAAGATATAAGAACAAATTTACCTTAAGCCAAAATAATTTTTCAATCAAAACTCGAACTTTTTCCTTTTTATTTTTCTACTGCACGATCAACTTTGGTTTGGTATTCCTTTCCCTGTGTTGGTGTGAGTTTAAGTAGAAGTACTGTCTTACTATATTTGCTATTTCTTTAGAGTTAATGGGCAGAAGCCCTTTATATCATAATATATATAGGATAAATTACACAAATCTCATACTTAAGAGACTATATTACCTAATATCCCTTACTTTTTTAAAATTTACATAAAATCTCATTTTTCAACTTTACTCGTGATACATCAAGAAAACCCCACATCCTATTTTTATTCCACCATTAACTCATTTAAGATTTTCTTTCCTAAAATATCTTCCTAATTATAAACAATTAAATCATATTCCTTCCTGATTTTTCTCTCTTCCATTAATGCTTAAATCATCTTCCTTCTTGATTTTTTCTCCTCCATTAATGCATGCAACTTTTTTTTTCCTCTCCTAAAATCTCTCCCTTTTAAAAAAAAAAAAAAATCTATTGATACATATATAAATTTATTTAGTTATTTATACATGTTTATTCTTTTAATGGTGATTTATATGAATGATAAATATAATATCATTATATGGGTATTAAGGTGATTCATACGATAGATACATTTTGTATGATTTTAACGGGTGATACATATGATATTAATGAGTGATACATATTGTATTATGGTGATTCATATGATAGATACAATTATTTATTTCAATTATTGGGTGATTCATATGGTAGATACAATTATTTATTTCAATTATTGGGTGATTCATATGATATTATTGGGTGATATATATGGTATTATGGTGATTCATATGATAGATACAATTATTTATTTCAATTATTGGGTGATTCATATATATGGTATTATGGTGATTCATATGGTAGATACAATTATTTATTTCAATTATTGGGTGATTCATATGATATTAATGGGTGATATATATGGTATTATGGTGATTCATATGGTAGATACAATTATTTATTTCAATTATTTGGTAATTCATATGTTATTAATGAAAGGTAATGGTGTAGTTAGTGTAGAAAACAAAAGTAATAATATTTTTAAAAAAAGACTGAAAGCACAATTGAAACATAATTAAAAGTAAATCTAAAAAAAAAGTAGACTAAAATTAAAGATGAAATTAAAGACGAAAAAAGAGAAAAAAGACCAAAAAAATATATCTTTCATAATTAAAAACAGAAAAAGAGAAGCATAATTAAAACACCTAAATTAGATCTAAAATGAGAGAAAAATTAGATATCCTTCCTAGGGGTGGCAACGGAACCGGAAC
The DNA here is from genome assembly GCA_030864225.1 of Capsicum baccatum var. pendulum. Taxonomy (NCBI): domain Eukaryota; kingdom Viridiplantae; phylum Streptophyta; class Magnoliopsida; order Solanales; family Solanaceae; genus Capsicum; species Capsicum baccatum. The sequence continues at coordinate 275,725,347 of CM061550.1, forward strand.
TTTCCGGTTCCGTTCCGGTAGTTCCGGTTCCGGTTGGGTTCCGGTTCCGGTAGTTCCGGTTCCGGTTGGTTCCGGTTTACCGGTACCAAATGTTCCGGATACCGTAACCGGACCGGACCTTCAAAAATTTCCGGTACTTCCGGTTCCGGTTAACCGGTTCCGGTACCGGTTAACCGGATTCCGGTCCGGAATAACGGTCAGTTTTTGATTTTTTTTTTTTTTTTTTTTTTTTTTAATAAAACTAGCCGTTTTATAGCTGTTGCTCCCCCCCCCCCCCTTCTAATTACCCCCACTACCCTTTAAAATTTTTACTATAAATATACCTCATTTCAATTATTTTTTTACACAAATATTATCAATTTTCATACTCTCTCCCTCTTAATATTCTCTCAAATTCTCTCTAAATATTTCTAATTTTATTATATAAGTTGAACACTTGAAGTTGAGGATTCATTTAATTCAGACATTTGTTATACGTCTGCTTTTACGCAGACGTTCGGTATATTCGTTCCAACTTTAATCTCTTTTTATTTACGTTAATTATCTATATTTTTTTTATTTACGAACATCAATTTGTATTTGTATTGCTTGTTTTAATATTTTATTTTGAAATATGGATTTTGAAAAAAATAGTAGTGATAAAAAATCAAATTTTGGTAAGGTCTTTCGTAGAAATAAAAAAAGTAAGGCTAGTACTAGTTCATTACCGGGTAGATTTAATGAAACTTCATTATCACAACCTAATGGTTTTGATGTTGGTATTGGTATGGAATTAGATAATGAGACCCTGAATAGGCGTTATAATAATTTTGAGGAAGACTTACCAGAGGAAGATGACATAGAAGAACAAGAAATAGGTGATAGCCCTACCCCTACTAGTCCGGTTACGGAATTACCGGAACACGGTGAAGAACTGTCCCCTTTACCAAAATTTACTAGGGCCAAAGGTACCGAACGTACTAAAAGGTCTTTAGTTTGGAAATTTATGGAGCATGATAGGGTAAAAAATACTGCTACTTGCAATAAATGCAAGCATGTTTTTAAACATTTGACTGGGGGGAAAAATGGCGGGACAGGATTGCTAACTTCGCATTTGATGAGATGTAATAAAGAATTTATTCGTCTAAAAAATGAGGCTAAGGCCAAAAAAGATGGTACAACATTTGTACATGAATCTGTAGGAGGTAATATGGTTCAAACACGGTTAGACATGTTTAACCCGGCTGAAGCAAGTTCATCCTCGACATATAGTGAAGATGTAGATAGAGAAGAACTAGCAAAAATGGTTGCTGTTATGGGTTTGCCTTTTAGTTTTCCTTCGCATCCAGGTTTTATTCATTATATTCAACGAGTATATAATCCCTCTTTTAAAGGTTTTTCTCGAAATACAATTAAAAATGATATTTTTAAATTTCAAGCTGAACATTGTCATTTTATTCGTTGCTTATTTGATAAATTTGATGGTAGAATCTCTGTTACTTCTGATATGGGTACTAGTGTTGTCGGTAATGATTATTTTACTCTCACGGCTCATTGGATTGATCACGATTGGAACATACAAAAAAGAATTATTGCTTATAAATATGTCGATGAGTCTAAAACCGGTATGTTTATAGCTAATACAATAACGACGAGCATGAAATATTTTAGATTTATTGGTAAACCTATGGCATGCACATTAGATAATGCTTCTAATAATTTGAAAGCTATTGACGAGTTAAAAAGTAGATTATGTTTAATGTATGAAGATCATTTTCATGTTAGATGTTCCGCACATATTTTAAATTTGATAGTACATGATGGTATTCATTTGTTTGGAAATGGTTGTGTTAAAGTGAGAATTGCTTGTAGTTCTATGTTTAAAAATAAAAAAAAGGCTGTAATGGATGATTTTAAACGTAAATGTGAACAATGTGGCCTTCCATATAGAAAAATTCCAAAAGAAATTCCTACTAGATGGAATTCTTTGTTTCAAATGTTTGAAGTTGCTCTTATATATCGTAAACCTATACAATTAGTTTATAATTCTTATAATGTGGATGTTAAGTTAATGCTAGATGAAGAAGATTGGATTGAAGTAGAAGAACTTTGTAAATTTTTGAAAACTTTTTATCAAGCTACGAACACAGTATCTGCTCAATATACTCCAACTATTTCTTCTGTTTTAGTAACTATTACTGCTATTTCTAAAGTACTTGTTGAATATAAAAAAATATGTCCTAACAAAGAGGCAATTGAAGCTATGGTTGAAAAATTTAAAAAATATTATTTTCCAATTCCACAAATTATTTTAACAACTAATTTATTAAACCCATTTTATAAAGAACATGGTACAGTAATGTTGGTTAGAAAATTATACAACAATTTAGAAATTGGACTTCATGAAAAGCCATCAGTTGAAACTTGTTGTGCCAGCATAGTACCTACAGCTAGGAATTTATATAACTTGTATCAAGTTATGGAACAAAATATTGGCCCGATTGAACCTCCTAGTTCTAGACGTAGATATGATGATTTAGATGACGAGATGGGCGAAGAACTTGGTCTTCAATGTTGTAGGAGTAATGATTTTGATTCGTATCTTTCGCAGGACCGGGAAAATATTAGAGATGAAACTGGAAAACAACAACTTTTATCGTGGTGGAAGACCCGTATCAGACAATTTCCAAAACTTTCAAGGATGGTTCGAGATTTGTTATCAGCTCAAGCTTCTTCAGTTGCTTCGGAGCAAGCTTTCAGCGCAGGAAGATTTATAATAGGAGATCATCGGTATTCGTTAGCAAGGGATAGTTTGGAGATTTCGGTATTATTTAGAGATTGGATCAATGCCGAACGAAGAAATTTTGGGCTCCCCAAACTACCGCCCCATATTGAAGAAGAAATAGATGAAATTTTTGACGAAAATAGTGATGATGGAATGGAAGCAATGGAGCAACAAGGAAATAGACCAATTCCGGAGGATTTATCCGTCGAAGAATTAGAAAAATTACGCCAAAAAAATTATAGACAATTTAGATATTAATAAGATTGTACAATAGAAATCTAATTCACACAGAACCCTTCCTAGAAGGTGGCTGCGTAGATTAGATTTACATTTAATATCTTTGTAATAAATATTTGCCTAATTTTGTTTTAAATTTTCTCATTTGTTTGTTGCAATTATGAAAAAAAATATATTATATTAAGTATTTCACTATAACTTAACATATATTTACAATAATTACAACTTAAACTTATTATAAAAAGTTAATAAATTATATAAACTATATAAGTTAAAAATATATATATTTAACTTATAAATTAATCTTAATTAAGTTACAATTTCAATTAAAAGTTAAAAAAAAAAAAAACTGGTAGCCGACCAAAAATCCGGTAACGTTCCGGTATCGGACCGGTCCGTTCCGGTTCCACTCCGGTAGCTACCGGACCGGTCCGAACAAGGAATAAATTCCGGTATTCCGGTTCCGGTAACTCCGGTTCCGGAGACAAAACCCGGTAACGAGGTTCCGGAAACGTTCCGGATCCGGTAATTCCGGTCCGGAGATTCCGGTTCCGGTCCGTTGCCACCCTTAATCCTTCCTTAAATAAAACAATACAATGAATAAAAGTGAATCTATTATTTCCTTAAATGAATATCTTGTTACTAGTTTCAAATGTATCAATTTTTTATATGTATCACCATATAACATATGTATCACCATTTTAAAAAATTGGGATAAAATGTAATTAACAAAATAATCGGAATTTAATGTAATATCACTTAAAGATTTAGGGATTTATGTAAGTTTTCCATAGATATATACACATTCCAATTCCAATTAGAATTGGGGAGAAAGCCCGACCCTTTTTCCTTTCCTTTGTAAATTGGGCTTTAGCCCAAATTTCTTTCTTCTTTTTTTCCTTTTCCAATTATAATTACTCACTAATTATAATTTGGGGTATTACATTCTCCCCACCTTAAGAAATTTGATTCCCGAATTTAGAGTAAGTGCATACTTGAAGACTGAAACAAGTGAGGGTACTTGACTCTCATATCCTTTTCTGACTCCTACGTAGCTTCGTCACTGGTATGGTTCTTCCATAAGACCTTCACAGACATGAACTCCTTCGACCGCAACCTCCTTACTTGTCGATCAATGATAGCCACTGGTTCCTCCTCATAGGTTAAGTTCTCATCAAGTTGCAAGGTCGGTGCTTCGAGCACGCGCGAAGAATCTGATATACACTTTCTTAGCATAAAGACATGAAACACTGGATGAATGAAAGACATCTCAGGGGGGAGTGACACATGATACGCCACTCCTCCTATGCGCTCAAGTATCTCATAAGGTCCTACATACCTCGAACTCAGTTTACCTCTCTTCCCGAATCGCATCACACCCTTCATAGGAGAGACTCGTAGAAAAAAAAAATTCCACAACTTTGAACACCAAATCTCTTCTTCTCTTGTCTGCTTTGAGCTATGAGCAACCTCTGCCTAATCAATTGGACCTTGTCCATAGAATCCTATACCAAGTCTGGTCCTAGAACCTTAGCCTTACCAACTTCAAACCACCCGATAGGAGAACGACATCGCCTACCATGTAAGGCTTCATATGGAGCCATCTGAATGCTTGACTGAAAACTATTATTGTAAGTGAATTCAGCTAAGGGTAAGTAAGCATCCCAACTACCTCCAAAGTCAAGAATGCAAGTTTTCAACATATCCTCTAAGATTTGTATAGTACGCTCAGATTGTCCATCTGTCTGCAGATGAAATGCAGTACTAAGATCTACTCGAGTACCTAATTCTCCTTGGAAAGATCTCCAAAAGCGTGAAGTGAACTGTGATCCTCTATCAGAAATGATGGACAACGAAACTCCATGAAGTCGGACAATTTCATTCATAAATAACTGAGCATATTTTACTCCACTTTATGTAGTCTTTACTGGCAGAAAGTGAGCTGACTTAGTAAGTCGATCTACAATTACCCATACAGAGTCATAGCCTTTAATGGTTCGCGGTAGCCCGATTACAAAATCCATGGTAACTCTTTCCTATTTCTAATCTGGAATCTTGATCTCTTGCAATAATCCTACTGGTCGTTGATGCTCCGCTATAACCTGTTAATAAGTCAAGAAACTAGAAACAAAGTTAGCAATATCTTTCTTCATACCTTCCCACCAGTACAATTGCTTGAGGTCATGATACATCTTAGTGGAACCAGGGTGAATGGTATATCTGGAGTTGTGAGCTTCCTCAAGAATAGCTCATCTTAACCCATTAGCAACTGGTACACATAATCAATTACCAACTCGAAGAATACAATCACAATCAACACTCATCGTCTTATTTTGACCAACTAGGACCTTATCTCGATATTTACACAACTGCACATCCTCAAATTGAGTGGCCTTTATGCGATCTGCCAAAGAAGATTTAGCTTGAACACAAGCCAACAATACCCCTGACTTTCCAACACTAAAACTGACACCTTCACCTTCAAGTTTCTACAGATCTTTCGCCAGTTGCCTCCTTGCAGGAGCTATATGTGCCAAACTACCCATAGATTTCTTGCTCTAAGCATCAGCCACAACATTAGATTTTCCAGGATGATACAAGATAGCACAATTATAATCCTTGAGTAAGTCCATCCACCGACGCTGCCGAAGATTTAGATCTCGCTGCTGAAAAATGTACTTCAAGCTCTTATGATCGGTATAGATCTCACAAATTTCACCGTATAAATAATGTCTCTAAATATTAAGATCAAATACCACAGCGGCCATCTCCATATCATGGGTAGGATAATCCATCTCGTGCTTCTTTAACTGTCTCAAACCATAAGTTAGAACATGATCATTTTGCATGAGAACACATCCTAATCCAACCCTCGAAGCATCATAGAATACCTTAAATCCTCCAGAACCTGATGGTAAGGCTAATACCAGTGTGGTGGTCAAATATATTTTAAGTTTCTGAAAGCTCCGCTCACATTCTTCCGTTCACTGAAACTTCATATTTTTCTGTGTTATCTTGGTCAATGGAGCTGCAATTTTAGAGAAATCCTACACAAATCGCCTGTAGTAATTAGCCAAACCTATAAAGCTGTGAATCTCAGTGGGCAAAGTAGGCCTAGGCCATTTCTGAACTGCTCTCGTCTTTTTAGAATCCATCGTGATACCTTCTTTAGAGACAACATGCCCCAAAAAGGATACTGAGCCAAGCCAAAATTCGCACTTTGAGAACTTAGCATAAAACTTATGTTCCCGCAATGTCTGCAAAACAGTCACCAAATGATTCTCATGTTCTTCCTGCCTACGAGAATATATCAGAATATCATCAATGAATACTATCACAAATTTTTCCAGGAACGGCCTGAACACCCCATTCATCAAGTTCATGAATGCAGCAGGAGCATTGGTTAACCCGAAAGGCATCACAAGGAACTCATAATGCCCATATCAAATTCTGAATGTTGTATTGGATATATCTTCATCGTTGATTCTAAGCTGATGATAACCCGATCGGAGATCAATCTTTAAAAAATGAGCAGCTCCTTGTAACTGATCAAACAGGTCCTCTATACGAGGCAACGGATACTTATTATGTATTATTACCTTGTTTAGTTATCTATAGTCAATACACATTCTTAGAAACCCATCTTTCTTTTTTACAAACAAAATTGGTGCACCTCATGGAGATATACTCGGTCTGATGAAACTCTCATCTAGTAAGTCATGCAACTGTTGATTTAAGTTCCTTCAACTCTGCTGGTGCCATACGATATGGGGGTATAGATATTGGCATAGTGTCAGGTGCCAAATCATTACCGAAGTCTATCTCTCATACTGGAGGTAATCCTAGCAAGTCCTCAGGAAATACATCAGAAAATTCCTGCACCACAGGTAGCTCCTCCAAACTAAGGGCTCCCTCTCTTACATCACTTATCATAGCCAAGAGACCCATGCAAACTTTCTTCAAAAGGCGTTGGGTCTTCATAAAAAATATAACTTTACTAATCTCGGGAACTTGATCCCCTTCTAAAACAAAACTAGATTCGTTGGGTATCTCAAATCGAACTATCTTTGCATGACAATCTACGGTAGCATAGCAAGGACATAACTAATCCATGACGATCAACACATCAAAGTCAATCATATAAAGTACAATCAAGTAAGCACTGGTATCCCTACCTCCCACTATAATCTTGCAATCATAGTACACATACTCAACCAATAAGGAATCTCCCACAGGAGTAGCAATAAAAAAAGGACAATCTAACATCTCAGGCTATCTATCAATTCTCATCGCAAAGTATGAGGACACATAAGAGTGGGTAGAACCTGAATCAATAAAAGCATATGCATTAAAAGAACAAACGGAAAGAATACCTGTAACCACTGCATTCGAGGCCTGAACATCCTGTCTAGTAAGTGTAAAGACCCTTGGTTAGCCTCTACCAGCATTTCCTTGTGCCTGATTTCCAGCAACCCATTCCCTATAACCTCGGCCTCTATTTACCATACCTACAAGATTACGAGTAGACTGACTAAGTGCAGCTACTTGACCAGAACCCTGACGCGATGACCTAACTGTCCACATCAAAAACACTCTTCAGTCAAAATGAGACACTGACCCATATGTGATTTGCCACAAGTCTGGCAGGATGGAGTAGTGGGATACATCTGGCCCGAACTACGACATCCTTGTGATGCTGAAGATCCCTGGGTACCCTGTCTAGAAGGTGGCTTATCTGCAGACTGTGAAACCAAATTTGTCCCTGTCTAATGGCCCTGATGCTTTTCTTTATTTTTCGTTCTCCGGTTTGCACTTAAGTCACCATTGAAATATCTATCCATCTTATCCTTCTTACGAACCTCATAAGTTTCTCGCTCCGCACGACCCTTGTCCTCGATCATTTTAGAAAGATACACTATTTTATAATAGGTCAAGACTTTCATCTGTGGGGCCACTGCATTATAAAGACGAGCAACCAACCCATTTATAAACCTCTGGACTCGAGCTTCTTCTGTGGACACCAAGTATGGAGCACATCTAGCTAGCTTGCAAAACAGAGTATTATAGGTTGACATATCCATATTTAGAGTCTGCACCAATCTCTCAAACTGAGCTGCATATTTCTGTTTCTGGCTGTCAGGAAGAAAGGTATCCATGAAGAACTTAGTGAACTCGCACCATGTCAGAGGTGTTGCTCCTGTAGGCCTTCCTAGCAATAAAGTATCATACCAAGTGTTAGTCATGTCCTCCAATTTGTACGATGTAAGCTCCACAAATATTCACTAGAAAATTCTAATGCCCGCAGTGCCTTGAAAGTACCATCCAAGAAGCTCTGAGGATCAGCTGAACTGTCTAAACTTGTGAATTTTGGTGACTTCAACTTTAGAAACTCCTACAAAGATACCTCCTTGTTTCCAAAGTTATAAGTCTGAACAGGTGCCTGGAACTGTGGCTGAGGCTGAGCAGCATTGCATTGATCACCTCTCTCCTGTCTATCCAGTCATCAGCCAAGCTCTCTATGGCCCTTTGCATGGAAGTAAGTACCTCGGCAGTACTACCCTCATGAGATGGTGGAGGTGGACTATCTTTCCTTTCAGGAGTAGGCTCTCTTGAACTTCTTGGAGTGGCAGTGCAATTCCCTGTGGTATCACGACTACCCCTACCTCGACCCCTTCTGCGGGCTCTACCTCTTTCCTTACCAATAGTTGCTCTACGAACCATCCGATTAATAAAACAAGACAGTTAGAGTGATCTAATTGATCCTAAACATCACACACGTACGGAAGAATAAGAAAGAAGATCAAGACACATCCTACCATGCTCTCCTAGAATCACGATTATAGAAATGGCCTACACATAACCATAATTGAGATTCTACTACTAGCGTGTGCTCCATAGTCACAGAATTAACCTAACTTGTCTCTGATACCAACGTTTTCACGACCCAAAATAGGATCGTGACCAGCGCTAAGGTGTTAGGACTCCAAAGCAAGCCTCGTCAGAATTCTACAAAAAATCAGGCAGAGTTTCCCCTATTTTTGGGCCTAACAAGAAATTTTTCCTGCCTCAATTCAACAACAAAACAACCCAACAGCACAACCATCACATAAACACCAACACAATTCACCATAGATCATCAACAAACTGTATGAAATCCATCTCCAAAATAAGAAGAAGTCAAATACTCCACAAATTCAAAATAATGAAAGAATACTCAAGCTCTAAAGACACGACTAAGGAGAAACTAAGAGTTTTCAAGAAAAAGAAACATAACGAATAAATAAACTATAGCCCACACGAACAATTGCAGGGCTCACCAGGAATATGCTACTCGGATCCTCTAGCCAACGTGATCCTCACCGTCACCTGCGCTCTTTGAAAAATAATAGCGAGGAGTGAGACGCTAACTCAGTGAGTAATAACACTTAGCCACAACCGTTTTAATGGGGACAAGTCAGAAAACATCATAAAATAAATGCTCTTTCAGAAAATAATAACAATAAACAGTATCATTGTTTCATGTAAGCAAAGTGAACCAATAGTTCAGTAATAAACTCATAAAGCATCGTATCATATCAAATATTACATATTTGGGAGGTTTTCAAGAATGAATCATGTAATCAGTGTGGCATTCTTCCTCATTAAGAATAACCTATAACAGTGGACCCCTCATAAAGGAGTCAAATATCATATCAGTATGCTAGTTCTACCTTCCCACTAGCGAGGGCTGTAACATTCATCAGTAAATACAAGGTGCACCAGGTCTAACGATCCCGCCGTTAGCTACGGGATTCAATCAAGGTCTACTCCCATTCATAAATTCTTTGTAAACAATAGAATATCCATATGAAAACATCTTTCAGAATAGAAGATAACTTTAAAATTCATATCAATAATAATACATGTAAACTTGAGTAAAGCACATATCAAAAATACTTATTTCTTATGTAAGTGAAAAATATTCACAATAGTAATATCATATCTCAAATAACCATATCAATATCATATTAAGTAAAGAACTTGCCCCACATGCAATTTCAAAGTATTTCGTAAACTCATTATTTCATCAAAGCATTTCGTAACTCATAATTTCATCAAAATCAAGTATAAATATGCAGTTAACAAACACAAATTATGGTAAGATTACTACTCACAGTACAATTTTTGGAATACCAACTTGTCACCTCGAACAATTGATAGGACTCCCTTCGATCGAATCTAAAATCATATCATATCAATATCAAGTTAATTCTCTTATTTTAGACTAACTCATGGTAAAATTAGACTACCCACCCTTCAAGATTTTATGGTAACTTCCAATTCATCAAACTTTGTATCCCAAAACAACCCATATGATCCATAATTCTTATCTTTAGAAACTAAATTTCAATACCCAAAATAAATTATCAAGACTAAAAATCACGACAAAGATATAGGAATAAATTTACCTTAACCCGAATTAATTTTCCAATCAAAACTTGAACTTTTTCTTTTTTATTTTTTTCACTACACGATCAACTTTGGTTTGGTATTCCTTTCCCTATGTTGGCGTGAGTTTAGGCAGAAGCACTGCCTTACTATATTTGCTATTTCTTTAGAGTTAATGGGCAGAATATATATTCACTCCAATTCCAAGTAGAATTGGGGAGAAAGCCCGACCCTTTTTCCTTTTCTTTGTAAATTGGGCTTTAACCCAAATTCTTTCCTTTTTTTTCTTTTACAATTATAATTACTCACTAATTATAATTTGAGGTATTACATTTTCGCATAAAGTATGTTATTTTTCGATCCAACAAGACCAAAAAACTAATGATTACTATATTAGTGCACCATTCCGGTCACGCAATGTCAAAATGGTGCACCAATATAGTAATTATGTCAATTGATTGAAATTAAAACCCTATAAGATGCATTTGCAAATTATTCATGATTTATTTTTTCATTTCCCTTTTTCTTTAGATGTTACTTTCAAGTCTCTCTTTCATTTATTTTGATGTTGTATATCAAAAACCAAGTAATAAATCAGTGAAAAAATCAACATTAATCATGAAAAAGGAGATAAAAAGGAAGAAAATTAAGTGCAAAAGCTATATTGTATTACATATATCAACAGAAAATAACTTGTAATTTTACTTCTCTTATTAACTCTAGGAGTGAAATAAAATTAGAAAAAATTTCATTTGATCCTTACTCTCTCCTAACCTCTTTTTTCCTTTTACACTTTCATTTGAAATTGTTTACATTTCTATCATATAATCCAAAAAATTAAATGGCGTGTTATCATAAATCTTTATATCAGCTGTTATCATAAGGTGTCATTTCTTCTCCGCCGTCTTGATGTCCTCACATATCCCAATAACAATAGATTCTTCCTTTCTCGAAGTTAGTGGATTCTTTACTTGATTCGTCTCCTCTAGAACTGTTAATCTCTCAGCTGATTTAAAAAATTGAATGTTATTATAATAAAACTTTATATTAGCTAAGTCTATAAATTCTCCTTTCTTTTCTGGTGTTTTTTGTCTCTTCCACTATTTCTGTTGTGGTGCCTCCACGTATCCAAAAGCTCTTCGATAGCCTTGGCGATTTCATCGACACATTTAGTGATAGCGACGAGTAAGGACACAATGGATGTGGCATCTATGAAGTCCATGACGCGCGATTCATCGTGTGGAAAAAATATTTTTGAGGTGCCTAGTGTGTGTTTAAAGTCATCAATGATATTTTCTGCGTTACGTCTGTGGATTATGGAAGAAATTAGTTGTGTCAAGGTTCTAATAGACAAAGCAAATTCTTTTAAGGCTTTGCTAGATTCCGTTATCATTGTTTTGCATGCTTCTTCTGTTCTACTTTTAAATTCGATTGATGCCTGCAAAATCAACGATATGCAACAATAAGAACAATCGGGGTAATATTGCTTCACTTGTCAATCAATTTGTGTAGTGGCATTTGATTGGATACATGTTTCACAAGATGAAATATCGAATGACATTGTGTTAATATTAGTAATGTGATATTTTGACATATTGTATTAGTGAAACTGAAAAATAATTTTAGTATAAAAGAATATCAAACTTTAAAAGTTTGAACAACTTAATAAAATTACATAAATTTTAAATTGCGAAACATTTTGTAATTCTCAAAGTTGAAAGACAAATTTGTCACATAAATTGTAAGAGCTTCTAATTTCTTTTTTAAGAAAGACCTTCTTTTAATGACTATTGAAGATTTTATTTATGTAAAATTACAAAACTAAACTGGTATATTAATTGTGCAAATATTAATTGTGCAATAATATTCCATATGTTTCAATTTATCCGAACATATTTAAATATACATGAAGTTTAAAACAAAAAGATTCTTTTTTTAAAAAAGAATATTTATGATCTTAAATAATTCATTAGGTCTATTTTTAGATTCTTTTAGGTTTTCACACTCCTATGAAGAAAATCATTTAATGAATTAATATAAGAAGGAAAATAGCTTAACTAGGACCAACTTTTTGAAAGATTGGAAAATCATTTATTGTAGACCATAGGAGTAGGGCATAGGGACCAAATTTAAAAGGTTAGAAACTTCTAATTAGGGTAAATTAAAAAATAAATTAAATCATTTCAAAATTAGAAAGAATTTTTTTTTTTTATGAAACAAACTAAAAATTAAAACAAACCTTCTAAGAAGCTTGCTAGCTTTTCAAGATTAGTAGTGACAAGCTTATGAAGATCTTCTCCGGCCCACACTGGACGAATAACTATTGAGATGATCATGACAGTGAAGATGCCGATAAAAATGGTGGATATTCGTCTGTGAGCCAATTGCAAAATATTTTCTGATCGATAGTCGGAGATGGCAACCAAGCTGAAGGTCAACACAAATACCATGGTTCCATAGTCGTACCTCCTCTTAATATGGAGGTAAAAGCTTGTAAATGTACCTAAAGCACCTGCATATATCATTGAGGTTAAATTTGTATTTCTTAATTCGTTATTTCAGTTTATGTGACTCGTTTTTTCTTATTTTTAGTTTGTCCAATAAAATGACATTTTTCTTACACTTTTCATTTTATTTTTTAGTAGAAAGCTTTTATAGTGACCCACAAATGTTATAACATTACTTTGATTTTATTTAATATCATAAATTTCAAAAGTCTTATAAATATACAAATAATATATATCGATTCTGACCACATTTCTAAAGTTCTTATTTCTTTCATAAATCTAGTGTTCATAAGTCAAATATAATTGGAGTAAATATAAATGAACAAGTGGTCTTTAATGTAGGTACATGTTAACTAGTGTCATTAAATGAACCAATTGTTTTTTAATGATTTTGTGTATGAGAAAGAAAAACTTTTTCCAGTTTCACATGTTTGTAATATTATTTGTGCTTTTTATTTTCATACCTACAATAAAGACCAAAACCCCAAGAACTATAGGACTTGATTCTTTTTTTTCAATTAATTTTGTTAAATATTTAGCTTCAAGACCAACTGCACCAGCTAGTGTTGTAGCAATTCCTTTATTTATACATTTTGATATGGTTCCACCTGAATAAATAAATAAATAAATAAATAAATAAATAAAACATCAAAATATTAGACATAAATTCATGAATGAATCAATAAATAATTCTTATCTAATATGATTTTTGATAATTCATTGTTGATCCGCCATTAGAAAGGAATAGAGATAATTTTTCTATTTAGCGACAAAAATAGAAATAATTAACTGCGAATTTTATATTTTTTGTAGGTGTATTTTTTGTAGGTGTACCGAATTAGCAAATAAATATTACAGGAAAAAAAGTATTACCAACAATGAATTCAAAAGTGATATAATTTAATAATAATTGATCTTATTGATATTGAAGGGGTTACAGCTGTATATATAGAGAACTGAAGAATAACTAATTACAGAATAACCCAGATGTATTTAATAATTATATAGGTAGTCTATTATCCCCCCGCAAGCTGATCAGCGGTAACGAGGGGCAGCTTGGAGCAGAGATACTGAAAAGGCTGTAACGGAAGAGGCTTGGTGAGAATATCAGCAAGCTGGTCAGTAGATGGGACATAGTGCGTGGCCATCGTTCCTGCAAGTACCTCATCGCGAACAAAGTGACAGTCGAACCCAACATGCTTCATACGATCATGAAGGACTGGATTTTTGGTAACACAAATAGTGGACTGATTGTCACAATAAATCTGTGGTTTCGTCGGGGGAATGCCAAGTGCATCCGTAAGGTATCGTAACCACATGGCTTCAGCAACACCCGTAGCCATGGCACGATATTCTGCTTCTGTGGAGGAACGGGACACTCGCGTTTGCTTCTTGGTGCACCAGGAAATCAGATTCGGTCCCAGCATAACAATATATCCAGTAGTGGACTTCCGATCATCTTTGTCGTTAGCCCAATCCGAATCAGAAAAAACAGATATATCAAACGAGCCCTTTTGAAATAAAATTCCACAGTGAAGAGTACCTTGAAGATAGCGTAGAATGCGTTTCAAGGCCTGAAAGTGTTGTTCTGTGGGAGCATGCATTGATTGGGAGACTCGATTGACTGTATATTGGATGTCCGGACGAGTAACAGCAAGATAATGAAGTCCACCGACGAGGCTCCGATATAGTGTAGGATCGGCAAAGGGAGTATTCGGCCCTGGGGATTGGCGGACTGCCATGGGAGTGACCGCGGGTTTGCAGTCTGTCATTCCAGCTCGATTTAGAAGTTCAAGGGTATATTTTATCTGATGCATCAATATGGTTCCCGATTTGCGGATGAGTTCGAGGCCAAGAAAGAACTCCAGAGGACCGAGGTCCTTAAGTTTGAAGTCACGATGCATAGCCTCAGTAATTTCAGTGATGAGTGATGACGAGCTGCCTGTAATAACAACATCATCCACATAGATAAGAATGATGACAGTCCCTCGAGAACAGTGAAGGGTGAAGAGGCTGTTGTCATGATGGTAGGTGCGAAAACCAAGACCCTGCAGAAAAGTAGAGAGGCGTGTGTACCAGGCACGCGGGGCCTGTTTCAGGCCATACAGTGATTTGCGAAGCTTGCAAACATAGTGAGGACGGTTGGGATTAACATATCCCGGTGGCTGAACCATATAGATTTCTTCCTCAAGATGACCATGAAGAAAGGCATTGCTGACGTCTAACTGATGAAGCGGCCAATCATAGTGAAGAGCAAGAGACAAGACCAGACGAATAGTCTGTTGCTTAACAACAGGGCTGAAGGTCTCCTTATAATCCACACCATACTCCTGATGATACCCTTTTGCAACCAGACGTGTTTTATAGCGAGAAAGAGATCCATCTGAATTTCGTTTGATGCGAAACACCCATTTGCACCCAATAGACTTTCGGTTACTAGGCAGAGGTACCAAATCCCATGTACGTTGTTCAGTCAGAGCCTGAAATTCCTCATCCATAGCTTGGCACCAGAAACTATTTTTGGAGGCTTGGTTGTAGGTAGTAGGCTCAGTTATGGGATGTGCATCAAAGGGTATTTGAGTGTGGTAGGCTTTGGGTTTGAAGGTACCGGCCTTGGCTCGGGTTGTCATAGGGTGAGTGTTGAGTGGAGGGTGATTAGGAAGGGGTGGTGGAGTTGTATGAAGTGTGGACGGGGGTTGGGTGGGGCTGCCGTGGGAGCTGGGATGTGCAGCGGTGGATGGGGTGGCTGTATGTGTGTTAGGAGTATGATGTAGGGAAGTGGTGGGTTGTGTGGCAGTCGGCTGGGTGTTCGGGTGGGAGGTTTGGGGGTTCGGGTGGGTGGGTGGTTGGTTCGAGTGGCTAGGTGGTTGGTACGGGTGGGTAGTGGTGTAGTGGGGTACCGGGTTAGGTGCCGAGTGAGCCGGAGCATGAGCGTGTGAAAAGGACGGAAATAATGGCACAATGCCAAGTGGATTGGGGGAGTATGGAGTAGAGGAAAGACTTGTGTAAGGAAATTGTTCCTCCACAAAACGAACATGACGGGAAACATATGTTTTCTGAGATACAGGATCGAAACATTTGTAACCTTTGATAGTGGGATGATAGCTTAGAAAGACACAAGGGGTGGACCGAGGTTGAAGTTTATGTTGAGTGTGTGGACGCAACCAGGGATGAACTAGACACCCAAACGGGCGGAGATGGATGTAGTCGGGTGGATGATTGTAGAGACGGGCATATGGAGTGGAGTTGGAGAGAGTGTGAGTGGGCATGCGATTTATGAGGTAGTTGGCAGTAGCAAGGGCATCAACCCAAAAGGAAACAGGTAAGGTGGAATCATGGAGGAGCGCAACAACTGTTTCTATTAGGTGACGGTGTTTGCGCTCAGCAACGCCATTTTGTTCAGGGGTATATGGACATGAAGTGTGATGAAGAGCCCCTAGATTTTGAAGAAAAACACCAAATGCATTGTTGACAAATTCTTTGCCATTGTCACTTCGAAAAATTTTGATTTTGGCATTAAATTGATTTTGAACCATTCGGTCAAAGTTGACAAAAATAGTATAAGCTTCGGATTTAAATTTCAGAGGATAAAGCCAAGTGAATTTACTGTAATCATCAACAAAACAGATATAATAACGAAAACCTTGAACAGAAGGGACTGAGGTTGGACCCCAAACATCAGAATGAATTAATTGAAATGGCGCAGTGGCCTTGTGTTCAGACAGTGAAAAAGGTAAACGACAAGATTTAGACACTGAACAGGACTCGCAATGTAATGTTTCTGAAAAATTAAAACTTAAGGAAGATAAAATGGATTTGGTGATGGCGGATGATGGGTGCCCAAGCCGGCGATGCCAGGTGGACGAGAGAATGGCTTGACTCACAACAGACGGAGACCTGGATGGAAGAGTGTATAGCCCATGCTCACAGCGGCCCGTGTACCGCACCCGGTTCGTGGTATTGTCCACTATCTGAAAATTGGTGTCATTAAAAATGAGGGTGCAGTTATTTTCTTTAGTAAAGCGATAAACAGATAAAAGATTGGATGTGAGGGAAGGGACGTGGTGAAGGGTTGAGAGATGAAATTTACCATTTGGGGTATAGACATACCCAGAGCCGGTGTTTGTGATGGGAAGGGATTGACCATTGCCTACTGTAATAGTTTCTGAGCCATGATACGGATGAGGAGCTTGAAGTTGTGAATAATTCGACGTCACATGGGTGTTAGCACCTGTGTCTAGATACCAATCGCCAGATTGAGCGTTTGTGGACGCATGCATCGCCCTTGATCCTCCGGACTGGCTATTTACATTCTGCGAGTCATCATAACGATACCAGCAATTAGCCGCAGAATGGCCCCGCTTAGCACAAATTTGGCACGTCGGAAGATCTCGTGTGGGTCCCCGCTGGTTTCCTCGTCCCTGTCCGCGGCCTGACTGGAAGCCGTCCCTCGGTGGAGGCCCGCCTCTGCCTTGCTGCCCGGCGTTCCGACGGTCACCGCCGCCGCTGCCTCGCCCTTGGTTACGGCGATCGTCACCGCGACCCCTGGCCGAGCCCCCGCTGCCAGCCGAGTAAAGAGCCGTGACGCCAGGGGTGGAACTGGCTTCTCCGAGCAGTAATTTGTGTTCCATGTCTAGATTCAATTCTTCTGCATTAAGCCATCCAGACAGTTGATTCAGAGTGATTTCGACAGGTGAGAGGCGAATATGCTGTTTGAGAGAGGAATAGCCAGCCGGAAGACCACGTATCACGGCATTCACCACGTCTCGTTCAGGAATAATCTCGTTCACAGCATCTAGGTCAGACAGAATAGAGGCCACATCATCAAGGTATTGAGTCATCGTCTTCGTTCCCTTCCGAAGAGTATGCAATCTGTCACGCAACTGAAAGATATGAGCCGTGGACACAGAGTTGTACCTTGTGGCTAGTGCGTCCCAAAGTGAAGCCGATGTGAGAAAACCCCGGGCGTGTTTGTGCACAGAGGGGCCAATAACTGCGAGAAGGCAGGCTCGGATCTGAGTGTCTACGATCATCCACGGAAGGTAGTCGGGATTTAGGAGCATGACGCCGTCCTTCTCGGCTGTCTCGGGCGGCGGCTTCTCCGCACCGTCAATCCATCCGAGCAGCAAGTTGGCTGCGAGGGCGGTGCGGACGTTAAGTGCCCAGGCCGGGTAGTTGTTGTCAGATAATTTTTCGGGGATGAGGTTGTGGAGATTCCTGAGCAGTAATTTTACTCCAGACGGTAAATTTGACAGAGGATCAACAACCTTGTCCATGGCGCCGACCTACGACGGAGGAGGGAGGCCGTGCGGCGTGGTGTAGACGGTGGCGGCGGCGCACACACGTCGGAAAAGAGGAGAGATTAGGGTTTGGGCGGAAGAAGAAACCCTAGCTTTGATACCATGATATAATTTAATAATAATTGATCTTATTGATATTGAAGGGGTTACAGCTGTATATATAGAGAACTGAAGAATAACTAATTACAGAATAACCCAGATGTATTTAATAATTATATAGGTAGTCTATTAAAAAGTAACCACCACAGTGAGGATAGCCCATATTACTGGTTCATCAAAACTATGAAATAGAGGTTCGTTATAGTAGAACAACGAGACTAAAGTGAGAGCTAATCCCACTTTAAATGCATGCCAGATTTTTCTTGGATCATCTTCACCGATTTGCTTTATGTTCTTAACAATTTTCCCAACTTTCTTCTTAAATTTTCTTGGAATATCTTTGACCTTGCTCCACCATTTGGTAAAGTCACCAATTTTTTCTTGATTTCTTGAATTAATCTCCATATGAAAAAAAAAAAATTGAGACAAATGAAAGGTGTAAAAAGGAAAAAAATGATGGAATGAGAATTGCATAATAGAAGATTCTCATGCACCTCTATTTATAGTTGGAAGTATTTGTACATGAGTATTTGTGAAGGAAAAAAATAAAATAAAAGTCACAAATTCTATTTGTTTTAGCAATTTGATAACAATAATATCTTACCTACTTAATAGTTGAATAAAATAAAAGATGATGGAATTTGACTTGATTAATTCCTTTCTTATAATATATAGGTTCATTACTAAATTTTTCAGAAGAATGACATGATCATGAAAGTCGTAAACTGTATGAGATTAGTTATTTCGGGACTAATAATGTTATTTTTATTCCTTCTTAAAGATGGGATAATTAATTTCAAAATAGCTAATGCTGAAATACTTAATCTCGAGATAATTAGTTTTTCAACCAAATGGCCCCTAAGGTTAGTTTTACTTTGTAGAACTCACAAGTTGTCAATAGGAAGTTGAAATATCATAAGTACTAGTACTCTAATAGCCAAATAAAACAAAATATGATAGAGATACTAGAAAATAATAAAAGTCATTGAATTAGATTTGCAAATTCCTTCCTTGTAACCTTTTTTTTTTTTGGAATCGTAGGAAAACTCACAACCTCTGTCACGATTTTTGTCTTTCAACTGAGCACTTTGTGATAAATTTTTTCACTATATAATGATTCGTAAACCACATAACATATGCAAACCACACTAAAGCAAGCCCCATACGCAAGGGCGCGCGTAGTCAGCCTTTGGCTGGAGGTTCATCTGAACCCCGTATGACGGAAAAAAAAACCATTTATACATTATTAATATTATCTTTTTTATGTATTATTTATAGTAGGTATTGAATCTCCTTCGGTTAGATTTTCTTTAAATATTGAACCCATTAGTTGAAATCCTGACTCCGTCTCTGCTAGCCGACTAGTTCATGACTGAGCGACAGACAGACACTGTATCCTTGTAACATATCGGTTTACTAATTTTTCTTAAGAATGACAAGATTATGAAAGTCGTAGGCCTCGTTCGTAGTAGTACAAATGGTACTTGCTTCTGTTAGAAATCGGGCAGAAATAAAGCAAACCACAAGCAAAAAAAAAAATAAGAACACACAGATTTACGTGAAAATCCTTGCGGAAAAAACCACGGGCAGAGGCAGAGGAGGTTTCAGGAGTACAATGTGGAGCAACGTAATTTCTGAATAATCAAAATCGCCCCACTAATTGTACTTATATAATACGTGCATACAAATAATTCCTAGGCCCAAAAACATAAAGGTTCATACGCTACCATCACAAACCCCATTGAAAACACAAACATGAATCGCACTGCAAAACTTTCTGGACCGAATCAATAAAATTCGGATCACAACTCTAACAGCTTCATTTTAATTATTAAAATCTTGATCAAAAGGAGATTAACATTAATACATAGTAATGCCAGCAAAGATATATAATAGTTTCTCTATGTAGTAGTACACACAAGTTGTCATAGGAGACTGAAATATTACAAGTACTAGTAGAAATTTTGGAGAATAAGACAATCATGAAAGCAGTGGCGGACCTAGGATTTAAAGATCATGAGTGTCCTAGAGATTCAAACATACATATTGGCATCTAAAGATTTAAGGTTTCACTTGTAAATCAAAGCACTCAACTATCATTTTCTAAATCTTAAATCAATTTTTATGCATTTTTTATTAAATTATATCTAATTTGTATCAGATTTAATTATTGTCGAAGCACTACAAAAATACACGTAGATCCGCTCCGCCTAGAAGGGCACTGAAATATCTAAGAGAAGTGATTTGCACGAGGATATTGCAAACTCTCAAAAGTATGGGAAAATCTCCGCAGCTCAGTTGGTCGATTATTTCAATTTTTTCGTTATTGATGAAAGTTCGATTTCCACATTGTAATTCCCTCCTTAACTTCCATTGCCCAATTTTTTTTTAAAAAAAAGTCAGTTTATGATGATCGATGCCCATGCGTATTATGATTAATTTGAATTTAATGTAGGAATTCCTAAGTTTAAAATTCTGAATTTGTCATTATCCAATTGTTTTCACCTACATATTTTTTCATCATAAATCTGTTAGAGTTTATTCTGATTTTCTTAACATATTTGAATTCTACTTTTTTTTTCATAAGAAGCAAAAGTTATTGTACTTAATTTTTATTTTTTTTGCTAACAAAAATATAAAAGATTACAACTCTATAACTATCCTTTTGTAGAAATACTCGTGCATATTTTCGAAGTTTTGAACAAAATAAATTATTTTTTTAAAATTAATTCATCAAAGTAATATGTTTTTTGAAAACTTTACAAAACTAATATACGTGTTGTTGACAGTAACATATTAAGTTTTAAAAAAAAATTAACGGATCAAAATGAACAGCAACATTAAAGTAAAAATTGTTATTGATAATAACGTTTTTGGCTTAAAATGATACCAGCAGTAACGAGACTCTGCTACTTTGCCAAATCAACTCTGCAGAGTCTGATGTGGCAGAATTGCAGAGTCTCGTTACCATTGGTAATGTTTAAAGCCAAAAACATTATTGTCAATAATGATTTCTACTTTAACGTCGTTTTGATCTGTTAATTTTTTAAAACCTAATATGTTACTGTCTATAACGTTTATACTAGTTTTGTAAATTTTTCAACAAACATATTACTTTGGTGAATTAATTTTAGGTCAAACCCCTATACAGACCTCTCAACTTGGCACAATCTTTCACTTTTACACCTCAACTAGCATACGGATGTGCCATTTTGGCACTTTTTTTACAATCAGCTACTGTTCCAAAATGTGTATAATACACAAGTTGATGACATGGCATAAGGGCCAATTAAAAAAAGAAAAGTGGCATTGTTGTGTAAAATAATTATTTAAAATAAATTATAATTAAAAAATCAATAATCTTTTTAAAAATTAGGACATGATATAAAATTATAATAACGGAGTGCAAATAAAGAGACAAGGAAGAAACTTTGTTAATATTTTCACTTCTCAAATTTGTACATAAAGCATGGGTTATTTATAACCCATGCATGAAAACTTATACAATTATCCAAACCAAGAGGTGAGGAATTAGTAAGCACTTTTGTCAATTCAAGATGATGCCAAATGGCAACTTAATTAACACTTGGCATGCCACTAACACTTGGCATGACATCCATTTCATAACACTCCCCCTTGAATGTTCATGTAAAGAGAAATTTACTGAATATGTTTTTGAGTGTTGCCTCATTAAAAACCTTACCAGGAAAAATCCAGTGGGATAAAAACCTTGGTTAAGAAAAAAAAGAGTACAGCGCATATTCTTACTCCCCTGATAAAGACCCAGATTCAACTTATTCAGTATTCGCATTCCAATCATATGTACCATCTTCTCGAAGGTTGAAATTGGTAAAGATTTGGTGAACAAATCTGATGGATTGTCACTGGAGCGGATCTTTTGCACATCAATATCACCATTCTTCTGGAGATCGTGTGTGAAGAATACTTTGGCGAAATGTGCTTCGTTCTATATCCCTTTATAAAGCCTCCTTTTAATTGAGCTATGCTTGCTGCATTGTCTTTAAATATGACTGTGGGTACCTTGATATCGAGCTTTAGGCCACATCTCTCTTTAATAAAATGGATCACTGATCTCAGCCATACACATTCTCTACTTGCTTCATGGATAGCAATTATCTCAGCATGATTTGAAGAAGTAGCAACAATAAACTATTTTGTTGATCGCCATGATATTGCAGTACCTCCGTATGTAAACACATAGCCTGTTTGAGATCGTGATTTATGTGGGTCAGATAAATAACCAGCATCTGCATGACCAACAAGATCTGGACTAGCTTTGTTAGTATAAAACAAACTCATATCAATAGTCCCTTTTAGGTGCCTCAATATATTCTTAACTCCATTCCAGTGTCTTCGCATAGGAGAAGAACTATACCTCGCTAGTAAATTAACAGAAAATACTATATCCGGTCTTGTTGCATTAGCGAGGTACATAAGTGCACCAATAGCACTGAGATATGGTACTTCAGGACCAAGAATCTCTTCACCCTCTTTCAAAGGTCGGAATGAATTTTTACTCACTTTTAGTGATCGAACAATCATTGAAGTACTTAATGGATATGCTTTGTCCATGTAAAATCGTTTCAAAACCTTCTGGGTATAGGCAGTTTGGTGGATGAAGACTCCGTCTGCTAAATGTTCAATTTGCAGACCAAGACAAAGTTTTGTCTTTCCAAGATCTTTCATTTTGAATTCTTTCTTTAGATATTCAATTGCCCTTTGGACCTCTTCTAGAGTCCCAATGAGATTTATATTATCCACATAAATAACGAGTACAATAAACCTTGACGTTGCTTTCTTAATGAAAATACAAGGACAAATGACATCATTTATGTAACCTTCGTTTTTCAAGTACTCACTTAGACGATTATACCACGTACGTCCTGATTGTTTTAGACCATATAAAGATCTTTGTAATCTGATTGAATATAATTCCCGAGACTTTGAACTATATGCTTCAGGCATCTTTAATCCTTCTGAGATTTTTATGTAAATATCATTATCAAGTGAACCATAAAGATAAGCTGTAACCATATCCATTAGATGAATTTCAAGATTTTCTTGTACACCGGATCTTTGAGAGAATCCTTGTGCAACAACGCATGTCTTGTATCTTACAAATTCATTTTTCGCATTTTTTTTACGTACGAAGATTCATTTATATCCGACTGGTTTTACACCATCTGGGATTTGGACTACAGGTCCAAAAACCTACGGTTTAGCAAGTGAGTTTAATTCTAATGGAATCTCTTCTTGCCATTTTGGCCAATCTTTTCTTCATCGACATTCTTCGACAGATAGAGGTTAAAGGTGCTCATTGTCTTGCATGATATTTAGTGCAACATTATATGCAAAAACATTATCCACCGTAATTTTCGATCGATCTAAATTTACTTCATCACTAGTAGAACTAATTGAAAGGTCTTCATTCACTTGAGTCTCGGGTTCACTGATTTCTTCTGGAATATTAGGGTTAATTAGATTTTGAGTCTCTTCAGGAGAATCTTTTATAATATCTTTATCATTTTTCGCGCTTCTTTTTCTAGGATTTTTATCTTTTGAACCCAAAGGCCTACCACGCTTCAGGCGTGTTTGGGATTCAGAAGTTATTACATTAGAAGATGGTTCTTTTGGAACTTCAATTCGCACAGGCACATTCGCTGTAGGGATATGTGACTAGGGATATATGATTTGGTTATCTTTTTCAAATCAGTAAATGCATCTGATATTTGATTTGCCAATTTTTGTAAGTGAATGATCTTCTGGATCTCATTTTCACATATGGGGGTACGTGGATCAAAATGTGATAATGATGAAACTTTCCAAGCAATTTCTCTTCTAAGTTCATGTTTCTCTCCCCCTAATTTTGGAAAATTTATTTCATTAAATTGACAATCTGTAAATCGAGCAGTAAATAAATCTCCCATCAATGGTTCAAGGTAGCGAATTATAGAGGATGACTCAAACCCAACATATATTCCTAACCTTCTTTGGGGGGCCATCTTAGTACGCTGAGGTAGTGCAACTGGCACATATACAGCATATCCAAAAATTTGTAGATGAAAAATATTTGGCTCATGACCCAGGATCAATTGTAACGGAGAGTACTGATTATAATGTGTTGGTCTGAGACGAACAAGTGATGTTGCATGTAAGATAGCATGACCCCAAACAGTAGTGGCCAATTTCGTTTTCATAAGCAGTGATCTTGCTATCAATTGTAGGCGCTTAATAAATGACTCAGCAAAGCCATTTTGAGTATGAACATAAGCAACTGCATGTTCAACTCCTATTCCAACTGACATACAATAATCATCAAAAAATTGGAATGTAAATTCTCCAGCATTATCAAGGCGAATGGCTTTAATGGGATAATCTGAGAATTGTGCCCTTAATCGTATTATTTGTGCTAATAATTTTGCAAATGTCGGGTTTCAAGATGACAAGAGGCACACATGTGACCATCTTGAAGATGCGTCTATTAGGACCATAAAATATCTAAATGTCCTACTAGGTGGGTGAATAGACCCACAAATATCCCCATGTATACGTTCTAGAAACAGAGAGGATTCGACGCTAACTTTCAGTGATGATGGCCTAGTTATCAGTTTGCTTTGATAACAAGTAGCACATGAAAATTCATCAGTTGTAAGAATCTTCAGGTTCTTTAACGGATGCACTTTTGAATTTTCAATGATTCGTCTCATCATTATTGAGCCAAGATGGCCTATTCGATCATGTCATAGCACAAACGTATTTAGATCAATAAACTTCTGGTTTACGATAGAGTGTGCTTCAACTGTACTAATTTCGACATAGTATAAGCCGGAAGACAAAGTTGGTAATTTCTCCAACACTTTCTTTTGACCTGAGGCATTCTTGGTAATGCCAAGATATTCGACATTCATTTCATTTATTATCTCAATATGATATCCATTTCAGCGGATATCTTTAAAACTCAATAAGTTTCTTGGGGATTTAGAAGACAACAATGCATCTTCTATAACTAATTTTGTCCCCTTAGGCAGAAATATAGTAGCTCTTCTAGAGCCTTCAATTAATTTTGAATTGTCAGATATAGTTGTAATATTTGTTTTTCTTCTAAGTAAGTGGAAAAAGTATTTTTCATCTTTAAATATTGCATGCTTGTCCCACTATCAATTACATAAATATCATCACGATCGATTATTAATCCAAATAAAATTTGAGGAGTATCCATATTCTTCAAAATTAAAATATAAATAAAGTAAATATTACAGCATTACTAGCATATAATCGTATTTACAAACTTTAATTATTTATACGACTAGTAAGATACTAATAACAAAAATGTAAACTAGTACAACTTAAATAGAAAAGTAACATAATCAGACTATTTCATAATTATCATCGACAGGATGATTTACATGTTCTTCAGGAACTACAAAGAAATCTGAAACTTCCAAGTCCATGAGCTCAAC
This sequence comes from Capsicum baccatum var. pendulum, assembly GCA_030864225.1. Taxonomy (NCBI): domain Eukaryota; kingdom Viridiplantae; phylum Streptophyta; class Magnoliopsida; order Solanales; family Solanaceae; genus Capsicum; species Capsicum baccatum. The sequence goes on from CM061550.1 coordinate 275,751,163, forward strand.
ATTATCTTCAAAGAGGAAGTTTTCCTCAACATCATTTTTTGCTTTCTTAAGGGATGCCTAATAGAGTTTTACCAGATGCTTTGGAGTACGACAGGTACGCGACCAGTGTCTCTTTCCTCCACATCAATTACATTTACTTTCAGAGTTCGTCCTTGACGCTTTTTTAGGAGCTTCTCCCTTCTTTTTGCACTGCTGGTGCTGAGGGTTATCGTTAATTGCAAGGCGATCACCCTGATTAAAATACCTTCCACGACTACGAATGGGGTCAGGACTTCTTTCACGCCTAATTGGGAAAAAATTTACAGCATTCACTTTTGAGAATGGAGAAGTACCAGCAGGTCGACTTTCATGATTTCTTATTAAAAGATCATTATGTTGTTCAGCAACAAGATAAGAAATCAATTCAGAATATTTTTTAAATCTCATTTCTCGGTACTGCTGCTGCAGGAGCATTGTCGAGGCGAAAAAAGTAGAAAATATTTTTTCTAATATGTCGTAATCTGTGATATCTTCCCCGCATAAATTAAATTGTAATTTAATTCAAAACATCGCAGAATTATAATCAGTTATATTCATAAAATCTTGTAACCTCAGATGGGTCCATTCATTACGAGCTTGTGGAAGAATGAACATCTTTAGGTGGTCGTATATTTCTTTTAAATTGTTCCACAATATAAGGGGATCTTTAATCGTGAGGTATTCCATTTTTAAATCTTCGTCAAGATGATGACGAACAAATATCATGGCCTTGGCCTTATCTTGATTTGATGTCTTATTGTCATTTTTTATGATGTCTGTCAGATCCATTACATTTAAATGTATTTCGGCATCTAGTGCCTAGGACTTATAAGTTTTGTTCGGTATATCTAGAACATTAAATTCGCATTTGAAAATATTAGACATTATTTAAGAAAATTAAATACTAACTTTTAAATATTGTTAAAAAGTTTTTACAAAAACTCATGTTGATAATATAATATAAAATTATAATAACAGAGTGTAAATAAAAAGATAAGGAAGAAACTTCGTTAATATTTTTCACTACTCAAATTTGTACATAAAGCATGGGTTATTTATAACCCAATAACCCATGCATGCAAACTTATACAATTATCCAAACCAAGAGGTGAGGAATTAGTAAGCACTTTTGTCAATTCAAGATGATGCCAAATAGCAACTTAATTAACACTTGGCATGACACCCATTTCATAACAGGAAATTTCCTATTAGTACTTATAAGAATTTGGCCTCCTAGCTATTGCAACTTGTGTGAAACTATAATTGTTAATTTTTAGTAATAGTTCTACAAACGAATGGATTGGATCTATTTGAAAAATGGAAAGATTTATATAAATTATATGTTTCGTCATCACTTTGTGAAAAAATATTAGGTATGGATAAATTACATAAAACCACAAACTTAAGAGATCATATTATTCAAAATCCCTTGTCTTTTAAATAATTACTTAAAATCTCGAATTATCTATTTTACTCTTGATACATATCAATAAAACCCCATATTCTATTTTTATTCCACCATTAACTCAGGCAAGTTATTTTTTTTCAAAGATTCCCTTTCCTAAAATCTCTCCCAAATTATCATTAGTTAAAACATCTTCCATCTCCAAACCGATTTTTTTTTCAAAGATTTACTTCCTTAAAATCTCTCTCAAATTATCGTCAGTTAAAATATCGTCCATCTCCATTACTCCGTCCTCTTCAAATCGCTAATGTACTACATTAAATTATAAATTTTTTCAGTTATTTCAAAAAGGTGAGTTAATTGTTTAAATGGATTTTAAGTTCGTATTTAACAACGCAGATCATTATTCTTATATGCTTTAATCTTTGTTGTGTTAATTTTTTTTATTTTCAATGGCTAATGAAGATTCACCCTCATTTAGTTTGAAAATTTCCCAACTTGAAACAGAAAGTGGTGTTCCTGCATATCATCAAATTATGGGTTTTACTCCGGATAACTTTAAGCAGATTTCTAATTTTTCACTGAATCAAGTATGAAATTCGTCGGTGATACATATAGGTGATACATATTTTTTTGTTAATCCGCTTGATACATATATACAAATATTATTTTTCTGGATACATTTTCAAGTGTAGCGGTGATTCATATGAATGAACATTTATTGACAGTGTATGAGTGATAAATTTTACTGTTAGATTATTGGTGATACATTTTATTGACAATGTATGAGTGATACATTTGCGGTCGGATTACTAGTGATACATATGTCCTAATTGTTTCTATATCTATTATATTTTTTGATTCATTTATAAATGGGTGATGCATTTAACATATGAATAAATGAATCATCTTTTAAACTGTGATGTTATCACTAATATATCAGATATATCAAAATGTCTTAAAAATGACTCAGGCACTACTAATATGAATAACATAACATTCATAAATGTATAACAAGTATCATATAACATTCACAATTATATAAAACATAAATATATTTTTTTAAAAAAGTAATTAATTAATGAGTTTAAAACATAGCATATATATATATCACATTTATTTCAACTATAAAAATGTATCACTAATACAACAGATACCCTCTTAAAATTAATGCAGATAATATTAATATGAATCACATAACTTTCATAAACGTTTAACATGAATCATCAAGTTTAATATGTATCAACTGCAAACAATTACTTTGAAAGTATCAGAATCAAACATACATGAAGTCTTGAATAGCCAACTACTTTCAGGAGATTTACACATCAAAACATAACTGAAAAATCTCTATTATACTATTATTAAATGTATCACATATATTCTAAATGAATCTCTCACAACTTTTACACTAACTCTCACTTTTTAAATATGAATCAGAAATTTCAAACTTCAACTTATATGTCAAGTATGCTAAATGTATCATATATATTAATATCTAATTCTGGAAAAAAAAAATCATAAAATACAGCCAAATGTATCACACAGATTTCAGATGTATCACATAGTAATCCTCATCTCCCAACTTTTCAAAAGACAATTCTACTATTTTGGAGTACTATGCATCAATGTCATCAGTCAGGGCTCAGGAGATAGAAAATAAATCATTGACATCAATCATCTACAAGGAACAAATTGATGTTAACAAATTGATGTTATAGATGGCTCATGCTTTTTGTGGCACGTCAAATGCCACACCAAGATCAACCTCCCTAACTTCAGCTACTTCAATGAAAGGCAAACAAAGTTGTACGAGTGTGTTGTTGCCCCTTCAACTCATGAATGTTTTGATAATTATCCTGAAGATGATTACTTTTGCACCGTCTTCCTCTTCTTCATGAAAGAATCTTATTATCTAATTTGCGATCACCCTTGTTTACAAAATGAGTAAAGGTAAAACTTTACGATGATAGCTTGTTGCTCGATGTTGTCTCATTTGTAACGATGAGAAAATATGTACTCTGTTCAGGAATGAGAAATAATGCATAATACAAATGGTCCCCAAATTAAGTACTTGTCTGTCTCCTGTCACTGAAAACTAAACACTAAAAAATCGCAAAAACACAGATATGATTGCCATTTAAAATAATCAGAAAATTGTAGACGGAAGAAGGGAGAAATTTTGTTATTTTTGAAATTTAAAAGTTGGAGACGGGAGAAGGAAGAAACTCAATTTGACTAGATTATTCACTTGAAATTTGAAAATTGATTGGGGGTATTGCTGATTTTGTGAATGTCATAATTCACTATGTAACTGATTGTGCGTAATCTGCTCCACAAAATAAAAGAGAATCTGTTACTTCCTTAAATAAATAACAATTCTGTTTTAAATGTATCACAACCTATATGTATCGCAGTATAATAGATGTATCACAAATTTAAAAATCCGGGATATGATGCAATTTAACAAATTATTGAGATAAAGTATTAATAACACTTAAACATTCAGGAATTTATGTAAGTTACCTTCCAAAAAGATTTTCGAACCACCCTACGAATGAGTAATCCAAAATTTGATTATTTAATCTTGCATCATTTTGTTATGCAGTGATTATACTGCATAAATTATTTCTTTTTGAATATTTAGATTGTTATATCAGAAATTAACATACAGTATAATTGTAAAATCAAATATTTGTTAGTCAAAGGCAGGTATATAGTTGGTGCAAATTCATCATTTCAGTACTCTAATACATGTATTACTAATTTAAGTAAGGTAAAAAAGACATTATACTAAGATCAAAATTACGCTTTATATAAGGATCAAAATTACTTCTCATGCGAAAATCCTGGTTCCGGAACTGTTACCCGCTAACGAGTTACAAGTATCCAGGTTACATCACATTCACACCTATGGTACATACTAATACTAAAAATTCATATACAGGTCATTAACGCATACATCTACCAGAAGGGTGGCCTTGGTGTGACTGGTAAAGTTGTTGTCATGTGATTAGGAGGTTACGGTTCAAGTCGTGGAAAAAGCTTTTTATGGAGAAATGCAGGGTAAGGCCGCGTACAGTAGAGCCTTGTAGTCTGGCCCTTTCCCCAACCCCACCATAGCACGCAAGGTATACATCTACCACTACCAGCCATAAATTGGGCTCTCTACCTGAGGAGGTAAGAGACGGAGATCTTCGCAATGCTGCTTGTCATAATCTCGTGTTCCTGGTATTGCACCCGAACACAGCCTCAAGAGCTCATTACCCGTGAGACAATAATGCGCAAATGCCAAACTGCCATCAACCATCCCTCCCAGATTTGGCATGGAAACCGATTTTCCCATGCCCTCCCGGCTTCTTCTCTTGTCACCGCCGGTTTCACTAGTCAAAAGCTTATCAAGGTCGGAATATTCCATGAATCGCTGTGTTGCTGCTTCCCACGAAAGCTTATATTGTTCCTCGGGAGTGAGAGGCTGAGGCTCACTGGACATTGCTTCTTTAACCTTTGCGACAAAGTCTTCAGATGTCTTATAAGTCAAGCAGTTGGGAAATGCCTGGAAAAACTCATTAGACGGGTGATCTGCACAAACTACAAATTTCCCCATAGCGAGCGCCTCAGCTGTGGCTGTACAGAGTACATCACTGATACTAGGATTTATGAAGACTTTATAACTGCCAAGCAAAAATATATCGGTCAAGAAAGGTGTACAAGACGGAAGTACATTTTTAAGCAAGTGACTAACAGCGTACCAAACAAACTGCAGAAAAAAAAAAATCACCCTCTTTCAAATTCAGTAAAGAACCAAAAGAAATGCTCTCAAGTCGAAGAAAAAGACTATGCATGCATGTGTAAAGTATAGGTAGCACCTATGTTCTATCTAAACTTCGAAGTTTCAAAGAAGCTTTATAGTATTTACGTATACCAGCATTTTCGCATAAAAAAAGGGATTCAATTGAAGGGTTCATACCTATGAAGAGAATCATCGGCATGGTCTCTGCCTTTCATGAAGTTGACATTCAAATTTAACGTCCCAGCTGTTGTCTGCACTTCATGAGCATCTTCCCCGTTGCCAAACACGTCCATATTAAAACCATCAAGGTCACTTTTGTGCTTTGCTAACAGGTCTATCAACTCCCTGTAGCCTTTCGCCCAAACCATTTTTCCTAAGAAGTATGCACCTTTAGAGAAAACTTGCTGACCACTTTGTCTTTCTGCAGCCATTTTTTCTCCAATTTTCAGAAACTTCGGGTTTACACCATGAACATTGCAGACCACAGACCTGGGTAAATCCTGTGTAGCAGCAGAGAGGCGAAGCACCTAAACATGAAAATTAGCATTTCCATCAGAACCAGGATAAAATAATTAGACGTGATAAACACATTTCGAAGTGCTAACCACATCTTTTGGTCAGTAAAGAATTTAATCAACTTCTTTTCCTACCCTCACTTTAGAGGACTCGATCGATATGTAAAAAATATTACCTTGTCGCAATGCGCTCTAGTGACCCAATTATTTATGTGTTTCACAAGGAAAGCTTGAAGAGCCCCATTCTTCTCTCTTTTGATATATTCCAAATAATTCGTGTGAACAATACCAACAACATGGTTAAACTTATCAGTCCAACGTTTGCCATGGTGGTACCAATTTAGATGTTCTGGCTCCTCTAAGATTGCAATATCCGCATCCCTTGATGGGATAAACTGAGAAGTATCTCCAGCTGGTATTATACTTCGCCTTTCCTTGGAGAACTGGAGAGGAAAACAAAGTGTCAAACAATCATTCACAGCAATTAGGTAGCACCTTTTTGTTTTACTGAATAAATATCATTTAGTTCACATGGAATACCTTTCCAGGATAAAACGAGATCTTGAAATCGGTCTTGAATCCGACTCTTTCTTCAAGCCAATTCCGTATGTAGAGCTCCTGCTCTTCTGGTGAAGTAAATGTAAGATTGTTTGGATAAACTAGTTCTTGGTCAGATTTACATAGCCATGGAACCAAGAGTGTAACATTCTGCTTTTCAGACTTAGCCAAATAAGCCGCTCGGAAGAGAGGATTGACAGCTGTTCCTGTCATCCAAGGAAGGCTAGCCGTTGTGACTATGGCTACGTGTCTTTTACCATCTGATACGTTCTGCCTTGTAGAATCACTCCAGAAACCACCTTCATAATGATGACCAGTACTCTGCAGTACACTGGCAATTCGTAGATCTAGTTCATCATTTATATTATCACTTTCGATCAGGGAAGAGTCTCCTTCAGGTAAGGAACGTAACAGAAGTTTGTTCCGACGTTTGCTGCATAAACTCTCTACAATCTTATCGGAGATATCTATAGTGAAATAGAGGAAACAGCATATGCTTTTAGTGGATGAAACATATTGATTTCAAATAGTATCAAACCAATTTTAGTGGCTACAATCAACAAAATGCACATGTTCCAATGAAATAAAAAAGAAGCAAATTATGCTAAAACGAAGCACATGGAATCTCAAACCAGAATCATCAATAGCATCGACATCGCAGAGACCTCCAATATTCACATTTTGTTCTAGTGAAGCATTTCTAGATCAACAGATCAAAACCAAATGGGATAAATCTAGCAACAACAACAACATACCCAGATTAATCCCACAAAGAGGAGTTTGGGGATGGTAGATTGTGTAGAGAGGTTGTTTCCGATAGACTCTCGGCTCAAGGAGAATATAGTCCAAAGCTTTCCAGAAATAGAAAAACCCGAACTACAAGAAATAACAGATAGTAACAAAAATAGCAGTTTACAGGACAGTAACTACAACTAGATAATATGGAGGTCAAACTACAAAAAAACAACAAATAATAACATAAACCGAAGGACAATCAATCTAGCAGGTTGTCACAAATTAAAATGATAGTAGCCAAGAAACAACAAATAATAACATAAACCGAAGGACAATCAATCTAGCAGGTTGTCACAAATTAATATGATAGTAGCAAATGTAAAGAGAGAATAGTGCAAGTAGAACAATCCAGAGAAACACAAACTCAGACAACCAACAAGTTTACAGAGGTGACACCCGTTTGACACACTTACCTCTTCTTATGCCAATTTGATCCAAAAATGGGCTCGACTGTCTAACCAAATATGCTAACAACTCTGGCACATCCAGTGGCGGAACTCCCTGTGTAGACGAAGATCATGTAAGGGAAACAGAAGGTCATCAGTAATTTAGTCTGACTAAATTTTTGGTCTTTTAAAGATGAGCTTCATCATTGTTTAAAGATGAGCTTCATCATTGTTTAAAGATGAGCTTCATCATTGTTTAAGTTTACCAATAGCTTAAACCTCAGACAATTTCTAGTTAAACATATTAATATGTCCACTTCCCGGAAAAGATGTATATACAAAGACAGCTCCAGTTGACATGTAGTCGCTACTTCAATTTGTGTACGATCTGGCTATCCTAATTTACAATAAAAGGTAAATAATGGTCTGTTTATAAGGTTGTGCTTCCTTCCCTATTCCTCTATCCAATTTGTTATATCAAACTTCCAGGGAGACTATGAAGCGAAATAGGAAATGAGAGAACACGGAAGAGAAATCATTTCTCCTATCTGAGTTTTCCTCTTCAAATTTCCATCATTCCATTGTTATTATAACCCCAAAAATAAAGGGAAATGATTTCCGCACATCTTCTATTCCTTACTTCCCTTCCGATCCTTGACTGACTAAGCAAAACATTATTTGCACGATACAGTTGTTGAAAAACTCAAACACATCCAAAACCTTGCAATTACAACTTCCTGAAATGTTAAAGTAAGACACCAACCTTCATCTCCTCTGGCTCCTTGCAAATTGATTTCTGGAAAATCATTAAACAAACACAAACAGCAGATTATCATGTGAATCAGATCAAATTATAATACGAAAAGGGAAGTCATGATAAGAAGCAAGTCACTTGATGTTGAAAGAAAAGAGCTAAAAGATTGTGAGGGCCATTATTCTGGCAAGTTACACACCAAGCTTCCCCTTCATTGGGACCCAAACTTATCATGCACTTTTGCATGAAGTAATGATAAAGCAAAAATATCTTGTATATAGAGCTCATCAAGCACTATCTTACAAATAAAAAAACTCATTCATTGGACACTTAACCATGATCCAAAAGAAAGTTTAGAAGGATATTGACATAAATATGCTATGATCTACAAACAAAGCAAAATCACCATTCGGGCACACAAATGCACAAGAATGAAGATATCAAAAATGAGAGATTTCCTACCACCAATGAAATAGTGTTGAGGCTCCAGATATAGTGAAGACATAGTGATTGAAAAAAACTTCAACCTGGATGATGATGAATCAGTGCAAATGTCTGTTTTACATAATATGAGAGGTATTAGAAGTCCTTTCATATTGAATGCTTGTTTTTGGGAAAGGTGAAGTAACCAAAAAATGAGAATGAAGTTGAAACCACAAACTATTCTTGGCAAAACATTATCAAATATCGCAGACACCAGCTCATAAACACAAGTCCAAAACAGATGCATTCATCAAAGCCAAACACCTGCAATGATTTAAAATTTCACGATCTACAAAGTTAACACCAAAAGAAAAGGGAATTTTACTATTTTTTTTAACTACAATAAAGAGTATTATAAGATGCATCTCGATTTTGATTAAATAGAATAGATGACTCCAGCCATTTACATATTCATCTGGATTCACTTCATAAAAAGCAAAGTCCAATAAGGAACATTTTAGTCTTACCAAAATCTCTACAAGCAAAATCACTATGCTATTTATGCTTTCTGTCAATAAATGAGAAATCTGCAGAAACAACCAATAAGGGCTCGGTTGGTTTTTGATATAGAACTCTGCATTATTTATACAGTGTTTGTAGTTCATTATAAAACTCCCTTCTTTTTTCTTAGATTTGGTATAAACCTATATATTACTAACAGAACTTTTGGTTTCTAGTGTGAAGTTTGTACAACTAATAGTACATAATTTTATTTTTCACTTTATATGGGATTGGAATTGGAATGATAATATGTGTATTAGCAATACCAGGATAAAACTAAATCTTGACTTTAGTACCGCAATCAAGCCATAACATCTTCTGGAAAATTATTGACTGCATAAAGATACATGTATCATTATTCATCACACAATATTCATTATTTTATAGTTCCAACATAGCTAGTCCGTGAAGCAAATGGCCACTACCTAGTTAGACTTTATTTTAATAGTTTAGCTTCCTAGTAATATAGTATAGAATTAGCAGCCTGTACTAAATTTTTAGCGCTTGGCTGAAAAAAAGTCATAACTTGAGTCGTGAAAAATAAAACCGTTTTTTGTTAACTCCTTTTGCTTGGGCTGTTTTTGCAAAAGAAAAAGGTAACTTTTCTTGAAAATTTCCAATCAACAACACAACCAGTGAAATCCCACAAGTGGGATATGAGGAGGATAGAGTGTATGCAGACCCTAAACCTACCTCATGGAGGTAGACAAGCTGTTACCGGAGGACCCTAGGCTTGAGTACAGCAAATCAAAATAGGCATGAAAAAGAAAAACGACTGTGAAGAAAACATAGCAACTGATAAAGAAACAGTAAAAACAACAAAACAGTGCAATGACCGAAACACCATAAACAACATCAAACCACCATCGAACCACCATAAACAAGAATAAGGTTAATACTATGTCAGACACCATCAAACCACCATCGAAAAGCAAGACAACACCCCACAACCTACTAGCCTTCTATCCTAATCCACGACCTCCAAACCCTCCTCTCTAAGGACATATCCTCATTAAGCTGAAGCTGTGTCTTGTCCTTGAAAGTTTGCAATCAAAAAGGAAAAAAAATCTTGAAAGCTTCCAATAAAAGGAAGTAATCTACAAATGCAGCTCAAGCAAACAAAGTTGCAAAGTCAAAGAATAGAATTTGGGCAAAACTGAATTTTTCAACAAAGGCCCCTCTTCACAAAACATTAATGAATTCTTAGCAGTATATTAAATTGAATACTATTGAATAAATTAATAAACTAAACTACTACTACTACAACAATATATCCGGTGTAGTCCACAAAGTAGAATCTGGAGAGAAAGAGTGCATGCAGACTTTACCTAACAGTTCAAAGCAGACCAAAGGAAAAGATTAGACGAAAGTGAAAGTATAACAAAGCATTCTGAGTAGTAACTACAGCAAAATAATACGATAACTGAAGTACAAGAAACAGCAGATAACAAACTAAACTACTACAACAACAACATCATATCCAGTGTAGTCCCACAAAGTAGGATCTGGAGAGATATTATGTATGCAGACTTTACCTAACAATTCAAAGAGCCCAAAGAAAGAGAATAAACGGACTTTACCTAACAATTCAAAGAGCCCAAAGAAAGAGAATAAACGGAAGTGAAAGCATAATTAAGCATTCTGAACAGTAGCTATAGAAAAATAATACGACAATTTGTAGTACAAGAAACAGCAGATAACAAACTAAACTAATAGTCTACTACTACAACAACAACATATCCAGTAGTCTCACAAAGTGTCATCTAGGAAGGATATAGTCTACGCGGACTTTACCTAACAGTCCAAAGTAGCACAGGAAAAAAATAAACGAAAGAAAAGCATAACTATAGAAAAAAAAGGCATCCCGGTGCACTAAAACTCCCGCTATGTGTAGGGTCTGGGAAAGGGTTCCACCACAAGGGTGTATTGTGCGCAGCCTTACCTTGCATTTCTGCCAGAGGCTATTTCCAAGGCTTGATAGTAACTTTACCAATTACTCCAACACTCCCCTTCTAAGCATTTTAAACAGTAACTACAATAAAATAACTGTGACCTCCTGATCACAAGGCAGCAACTTTATCAGTTACTCCAAGGCTCCCCTTCTAAGAATTCTAAACAGTAACTACAACAAAATTATAAGATAATTGAAGTACAAGAAACAACAGATAATAAACTAAACTAACACTACATTTAGCAATCAAAATATTATAATAATGAACAAAAAAACAACTTACCAAGCTCGATTTCACCTTCTCAACAAACTCACTCTTCTTAATCCCTTCAAAAATTTCCACCGGATTCGACGAATTCGGACTCTTAACCTCTACTTCCATCTCCCTTAACCTATCCCTAAACGCCTTAATTGGTTCCCAATTCAATTCCCCAAATTGCCCTTCCTCCTCCTCCTCCATTCCCTTTTCCCTCACAATTCCATTCCTCATACCCGACAAATCAATTCGGAGCTTCCCTTTCCCTTTCGGAGCCCATTTAAAATCCGGTGACGAATATACCCTTCGTATTTCCGATAATTTCGGACGAAGCTTCTCGATTTCTGTAGTGGCAGTGGCTGTAATTTTTGGGACAAAATTCTCAAACTCTTTGGCGCGATTTTTAATCAGCTGTAAATCAGCGTCTGCTGATGAACGTACTTCTTCCCATCCTTTAGTTATCAACGAGAGCGCTTTCTCCGCCGTCATTGAAGACGCCGACGATGTCGTTTTCGTCTCCGGCGGCTTGAAATTCATCGTTTTTTTTTTTGCTAGGGTTTTTGGGATTTTGCTGGAAATTTTTGATGAAGAAGAAAAATGGGTGGTTGAAAAAATTAACGGCTATTGATGCTTCTGCAATGGTGGGATGACACGTAGGATTGATTTGATATTGATAGATTTAGCGGGAGATGAAGTGGATGGATGGAAATTGATGACGTGGACTTGTGGATTGTGAATGGGCCCAAGTCTGAACTAGTTGGGTGTGCGATTTGTGAACCGAATTTAAATTTTAAACCTTGTAAAGGGCTAGTGCGTATGGGTGTGTCAAAACTGATGGATCGAAGTGCTTTGGTGTATCATTGTTAGTAATCGTAGGGCTTTATATATAGTTTAGAGCTTCTAGTTAGGATGTTTTGGGTGAGGTGTGTTTTCGATTAGATAGTGTATAGTAGTACAGTACTACTTTGTGGGTGTCTTATTTCGTGTTTTATTACGACATTGTTTACTGTCTCTTTGGCCTGAGCCGGGATTTATCGAAAATAGTCTCTCCACTTATTCGGAGGTAGGAGTACGTTTGTAATAGCAGGGAAGAGTGTTATGTTTTTATTTGTACCTACAGTGTCTTGGGGCCTCGTATTCGTGGTGTTTGTCTATATTTTCGTATAGTTAGTTTACAATGTTACTTTGTGGGTGTTTTGTTTCTTTTACTATATGGCAGTGTGATATCTCTTTTTTGTTGGTAGCTTTTATGATTTTTGTTTGATCACATTTGTTATCTGTCCTGAGTCGAACGCCTATCGAAAATAGTATCTCTACTTCAGATGAGTTAGTGGTATGGACCGATACACTTTACTCTCCCCAGACCGGACTTTGTGGAAATGCACTGGTATGTTGTTGTTGTACTTTGAAAAATTAGTTAAATATACCTCTCATCATACTTTAGGGTCAAATTTACCCCGATGTCATATTTTGGACCCAAATTTATTCCTCTACTTTAAAAAATTGATTAAATATATTTTTCATCATACTTTGGGGTCAAATTTATCTTCGATGTCACACTTTGGGATCAAATTTATTCTCGTTGTTAAGAAATTTTTCACATGTACCTCTCACTTAATATAAAACTCCAAATCAACATTAATGCGTCATTTTTAAAAAAATAAAACACACTCTAATCTAACTCGTCTTATCCGACTCTAGCCACAAAAAAAGACACAAATAAATATACCCCCTCAGTTCTACTGATCAAATTTTTCCAACGAGATTAAGCCACTGAATATTTCTCAATGCATAACTCTTGAAAATTGAATATGCATCGGTGTTAACACAAACAAATATAATTCTTCCTCAGTTCATGAATCTGCATCAGTGCAGAACTAATGAAAATTGTCACTTAGCGGTCTAAGTACAACAGATTAGGCCCGCTAGATATTTCTCTAAATGATTGAGTTATGATGTCTCCATATGTGTCAATCGTGATATCTCTTTCATTCTTATGTTTTTATATATAATTTGGATCAACATTATTTTTTCGCTATGTCCTGATTCTAGAAGCTAGATGTACATAGAATTGTATATCAAATTTCGAAATTTAAACACAATTGAACCATGAACAAAGTTTGTAATAAACATTTTCTCTAGTTTCATGCTTATGCATTATTTCATTCCATTTTACATTTGCTCGTTTATAAACAACCTACCAGTATTACAAGTCGAAAAAAAAGTATATTTATTCATTGAGAAATTTCAATCAACGAAATTGAGGGAACGATATATTTATTTGTATATTTTTTGTGGGCCGAATCAGGCGAATTAAATTAGGGTGTGTTTTATTTTAAAAAATGAATCATGTAACTTTGATTTAGTTTTTTCTGTTAAAGAAAAAGTACATCTGAAAAACTTCTTAACAACAAGAGTAAATCTGACCCCAAAGTATGACATCAAAGATAAATTTAGCTCTAAAGTAAGTGTATATTTAGTCAATTTTCCAAAGTAGAGAGGGTAAATGTGACCCCAAAGTATGACAACAGTGGTAAATTTAACCTCAAATTATGATAAATAATATATTTAGCCAATTTTTTAAATTAAAGAGATAAATTTGATCCTTTTCCTTTTTTTAAAACTCTCTTTCAGCCTCACCATCCAATCTCGACTAGAGTATCTAATTTCAACTATTGACCTAAAATCCTACCCAATCTCCTAACTTGGCTCCCGATCAGTACTAAGTCAAGGGTGGGTTCGAGTCAATATCTAGGTTGAGAGACGAAATTTGAGTCAGGATCAGGAGTCGAGATTCAAGTTGAGATCAAGATCCGACATTAAGAGTTCAATATCAAATCAAGAGCAAGAGTCTAGAGTCAAGTGGGTCCGGGGTCGAAATCGAATATAATATCGAGGTGGAGAGTCGGGTTCGGGGGTCAAGTCCCAAATCAAAACGAGGATTTGGGAGTCATGGTCGTGTTCAAAAGTCAGGTCTCAAATTAGGATCCAAGAGTCGAGTCTCTAGGTCGAGAGTTAGGTCGACGTCTTAGTCAGGAGTCGGAGTCGGAGTCAGGATTCTCGATTAAATATACCCTTTACTTTATATAGAAATTTTATTTTAAAACATAAAATATGTACCCCTACTTTGACATGTTTGCTTAATAACTAAGTCAAGTAATTTGGAAAAGGCATAAGGGTAATTCCGTCATTTCACTTCCTCCATAGAAATGCGTGCCGTAAAAAGCAAATCCTCACACACGAAAGATACGCGTCTTGTTTGTGTTTATCAATTAAATAAAATAGGCAAAAAACCATTGTTCTTCATCAATTTTTACTCCATTTTTAGCACAAAATCTTCATCATATTCTTCTGTTAATACAAAAATAATATGGGGCTGCTTTCTAATAGGTAATCTGAATTTTTTGCAATTTTTTTCTAATTTTTTGATGTTTTTTTTTAATTTTTTGCTGATTTATTTCAATTGTTTTTGGTGATTTGTGTGAAATGATGATGAACAGAATTGATAGGAGCAGCCTCAAATCTGGAGATCATATTTATTCTTGGCGTGCTGCTTATATTTATGCTCATCATGGTTAGTTTTTAAAAAAATATATATATATATTTTTTGTGATAAATAATTTTGATTTTTTTTGTGTGTACATGAATTTTAATTATTTGAATTTTGTGCTTTAATTATGATATATAAATGTTAATGTAGAAAAAAAAAGTTGTTCTTTATGTTAAATATTGTTGATGTAGGGAAAAAATTGCTATTTATGGTAGATAGTGTTGATTTGTGTAAATGAACTTTTTTTTTTGGAATTGTTTGCTTTAATCTTGTTGTGGAAGGTTTGTGGTTAACTTAGCACACAATCATGCAAGTAGACACTCAAAGCAAATAGGGTAGGGGGAAGAAGTAACTCAAGGATTTTTAGAGTTATGTGATACCTATTGTTGGTGGGAGGTGACAAGTATCCCGTGGAATTAGTTTTGGTGCGCGCAAGTTGGTGTGGACACTATGGTTATCAAAAAATTAGAATAACACTAAGGATTTTTAGAGTTATCTGATACCTAATGTTGGTGGGAGGTTACAAGTATCATGTGGAATTAGTTTCGGTGCGCGCAAGTGGCGTGGACACCACCACCACAACAACAACAATAGCGTAAAGTGTACGTAGTCCATGCCACTACCTCAGATGAAGTAAAGAGGTTGTTTCTAATAGACCCCGGCTCAGGATAGATAATAGTATAACAAAATTGGATAACACACCGTTAGATAATCATGAAACAAGACACCCACAAGGTAATACTATAACTATCTATTTGAAATCATAGACATTACCAAAACACCATGAACAAGAGACTACAAGAAACTACAGGCACAGATACAAACAAAGCACTCTCCCCTACTATCAAAAAATAAAAATAACAAAAGGATTTTATGAGGTTCAACTAAGCCTAATCCTTTAGGAAGAAGGAAAGAGTCAATTCATTTTAGAAGCAGAGTAACGAGGAAAGTAAGACAAAGAAATTGATACGGATGGAGTAGATATTATGGAATTGAGATAATACCTGGGGTCTTCCTAGATTCATCTATAAGCTCTACATGTTATCCTAATTGATGGAGGTCTTAATTTGAATTAACCTTTCTTCTCACAAGGGAAAAAGGAGAACCTTTTTCTCAAAGCATCCATTTTCTCGCGAATACGATGGACTCGAAGTAGACTTTGTGATGGTTAAAAACAAAGAGTGAAATATGAGACACCTCCGTTGGACTTTAATGTGTCGGTTTGGTGGATGCAGCATTTGATATGAGCATAGTCACATTTTTAGAAATATACCGGTTAGCAGAGTTGCTGGTTAACGTAGGTTTCCTGATTTAACAGCAGCACTTGGCTAGAGGCTGGTGCAGTATGAGGAGAGGCACTCTAGTAGTTCATTTGATCCTCTACTATTTCTGGGAATAATCTATTTTATTTTTCTGGATTTAGAATTGCATTTGATGAAGATATAGGCGATTATTCAGGTCAGAGCAATAATACGTGTGGTGGGTAATGTACTCATTCTTCCTTATTCAATTCTTTTATGAAATTATGTTACATGGATTATTGAGTTTCACTACTTTGGTATTGTAATGGAGAACCTTCCAACATTCTGAATGTTCTTTTTGTTCCAAGTTTTAAACTCTTGGCGCGGCCAATATTGCGTGAAACTCATTAACTTAATAGAGCAGCTAAGTATAAGCCATAACGCAGAAGTAGACCAATGATGGTAGGGTCAAAATCCTTTTGAGTCACATTATGAGTAATTTGCTTGCTATGGCGAAGAATTATCGGTCCTTTATGTTTGTTCAAGACAGTTGGCTCTTTGCTAGTCTTCACATTAATCTAGAGAAGGTTTGAAGTGCATAGCGACTGCTATCCACGCGTTTGCACTTTGGCATGTTTATTTTAATTTTTTTCTTGCTTTTGCTTCTGAATCACCCCGACAATCTACTTTAGTGATTACCGACGAAGTATTTTGTGATCATATTGGATTTGCCTAAATAACAGGTATCTATGTTGGGGATAATAGTGTCGTTCACTTCACAAGACGTGGTCAAGAAGTAGGAACTGGGACTGTTTTGGATCATATCTTAGTAAGCTCAATTCCAACTCGATCTACTGCTCCTTGTACCGTTTGCACCCCACCATCAGATGGTCACGGAGTAGTCTCGTCGTGTTTGGACTGCTTTCTTGCTGGAGGCATCCTGTATCGCTTTGAATATGCTGTGACTCCTGCTATCTTCCTCGCAAAAGCACGTGGAGGAACGTGTACTCTTGCAGTCTCGGATCCAGATGACATCGTGGTCCATCGGGCGAACTACCTCCTTACCAACGGCTTTGGATTGTACAATGTGTTCAAGAACAACTGTGAGGACTTTGCAATTTACTGTAAGACAGGACTGCTCGTCGTAGATCAGAGTACAATGGGACAAAGTGGACAAGCAGTGTCTATAATTGGCGGACCTCTTGCAGCTGTCATGTCAACACCACTACGTCTTGTCACTACCAATGTGTACGGGATGGTAGCAACAGCTGTCGGGGTCTATTGTGCAAGTCGCTACGCAGCTGATATTGGCATGCGGAGGGATGTGATGAAGGTGTCTGTTGAAGATCTAACAACAAGGCTAACGACTGGCTTGTTGCAGGTTGTTGAACCGAGCCTCGCTGCTTTGACACCTACCGTTAGCTAGTATCATTTCGATATGTAATAACGCGTTTTAGAATTGGAAAGTGAGCCTCTTTTGCTGTATGTTCTGAGGCTCTGTTATCTGTTCTACTTTATTAGGTGCTGTTTTGCCTCCAAAACAAGTTGTAATGTGACTATTGTTGATTGTGAATTTGTGACATTGCCCATAGGTCTTCATTCCTACATATGGAAGGAATGTTTTAAGTCTAAGTTTCCTTATTTATATACCATATTATTACTATGTTTTATTCTTTTTCTTAAATATATTCCTAATGAAATTATTATCATTATATTATGAATATAGCCAAATCTCACCCAACGTTTGTTCAAAAATTTCATGGCTGTTATAGTGAGGTGGTGAGCCTAGTATGCAAAATTAGAAAGAACATGAATGCAAAAAAGCCAAACATTAATAGTGTTGTCATTGAAACAACAAAGCCAAACATTAATAGTGTTGTCCTTGAAATAACTAACTGCACTATTTAAATATAATTTTTTTTCTTTAATTTGATATTCTTAATTAAAATTTACTGTTTGTTTGCATGACATTAACGATGATTATCATTATTACTATTTCAATATTTTAGTTTTTGCATAATATATTTCTTACAAAATATTATTACATAATATTTGATTATGTTGTTATAAAGAAGTAATTTTACAAAAAGTGTGCAGTTATAATTAACGTCATTGCTATTATAGTAGGTAGAATGTCGTTATTGATTCTGAAGAATATCAGGTCGCTATAGTGAAATGACATTATAACAAAGTGACGTTACAGAGAGGTCTGACGGTATATACAACATATAAAATACAAAAATGTCTTTTTTGAAATTTTTTTGATAAAATTTCTTATGGGCTACAAAGTATTTTTCTTTCCCTAATCCAAGTAGAAAAAAAGTATGACCAACAATACAATATCAAAGTAGTTCTTCACACCTACATAACTCTTTCTGATATCAATCATAATCTTTAGTAAATAACAAGTACATTAATAAACTTAAAGGCTTTGTATTCTGCCAAACATGCTACCAAAATTTTGAATATACATAACAGACATTTAGGACAATGCATATCCAAGTCAAAATTGTATCACTCAGCACCTTAACGCCAAAGAAATTTCATCGATTGACCTTCAAAAGAAGCTGAATAGCGTATACTTTACCAGTGTGCGACTCGTCCAGGTTCATGTACCTCACCAGCCACTCAATTGCTTATGGACCTTTGAACTCTGTGAGGATTTCCCACCTTTGTCCTTGTATGTATTCCTCGAGGCAAAGTTCTTCTTCCCCCGATGGGCAGCTTGAATAGCCTTCCTCCTCTGCTTGCTCAGGCTCTTCTCTAGTTCCGGATCATCTTCAGACTCGGTCTCTCCCTCTCCCTCGTCCTGAGGATCAGGCTCTTCCCCAACTTGATGATTATCGTCCTCCTGCAAGAGTAAATATCTTTCGTAAATGCCAAGAGACATGGGACTGTTCAGCCCATGACACAACTGTCAGATAGAAACAACACAAGATGGAATATGCATTGTTAGTTTATTCAATAAGATAGGGAAGCTCCTATAATGTATGATACTTCTCAAAAAACGAAAAGGACAATCCGCTGCCCAGAGCATCCGGCGTTCACTCAGGGTCCGAAGCAGGGCTATGCCCCTACCCTAATGGAAAGCATTAACCATGCTCGAATCCGTAATGGACAATCCACTGCACAGAGCATCCGGCGTTCACTCTGGGTCCGAAGAAGGGCTATGCCCCTACCCTAATGGAAGCATTAACCATGCTCGAATCCGTGATCTATAGGTCACACGAAGACAACTTCACCGTTGCTCCAAGGCTCCCGTTCTCAATACTAGGGGCAAAATGATTAGCGTAAGCACACCCTATTCCGTAGAGTGGTGATAAAACATCCTAAATTAATATGGTGACCAATATCCAGAAATTAGATGACTCTACAACACGCTGCTAATCACAGGTAACTTAACACAAACGTTTCAGAGATATCTGATTTACATAAACAGCTATAAGGCTACCATACTATAAAAAGTTAACTGCCGGTGAACTCTCATCGTCGACACATAGTTATGACAACATGGAGGAAAATTGTATAACTTCTACAGCAGACAATCACAATAGCTTAGGGAACTTCTCTAGAAAGAGTTACAACAACAACAACAACAAACCCAGTGTATTCCCACCTAGTGGGGTCTGGGGGGGGTAAGATGTACGCAGTCCATACCTCTACCTCTGAAGAAGTAGAAAGGTTGTTTCCGATAGACCCCCGGCTCAAGACGCGAGACACCACACAAATATAAAGTAACACACAGAACAGGATTTCATAACGTAAATACGGCACCCATAAGTTGTACTAATTAAATTATATCTCATAAGATTATAAAAGCCTGATTTTGCTTTACATTAAGCCTTTTTAACACGTCAAAGAAGTCGTAGAGGTATTTACGAAGATGGCTCAACTGCAGTTATCTCTTCTTGTTTTGATTTATACAAGAACTGTTTGAGGGTCATCTTATGTTTCCATATTTCTAGTGAAACTCACATTAAAGTTTGATGCTCCGAGTTTGATTTTATCGCACATTACTGGGTACAAGTAACAAAGAATAGTATAGAGAATTATGTCCCAGATCGCCTTATCAACCAAAAGAACCAGAAACGTCACTTTAATCTGACTCTCTTTACTTCTTAGTGGAGAAAGGGAAACTACCTTCGCCAAGTGCAAGGACTCGAGCTGCTTGACGTTTGTGTTGTTAATGTCTGCTTCGTCTTCTTCATCTTCATCATCACCAGTTCCTTCATCATCAGAATCTGAATGCTTTTCAAGGTCTCCCTCAGTTAACTGCCAACGAAGTAAAGAATAACTACGAAGTCCAGTACAACAAGCGATTCAAATTCAAAATGGCAGGATATTTCAAAGCTGCAATAAGGCTTTTTAAAATACACATATTGAAAAAGAGACACTGGCGCTATGGTTGACACAAACAGCAAAGACAATATCGAGATAATCATGTGCCCAAGCCCCAAGGCCAGAACAAGTGTCTTCACAGCATTGCATCACGTCCAACAAACCAGTCTCCCAGGCTTTCCAAAAGGAAAAGTCAAAAGCCGGCAACTTCACGCCTTTCAGTAAGCATTTACCTCCTTCAAAGATAAGTGACCTAGCCCCAAAGATTCTGGTTGAAAGAAGTAATGTTGCGGGGCTGCATGGGAAAGTAGAATCAAAAATCCCCATGCCTGCATAATAACCATGCAGAGGAACAACGAACATTAAAGGAAAAGAGAACACTTATCCCCAACAAAACAAATTGTACATCCCAACAAAATCAAGCTGCCAGCTTAAAAGACGATAATTCTTTTCCCATTCTCTTTTGTTGCCTGTCTATTTCCTTCATGAGACATCACGCCATCAGTCACTATAATTTTTATTTAATCGTTTTTTATACTATAATTTCAAATTTTCCTGATGATCAATGTCTTTCACCCCATTCGATGCTTATCCTAAATTTCACCACTGACTACAGTATAAACTTTTAACATCTTCTAGGCCTGTAATAAATAAGACGGACAATAATTTGCATTCATCACTCCACGTCGTGCTGATGCCTGTATGAACAACTCATAATCCGACTAACGCAACTATCAGCATCAAATACAATCACATTTTTCACATAGTTGCAATATTCAAAGTTAAGTTCCAAAACAATATGACAGACAGCTTCATTGGGGTTCAAAAAAAAGCCATTGAATCAAAACATTGTTTTCTTCATTTCTTTCCCTTCTTAAAGGAAAAAAGCTATATCCAGGAAATTTCTTCTGATAATAATAAAGTTCACAAAGTTTAGCTGTAATTGAGCCATTTGAATGTACCTTTTCAAGCTCAGCTTGATCCTTTCTCGTAAAACCGCTGGCAGCAAGTTCTTTGTCCAAGAAACCGCTGTTCTTGTTTATTTCAGAAAACTGGGGTCGACCAATTTCATCTATCTCAACCTCCGAACCATCAGAATTATTTTCATTTTCTTCAAATGACATATTGAACCTAAACATAGATAAGAGAGATAATCTATGAGGTCACACTTCAAAAGGAAAATTTAGTGTCTCAAATTCATATGTAGCAGCAAAATACTTATCAGGTTAAAAAAGTGAATTCATTAGACGAGTCACAGAAATACATCATAAAGAGGAAGAAGTCTTCACAGTAGTTTCTTGGTCAAACAGATGAACTTCTCCAAATAAACAGAAATGAGTAATTCACCAACCGCTTTGCAAAGAACTTATAGATGCACTCCACATCACGATCAAAATACCTGTAATATAGAAACTTGTATCAAGGACAGCAATTTTGCTAAGAGCGCAATCCATAGCACACAATATTCCAAATGAAGTGGGAAAACGAAAAAGAAAAACAGAACTCAGAAAGACTGTTTAGATGGAATAAAATGGAGAAGTATCTTACATTTGGGCGTTAGGATGAGAGACTGACACCATTTGTGGGAAATCAATCATGGTCACCTTTTCATCATCATCAATCTGTAATCCAATTAGTCACATAAGGAGAATCAGAAAAATGATGAACAGATTATAAGCCTAAACATGGGCAAAGAAACGAAAAATGAAATCTACATATTCCCGTTGCACACCGAGCAACCCAAGCTCACTAGAAACCAAAAACTATAGCAGTTAAATATAATGATAGATTCAAATAAATTAAAGAAGGATTATAAGATACCATTATGTTAAATTCATTAAAGTCACAGTGAATAAGCCCGTGTTCTGCCAAACGAATAACAGCACCAATGATTGTTTCAAAAACCACGTCTGGGTTTTGCAGCTCCTTAACCTGCACACTGTTATGACCATTTTTTAAGTTTTAACGTCACTATTCTAGGAAAAAAACAATAATACAACAATAATGCACATAGAGCCAAAGTCCGAAGATCCAAATATGTCTTTTCAAAGGTTAAGTTCCTATATAACAATTGTCTTTACAGCTTTAACATTATTCTCATAATGCTATAAATAGAGTATCGAAGTTTTCATGTATCTTACAAGGAGTTGCTGCTATAAGTGTAAAACAGATTAGCAAGATCATAGGGCTTACACAGGAGCAAGAATCCATAAATAGTATTTGGGACGAAAAATTAAAACTGCAAACTTAGTTAATACCAAAGGTCAGTTTAGCCACATCTTTTGACCATACAAGTACATGAAGCTAACATGATTGAAGAAAGGAAAAAACACATAACATGATAGAGAAGTGCAATGGAAATTCAATTACTACTATATAAAAGCCTCAATTACTGAAAAATTATGGTTATACAAAACCTCAAATACCACAAAAACTACATTTTTCAAGTTATGATGGTGACTAGAAGCAACTCGTCTTGCATCGTTACGAATAATGTTGTAAAGCTAGACATAGACTAGAAACATTGCATATGTACTGGTAAGTAAATAACACTGAGTTCACAGAAGTTTAGAGCTATTAGGAAAATCTAATTTTACGAATAATCTCCATCACTACTACATTTCTTTTTCAACGGCATGAAAAAGTTGATGGTGGAACAAAAACTATCATAAACAGTTCCAGTCTTCGCAGAAAATCATATGCATCCTTAGAAGGAATCAGGACCTAGAGAGCAGTATAAACGGAAAGTGGAATTTATGCCCACAATTATAGCTTAAGAAAGTAATGGCCTTCATATGAAAGTTAAGTTCGGCATACACAATAAGGTAAAACAACAGTGTCATGAGAATATAGCCCCAGCGAGACGGACAAAATATTCTGTGCAGTACTTACAGTGGATAGCCTGGGACAAGTGACATAATCACACAATGTCGATTGCAATCCACAGCCTGAGGAACAGAAAATCCATGTTCTTCTAGTGCCTGTTTACACAAGTGTCAAATATCAAACAAATCTCAAAATTCAAAGACATTAAGGCAAATCAGAGAACTGCATTTACCTTCATAAAAGCAAACTCTTTCAAGGCAGCAAGTCGCGATAAGTACAGCCAATTGTAGTTACTGCGATGCCTCAAATAGTCACGTTTTGATTTGACTGCCCTGAAAGAAACTCTACCAAGCCTGTGCAACTTCATTGCAAGAACTGTGCCGTCTTCCTTTACAACCTCAAAAATATCTATAAAAATGGATAGTTAAGAACATGGAAGTGTAAACTATAAAGTAACAAAAGCAATAGTTGAACACAAGAATATTGATAAAAGGCTACCAGACTCTTTTCCAACACCAAGTTGACGGCCCACGCCACTAAATATCCCACGATTAACCAAAGTCTTTATCGCAAGGAAATCATAACCAAGGTAGGTGAGTCGAAAACCATCATCTACACAGCAACATTAAGAAATATCAGTCAGAATTAAAAGTAGCTCCAAAAGCACAAGAAAGGACTGAAAAATAGTGCACTCACTCCGTTCATTTTTACTTGTCACGTTTCGTATAGTTTTCGAACATCTAAATTTAAAATTTAAAATATTGAATTATCAATTTAGCTCCAAATATTGGTCAAATTGACTCCCGTGAATTGAAATATGACAAGTAAAAGTGAACAGGGGGAGTAGTTATTAAGAAAACAACACAAAAAAAAACAATCAAAACGCTCACATTTAGAAGAATCATGATGCACTAATTTGTGCTTTAGCAAATTCTTCAACACTTTATATGTGCCTCCATGCCTAAAAACAATTAAATGTAATTAAAACAAAATAAGGAAGAAGTTCAACAAACCAACACACAGCTAATGTATTTCAATTCAGAAAAAAAAAAAAAAAAGGACTCACTTGAGGCGAGCAATACGGTCAATGAGCTCACAAGGTACAATTTCATGCTGACAAAAAAAAAAAGAACCGTCACTGAAAAGAAAAAATCCAAATAAATAGAGCAAAAAAGTTGAAAGGGTGGGGTTTTACATACATTGCGCATGCCCATCTCAACAGCAGTGAGGACCCTGAAATCATCTTTGGAAAGGTATCTCAAAACGTTAACATCCAACTTCATCGTTATCTGTTATTGCTGTTAATGGTTGCTGATAGCTTTATACAAAACCCACCAAAGATTCTGTAACTTAGATGAAATATTGGGAAGTGTGAGTATTATAATAATCAGCACTAAGAACTACTATACATACAACAATAGAGAAGCTAGTTATGAGGCAAACAAAGAGAAGAAACGAGAGCTAGCGCCTGCCTTAGAACATCAAAAAAGAAACTCTAAACTACTTACGTTTTTGTTTGGAGAAAATTAATTTGGGAAAAGGGGGGGATTGCATGCAAGTTGTCTACCGTGTGACGAAGCGTTCAGGCTATAGAATTCGAATTGATCTGCATAGGGGAAAATGTACATGAGAATACAATATATATTCAATAGCTTTATACGAAACCCAACAAAGATTCTGCAATTTAGACGAAATATTGGAAGGTGTGAGGATTATAATCAGCACTAAATACTGCTATATATACATACAAGATCGGAGAAGCTAGTTCTAAGGCAGACACAGAGGAGAAGAGAGACAGAGACCGAGCTTTAGCTCCTAGCCTTAGAACACCAACACAACAACATACCAGTATAATCACATAAAGTGCGGTCTAGGAAGGGTAGAGTGCACGCACACCTTACCTCTACCTCTGAGGCTGTTTCTGATAAGACCCTCGGCTCAAGGGAAATAAACCCTAAATTATTTACATATTTGTTTGGAGAAAAAAAATTTGGGAAAAAGGAGGAAACTTTATGCAAGTTGTCTGTTGTCTGACCACTAGTTAAGGGCTCGACTAGACCTTTCATTAAAGGGCAGCCCGGTGCACGGTGCACTAAAGCTCCTGCTATGTGCAGGGTCCGGGCAAGGGCCCCATCACAAGGGTGTATTGTACGCAGCTTTACCTTGCATTTCTGCCAGAGGCTGTTTCCAATGCTTGAACCCGTGACCTCCTGGTCACACGGCAGCAATTTTACTAGTTACTCCAAGGCTCCCCTTCACGACTTGGCCTTCCATTATACGTACAATACAACATTCAATGCTCGTTGCAGAGATGTTTTATTCCGCTAATCAAATTGTCCTTTATGGGTTCTTCTTACGAATGCTTTAACCAAACTGAACCAATGTATAACAGAAGAAAGTTCAAAACTTTACAAAAGAAAGCGAAGATACTTGTAACGGGTCGGAAACCCATTTCAAATACTTCACATAAATTGTTATAGCATTGATTTTATTCCTGTTCTATGCAC
The DNA here is from genome assembly GCA_030864225.1 of Capsicum baccatum var. pendulum. Classification (NCBI taxonomy): domain Eukaryota; kingdom Viridiplantae; phylum Streptophyta; class Magnoliopsida; order Solanales; family Solanaceae; genus Capsicum; species Capsicum baccatum. Next base: position 275,777,040 of record CM061550.1, read on the forward strand.
AACAACTACTGCCCCCAAAAGCAGAATACTAACAATTGGGTTTTCTTATAAATGCTTAACCAAAAGAAATTGGGTTGGTTAGTATTTAGTTACTAAGTTGCACAGACTCTTCACTTACGATGCTACAGCCGTGTCGGATCATCCAAAAATATACTAATTTTGAAGAGTACGACACGCACCTGTTAACATTTTTGAAGAGTCCGAGCAACATAGGTTTGTTAGAGTTATGCAGGTATTAGTAATGTAGGGATTATTATGAGGGAATCGACCTATTATTTTATGCTGATATTAGTTATGAAGAGTTTAGTTATTCACGTATTAGTTATTCGACCTTGTATCCTTCAAAAAATAAGACACAAATTCCCTCACAACTAAACCAAACACTGTATTAATTATATACATAAATAACTTACCTCCTAACCAACTACCAACGATGATTTTAATTATGCATGATTTAATACCTACGTAACTCACTTCCAAACCAGCTACCAAAGGACCCCTAATTGTATAACAAAAGAAAAGTTCATAAATTTACAAAAGAAAACAGAGATACTTGTAATGGGCCAAAACCCTACTTCAAATACAGCACAAATCCCACACCCATACCCATGTCGTGTCGACACGGGTGCGGCACCGAAAGTGAAGAGTCCGAATAACTTAGGCTGTATCTTTGATATTCCCTACCCCACCCCCGACCACCCACCCCACCACCGTTCTATGCACAATAACAACTGCCCTCTAAACAGAACACTAGCAATTCAAGAAAATAAGCTCACAGAGACAAACACTAGGTGATTTCTACTTATTTGTTCTACTAGCCTTGTGGGACAACCTGTAGCTGGTGGAAGGTGGCAGGTATCTCGTGGAATTAGTCAAGGTGCATGCAAGCTGACCCAAACACCATAATTATCAAAAATAAATAAATACAACAACAACATACCTAGTATATTCCTACAAGTTCGGTTCTAGAAAGTGTAAATTTTTTCTCAGTCCATAACATTACTTCAAATGAAGTAGATAGTTTGTTTCCGATAGAGATACATAACAGCATAACAAACAAAAAAACATAAAAACAAACAACAAATATAAGGTCTGTTCCTCTCCACTGCTCTCGAGATGACCATCGACTTCATTCATGAAATTGAAAAAAAAAACACCTTATACCTACTCAGCTTAAATAAAAAAACTGTAACAATAATGAAATAATACAAATTATCATAGCATAAAAAAAAGTTTAATTGATAGAATTTAAAAGAGTACTTACTTGTTAGGCAATTTTATTGGAGGCACTACAGAGAGAGTGTGAAAAAAGAGAACAAAAAACCTAGCTCAACCCTATAAATAGATTTCGAGGAAAAAGAAAATATGTATTATTACTTTTTAAAAAATAATAATAATAATTCCAGCCAATCTTTTGTTTGGGAAATTTCATGTAAGAGTTGTAAATAATAATTAATAATAATAATAATTCTTTTTAAGTGTTTTTAATTATTTTCGGACATGATTCATTTTTATTTATTAAAATAAAAAAATAATCTTCTTCTAACTCAAATAATTATCGCATTTTAAAAGAGTGATTACGATCTGTTAGACGAAATATAATTCTCATAAAGAGTACTGAAAATTTCTCCTTTATGATTTTTTTGATATGATATCCATATTAGAGACTGACTCATTCAGATTCGAAAAAAGCACGTTCTACCAAGGACTCGAAAGCAAGACCTCTCGAAAAAGAAGAAGCAACTCTTGTCCATTATCCTATATGCTATTATTGAAAATTTTGGTTAAGAGATTTAATCAAAATTTAGTTTTTTAAAATAATTGACATTAAATCAACAAATCAATAACTTTAAATATACATTTTTTAGTCAAAACAACATAAATTTCGATAAATTCAAGCTTAATTAAAGAAAATCTCAGCATTTTGCATAATTACTGAAAATCTTATTTTTGAGTTGTTGAAATACATAATTAGTTCCTGATATAACTAATCAAGATACATTTTTTTCTTTGTAAAGATACATAATTAGCTATCGAAATATTTTTTTTATTTTAGATCTCTCCAGATACATACTACATCCAACGAAGATACATTTTCTTCCTTTGTAAAAATACACAATTATATATATATAATTAGTTCCCGATATAACCAATCAAGATACATTTTTTTCTTTGTAAAGATACATAATTAGCTATCGAAATATTTTTATTTATTTTAGATCTCTCCATATACATAATACATCTAACGAAGATACATTTTCTTCCTTTGTAAAAATACATAATTATAATTATATATATATATATATATATATATATATATATATATATATATATATATAAATATGATTTTGGGCCTGTTGAGTTACATAATTAGCTCCCAATACATTCAATAAAGATATATAATTAGTTGAAAAATTTATAATTACTGTATAAGGGCGTGAATTTGCATAATTATTTTATTTTTACCTTAATTAGTGAGCTTAAATGTTGATTTAATGCAAAGTTATCTGTTACATTCCTTAAAACGTGCTGATATAGTTAATTAATACATGTATCAGTAGTATGTATCTAATGTGATTAACTTGTATCATCAGAGGTCAAATGTTGGATTTTAGGAGATTTTGAAAAAAGTTGAGATTTTTAGTAATTAATAGTAAACATGTCGTTATATATGTAATTTTAACTATAATAAATTAAGGTGTAGATTTATATTATTTTTCTCAATTTTTAAACAATACCCGGTGAAGGTGGACCCTAACTTGAGAGTGGAAGAGCCCAATGGGCTCAAACAGTACGCACAAAACATATTCTCAAAAATGGAACTTCTTTAAAAAATAACCTAAATATCCGCCTAATTAATCGCTTAAACTAAAAATAGTACGTAGAAGTCGTCTTCGCTCCCACCCAAGAAATTATTCTCGACATTTTATAACCGTTCGATAAGATGAAAAAAAGAAGAAGATCTTATTGTAATTATCTTACTTGAGCAATTCATCTCATTATTATTCGGTTTTAATTGAAATTTTTCTTCTTCGACAGCTGGTTAAATAATTTTAAAGTTGTCACGCTTGGCGGTAACCTACAAAAGGACACTCGACAGCTAGTAATGTTAAAGGAATGGCTATAGGAACGGGTGCAACACGACATCTTCTGTCGTCTCGCCCCAGTGAATTAGTTGGTACCAAGTGGCTATTTGTTAAACTATTTCAAATAAAGTTATTTCGATGGTTTACGAATATAATCAAAGACTTATGGGGTTACAATTAAAATTATGGCCATTTTGTCATTTATTTATAAGCAAATGTTGTCGAAGAAAATGTGCCATGGCTTCAATTTTTTTTTTATTTGTGCCTTTTCTTCATGAGATACGCGAAAAAAGGTGAAGCAAAATATTTATTTTAGGAAAAAAAAATCTTGAATTGAACGTTTATATGAAACAACCTCCTATCTTCACAGAGTAGAAATAAAATCTCTATACACTACCCTTCAAAAAAATCATAGATAACCTTGTATAATAAAATATGTAAAATTTCCATTATACTAATATTTTAATTGATTTATATGTAATTAAGTCTCTTGTAATAATTAATTTTAAAGTAAGATCAATATAACATCATTGCTCATCGTCTTTTAGTTACTTCATGAATGAACATACATTGCCAATTAAATAAAATAATCAATCCTATTAATTAAATTTAACTTCTTGTTTGCAGTTGAGTCATCTAAGTATGTGTGTTAAATTATGATTAATTAGTACAATAAAAAAGTCAAACACGATTAACTACTTTTAATCTACCAATTAGATATCGACGGCCGTGCCAATATATATTATTTTTATCTCAATTTATGTGACATAAATAAAATTTAGATAATCAGTTATTAAAATAATTTAAGTTGTTAATTTATGATTTATAATATTTTTTATTCTATTTCAATTTAAGTGACACTGATATAATTACGAGAGTCAACCAAATATTTTATATCTTTTAAACTTTTAAAGTTGTTAATTATGTGATTTATAATGTTTTTACGTAATTTTTCAATAAGATTTGAATATTCTCTTCGTCCCAGTTTATATGACTTATAATAATTATTTAGGGGTGATATAGTAAAATTACGATTGAAGCAGCTGAAGCAGACATGTCAAAAAAGTCTATTTTACTTGTTTGTATTAAGTATTATTAATGTTTTAATACGTAAATGACCTACAATAATTAATTAGGAAATGCAGTAAAATTACGATTCAAGCAGCTGAAGCAAACAACACAAGCATACATGTCGACCTCGTGCTTGCTTGAACTGCTTAACTCCCTCGTACAATATAAGAGAGTGTCTCATAATATCTTATCTTGGGATCCAACCAAGTCGAATTCACGCACAAAAATCTTGCTTTGATAAGTAAAATGCTCTGAAACGAAATGACCTCATTTTCAGAATTCGAATTTAAAATCTTCAACTAAAATTAGAAAAAAAAATATTTATTACTTCACCACAATCTTAATGCAGGAACGGATCTAGGTTCAAAATTGTGGTGCTTCAGCACCCGTTAAACCTGATGAAGATTAGATATAATTATATATCAAATGCATAAAAATTTGTATAAGAAGAAAAAAAATACCCATGAAATAAAAAAGATAGGTGGGTGCTTTGATTTTCAGGCGAAACTTTAATGTTTTGTGTGTCAATATGAGTGTTTGAACCTTCCGAACACCCGTGATCCCTAAATTCAACTTGACCTTCCATAGAATTATATTCGACTCGACCTTCCATAATGCATACAGTAAAAATCGATGCTTTTATTGCAATAATCAAATTGTCATTGATGGATTTTCTTATATACATTGCGCAGATTCTTTACTTTTGATGCTATAGTATTGTCGGATGCTTAAAAAATATACTACTTTTGAAGAATAAGACACGTACTGTTAACGCTTTTGAAGAGTCTGAGCAACATAGGTTGGTTAGAGTTATGCATGTATTAGGTATCAGTAATGTAGGGATTATTACGTTTTTACCTTCCACACTAGAAACTGTGACACGTAATTATGAACGTGACACCACCTATGACGATGCCAAGCTCTAGAACCAACAACTTCAAGATGAAGAATTCTTTGCTCAATCCTAGTATGAGAAGTTTTCATATCGTAGAAAAAGACCCTATCCCAGAGTTCTATCAGAAAATGACTCCATAAGAGAGTTCTGGAGAGAGAGGGGACGAGGTTTGGGGAGGCAAGTAACTCACGTAATTCTTGAAATTTGATTTATCCTTCCTTTTCTAAAAAAAACTTTATTTATTAGATTCTGTTAGTTTTCTACTGGTATATTTTGAAAAAAAACAAAAATTTTGGTAGATTTTATAATATTTACTCTTAGAGTGTATATTTATGTGATTTTTTCTTTAAGAAAAATGGAACTTTTTTTAGAAAAATTAACCTAAATAATCATCTAACTAACCTTTTAAACTAAAAATAGTACTAGGTGAATATGTGTGAGTGTGTATATATATATTAGTTTAGCTATATGTGTTTTGCACGTGTATATAGTTAATTAACAATAAATGAATATCAGAAGAATAAATTATTGTGTGTACATTATATTATTAAGAGAAAAATGTACAAGAAGAAGAACATGATAATTCACCATACATTTTCTAATGTCTCTTTTAATTATTATAGACATGTGAAATATATTATAATATACTTTAATCTTGTAATTTTAAATATATGGTATGAAAATTTAGAAATAGAATATTTAAAAAAAGATATGAATTTATTGTTTCATCTATTCCTGTTTTTTCACATATTATATTTTTGATATTTTCTCCAAGTTCACCTAATAAAGATAAAGTTCTTGATCATAATATAAGTTACTATTACCTTATTGTATCACGATTCGATTTCTTGACAACCTTAGATTTGAACAATAAGTTTCAAGTCACCTTTAATAGATAGCGCTTAACTTCTAATATGAATTTTTTTTATGTAAATTTGGATTCAGTCGAACTCCAATGCAGATACTGAACACTTCAAATTGTAATGTAAATAAATAAATAAATAAATAAGAGAAGATGTATATACAAATTTACATCAAACTAAGAAAAAATTCTCAAGTTTACCTCAAATCAAAAGTAGCAATTCTCGAAATTGTTGATGGCCTCTTTACACCTACAATCAGTGATTAAAATTTTTTAATGATAAGTCAAACAACTAATAAATAAAAATCAAATCTCCTAAAAACCTAATCCCATGAATAATCCTCAGAACATAGTACACGTAGTTTTTTTAACCATAGGCATAGATAAAAAAGAATCTTTAATTAATTAATAAGATAACTAATTATTATGAATTCAGAGTGACCTATCATTTTTTTTGTAACGAAATGCGACGATCCAAATAATTTATTCAAAATTATAAATAAGTCAACTTCATTACTAATTATCATGAATTCTGAATGACCAATCAATTTCTCGTGACAAAATGCGATGATCTAAATAATCTGCCCAAAATTGTAAATAATTCAATTTAAAATCACTAATTGTATATGAAATATTATAAACAAAAATCACAAAGAAATTTCTAAATTTATAATTGTTTATAAAAAATACATCATTTATTATTGTAAACTTCAAAACTAATCTAAAATTTTAGAAAACATACCTCTGGACAAATTCACTTCAAGAAACTGCAATTTTGATAAAGAATATGAATGATATATTTACAGTGAAAAACATAAAAGAAAGTAATAAGACAAGCATTAAGATCTACTATAAAAGAAAAATTCGTAAAAAAAGAAAACTTAGAAATGCATAAGCAATGTTAATGATAAAGTTAATGAATGAGATTGTCCAATAATATTTTTTATATATATATATATAGAAGACCCTAAATCTAAAGGGAATTGAAAAAAGTAAACATTGTCTAAACCAAAAAGAAATTAAAAAAAATATATTATAGATTCCAACACCTAAAAAAAGAGCTAAAACGTGAAAAACAATTAAAGAAAAATACAAATAGACTCCTACTTAGAAAAAACATTACCTAAATCAAAAAAAAAAAAGAAAGAAGTTTAAAATGACAAACATAAATAAAAGCCATTATTTATGGAAGTGGCACCTCTACTTAAAAATTTAGCACGAACAAAATATATTTTAAGAAAAACAATGAAAAACTATACTAATAGCAAAAAGAGAACCCGAATCTCTATTTTAGATCACCTGACTTAAAAAATAAATAAATTAAAATTTAGTATATGTACTTTATTAGGATTCCATATATATTTTGTTGGTTATTTCTTTTCATATATTTCAAAAGTCCTTATTCTCTATCCCATATATTTTAGGAGTGTTTAATTTCTATCATATATTTGTAGGAGTCCTTAATTTGATTGAATAATAGATATTTTTTTTTTAAGAAGGTGAAAAGACAAGTTTGTCTATTGAGGAGACTTTTAATGAAGGGTAAAAAGTTGAAATCACTTTTCTGAGGGCTTTACACTTTTCATATATTATAAATATAGATTATAAATTATAAATATAGATTATAGATTGATATAGATATAGTCAGTTAGATGCACTAAAGCTCGCGTTATGCGCAGTGTTTGGAAAAGGGCCCACTACAAGGGTGTATTGTATACAACCTTATCTTACATTTGTGCTAGAGAATGTTTCAAAAGCTTAAACCTGTAACCTTTTGATCACATAACAAAAACTTATTTAATTTTTTTTTCTTTCAAATCACTTCTTGCATTTGGGGGTGAGGGGTTGATTTTGTAATTCCAAGTCATCCGCGAGAGTTTTATACTCACTTTGTAATTTTAGTTGATTGTTGAAAAGATGTCAAAATAATACAATGGAAGCCCACATAAGGAGCTTAAAATGAACAACGTGTACTTGAGGCGTCAAAATAAAAATTTGTGTCAAATTTATAAGGTTGACGATGTGTTTGACTATTTACGAATATAGTCAAAGAATTTATGCTTTAAATTTCAAATTATGGCTAATTTTCATTTGTTTTATAACCAAATGTGTCATGGCTTCAACTTCTTTTTTTCATGAGATATGAGAAAAAGATAAAAGCAAAATTTTTATTTTATTTTTGGTTGTTGAGTTGAGAGTCCATCGAAAACAGTCATCATATCTTCATAAGTAGGAGTAAAATAATCTGCATATACTACCCTTCACAAATTTCACATATGATATTTTATTGAATATATTATTATTGTTATAAGATATTTAAAAAAAAAAAAAAATTTCGAGGTTGAAAATAAGTCACATCATTTATAAAGTAATTATATAATTTTTTGCATAAACATTAATTCAAAAATGTAAAAAATAGAATATTTTTCGAAACTCCTAAATCGTTTTTGCGTTCCCTTAAGGAATTATAACGCTCTTACTATTGCCAAGGTTTTGGATCGCGTACTTCCTCTTGGAATAGAATGGGAAAACGTTTTTGTAATAGCGAGAATGTAAATTACAAAACTTCTATAAACTCTATAAATAGAGCGAATCACGTGACACTTCTATTTTATTTGAAATCGACGCACAAGAAGCATGGAAGAATATCATATTTTCGATGTATTCAAAATTGTTGGTGTCTAAAATTTGAATTTATAGATAACGAGATGATGAGGTCGAATAAAAGGTCCCTTTTTCGTGTAATTCGAGATGTGTCTTTTCTGATTTAAAAGAAGTTTTTCTTTTTATAATCGCTATAATCAACGGAACCTTGTATAATTGATTAAATTATATTTACTCCATAAAAGAAACGCTACAAAATAGAAAAGGGTAAAATATTCATTGTGTTAATATTTTAATTGATTTATACATCGTTAAGTTACTTATAATAATTAATTTTAAAGTACGATCAATATAACATCATTGCTCATCTCATCTTTTAGTTACTTGATGAATGAACATACATTGCCAATTATATAAAATAATCAATCATATTAATTAGATTTAACTTCTTGTTTGCAAGTGAGTCATCTAAGTATGTGTGTTAAATTGTGATTGATTAGTACAATAAAAAAGTAAAACATGATTAACTCCTTTTTAATCTACCAATATCTTATATTTATTTTGGGATTTAACTAATTTAGATTTGTACGAAAAAATCTTACTTTGATAAGTAAACGTAACGTCTCGCAAGATGACGACTTCATTCTCGGGATTCGTATTTAAAAAATCTCCAATTAAAATTGAAAAAAAAGAACAAAAACAAAAAAAAACATAAACAGACATCTTTACTTATCATATTTACGTAAATTCTCACTCTTATAAAGTAATTATAAAAATCTCAACTTATTATATATCTTCGTTGAATGTATCGAGAGTTAATTATTTATCTCGACAGACTTGAAAAAAAAATCGAGAGTTAATTATGTTCTCGATAGACCTAAAAATAAAAAAATATATATTGAGAGCTAATTATTTATTCTTGCTAAGGAAATTTTTTATCTACATTAGATTTATTACGTATCTTAAAAGATTCAAAGTCGAAAAAAAAAATACCTGGAGCTAATTAGGTATCTTTATAAAGGAAAAAATGTATCTTCGTTAGATATATCAGGAGCTAATTATGTATCTTAACAAATTCAAAATCGAAATTTTCAGTAATTTGCAAAATGTTGAAATTTTCTGTAATTGAGCTCCAAACTGCCAAAATTTTCTGTAATTAAGCTCCAAATTATCGAAATTTATATTGTTGGCTCAAAACAAATTTATCACCTCACCATAATCCTTAACGATAAATATGTGATTGACTGAACCACAACCTTGCACGTATTATGGTTAAAAATGACATAAATATTTATTTTATTCATTGGATTTTTTGTTGTTTTTCTTAGTAAATGTAGAAATTTTAGCAGACTAACCAATCAATTGTTGTTTGAATAATGTAGTCATTGGTCCAAATAAATTTTTACACTTGTGTGGATAAGAATTAATTTATAATGTTTCAATAATGTAGCTATTGGTCCAAGGTCCAAACAAATCTTTTTTAAAAAAAAATAAAAATGTGGGGTTTGGAAAATTCAAAGAGGGATTGAATTTTTTTAGTAGTAAGATACAAAAATATTCAAATTTCTCTCTCTATATATAAAAAAAACGATGAATTCAATGAGGTCAATAGTAATACAATATAATGATTATGTATGGTCTAAATGTAATTAAAAAGTATTTCATCAATATTTCTCTTTCTCGACTTTAAGATTTTTATAGCTTAAAAATATTTTTCTATTTTCTTTTAGGCTCACACATATGATAAAGTTAATTAATTTATACTTTTACCTTAAAGTTAGGTTGAGTTAGTTATGAAAATTTTACAGAGCTTTACAAAAAGTTAAGTATATGGAAGAACTAGTTACTTTTATGATAAGAAAGTCTGAAATATTATTTAACGATATCTATTTTGTAATTACAGACATTAAAAATTTATTATTTGTGAATTTTACCCCATCTAAAAATTAACATTAACTCTAAAAATTGGTACTACTTGCTACAAGGAATCTATTTTAAGATTTAGCAGACAATGACTTTTGCTTTTTGTTATAAAAAATATTCCCACCATCTTTTCACAATTCTATTCCAAATATTGACCAATTTTAATTTTATAAAAAAGCTATGTGTATTTTAATTTTATTAAACTTTTATATTTTATTTTGAGTAAATGCACTGCTTTCGTCCTGAACTATAAATGAAATTGCTGAGACACACCTGAATTTAAAGGGGGTCCTATTACCCCCTGAACTGATTAAAACTGTATTTTTAGCAACCTTAGTGCCTACGTAGTGCATACGTGTGCCTACGTAGACCTTCAGTGTCTTGATTCACGTATGTGCAACGTAGACACTAAGGTTGCAAAAAATACGATTTTAAGTAGTCCTGGGGTAGTAGGACCCCTTCAAGTTGGAGTGTCTCAGCAGTTTCGTTTATAGTCAGGGTGGAAACAGTGCATTTTCTCATTTATTTTTGATTAAAAGGTTCGAAATATACCTAAATTTTGACAAAATTTCTTGTAACACCCTCAACTTTGCTGGGGTCCTATGAACCCCTAGATTATTTTTTATCGTATTTTTATGGCATATATTTATCAGCTGAACCACTGCGTGAATACACGCACAATGAACGCATGACAGTCTGAAGTGGTTCAGCTAAGCAAATATATGTCACAAAAATACGGTAATAAATGATCTAGCGGGTCATAGCCCCCCGCAAAGTTAAGGCGTGTTACAACAAATTTCGCCAAAATTTAGGTATATTTCAAACATTTTTTCCTTTATTGTCTTATTTATTATGTACTTATATTTTTGTAGAATAATTAACGTTTAAATGGGATTATTAGTACTAGTACTAATACTAATCTTTAAATGGCATTTATGAAATTTTTAGCACTTAGAAGGGTATTTCCAACACCGACCTAATAGTACACAAACAAACTTTAGATAAAATAGAAAATCTTTGTCAATCTTAGACTAATATTTTCTTTTAATTAAATAATTAATATTAATACTTTCTTTAATTAAGGCAAACAAAAAGCAAGTTATAAAAAAACTATTATGGCCCCAACTTTTTGACCCATTTGGACTTAAGTCCCACAACAAATGGGACCTATTTTTGTCTCTACCTTTATGGTTAATTGAACCAAAAGGAGCATGCCCCACCGAGATATAATGCCATAATTAAATAATTCTCTTAATTAATTATTTATTTTTTATGATGGTTGCAGTGGCGAATTCAGGATTTAAGAGTCGTGGATGTGCGGGAGGTCTGAACACATATATTGACGCTTAAGGCAGTGAAGTTTCGCTTAGAAACTAAAGCATCCAGGGGCGGAGCCAGCCCTTTGGTAGGAGGTTCATCTGCCCCCTTTGATGGAAAAATATATCATTTATACATGATTAAAATTATTTTTATATATCAATAGTATGTGATGAATCCCCTAGGACTAGGTTTTTTCCAAATATTGAACCCCCTTTATTAAAATTTCAGCTCCGCCATATTATAGTATATTTTTGTCTATCAATGATGTTGAAGCAATTGGAAAAATCACCTAATATTTTTATCTTCATTAAAATTTTAACCTTAATCATATAGCTAATCTCATTTTATTGATTTCTAGATCATGCTATTGTGTGCTTCTTAATTATTTAATAATTCTTATAAACCAAAAAGAAAAGATAAAATGGATGAGGTAATAAAGTTAACCAATTGGACCATTATAGTTTAGTTTTAATTTTTAAAATTTACCCTATGTCATTTTGATTAAGGCATATTTGTCATGTTCTATGAGGAGAATGATTTTTTATTTTTTTTAGATATCCATTTATTAAGCATGGTATATAATGTATTTATCATGTATGCTAAATAAAATTGTGATTTTGAATGAGGCCAAACACATTCATAGCCTTTTAAATTTCTCCAAAAATTTTATTTAGACACTTAAATTTTATATTGTTTCAATTGAACACAATACAATGTAAAATTTAATTCCTATCAAACATAGCAAGTTAAAAATGCATTTTATAAATAAAATGTGAGTTGCTGATCGTCTAACGAGAAAAAAATATATCACATATTAAAAAGAACCACATATTAAAAATAAAATGCATTGTGGCTTTTATTATGTGGTGTATTATTTTTAATATTTGACACTTTTTTTTTTTTCACATCATGAGATTAACTACACATATTTCATTTATAGAATGAGTTTTCAGCTTGTTGTGTCTGATAAGAATGAAATTGTATATAAAAATACCTGTTCAATTTAAAACACAATTTTTTTAAGTGAGTTTAAGGGACAATATATGTATTTGGCCTTTAAATATATATATATATATATATATATATATATATATATATATATATATATATATATATATATATATATATATATATATTGCATTTGTGATTCTTCAATTAATAAAATTATAACTTTGATCCTGGTGATATGCTTTGTGTACCATATATTACTTTGAATTAGTTCAAATGTGTGTTTTTGATTTCCTTTCATAAGAAATATGCTATACTTTTATTTTTTCTAAGAATTATATTATTCTCAAATACATAGTAACAAATATATGTTTAACAAGTCCCATGAGTAATACAATGATTTTATATTTAGCAATTCATTAAATTCATGAAAGTTAGTAATTACATAAAATAAAATTATACATAATAATGAATTGAAAATTAGACATATTTAATTAAACACTATAATAACCAAAATATAATTTGTCAATATTTTGAAGGACTAAAAGTGAAAGTTTCCCTTTAGAAAATTATTATTAGGCATGTTGATGCATAAAAGGATTAAGACATTTATAGAAAACCTAATTTATAATCATTTGGGGCAAATTTTATGAACCTTTAATTTCAAAATAGAAGCAAATTAAGTGTAGACAACAATTCATTTGCCATGAAGGGTAAAAAAAAAATACCAACAATAAATGGACACAATTTACTTGGACTATTTTTTATAATTATCTTATATCCGAAGATTACTGATTCGATTAATCTAGATTTGTATCACATAAAATCATAAAAAGAAAAACACTCCTATTATAAGAGTAAAAGTTTATATCTACCTTGTACTTATACGTTATTGATATTTATACGAATAAAAAAATTAGCTATCAAATTCTTATTAAATATCATATTTTCTAAGAGGCAAACTTACATTAAGCCTCTCTGTGACCTGATAACAAGTATCGCTTTCCCACTCAATTCTTTTAACGAGAGAGTTTGCTTTGTCCAATTCTTTTTTCTAATAATAAGGTAGAAAATAGAAAATATGATATTTAACGTTTGTTAATTAGTTTCGAATGAAGAATAAAAAGTGCGGATCTGAATTGTATTTTTTTAAGATTAAACAGGTCAATTGTGATAAAATTAATATATAATAATTAATTAATTTTAAACATCCCCACATGGTGGGAAGTGTGGGCTCAATGATTGGCCATGAGGACTTGTAATTTAGTACCAAATTTATGGGCAGATTGATAATAGTAATAATAATAATAATAATATATTATTATTATTATTATTATTATTATTATTATTATTATTAGGGATAATGCCCATGAAAATACCTGAAATTTAACCAAATTTTCAGTGGAGCATATTGAACTTTGCAGGGGTCCTATTACCCCCTATACTTTTTTAATTGGAATTAATTCCCCCCCAGACTTTTTTAAAGTGAAATTAATCCCCCCTGAAAACGTATACACATTTTTTTCATGGAAAACGTGGTACACGCGCCGTTTCTTCTCCATTTTATCACTTTTCAACATTTTTCACAATTACAATCATATTAAATATTCCAAATGATCCCATTGAATTTATGAAGAAAGTTTTTTCAAATAATTGAATGGAATCTTCCATTAATTTTCCATTGAAACTCGGAAGATTCAATTAGCGAGTTCCATTAATGGAAGATTCAATGAAACTCGCTAATTGAAAACTTAATGGAAGATTCAATTTCCATTAATGAAACTCGGAAGATTCGAAAAATGCATTAATGGAACTCGAAAGATTTGAAAAAATTTCATTAATGGAACTCGGAAGATTCGAAAAATTCATTAATGAAACTCGAAAGATTCGAAAAATTTAATTTCATGTATGAAGCTGTTAAATCTTCCGTTAATGGAGCTCGGAAGATTCAATTTCCATTAATGGAACTCGGGATCAAATTAGCGAGTTTTCGAGTTTGAATCTTCTGAATCATTCATTGAGTTTCATTTAGCGAGTTCCATTAAATTATAACCATTAAAGAATTTTTCGAGTTTCATACATGAAATTTAATTCGGAATCTTTCTATTAATTATAACCATTAATATTTCCGAATTATAATTCCGAATTCGAATCCATTTATAATTCCGAGTTCAAATTATAAATGGAACTCGAAAGATTCGGAAAAATCTTTCAATTAATTATAACCATTAATCTTTTCATTAATTCGGAAAGATTCCGAGTTCCATACATGATTTTTTTTTCATGATTTTTTGAGTTCCATTAAGAAGAAAGAAGAATGAAAAAATAAATAAAAATATAAAATTTTAAATAATTATAAAATTAAGGGGTTGTTTGCCAAAAAAAAAGAGTTTTAAAATGTTTTTAAAACACTGTTCATGCGCTCAATGCGCATGAATCACACGCAGTGTGCCAATTGACAGATATATACCATTAAAATACGAAAAAAAAAGTCTGGGGGTAATAGGACCCCCGCAAAGTTCAGTATGCTCAACTGGTAATCCGATCAAACTTCAAGTATTTTCGTTGGTATTATCCCTTATTATTATTATTATTATTATTATTATTATTATTATTAATAATAATAATAATAATGTCACTTTTTGTACGTGAAGCATCAAAATTTGTCAAACTATTAACTACCATGTTAAACTCCCTGAACGTGTGATAGATAGACGGATCATGAAGGGACCTGCAACCAACAATTACGTGTGAGTGGACAAAAAGTAGATCAAACAATTTTTTTTTTATTTTTTCATCCGGTGTTTGGTATCCTCTGGAGCCCGACTAATTCGGATTCGTGCCGGGTAGGGCCCCATTCCGACCTCTGATTAAGGGTGGAGCAACCTCATCCATTGCACCACAACCCATGTTTGTGATCAAACAATATGTCAACAACCTCTAAAGAATCCACTACCACGCTTAGAGAAATATAATCGTGTCGATGTGTCCGTTGGAGGCCCCGTAGTAGTGTCAAAAAGCTCACGCATAATAACAGACGATTCAGTAGTTGAGCCTGCAAATCCTAATAACCATTCGCCGGAACTAGTTCCGAGGAAGCCCCCGATACCTGCTAAGTTAGAATTCTAAGTATAAATTATTAATTTAGAATTCAGTAACTTAAAACGGATTAAAATCCAAAATTCATAAAATTTAAATTTTATTTCGCCTTTAATGCAATAATATATTAAACTTTTTTTCCGTTTTACACATTAAAAGTTCTACCTATTAATACTTCAAAAGAATGTCAGAATTAATACCTGAATAAATATAGACAACTACTTCAACCTCATTTGTGCAATTGATATTAACACTTTTTGGGATTTTAATAGGATACACTAACAACTAAAATTCAATAATTTTAGTTGAGTGAATTCCTTTTTTTTTTTTTTTTTTATTCGGTATTTAATACTTACTAAAAATTTCCAATTAAATTAAATTTACAATATGTAAAAATTCAACTTAAGGATAGTTCATTGTATAAAATATTTTTTATATATGTAGGGTTCAGCCGTTCAGGGGAAGGTCGCATATTAAAAAATATAATATAGATAATCTATTCTAATATAAACTAGTATAATACCCGCTTTCACGGTCCGAACTCATAACCTCTGATACGATTTAGGAAAAATAACATAAAACATACACCTTAATTTATCATATTTACACAAATCTCCACCCTTACAAAGTAATTACATAAATTTCAACTAATCATGTATCTCCGTTGAATATACCGGGAGCTAATTATGTAACTCAACAAACCCAATACTGAAAAAAATATATCGAGAGTTAATCATGTATCTTTATAAAGGGAAAAAATGTATCTTCGTTGGATGAATTACGTATCTCGACAGATTCAAAATCAGAAAAAATGTATTGAGAGTTAATTACGTATCTTTACAATGGGAAAAAATATATCTTTGTTAGATGTATCAGGGATGTATTTCGACAAATCCAAAATCGAGATTTTCAGTAATTATGTAAAATATCATTTTTTTTATAATTAAACTCCAAACTGACGGAATTTATGTTGTTTGCCCCTGTGATTTTTTTTTGTCTCTCATCCGATGTCCGGTACCCACATTGAAGTCTGACTAATTCAAATTCGCATCGCGTAGGGCTCCATTCGGGAAGGAGCGCTCCCTATCAAGAATTTATCTATATCCAAGCTCGAACTCGAGACCTCTGGTTAAAGAAGGAGCAGCCCGTTGCGCTCACACCCTTTGGTGGTGCCCCTGTGATTTATCATTGTTTAACTGTCTAAAAAAATAAATAAAAATAAAATAATTTGTATTACTTCCACAACTAACTATACTAGGCCCATCTTTAATGTAACTGGATGAAATACATGAAACCAAAAAAGAAAAAAAAATTAAAAAGTAGTCCAATTAAATACATACAAGTGCATGCTCATCAAAAAGACTATAATACCTATGAGTGCTTGCTTTCATAAACTCCCACCGTATTCTGTTCACTTTAACTTATCACGTTTAGCTAAAATTTAAGGATATTTGGGGAAAATAACATAAATTTCAACAGTTTAGAGTTTGATTATAGAAACTCCCAAAATTTTGCATAATTATTGACAATCTCGATTTTGGATTTGTTGAGATACATAATTAGCTCCCGATAATTTTTTTTTTGATTTGTCAAAATACATAATACATCCAACTGAGATACATTATTTCCTTAGCAAAAATACATAATTAAATTTCGGTATATTTTTTCCAATTCTGGATTTAAGATACATAATTAGTTGAGATTTTTATAATTACTTTATAAGGATGAAGATTTTGTAAAATATGATAAGGTAGAATGTATTTTTATGTTATTTTTTCAAAAATTTAAATATATGAAAACTGTGCGAGAAATATGGTAAGTTGTAATCTTTTCATATTAATACGGTGAAATAATAAATCTTAAAATATTAATCAATATAATTTAATTCTTTGAAAAGCAAACATAATAGACACTTCGGTTGAAGAAATATAGGGGAGGTTTTCGATTCTCTCAACAAAAAAACTGTAAACAAAATCATAATCAAATATAAAACAAGATGAAATAGGAAAGATACACAAACTATACAAACAAAATCCTAAGACAAAATTTCCCACTAAACATACTTTATTATAATATGTAGTAGTAGTAGTTTCTTGGATTTAGTAGCTTTTCTTCTACTAAATTTCACTTAAAGATTCTTCATTTTTACTTTCATACTATATATATATATATATATATATATATATATATATATATATATATATATATATCCTCGTGATTCGATACTTTACCGAATATAAAAAGAGCTTTAGTACACTGATCTTTTTTTTTTAAAGAGTAAAACATTTAGTATTTCTGAATTATGATTAAATTTTCTACATATATTTCAACTTTCTATCGGTTCTGTTAAATCCTGAACTCAATTTTAGTATATCTTTGTAACCCCTTTTAACTTCTGTGATTTTTTTAGTTGATGTGAACCTCAGGTGCTATTTCAACACAAAAAAGTGAGAAAAATATAAATTAAGTGCAAACGGTAATAGGTATTAAGTAAAGTTGAATTGTGTTATAGCAAATTTGGTGATAGTTCAGGGATATTAAATGTTTAATAGTTTTGGATTAGTCTCTAAAAAACAGTGTGATAGTCAGCAAGAACACCATAGCTAATGTAGTATGTAGCAAGCATTGTGCTTTTTTCTCACTCCAATTATCACTCTCTTTTTCTCTTTTTTTGGTGTTTTGTGAAAGTGAACTGAAAAATCCCATGTTATCCACCTCTTCTTGTCTCAAAGAATTGATATGGGAGTTTTCAAGAATCAACCTCATTAGGTGTCAAAGGTTGTAGCTTTCTTGAATTTTAATGTGTTAAATGTTAATGCAAATGTTGTCCACCTCTTGTTTTCTCAAAGATTTGACATGGGGGTTTCCAAGAATCAACCTCATTAGGTGTCAAAGGTTGTAGCTTTCTTGATTGGGTGTCAAAGGTTGTAGCTTTCTTGATTTTAACGTGTTAAATGTTAATGCAAATGCTAAAATGTTGTTGCTTTGTAGATCATCTATGGAGTTGTTTTGGTTTGTAGTAGCTTTGTTTCTTGGTTTTGCTTCACTTGTTTTTAGTGTTACTGATCCTAATGACTTGGCTGTGATAACTGAGTTTAGAAAAGGGTTGGAAAATCCTGAAATCTTGAAATGGCCTGAAAATGGTGATGGTGGTGACCCTTGTGGTACACCAGTTTGGCCACATATTGTGTGTACTGGTAGTAGAATTCAGCAGATTCAAGTTATGGGGTTGGGTTTAAAAGGCCATTTACCTCAAAACTTGAATAAGTTGTCAAAGTTGACAAATTTGGGTTTGCAAAAGAATCAGTTTAGTGGAAAGTTGCCATCTTTTAGTGGTTTGTCTGAGTTGAAGTTTGCTTATTTGGATTTCAACAAGTTTGATACTATCCCATCTGATTTTTTTGATGGACTTGTGAGTCTACAAGTTTTGGCTTTGGATGAAAATCCTTTGAATGCTACTACTGGTTGGTTATTGCCAAATGGGCTTCAAGATTCAGCTCAGTTGATTAATTTGACAATGATAAACTGTAATTTAGCTGGTCCTTTGCCTGAGTTTCTTGGTACCATGTCTTCTTTAGAGGTTTTGTTGTTATCTACAAATAGACTTTCAGGGCCTATTCCAGGTACTTTCAAGAACGCCGCGATGAAAATGCTTTGGTTGAATGATCAATCTGGTGATGGGATGAGTGGTTCAATTGATGTCGTTGGAACAATGGTGTCACTCACTAGTCTTTGGCTTCATGGGAATAAATTTTCAGGTAAAATCCCGACGGAGATTGGTAATTTGACAAATCTGAAAGATTTCAATGTGAATACCAATGAACTCGTTGGATTAATCCCGGAAAGTTTAGCAAATATGTCATTAGACAATCTTGATTTGAATAATAATCATTTTATGGGACAGGTTCCTAAGTTCAAGGCTACTAATGTTAGTTTTCGGTTTAACTCTTTTTGTCAAACAAAGCAAGGGGCAACTTGTTCCCCCGAGGTTATGGCACTTTTAGAGTTTCTTGATGGGGTGAATTATCCTTATAGGCTTGTTGAATCATGGTCCGGTAACAGCCCTTGCGATGGACGTTGGTGGGGAATAAGCTGTGACAATAACCAAAAAGTTAGTGTCATAAACTTGCCTAAGTTTAATCTTTCCGGGACCTTGAGTCCTTCCATCGCGAAACTTGAATCTGTTTCTCGCATTTATCTTGGTTTCAATAATCTTTCTGGTTTTGTTCCATCTAGTTGGACTAGTTTGAAATCTCTATCTATCCTTGATTTGAGTAATAACAATATCTCTCCACCTCTGCCGAAGTTTACCACCCCGTTGAAGCTTGTTCTAACTGGAAATCCAAAGCTGACGTCTAGTCCTCCCGGAGAAAAACCTTCACCAAACAACAGCACAGCTCCCGCAAATTCACCCTCTTCGTCTGTACCATATTCGCGATCCAACAGTTCAAGCTCTGTGATTTTAAAACCCGGTGAACGGTCACCAGAAAAGAAGGACTCGAAGTCTAAGATATCTATAGTTGTGATTCCTATTGCTGGTTTTCTACTTTTGGTTTTTCTTGCTATTCCGCTGTACATTTATGTCTGTAAGAAGAGTAAAGATAAGCATGAACCTCCAACTGCTCTTGTGGTTCATCCTAGAGATCCATCTGATTCCGATAATGTGGTCAAGATCGCGATTGCTAATAACACTAATGGAAGTCTTTCCACATTAAATGCAAGTGGTTCCGCTAGCATACACAGTGGTGAATCCCATATGGTTGAAGCTGGGAATTTGCTGATATCGGTTCAAGTTCTTCGGAATGTGACTAAGAATTTTTCTCCAGAAAATGAACTCGGGCGTGGTGGTTTTGGTGTGGTTTATAAGGGAGAATTAGACGATGGGACACAAATAGCTGTCAAAAGAATGGAGGCCGGGATAATCAGCAACAAAGCTTTGGATGAATTTCGATCTGAAATTGATGTTCTCTCAAAAGTCCGGCATAGGCACTTAGTGTCTCTACTGGGATACTCCGTTGAAGGTAGTGAAAGAATTCTGGTTTACGAGTACATGCCACAAGGTGCACTTAGTAGGCATCTTTTCCACTGGAAAAACAACAAATTGGAGCCTCTCTCGTGGAAGAAGCGGCTTAATATTGCCTTAGATGTTGCGAGAGGCATGGAGTATCTACACACACTGGCACATCAGAGCTTCATACATAGAGATCTCAAATCCTCAAATATCTTGCTTGGTGATGATTTCCGTGCCAAAGTGTCCGACTTTGGACTCGTGAAACTTGCTCCTGATAAAGAGAAATCTGTGGTCACCAGGCTGGCCGGAACTTTTGGATATCTTGCACCCGAATATGCTGGTAAGCAATTTTTTTCCTATATGCTATTGAAGTGTCAAGAAGTACTATCTACTTTCAGTTAGATACAGTATGTGGTTCATATAACTGCGCGTACACAAACCATTATGAGAAATTTTGCTCTTTGAAGACGAACTTTGTCAAAGAGAAACGATGATTTTTTTTTTAAAAAAGCGTGTTTATATAACATTTTTCTTTTGTAGACATCTAGAATTTGCTTAAATCAATTCTGAATTATAACATTTCATTGTTGCATACCAATGTGTTTTCTATTACTATCTATTGTTCCTTGTACCCTGATTATCGTATTGTTTGATGTAGTTTTCGTTCTGTTACGATCTACTTTTTTGTTATTATCTGTTGTTTCTTGACTTCCGTTACTTCTTATTTGGGACTGCTTTGGATTGTTTTTCTTTGAGCCACTCTACTTCCGAGGTAGGGTACTACGCTGGGTATGTTGTTGTTGTAATGTTCTGTTTTCTAAACTAACATGAGCTTCTGATTTGGTCCAGTGACGGGTAAAATCACCACGAAAGCAGATGTCTTTAGCTTTGGCGTTGTGCTAATGGAGTTATTAACCGGGATGATGGCACTTGATGAAGACAGACCCGAGGAAAGCCAGTACTTAGTTGCATGGTTCTGGAACGCTAAATCCTCTAAAGAGAAGCTTATGGCAGCCGTTGATCCAGCTCTAGACTTGAAAGAGGAGTTAACTGAGAGCATCTCCGTCTTAGCTGAACTTGCTGGTCACTGCACTTCGCGAGAACCTGGTCAACGTCCAGATATGGGCCACGCTGTGAATGTGCTCTCCCCACTTGTCGAGAAATGGAAGCCTCTTGAGGATGATCCGGAGGACTATTGTGGGATCGACTACAGTCTTCCGCTAAATCAAATGGTTAAGGGCTGGCAAGAATCGGAAGGAAAAGACTTGAGCTACGTGGATCTCGAGGACAGTAAGGGTAGTATCCCTGCAAGACCAACTGGATTTGCAGATTCGTTTACATCAGCTGATGGTAGATAAACAAGGTACTTCTATGTATTCGATGTAGATAGCGATTTTCTTCGTATTGTGTGAGATTTTGATCGTTTAACGTGAATGTATTTAGAAATTTAAACAATGTGTATCCTCAGTTCCTTCTGTAGATACCGAATAGTGATGAAGGAGAACTATATATCGATTAAGCTCCTCGCTCGGTCACTATTTTCATCTTGTACTATGGTGAGAATCAAGCATTTTGTACAACTACATTGCTTATTTTCGCCGGTTCTAGATAAGCACAGTTCAGCCTTGACAAAGAGTATGATATATGCTGCTCGGATTCTTCAAAAATATTGTCAAGTGTGTGTTGGATCCTCGGGAAGCCATGCATTTTTGGGGGATCCGACAAGGGTGCAGCAATATTTTTGGAGGGTTCGAGCATGGTATTAGATTATCTTATTATGTTGAATACATTTGGATTGTGATGTGATATTCTCTGTGCGTGAAGAATCCTTGCTCCCTTAGCTATGTTGTGTGGTCTGTAGGTCACGATACGGTTGCCTTAGAGCAATGGTACAATTATCTCTGTGTGACCTATAGATCACGGTACAGTTGCCTTTGAACAATATCTTACTATCGTGCTCGTGTAATTTATGTGTCACGAGTCCGAGCTGTGGAATAAGAGGGGAAAAAAAGGGCATAAAATTCCAACCAGTAACAGTTTGGCATAGTCAAAATGTAGCTAAAGAGAAAGATGTCATTTTCAATAATAAAAAAATGGTCTTAAAACTAACCAACAAAGGAGATTACTTGATTGACATAAAATTAAGACACTAATTTGTATGCATAATTTAAGGGGATGTAGATCTTATTACCTAAGTTGTTTGCACTCCTCAAAAATGTTGCTGCTATGTCGGATCTTTAAAAAATGTATTATTTTTGAAGAATCTAATACACACGTGATCAGAGGCAGAATCAGAATTTAAAGTCTGTGGGTTCTGAATTAAGTAAAAAAAGCATAAAAAATTGAGGAAAAAAAAAACATATGCTGCTATTGGGGTTCGAACCCACGTCTGTGGGCCAAAGAAGTATAAATATAGGATCTACGTAAAATCTGCTGGGTTTGCCTGAACCCCCGTAGGGTACTGTAGCTCCGCCCCTGCATGCGATGCTCGGACTCTTCAAAAATGTTGCGCTCATGTCGGATCCTTCATAAATGCACTATTTTTTGAAGAATCCAACACACACACGATGTACAGATTCTTCAAAAATGTTGTTGCGCTCATGTCGGATCCTCCATAAATGCACTATTTTTTGAAGAATCCAACACACACACGATGTACAGATTCTTCAAAAATGTTGTTGCGCTCATGTTGGATCCTCCATAAATGCACTATTTTTGAAGAATCCAACGCACACACAGTGTTCGGATTCTTCAAAAATGTTGTTGCGCTCATGTCGGATTCTCCACAAATGCATTATTTTTGAAGAATCTAACGCACACGCGATGTTCGAATTCTTCAAAAATATTGTTACACTCATGTCGAATACTCAAAAAATGCATTATTTTAAAAAATTCGACACACACCCGATGATATTTTATTTTTTAAGAGTTCTAGCAATATGGCTTGTTACTACTATAATTGATGCATGAGTCACTAGATTTGGTCCACATATTTGGTGCTAGTCTTGTCACTTTGCATTGGTTTCTAACCAAAATATCAACCACAAGGTCACGATCTTGGGACACTCTCTAACTTTTTAAAAAATAAAAAATTCATGAGATATTCGATATTCATTTAATGAGGTTTTAATTAATTTAAATTTACATTAGATTCATTAAACGAGAAAACTTGCACTTTATTTTTTTTCGATCTCATATATCAGTTTGAGATGTCTAATTAAGAATGAAAGAATTCTCTCGAACCAACCACATTGTGTTTCAATGTAATCATAGGAGGGAGGGCCTTTTTCTTGACTCATATTGCATGCAATATTCATTTTGAAACTCGATTAATTTAAATTTAGATTAAAAAAATATCATTATTAGTTAAACTTAATATCAACGACAATTTTATATTCAGGACTTAAATTTAAATTTTTTAACTAAGAATAAAAAAATCATATTTATTACTCTATCGAAACTTTTAATAATACAATCGAGACCTGTGAAATAACTCACTGAGCTCATAGAATAATTTAAGGCATGTACTTTCTTTGTCAATCACAAAATTTTATTATTATTTTTATTTTCAATTTTGTTACATTGTAGTACATACATTTTTAGAAAATAACATATCTATTTTTTTCAACCACATAATTAAAATTTTATAAAAGCAAACATTCCATACTTCTATTATCACAAGATTCAACCAAAAACATGCTTGGGCCCTTATGCACATGTATGATACATTAATTGTGGACACATCAATACTCTCAATTTTTTAAATCATATATCTTGATTTTTAAAAATAATTATTTCAAATTGTTTGTTAAACAAACACTTATTTTTTTAAAAAAATTATATATTATTCTAATTATTTAGAATAAGATTCTGGCCAAACTTCTAAAATTAATTTATTTTGAAAAATGCTTATTTTAGAAAAGTATTTTTGGTGAGAAATAGTTTTTGTTTGGCTAGTAAATTTTGAAAACACTTTTGAGCAGCAATTAATGTTTGACCATATTTTTTAAAAGTGTTTTTAAGTATAAAGTTTTCACAAGTGTTTTTAAAATAAGTGTTGCTAGGAAGAAGCTAATATCTTTTTTAGTCTGTTTGAAGAAACTTTTAAAATCAGTTTATCTTGAAAAATGCTTATTTCAAAAGTGTTTTTTTTTTATATAAAAAATAATTTCAGTGGAAAGCGGTTGGACAATAAATTCAAAAAATACTTTTGAGCAACAGTTGATGTTTGATCAAACTCTATACAAGTGATTTTAAATGTATTTTTCTTAAACGTGCTTTTTAAATAAGTGTTTCAAGAAAAAAGCTAGTACATTTTTAGTTTTTGAAAATCAATTTCTGCTTCTCCTCAAAAATATTTTCTCTTAAAAGATGGGCCAAACAAAATAAGTAATTTTTTAGAAAAAATAAGCACTTTTGGGAAAAAATTAAGCTTGACAAAATTATAGCTTCTAAAAGATAATTTCTGCTACTCCCTAAAATTATTTATTTTTCTCTCAAAAGATTAGCCAAACGCCTTATTTTTTTTAAAAAAAAATTAGCATTTTTGAGAAAAAATAAGATCGGTTGAAGGCTATTAATGTTGATTTGAATTGACTTTTGCCTTTTGATTTTTGGCTTATAAGCTATAAGCCATAAACTAAAAATTTTAACTCATACTTCCTCCGTCTCATTTTACTCGTTCCAATTTGACATTGCATATTAATTAAAAAAATAATTAATAACATGGCTATTTTATCATAGTACCCCTATTAAATGATGTTTGTATTTTAATTTGGAGAAAAAATAATTAATACTAAGGGTAAAAAGGGAAAAAAATTATCTTGTCTTGATTAATGAAAAATGACAAGTAAAATGAGAAATTAAATTAGGAAATTTGAGACGAGTAAAATGGTCAAAAGTCATAAATTAAGATTTCTAACTTATGACTTTTTGACGTATTTTTAACATTTTAGTTTAAAATTAAGTGCTTACAAGCACTTTTAAAATTTACCCAAATATTTAAAATATGTCAATTCAAATGGGCTCTTATTCTTGTAGGGGTCGTTTGACAAAGTGTATTAAAAAGAATAATACATGCATTAATCTTGTGTATTACTAGTATCTCATTTGATATATTTTTTTGTGTATGTATAACTAATGCTTTTGGGTCTATCGGAAACAGTCTCTCTACTCTCTCGGGGGTAGTGGTATGGACTGCGTACATTTTACCCTCTCCAGACCCCACTATGTGGGAATATACTGGGTTTGTTGTTGTTGTTGTTGTATAACTAATGCTTTCATTATTTATATACGATATAGTATTGCGGTGTGTACTACTAATATTTTAAAATCAATGGTTAGACTATTAGTAATACAATGGATTCTAATGCACGCATTAGCATGATTAAAGGCACAATTATACCTTAAAATCTTTTCCAAATTCTTTCCACAATATATAGAGAGTATTTTTATAAAACAAAATAACTTTTTTTTTTAGAAATTATGCAATTCATATTGTTTTTAATACATCAAATCAAAAGAAAAATACAAATATGACTAATGCAAGCATTACTAATATTATATAATACACTATATTTTATATTATTCTTACGCACTCTACCAAACGAACCCTTACATGTCCTAGTACTATCTAATACATCATATTTTACATCTTATTATGCACTCTACCAAACGACCCCTTACATGTCTAAAATTTTGAGGCAAATTTTTTATATTTTTTAAAAATATAAATGATTTTTATGTAATTAACGAGTTCTTCTTTCTTCTTTCTTGGAACTGTCCTCGTACGCCTGCTAAACCGTTGGTGAAAAACCATAGTGATCTTCATCCGCCATTAACAATGGTGAAGAATAAATCTCGATCGAAGAAGCACAAAAAACGTGGTGTTGATTAACGTGTTTTAAATTTTTTAAATATTTTTTGCAAAAAATAAGAACACCGAGCACAAGAAAATGGCTTCAAGTTAAGGGTCTCAATAAAATTAGTGACCTAAAATTAAATTTTAATAAAGAAATCTTAAATATGTGCGCATACTTACAAAAATGTTAATAATTTTAAAAAGTAAGAAAGAATAAAGAAGAAGAGTAGAGAGAGAGGGGAGAGTAATTCTTATTACTTCTTGAGGGATGAGAGATCATAAGATTGTCAATACAATGAACAAAACCCCTCTATTTATAGGGGAAATTTACTCCTAGTCTGAGTAAAAGACGGATGCTTCATATCCTAATAGATATCAAAGTAGATCTTGATAGACATTGATAACGCTCAAATTACACCTCTCTTACGAGAGAGTAAGCGGTCGTTGTCAAATATATAACCCAACTAGGTTGGGGTCGAATCCCACAGGGAATATGGTGCTAATTAAGTTGTATGCAGATTAGTTGACTTTTAATCGTTTGTTTTCGTAAAATAAATAGGGGGTTTAGTTCAGCTCACAAATTAATGGTTTCAGTTTAACAAGATGAAATATGTGTGGTAGTATTCAAATTCAGAGAAATAGCAAGCTAGGGTTATGTCCATCTTGTAGTTTTCAATACATTCTAACAATGGGCTTTACGAATTCATACATGCATCGTGTTTACAGAGAAACGTATTGTATTTAACAACATAATCCTAGTGTTTCTCAACCATCAAGGACTAATTCACTTTAATTTTCTTGAATCAAAAGCGTTTACCAAAAACAATACGAAATCTCCAAGTAGTTAATCCTGCTAAGACATTAACTTATAAAACAGGGGTTGGTAATCCTATTTTCTTGTCACTACTCTCTTTTTCGAACATCAACCTTTCTTTTGAACAAGTTGCGTTTTAAGGCATATCCTCTATGTTTGCAACCACGAGAATTCAAGATAAGCGAAGAGAGTATGATGTAAACAAATCAATGCATAATGAATTCAAAACCCAAAGTGATAGATTGTATGCTACAAGGCTTCCATAACCTTAACTAATAAACTTAGCTACTCATGAATAAAATGAAAAGCATCGTAAATATATTCATCATACCAAAAATTAGAAGACGATCTTGGTGTGCGAATAGTGAAACAAGAGAGAAACGTTTTTATCTCTCCACCCTAAGCCGCTATTCCCCTCTCAGAATACTACAGAATAATTTAATAATGAATAAAAATTCAGCAAGTAAGTCTTTTAATAATATCTTCTCTCATAATTTCCTTCTAAGTCCCTGAACTAATTATAAATGACAAATTAGTCTTGGACATAGTTTCTAGGCGCCACATTTAGTCCAGATTGCTACTCTCTCTTGTGTCATATTCCATCCGCATTCCATAGTCCCATTATGTATTCATCTACCTCATTAATACCTGAAATCATGCTAATCACATCGGTTAGCTCAATTATATAGAAGTATAGTAAAAACATAAGAAACTAGGCACTTTGTTCTCTAAACATAGCTAAAATATGGATAAGTTATGGTGCTTAGGCGTATAAATACACCCAAGATCACCACCCCACACTTAAAGCTTTGTTCGCACTTGAACAACATATCCATTTATACATACTACACAAGCCTTAGCCCCCACAAAGGAAGACAAGATGCTCAAATAGGCTCATACAACAATTATGAACAAGAAGTAGATTCAGGAATCATTATTAGAGACAACCTACCCTCAAGAATAGACTCATTAAGTTGGCAATTTCATGCATATCGTTTAAGCATAGAAATCATATAAATTACCCAACCTTCATCAACCGTGTGCCCTAACAACAAGAAAGTTACCCATAATCACTCACAATCATGCAATTTCTAACAAAATGGGTACAAGAATCAAGTTGCGCTCACTCTCACAAAGAATTCTCAAATTACAACTGATGATCATAAGCTTGCCCTTAGTGTAATACTCCACTAATATCAGAATGCTAAGATTAGGATCAAATAGGTCTTTTACGGGTTGTAATGTAGGCTAAAGGATGGGTAGGAACTATTTTGGCCAGAAATAGTGACTATCTTCCCTAAGCGCTTTAATACACTACATTAAGCAATTAAGATCAATCTTTATCAACCAATTTCCACTTCTGCTATCTTCATAGATTTGCTTTTCACCCCAACTCGTTAAGCTTAATTAATAACACTAGGGTGGGAGTATACAACCCTTTTAAATATTTTTTTTGCACCCTTTTCACGTTACGCACCCCTATAATAGCCACCCTCAACTTAAGCAATTTGCCTTAGTTGAGGTACACAATGTCCAAGAAGGACCAGGGCCAAAACAGGTTCATTGTAACATGTCCGGGATAAAATTTTAAACTTTTTCAACAATTTTAGCTACTCCTAACCACATCAATTGCTCACGCCAATAACTAGACTTTGGGGCGTCAATTTCACCTTTTTCCTCTTATTGTCAGCTCCTAACTCATATTGATTTTACATTAAAGCGCTTAGGAGCTTTTGGATCAAATTATAGTCTATTAAAGAACGGATTAGGCTACATATGAGGCTAGCAAAAGAACAAGCTAAAGGATCAACGGGGCTAGCTAAGATAATGTACAAAGGTAGGTCAAAAGAAGGTATGAACAATGGTTATCAAAGAAATGCCTAAATCATCTCCTAAACTCACAATCTTTATTTCGCTTTGCATACACACCAGGCAAGTTCTAGCATCAGTTGCAATAAGGAATATATAATAGTCTTACACACTCATGGCATATGGTCAACTCAATTAGGAGCATTATGGATTCTCGACCGAACAATTACATGAATTCAATTAAAACCAACATTCACAACAAGAGTCACAAATAGAGCCTAGGTGTTTCAAACGTAATGATCCATCACATACTTATGTTATAATGTCATGTGATCCACAAGAGCAATTACATGTAATTGAAAGACTACTTTTCCCTTAAGACGGTCGTCATCTATCCATCATCGATAAAAACACCTAATTATGACTAAATAACTAACAAAATGAACAAAATAACTAATCCTATTTAGAAGTATACTAAGGAGAAGGTCCTATTTTCTTACAAAACAAGTAGCAAAGTAACCAACCACCCCACACTTAAGCTCAGCACCGTCCCCAGTGCAAATAACAAGATAAAGAACCTGGCTAGTAGTACTCCTCATCCACATTCGGAGTCATGCCACCTGCATGAAGATTATCATTGGAGCCATTTTTCCTGTATTCATCCTATCATCCACGTCAGCCACACATAATGAAAATAATTATAATTAAGATGAGGGTGATGAAGTCACCACCCCACACTTAATTTGTTAGTATCAACTAATAAGTGTTATTGTCGGGTACTCAGACTTCGCCGACATACACTTTGACATGGTGCATTAACATTAGTCACAATATAATTCACTCACTTTAATTCCCCCAATTCTATTTCAATGAAACACTTTTTTGAACAAAATCATGCCCTACACTTTCAACCATATCAAGATATACAAAATGCCATCACTTCTACAACATCACCATGGCAAGAATTTAATTCGTAATCCTTAAGAAATCAATTAACTATAACATAGAGTCACAATAACTAAGGATTAACAAAGTAAAACTTACCTCGAAGATGAAAGATTAGTGAAGGACAAAGAGAATTGTGAGAGTCAATATTGGGCAGCTTAAGGGTGAAATAAGGATGAATTTGGGCATTTAAGGTGTGAAGTCTATTTGAAGAATGAAAATCTAGGTCGGGTTAACCCAAGTTAAAGTTAGAAGTCGGGTTTTAGGCTTATTTGGACTAAGTGTGCGATGCACATCTTATCGCATATCTCAAAGTGTGCGTCGCATATGTTGTCGCACAGTTGGGACAGTGAGCCTATGTGGAGAAGTGGGCGACGCACTACCTATCGCAGACATCAAGGTGTGCGTCACATAAGGTATCGCAGACTTAAGGCAATGGGCATGTGCGGCTAGGTGTGCGACACATGTCTTAGCGCACATGTTAAAGTGTGTGACGCATAAGTTATCGCATACATCAAGGTGTGCGGCACATTGTGCATCATATAGTTGGTCCAGTGAGTATGCGCGATGGGATATGCGACACACTCTTGGTCGGAAAGGTCCATACCGCCTATCGGCCCGATCCCTACGCTACCACCATAGACCTCATTGAAAGTCACAAAATAAAGTCGCACCGCGAAACTTTTTGGGTCAGATTAACATAATTCGAGGCATGACTCTAATGCAAATCATACTTGAGCCTTACACATTTGACCACTCCAACTTACCTGTAATGTTCCCATCACCCCTAAACTTACCACCATTGACATAGCTCAATTTCAAATCAAATTTGGTACTAATTTCCTCCTTAGTACTTCATGCACCTATACTTACTCAAAAACAACAAAAATGATTAGAAGGATGGGTTGCCTCCCACCAAGCGCCGTAGTTTTGGTCGTGGCTCGACTCTTCTTTTTGCATTTTTGTTTAACATGATAAAGTGAAAATAAAATCATGGGTTGCCTCCCATGTAGCGCCTGATTTAACGTCGTGGTACGACTCGATTATCTTGAATACTCAGACTTCGTCAAGATACATCGATGATACCATTTGTACCTCATTTGTTGAATCAAGACAATGCTTTATTCCTAGTCCAACCACTTTGAAGTCATTCACATCCTTGCTTGCAAGTTCAACCAAACCAGCTATGGTCTCCACAAAAGACATATCCTTAACTGGTACATCTCGCTCATCTTCGTAGAATACAACTACAATCGAGAAGACACTCATCTCCTTTTGTTGTTTCATAGACTGACATACTTCAAAACTAACTTCTTTCCCATTGAGCCTAAATTTTAGCTCATTCAGCTCCATGTCAACTAACACTCTCCCAGTTGTTAAGAATGGCCTACCCAAAATTATGGGTACTTCAAAGTCCACTTCGCAATCAAGAATTACAAAGTCGGTAGGAAATATAAAATTAGCAACTTTTACAAGTACATCATATAGAATCCCAATCGGCCTTTTTACCGATCTATCCACCATTAGAAGCCGTATATTGGTGGGCATAGGATCTACCAAACCCAGTTTCTTGAAAATCATCAATGGCATAAGATTTATACTTGCCCCAAGATCACAAAGTGCCTTTTCAAACTTTTGCAATCAAATCGTACATGGAACAGTAAATGCTCCCGGATCAGCTTTCTTCTGGATAACAAATCTTGTAGCAATAGCACTACAATGATGAAGATTGTCTACCATTTCATAGCTCACAGTCCTTTTCTTCGTCAATAGGTCTTTCATAAATGTAGCATATCCGGGTATCTGTTCCAGTGCTTCAACTAAGGGCACATTCACTGTCAACTGCTTCAACATAGCCATAAATTTGCTAAACTTTCCATCATCTTCTTTCTTCTTTAATCATTGTGGAAATGGGGGTGGTGGCCTTTAGATTTCAGTTGGAATAACTTCTACCTCTTTTCTTATGCCTTGCTCTATATCACTAACATGTTTCTGCTTAGGTGGTTGTTCTATTTCTGCACTCTTTTTTTCTGAACCTCCCAACTTCACAGGCACCACTGGAGATTCATCAACTATCTCCCAATCCATTTCGACCTCATCAGTATAAGAGAATGCTCCCAAACCTGGACTAGATAACATTTTACCACTTCTAATGGTAATAGCCATACATGATCTATCAGTCCTCGGATTCTGAACTGTATCACTTGGTAGAGTCCCATTCTGTCTTTGGTTGAATGTTGTGGATAATTGGCTCATCTGCTGCTCCAGTTGTTTAATAGCGATTGAGTGCAAATTTACTAGTTGACTCATGGAAGATATGTCACTCTTCATAGTATTCACCCCAGAATTGGTGGCCTTAACTCCCTTTAATAGTTTCTCCATCATGTCCTCCATGGACATTTTTCCTGAACTGGTGGCAGCATTATCACAGCTTCCAAGAGGTACATACAGTCCACTCCTGTCACTTTTATTCTTCCAATCTCCTTGATTGTTCCAACCTTGGTTTCCTTGACCACCGGTTCGGAAACCCCCTGGTTATGCAAATAGTTAGCCTCTTCCTCAATGTTTGATTCAGCTTCCTTACCATGGGACCCCACAACTTTTACCTTTTCTATATTCCCTGATAGCAAATGTTTTATGAGCAGATCCATCTGGGTTTTTATGTGAGCCATATCCTGATCACGCTCCTCTTTTCTCCTATGTTGCTCTGCTGATATTACACTAAACCCAGTATTGCTTGCTACTATAGAATCTCTGGTATGCCAAGATCTACTTGTCTTAGTCATTCTTTCTAACATGTCTACAGCCTCAGTAAAGTTGAGCTCCATAAAAGCTCCTCCTGCAGTATTATCCACTATTGGCTTTGTAAGTGAGTTCAAAGCTCTGTAGAGTATTTCCATTAAGTGTTCATCAACCATCTTATGGTTTGGGCATTGAGTCAACTTCTTTTTAAACCTCGCTCAAGTCTTATGCAAAGCTTCATTAGCCAATTGCCTAAAGTTTTTGATCTCGTCCCTCAACTGTAACATTTTGGAGGGCGGAAAGAACTTTTCTAGGAAAGCTCCTTCCAATTGCCTCCAGTTTGTTATAGAATCAGGAGTCAGCTCATTCAACCACATAGTTGCCTCTCCAGATAGAGACAGTGGGAACAATCTTAAATGAATAACATTTTCTCCCACTCCGAGATTATCAAATAACTTACAATTACTGATGAAATTCACCAAATGTAGATTTGAATCATCACCAGGTAATCCACTAAAGAGTCCTTTCAGATTCAGTAGCCGGATCATAGTACTGATGATGTTGAATTTCACTCCAGGAGCTAGAGGTGGTAGAATGATTGCCCCTATAGATCCAGTTCCATCTAAATCGTCCTCATCATTGTCAACATCAAACTGTGCAGCTTGGCGGTCTGGTCTTTCTCTGAATGAACGATTTCGATTTACAGGTGCAACTACCCCTGCTGCACGCCTCCTATTAGCTGGGTCAATTAAATCATCATCTCCCATGTCCTCTTCATCTAGATTAGGTACCCGACCTGGGTTATCTGTATTTTGTAGATTTAATTGAGCATTATCCAAAGCAGCTAATCTTTCAGATTCTTGTTGGTTAGCCATTCTTTTAATGAGATGAGGTTCAGGATTGAAGGGTAATAATGGTTCTCCTTAACTTCTAGTTCGTGGCATAAACAACAATGAGCCTGTAACAAACAAAAAGAACAAATAACGTAAAATAAGAAAACTTGAATAACACTCAATTAACACACATAAACTCAATCGACAACCGTAATCCCCGGCAACGACGCCGAAATTTGATACACCCAAATTAAACCTCTCTTACGAGAGAGTAAGCGGTCGTTGTTAAATATATAACCCAACTAGGTTGGGGTCGAATCCCACAGGGAATATGGTGCTAATTAAGTTGTATGCAAATTAGTTGACTTTTAATCGTTTGTTTCCATAAAATAAATAGGGGGGATTTGGTTCAGCTCACAAATTAATGGTTTCAGTTTAACAAGATGAAATATGTATAGTAGTATTCAAATTCAGAGAAATAGCAAGCTAGGGTTATGTCCTCCTTGTAGTTTTCAATACATTCTAACTATGGGCTTTACGAATTCATACATACTTCGTGTTTACAGAGAAACTTATTGTATTTAACAACATAATCCTAGTGTTTCTCAACCATCAAGGACTAATTCACTTTAATTTTCTCGAATCAAAAGCGTTTACCAAAAACAATACGAAATCTCCAAGTAGTTAATCCTGCTAAGGCATTAACTTATAAAATAGAGGTTGGTAATCCTATTTTTTGTCACTACTCTCTTTTTCGAACATCAACCATTCTTTCGAACAAGTTGCATTTTAAGGCATATCCTCGATGTTTGCAACCACGAGAATTCAAGATAAGCGAAGAGAGTATGATATAAACAAATCAATGCATAATGAATTCAAAACCCAAAGTGATAGATTGTATGCTACAAGGCTTCCATAACCCTAACTAATAAACTTAGCTACTCATGAATAAAACAAAAAGCATCATAAATATATTCATCATACCAAAAACTAGAAAATGATCTTGGTGTGCGAATAGTGAAACAAGAGAGAAACGTTTTTATCTATCCACCCTAAGCCGTTATTCCCCTCTCAGAATACTACAGAATAATTCAATAATGAATAAAAATTCAGCAATTAGGTCTTTTAATAATCTCTTCTCTCATAATTTCCTTTTAAGTCCCTGAACTAATTATAAATGACAAATTAGTCTTGGACATAGTTTCTAGGCGCCACATTTGGTCCAGATTGCTACTCTCTCTTGTGTCATATGCTATCCGCATTCCATAGTCCCATTATGTCTTCATCTACCTCATTAATACCTGAAATCATGCTAATCATATCGGTTAGCTCAATTCCATAGAAGTAGAGTAAAAACATAAGAAACTAGGCACTTTGTTCTCTAAACATAGCTAAAATATGGATAAGTTATGGTTCTTAGGCGTATAAATACACCCAAGATCAAACATTCACTATAATGTAAGTACATTTATAGCACTCCCCCTTGAATGTCTAATTGGTAGATAATGTGCCTCGTTAAAACCTTACTAGAAAAAACCCTGTAGGAAAAAAAATCTAGTGAAGGAAAAAGAGTACACATCTCTAATAATACGCATTTCGGATGCCTCATTAAAAACCTAACAAGGAAAACCCAATGGAACAAAACCTCATAAGGGAAAAAGAGTACAACGCGTATTAACTCCCCCTAATGAGAACATCCTTGAACCTTTGCATCCCGATCTTGTGCACCATCTACTTGAAAGTTGCAATTGAAGAAGATTTGGTGAATAAATCATTCACATTGTCAGTTGAACAAATCTGTTGCACATTAATATCATCATTCTTTTGTAGCTCATGTATGTAGAAATCCTTTGGCAAAATGTGCTTCGTTCTATCTCCATTTATGAATTCTCCCTTAAGATGTGCTATGTATGCTGAATTATCTTTGTATAAAATTGTGGGTAGATTATCATATTTCACACCACATTTTTCTCGAATGAGATGTATCATGGACCTCAACCATACACATTCTCGGCTTGCTTCATGAATAGCTATTATCTCAGTATGATTCAATGAAGTAGCTATGATAGATTGCTTTGTATATCTCCAAGATATGACAGTACCACCACATATGAACACATAGCCTATTTGAGACCGAGCTTTATGCGGGTCAGATAAGTACCCAACATCAGCATGACCAATAAGATCGGGACAACAATATTTAGAATAAAACAAGCTCATATGTTTTATCCCATTTTGATGTCTCATAGTAGGAGCAGAAATATACCTTGCTAACAAATTAACTGAAAAGGCTATAGGCCTTGTAGTATTTGCAAGATACATGAGTGCATCAATTGCACTAAGATATGGTACTTCATAACCAATCCAATTCGATATATTTTGAATTTCAGCAAATAATCTATTGCTTTGAAAACTCTCCAAGAGTTCCAATGATGTTCAAGCAATAAGCTTATACAATATAAGGATTATAAATAAGTTTTCCAGAAACTTTTATATGCTTCAAGCAGTTTGAATCCTTAAAAGTTTTCATATAAGTTTTGTCAAGTGACAATATTCAACATTTCATGAGTGACATCTTCAAATATCTGGACTGCAAATCAAATAAGTTTTACGCTTACCAAAATGCATCCTTTCATGTCACTTGATAAATGTTTCTTCGTCAGCATGCTTAAATAAATGTAGAATTCAAATCCTCGTAATCTTTCACAATATTGCGCCAATATTGTGTCAAAGATATTGATGATATATCATTTCGTATCGGTTCACAATGTGATATAACATTTTGAGATCTCATCACTTCATTATTTTCAGGTACATAAACCTCTCATAAGGTTTCATGAAGTATTATGTCGTAGGCTCTTCAAGAGCACATTGCCTTCTTATCATGATTATTTGCTCCTTATCCTTTTCTAGGATTATTTCATTTGGAACCGATTGGTCTATCATGCTTCACGCATGCATAGACTTTATCCTTTAAGGACACAAAATAGGAGCACTTGCAGCTAAATATGAGATGCTTTCGGCATTTGACTTGAATTATCTTTTGAATGAGGATCTGATGATAATTCCTAACATATTTCTTAACTATATTTCTCAACTGCTTATAATCTCCCCCTTATGTTAGGAAAACTAACATACATCCTCCATCTTCTTTGAGGATTCCATCTTTATGCATCATGGTATATTCATTAATCGTATACCGCATATCAAAACTATTAGATGGAATAGTTGGTTCATGACCTTGAACCAATTGCGGGGGAAGAAATAATCATAATTTATTGGTCGAATGCATACAAGTGTTATTGTATGCAACATATCATATTTCAGACCAACACATGAAGCTTTATTCTCATTAGCAATGGCTTAGCTATTTATCGAAGGCAATCAATGTCAAACCATCATCATCAAGATAACTTTCTTGATTGAACAATCTGAAAATTATGTTCTTAACTCAATTTTATTGAGCAAGCAACTTTATGAATGTCAAACTGCAGGTTGACAATGAATGTACATGTGATCATCTTATTGATGCATCTTTTCAACATATCACATGATAGATGAACGAACCCATATTCACCTTTTATATTTTTTAGATTTAGGGAATTCAATCCCAACATTAGTTGGTCCAACCAACTTATCATGAGAACAAGCAACATAAATAATTCTTGAAGAACCTTCTAGTTCTTCAATACATGTCTAATATTCAATATGTACATCTTTGAGATGTCATAATCGTTCATATCAATTTATGAACTTTTATTCTAGTAAACTCCAAGTTTACCATGACATGTACTTTTTTCTTTAGTAAATTTCAGATTTACTATTACATGAATAAATTTCAGATTTACTACTTTAGAAGTAGATTTCGAAATAACTCTTCTCAGTTATTCTGCCTCATTCGGAGCTGAGATATGATACCATCACAATCAAGTGCACATTTGCATTAATAAGCTTCTTATTCCTCAGGAATGAAATATAATC
Organism: Capsicum baccatum var. pendulum; assembly: GCA_030864225.1. Classification (NCBI taxonomy): domain Eukaryota; kingdom Viridiplantae; phylum Streptophyta; class Magnoliopsida; order Solanales; family Solanaceae; genus Capsicum; species Capsicum baccatum. The sequence continues at coordinate 275,814,843 of CM061550.1, forward strand.
ATGCCTTAAGCGTATCAAATTATGATAGCTACTAAAAAAGCAAATTGAGGCATACATATAATTTATTGCTACCACATTCAATTCAAGGAATAGAACATATCAATGAGATATATTTCATGACTTTTCATCAAATACCCATTATTTTGCTTTAGCTATCATAATATCATCAATACATGCATTGAGATCCAATCTCAACGTCTTATCCATATAAAGACGTCTTAGGCATAAATTGATGGGACTTGAACCCAACATATTATCATCCCTTTTGATAATATTGTTCTTGAGGAATAAATTTAAAACATAAATGGTTCCAAACCAATTATTTTTCCTCAAATTCAACAATAATTATATTATTAGTAGAAAAAGATAAATAACATAAAAAATTACTAACCTTGAAATCCCTAAGATTTATAATCTCACCTTGTTTGACAGAGTCTCGTGCTGATAACGTATTATAAAATAATAAAGAACAAGAAGAAGAAGAGTAGAGAGAGAAGAGGGAGTAATTCTTATTACTTCTTGAGGGATGAGAGATAATAAGATTGTCAATACAATGAACAAAACCCTCTATTTATAGGGGAAATTTACTCCTAGTCTGAGTAAAAGACAGATGCTTCAAATCCTGCTAGATATCAAAGTAGATTTTGGTAGATCTTGATAGACATTCACTATAATCTAAATACATTTATAATAAAAAATTTATTTTCTTTTTTGTTCTTACATAATACTACTTGTTTTAGTTTACTGTTATTAAAAAATATTAAGCGCTTAACTTCACATGGTACCATCATTATTATTTATAAAAATAAAATTAATTCTAGTTAATAGGGTATTAGCCATTTATTTGCAATGCATTACCTTAGATGTTATTGTAAAAATTATATTTCTTAATATGAATATTTGAGTTGTTTAATTTTAAGTTGTAAAATATTTTTGATAAAAAGCAATAGTTTTTCTTCTTTTCTTTTTTTAATTTAAAATTTGTACTTTTTATCTTTTAATATTTCAATATTATTTTAGTTGACGTTAAAATCATAAAATTAACTATTAATTTTTTGGGGGGCCTAAAACAAATGTTTACTAGCCTCAAACTTGAGTTACCCTGCCTCCAGATCAGAATGCCACTAACACTGAAATCAAATTCCAAGGTAAAAAAAAAATATATGCTGAAATTTTTTAGTTGTATTTTGTACACACATACATATACATAGTATATACAACAACAACATAGTCAGTGAAATTTCCCAAATGGTGTTTGAAGAAGACAGAGTGTATTCACACCTTATCGCTACCTCGTTAAGGTAGAGAGACTGTTTTCGAAAGATTTAGGGGTGTGCAAAAACTGAACCGATAAAAATGTTATTGGGTTAATGGTTTTATAAAAAAATTTATTGGGTAAACGGTTCGGTTTCGATTTTAGCTTATTGGATTGTCGGTTAAACAGATAATCCAATAAGGATACACTAAGTTATTATTTTATTCTTATTTATGTTATAATATAATATGTATATATATATATATATATATATATATATATATATTATGCACTACTTATTCACAATTCTGTGATTCACGAAGTATTAACCTATTCAAGGCAACAAAGACACAATATAAAGTTCGGGTATTATCGTAGTGGAAAGCTTGAAGCATTTAGCAGTTTCCAACAATTAGGATTCAGTTTTTTTCCGAACTAACATTTAGTTCAAGTTTGAAGATTCTTGTAAACTAAAATGTATGGCGTAGGATTTTGGCGGTAACTAAGATTTCATTTTTTTATGTTAATTGTTACTATTTCTATTTTATGAGTATTTTCTTATTGGTTAAATCGAAAATCGAACCGTTAATAAACAAAAATTAATAAATCAAAACTGATAAGAAAATATCTTATTGGTTGGTTATTGGTTGCATATTTAAAAATCAAAAATCGATAAATCGAACTAATAACACATAAAATCGAACTGAATCGATCGATGCACACCCCTAGAAAGACTCTTGTTAACATGTAGTTGGATTTGTTACACTTGACCCGAGGGTCTTTCGAAAATAGCCTTTCTAACTTAACGAGGTAGTGATTAGGTGTGTGCGTTCTCTCTGCCTTCTTCAAACAATACTTGTGAGATTTCACTTGATATGTGAGAGTTGACGGTCCTTTAGAACCCGTCTCTCTACCTCCACCAGATAGGGGTTAAGGTTTGTGTACACTCTATTTTTTCCAGCCCCCATTTGTGATATTTCACTGGTTATGTTATTGTTGTATTGTGTATATAGAGTTTTTATTTTATATATTCCTTTTTTGTTTTAATTTTTTTTCTCATTTATTTCTTTATTCATTTATTTTTCTCTTTTTTTTTCTGCTTTTATTTTTCTCTTTTTGCCTCTATTTTTTTTTTTTTTTTCTATTTTTGCATTTTTTTAATTTCTCTTTGTTTTCAAGTTTTAAAATTTCTTGTTCCTTTCCTTTTATTTTTTCATTTTTTTTCTTTTTAAATTCCGTTTTCATCAAATCATAATATTCTTTTTTTTTTAACGACAAGCTAATTTCATATTTAAAAAAAAATTGGTTTTGTTTATTTTTTTCTTTTGCAATTTTATATGTTTTTTTTTCTTCAATTTGTAATGATACCATCATAGTAGGTATGGTATTATTGATGTCCACTTCAATTCTTAACGGGACATCTATGATACAATCGCAGTATATCTATATATCGTCATGTTATCATTAATGTATGTTACAATTCTTCAGTCGGACCTTTATGATATATATATATATATATCATTAAGATTTGCTTCAGTTCGTAATGATACCATCACAATATACCCACATATTTTCATGATATCATTGATGTTCGTGCTTCAATCCTTCAATCAGATCTTTATGATATCATCGCAATACATTTATGAGCCCGTTTGGATAGAATTAAAAAAATAACTTTTTAGTTTAAGTGATTAAAAGATTAAAATAAGTGCTTATAAATTAAGTAGACAAGAATTTGGATAGAAGTACTGAAACTAAAAAAAAGTTGTTGATGTGTTTGGTAAACAAGTGTTTTAAGCATTTTTTTTATTGTCAAAATGATTTAAATGTCCTTAAAGTTGTTAACACCGTAAATGAAGTGAATTATTTAAATTTTTAATTCTAAAATAAAAATTTTGAGCAAACCTTTGATGTATGATGATTCGTTGAAAACAAAAGAGAAAGATAAAGAGAAAATTGAAGGAAAGAGACGAAAAGAAGTGGCGAAGAAAAAAAGAAAGAAAAATCATATATTTAAGGCACAAGTTCAGGATACTGTTGGAATTAGAGAAAAATATAAGGGATAAAAAGGTAAACATTTTGGTCAAAGCTAAAAGAATTTTAATCTAAAAGGTAAAAAGCTGGGGTTACCCAGCTTCTCACTTTTTACCTTTTTTAATCAGTTTTTAACTTTTTAAGTACTTTTTAATTTTACCAAACACCTAAATAAGTTAAAAAGGGGATTAAAAGCTGATTTAACTAGATTTTAATCCTATCCAAACGTGCTCTATATAGTGTCGTGATATTATTGATATTTGTTTCAATACATATATGAAAACTTAAAATATTATAATGTATGTGAAAGAAGTAGACTAAAATCAAATTAATGATTAAAAGATAACTATTTATGAAAAAATAATATCATATATTTCAATAACTATAAATTTATGTATATAATTTATGAATTTGATTTGATTATTTTGTCTTTCTTTTTTTTTTTAATCAAAACCAAACTAACAGGAGAAAATTGAAGAATAGGAGTCTTTTAAGTCTTGAATGAAGGATTAGTGACATTGACCAACAGATAGGGTCAAACATTATTAGGAAACTTGATCAAGTTAATTGTGGGCTTGATTAATATTTTCAAAACTTTCTAATCTTTTCAAAAATACAAATCAACCCAACCCACACCCTCTTCAATCCAAATCAACCACTCTCTCCTCTCTCTCGACAGCTCCTCTCAACTCTCTCCCAACCAACAGTTCTGCAAAATTTCTTCCTTCAACCCCCGACGACAAATGGTTGGGCTTTGAGTTCTCCTCTTCAACTCAATCAACCTGTCTCTCATCCCTCTCTTGACAGCTTCTCTCAACTCTCTCCCAACCAACTGTTTTGCAAATTTCTTATTTAAATCCTCGACGACTTCAACATCCAACTACAAATAGTTGGGATTCCAGTTCCTTTTCGACTTCAATCAACATGACAGCCTTGCTCTCCGGCCACAACAGCTTCGAATTCTTCATCGGTTCTTTTCTTCTTTCACAGGTAAAAATTTATGGCCTTTTTAGTTTTGAAGAAAACGAGAAACTTGAGCCAACTTCTCTTATAGTATTGGTTAACAATTTCAATATTTGGTGCACTAATTTGAAATGCAGTCTGAATAAAACCCTAATTTCTGGTATTTCTTCTTTTCTCTTCTCTTCTCTTTTTGAAGTGAATTATGATATTTTGTTGTTTGTTGCATTTTTTTGAAGTTTGATTTTTATTGTTTGTGTTTATAAAAATAAAAGGACAATTTGGTTTGATTTGTTCTATTTTTGTTCTTGGTAAAAATGGTGAAATTGCTGTTTTTTGTTTAACAAAATTATGCTACTGTTTCCTTCGACAGATTACCCATCTGGTACAACATATTAACCATCTGATGCAACAGATTTATCATATGATGCAACAGATCAACTATCTAATGCAACAGAGGAACCATCAGATTACAATTTTGATACAACAGATTAATAATCTGATGCAACAGCTTTACCATATGTTGCAACAGATTAAGTTTCGGATAAAAAATTTGATGCAACTAATTAACCATCTGGTGCAATGGAAGAACCATCAGATTAATAATCTGATGCAACAGATGAACCTTCTGTTGGATAAAATCCTACCAACTCTTCCTACAGGAAAAGTCCAAGACTTGATTTTTCTAACTGATCTTTCATCTGTCGATATAGACGACCCTATGTTGGAAGAAATCTAAATAATATTAACCATTGATAACTGTTCCAACAGATCACTCATGTGTTGCAACAAATATGTGACCTGTTGCACAGACCATTCATCTTTCTCAATAGATGAGTGATATGTTTTGTATAATAGCAATAGATTACTCAGCCGTTGCTACGAATTATTTAACTGTTCCAACAGATCACTCATATGGTACAACAGATGATGTCACAACAGTTGTGTGATCTGTTGAACAGACCATTCATCTGTCTTAAAAGATGAGTGGTATGTTTTGTATTATTGCAACAGATTACTCATTCGCTGCAACAGTTTGGTTATATCCTGCAACAGATATACTTCCTGGTGTAATAGATCGGTGATCTGTTGCAACTATTATTTTACTGTTTTGCTTGTTTGATTTACTGTTATCCTTTTTTAATGATGCATTAATCAATAATAATAGATTATTTTATGTTCCTGTTATTTTTAGATAATATGGTTCCCAAAAGAACAGAAACCAAATCAAGTATAAGTAAAGGAACAAGTGAAGCAGCTAGACTGCATCCACCACTCTATGAGTTTGCTTTACAAGCGTTATCTCAATCGTAAGCATAATATGATAAACATGGGGAAGAGGAATGTTTCAAAAGAGATGATACAGATGCTAATAGCCATTCCACCGAAGAGCTGGTCAAAGCCTTCAGCATTGATCGTTATCCTGTGAGAATGCAGTGTGATGGTGCCGCAGATTTAATAGGTGATTTTGTGGTTAAGTCAGCCATGGGAAAATCTTTCGACGCCTTCAGAAAAATACTTTGAGAACAAAAATTGGATGCTTATTTCAGGGACAGCTGCTTTGGGAAATATCTTGATTTGCCTAAGGACAATAATGCTCGTTTCTAAATGAAAATGGTATATGAACTTCTCAAGCGTAGGTTTATGTATGAAAACAAAGATAAGATGGATGAGGTATGGATAAATTACCGTAGCATGCCTGTTTGTTTTAGTTGGAAGGAGTTTGTCATAGTTACTGGACTAAAATGTTATCCTCCTTCTCAAGTTATACCTATTCTAACCCAAAAAAACACCCCGCACATCCAAAAAAGGTAAAGGCAAGTTGTGTGATCGTGATGACCTGGTGTCCATTGTTGGTCCAAGCTTTAAAAATAAAAATTTGATAGAAGCGTTGAAAGGTAAAGGACTTTCATAGAAGCACAAGAAGTCATTGTGCTTGGTTTGGTTTGTACATAATATTCTTTGGGCGAGAGACGTTAACAACAACATAAGCCTCAGTTTAATAAAGCTTTCTGAGGATCTTGAGGCGTTTAACAGCTATCCATAGGGGTATGAAAACTTCAAAATTACTGTTAAATATTTGTTGACTCCGTTAGCGCCAAAGACAGTCAACTTATATGGATTCCCATGGGCTTTCATGGTAAATATTTCTTTCTTCTATTATGATATTATTTTTTTTGCTCAATAATGGTTTTGATTTATTAGCATTATTTTATAGGCTTGGGCATTTGAAGTCATTCCTTATTTGAGACAACAAGTGAACTACCAGGAAGGAGTTTCCTGTCCAAGAATCTTGAGATGGTTGTCGGCCAAAACTTATGAAAATATAAAATTTCTTGATCTCTTCAACCCCCCGAAGGATGCAGTAAGTATAATTATAATTAATTTTTTCTTTTAATTGATATTTTTTTAATGATCTAATCATCATTCTAATATATGTAATGATTTATGTTAGAATGTTCACCCGTTGCTAGTTTCGACCAATTGAGAGTTGAAAATGTCATTTTTTCTTACTTTACGGTCTGTGCAAACTTTATCGGACCCTAAGGTCATCGACAGAATAAAAATGGAATTATTTGGAGCAACAACCATTACAAAAATATTAATTTTGAAGGGTGGGCTTGTTGTTGTTGATGGAGCTGTTGATGGTGGTAGTGGTGCTGCTGTTGGTGCTAATGATACTCCTCTTACAGTATTTAAAGCAAACCATTATGAGTATGATCATACTGGTTATACAGATTTTGCCTCTCCCAGAGAATGTTCTGCATGCAAATGTCAAGACTGCAGGGCGAAACATGATGTAGTGATTAATGCTATTAACGCATTAACTGCTTCTGTAAAGGAATTAACATCTAAGAGGGGTCTCATTCCATCAAAGAGGATTTTATTTTCATCAGCTACTTTAGAGATTAGGGCTAAGAGAAGAAGGAGAGTGATTTCCAGGGCATTATCAGGCATCCAAAAAAACAAAATTGCAACTCCTCTATCTGCGTATTGCACTGAGAAATGTACAATGTCCAAAGGAGAGCAGCATGAGCTGAAAAGGGTGGATATATTATATGTCTTCCAACTGACATAATAAACAGACACATATTTGTTTCAACAGATGACACATCTGCTGAAAATTATCAAACAGATATATACATCTGTTGCAACAGTTGACTAACTTATTGCACCATATACTTTATCTGGTGCAACATATGTCTCATCTATTTTAGCAAATCAAACAGCTCTTTGTACAACTTTTATTTATACCAACAGACGACCTATCTGCTGCAACAGATGATTCATATGTTGCAACGGATGGTTCATCCATTGGAAATTATCACACAGGGTCTTCCTCATGTAGCAATTTGTCCCAACAGTTGATTCATTGTTGCAACAGAAATATAATATGTGTGAGACAATTTAAAATGGGAGAAAGACCTATTTGATTTGCTAGAAGAGATAAGTTATCTTTTTCCATTTTGTTGTATCTCCGTGATTAGCATTGACCAATTCTGACTTTCTAGGTGGATGTAGAAGAAGCTACTGCTGAACATCATTGACAATATGCTACTCTTTTTATGAAAATACGGAGAACAGAAAGCACAAAAACCGTACGCAAGCGACAATGAAGATCCACGACGAGCAAAGCCGAATTCCATAGCACCGGATGAAGAACAACTTGTCCATACTGAGTAGATCTTTATAGCTTGAGACTGTCAAAGCAATCCTTGACAGTATACTTAAATTGTTATTGATGTATTTGTTGAGATTTGTACCCATAACAATTTTTTTACATTTCATTTATTCGTTGACTTATTTCAACTAATTTATGAAGGCTTCGATTTATTTTATTTTGTCTATGAATTTTATTTATTCCTTAGATTTGAACTATTAATTGAAAAGGAATACTAGATTCAAATATTGCAATAGATAATGTATCTGTTGCAACAGACGACACATCTATTGAAAAATTCGAACAGATTTAGACATATATTGCAACAGGTAGGTAATCTGTTGGAATTTATCAAACAGGTCTTCCCACTGTTGCAACAGATGGACTTTAGATGAAAACATCAAGATAATGCAACAGATGACACATCTATTGGGAAAACAAGAACAGATTTAGACATATATTGCAACAAATGGACTTTATCTGTTGCAACAGACGACACATCTATTGGAATAATCAAAGAGATTTATACATATGTTGCAACAGGTAGGTTATCTGTTGGAATTTACCAAACATGTCTTCCCACTGTTGCAACAGATGGACTTTAGATAAAAACATCGAGATAATGCAACAGATGACCAACCTATTGCAACAGATAAACTATATGTCAGAACAGGTAGGATAACTATTACAACGGATGGAGAATCTGTTGCATTATAAAAATTCAACTTTTGTTGGACATAAAAAATTACCACTACGTTTAAAAATGTTAAAGTAAATTGAAATAAAAAAGGCGCAACCCATCGACGGTGTTCAGTTCAAACACCTAAAATAAAATAGGCATCAAGTAGACATGTTCATTTTAAAGACGTAAAATAAAATAGACATCAAATATGTTAGTGTCAGTCCTGACACATTTCGCTGACTTGCAGTCACTTGGCCGCCAACTGTCATTTTTTCCCCCCATTGTCTTATATATTCATGTTCCTCCTAAAATTTAACCCTAAATTCCCAAATCTTCTTCTTCATCGTCATCTTCTTTTATCTATCCAAATTCTTCAAATTATTACTTTCATTTTGTCCAACTGACCTTAACAATGTCGAGCGCATCTTCCACTATTTTTTGTGATATTCGATTTTGTAAGTGCGGTCATGAAGCTCTGTTAAAGACTTCTTGGACTCAACAAAATCTGGTTCGTAGGTTTTTTACTTGTAAGATTTCAAAGGTAATATTTTTTTATTTAATTAATTGATTAATTATTGATTTGTAATTATTTTGTAATTGTGTTCTCTTTTTTATAGAAACTGGGTGGATGCGATTACTTTGATTGGTATGAAGAACGGCACCCTTCACAAGAAAATTGTGTAATCTGGGGTTTGTTGAACAAAGTCAAGGCTTCTGAAGAGAAACAAAATCGAGCAAGAAGATTCTACATTGTTGTCGTTATTGTTACTGGTTTGGTGTTGTTGGGCACATGGATATTAAAGCCTAATTGCTGAAATTTTCATGGTGGTGTGTGTATTTGCTACTGGTTTGTTGTCGACGAGCACATGGATATTCAAGCATAACTATTGGAAAATATCAAAAAGATTTAGGCATATGTTGTAAAATTTTGGTCATTTATGGAAATTATCAAACAAGTCTTCCCACTGTTGCAACAGAGTAGACCTAGATTATTAGATTATTCACAAAAATTATCAAACAGGTCTTCCCACTGTTGCGACATATTAGATTTAGATTATTAGATTATTCAAACAGGTCTTCCCACCGTTGCAACAGATTGACAATCTAATCTATTGCATTATAAGAAACTCAACCTCATCAGAAAAAAATTATTGCCACTACATGTACATGTAATAAAGTAAAGGGTGACTTGAAATTAAAAATTTCTATTTCACAGGCTCTTCTATATACACGGGCTTCAAGCGTCCAGTTAGTACCCCATAAGCCCAGACCTCTTGCAGGTTTGCCACAGCGTTGTCGCATAGAAAAATCATTGGCTCAACCATTTTTGTGCTGGTCAGCAAACATTCAATGTGTGCAAAAGCGTGCGAGTCGCTCGCGTTAGCGGCATCATCTTTTGGAAGGATCATTCCCCTGTTTCAACCTTTAAAATCCCATGATTTCTTCATCAACACTTTCTTTGGCAAATGATTCATCAGTTTACTCTCCCTGAATAAGATGGGCAACAACACCATCAGTGGCTCCACGAGGAGAAAAAGATCGAAATCGTCGACGAGAGGTACGTTGGAGTCATAAACATTGATCTTTCCCTCCTCGAGTAGTATCTCAACAGCCTGATAATGTATGTCGTTCATGCTAATGACTGCAAGAATCCTTTTTGCCTTGGTCCAACTCTTACCGTGTGGATTTGGCCTGTCCCCGCTAACATATCTTAATGTTTCTTCTTCATCTAAGACCATCGTAGGAACTAGGAAATCAAGTCCCAAGCCCAGGGCTGACGCCTCTACATTGAGTTGATCGTACCTATCCTTGAGCTTCTTGCAGAAGTTGAGGTCCATTATCCTATCGGCAGCGTCATAAGCTTCCCGGTACGTTAATTGCCTTTTCCTCATGAGGTAGAGAATCATGTCAACATGCTGTGAGATACAAAGTCAATTTTTAAATAGGTTAGTGATGATAGGCGAATTTACACGCCTATAGTGCTATATTTTACCCATATTTTAGCTAAGTTTTAGAACAAATTATATAATTCATGCACTTTTAGTCCTTTTTCCTGTAATTGAGCTAACAAACGTGATTAGCAAGTTTTCAGGTATAAATGATGCAGAATTCAGCATTTTATGGATAACTTGACGCCAAAGAAAGCTTCACGAAAGAAGAAAGGGAAAGCTTACACTCCAAGGACCAAAAGTGGCGCATGGAAAATCTGTCCCAGGCAAAAACAACAATTCTGAAGACTTTGGGGACTAGCAGTAATTTATTAGGATTAGGATAATGATACTTTAACCTAGTAGGATTGGGTTAAGTATTTTATTAGCTTAGTAGGAATAGGATATGGGTATTATAAATACCCTATTTTGCTAGAGATTTTAATAATTCTCATCTTACCTTACAAATCATTCACTACTACTTTTTATTCTTCCATCAATTCTACTTTTTATTCTTCTTCTATTCATCTATTCAATTCTTAATTTCCGCAACAAGAGAAACGTTACTTTGCTAGGAATTCACGCCTAACGCCTACCACACTATTACTACACGAAATCTTTATTGTGGTATAATAACAATGTCTATTGTGATTTCCTTCGCACTCATGGGTAACTAAACTTCTTTGTTGGGGTTATGGAAGCCATATGAGATACTATCTATTGCTATGAGTTTGTGAGTTCGCGACACGTATGCTGCTTATATCATTATTCTCTTCATCTTAATCTAAATTCTTTGTGGTTGCAAATGCATAGAATACGCCAGTATAGCATTAACTTGTTCGAAAGAAAAGTTATATGTCTGGAAAAGAGATAATGTCAAGGTAATAGGGTCCCATCCCCTATTAAAAAGTTAGTGTCGTAACTGGATTAACCTCTTGGAGAATTTGTACCATTAGATACGCTTTAAGCTCGAAAGAGTTAAAGTGAAATAGTCTTTGTTTAGGTCGAAAGACGCTTGGATTTACCGTAGAATACAATTCTCTATAAGCACATGCATGTCTGAATTCCACATAACTTATAGCCAATAGAGACGTACAACTCATAAGGTGGACATAACCCCAACTCTTCAATTCTCATTGTTTTACAACCTACTAAACATTCTTTCTTTTTACTTTACTATTTTTAGTTTTTACTTTAATAATTTGGTTACTCTTTACCATCCCCCCTTTTTACGAGACTTGCACTAAAAGTCTAGTAATCTTTGCTTACTTGTTGACCAAGCTATTCCCTGAGGGATCGATACCCAACCTAGTTGGGTTCTATATTTGACTACGACCGCTTTACACTCCTACGAGAGTTGTAGATTGAGCGTTATCAAAAATTAACGCCGTTGCCGGGGACTACGAGTGTGAATTAAGTTTGTGATAATTATTAGACCCTTTGGTCAAAGATTCTCGTACTTTTAATTTTAGTTTTTGTTTTTGTTTACTGCAGGTTTTTATTCAGTGCATGCCCCATACTCGAAGTTCTGGTCAACCTTTATTACCTATCAATCCTGAGCCACAACGTATTGGCAGAATGGAGGCACAACACAAAATCAAAAGGATGGCTGCTCAACAGGAACAGGCGAGATTAGCTGCTCTTGCCGCAGCTCAAGTGCATCAACAAAACATTGATAACTCTGGCCGAGCAATAAATCCTGACGACGAGGACCTAAGTGATGACGAGTTGCTAAACCCTAGGCATGCTGCTGAGATCGCAACACCTGCCAACAGAAGAGATCATCAAGCTAGGCTTAGGCCTGAACGCCGAATTATGCAACCAGCTTTCGACGATGATGATGATGATCTTGATGGAGCCGGAGCCACAGGAGCCATTATTGCTCCACCATTGGCACCCGGAGCCAAGTTCAACATCACAAGCACCATGATTCAGTTATTGCAACTCAAGGGATTATTTGGTGGACTAGCAGGCGATGATCCGAATATGCATCTGATCAACTTTATTTCTACATGCAAGTCATTTAACAATCCTGGCGTTGGTCAGAATGCAATTCGATTAAGCCTATTTCCATTGTCTCTGTCTGGGGTGGCAACTCTATGGTTGAATGGGCTGACTCCTGATTCTATTACAAATTGGAGGTAATTGAGAGACGCTTTCCTAGAAAGATTCTTTCCGCCATCCAAAAGTGCACAATTGAGAGATAAAATCAGCAACTCCCATCAGCTTCCAACTGAAGCCCTTCATGAAATATGGGAGAGGTTCAAGACAAAGCTAACGAGGTGCCCAAACCATCACATGACTAATGTTCACCTTATGGAGATATTATACAGAGCCTTGAATTCAATAACTAAACCAGTGGTGGATAATGCGGCTGGAGGATGTTTTATAGACCTCACCTTTGGTCAAGCAAGCAATATGCTAAATCGTATGACGAAGCAAAGTAGAGCTTGGCATACCAGGAATTCTGAGGTAGCAAGCCCCACTTTATCTATTGGCATGACTGTAGACCAAAAGAGAAGAGAAGAAGAACGTGATCAAGATATGGCGCACATGAAAACACAAGTGGATCTTCTTACAAAGCATTTATTATCAGGGAAGACCGAAAAAGTGAAAGCTATTGCGTCAAAAGGAAGAGACGAATCTGATTCGGAAGAAGAGACCAACTACTTTAACAATCAAGGGGGTTTCCGAGGTAACACCCAAGGAAACCAAGGTCGGAACTACTATGATAAATCTGGAAACAAGGACCAAGGTAGTTGGAAGAACAAGAATGAAAAGAGTGGTTTGTACGTTCCCCCTGGAAGACGTGACGCCACCACATCTAGTTCTGGAAATATGGAAGAGATGATGGCTAAACTATTGAAAGGAGTGGAAGCAACGAGCGCTGGAGTAACGGAGGTAATAAATGATTTGTCCTCCATGAAACAATTAGTTGATTCTCATTCCACTTCAATCAAGCAGATAGAGCAGCAATTGAGCCATCTTTCAGCAGCACTCAATCAAAGAAAGGCTGGCACTTTACCTAGTGACACTGTGCAAAATCCAAGGAATGATGGGTCATGCATGGCCATTACTACCCGAAGTGGTAAGGTGCTGGAAACTTCAACAAAAGGCAAGCAAGTAGTTGACGAAGTAGTGGACATTGATGATAAGGCAAAAGGGGAAGATGCCGCAGCAGCTGAACCTGACGTCCATAACGTCACCCCTCACGATTTGCAACCTGAAAAAGCTGAAAAACGGAAGCAAGAGGAGAAGAAATCCGTAGAGAGAACAATTCCATGCCCACCGCCACCTTTTCCCCAAAGATTAAAGAAGGTGGCGGATGATACAAAGTTCAACAAATTCATGACTATATTAAAACAGTTAACCATTAATGTTCCATTGGTGGAGGCACTTGAACAAATGCCTGGGTATGCGAAATTTATGAAGGATCTTTTGACAAATAAGTGGGCAACAAGTTATGAGTTGAAAGATGATGTTCATCACTGCAGCACAATCGTTACCCGATCAATAGTTCAGAAGAAGGCTGACCCCGGTGCTTTCACTATTTCCTGCACCGTTGGATCTTTGAATTTTGCCAAGGCATTATGTGATTTAGGAGCCAGCATCAATTTGATGCCACTATCTATCTATAAAAAGTTGGGGTTGGGTGATCCTACTCCAACCAATATGAGGCTCGTAATGGCGGATAGGTCGGTAAAATGACCTGTTGGTATTCTATGTGATGTATTGGTAAAGGTTTCTTCATTCATCTTCTGGCAGACTTTGTTATTTTGGATTGTGAGGCAGATTCAGAAGTTCCCATAATCTTGGGGCGCCCTTTCCTTACTACGGGAAGTGTGCTCATTGATTTGAGAGCTAATGAGCTTTCATTCCAAAAAAATGACGAAGTAGTTCGCTTTGATGTGTGCAAAGCAATGAAGCAACCCAAAGAGCTGAATGTATTCTCGGTGGCTGATGTTTACTTTGATGATGAGGAAGAATCGCTTGAAGAAGAGCAAATTATTGATGACCCATTGGCGATTGTGCTCATGAATGGAGAAAGTAAGGATGCTGAAAATTGCGAAGAAGCTATTTGTACTCTATCAGGATTAGGGACATATCGCCATACTCCCAAGAAGCTGGACCTTGATCTCAAAAATCGACCCACACCACCAGCTAAGCCATCTATTGAAGAGCCACCCACGTTAGAATTGAGGAAGCTGCCTAGTCATTTAAAGTATGTATTCTTAGGAAGCAGAAACACACTTCCAGTCATTGTGGCAGCAGATTTGGGTGAGCAATAAGTTGTAGCTCTCATTGCTATTCTACGCAAGTATATTAGAGCCATTGGATGGACCATTACGGATATTATTGGTATTCCACCTGGAATTTGTACACACAAGATTCAGCTTGAAGAAAAATGCACACCCACCATTGAGCATCAAAGGCGTCTAAACCCACCTATGCAAGAAGTGGTGAAGAAAGAAATCATCAAGTGGTTAGACGCAGGAGTTGTGTATCCAATTTCTGACAGTACATGGGTAAGCCCGGTACAATGTGTTCCCAAGAAAGGAGGCATGACGGTGGTCGTGAATGAAAAGAATGAGCTTATTCCACTTAGACCCGTCACCGGATGGAGAGTATGCATGGACTACCGAAAGATGAATTCTTGGACGCTCAAAAATCACTTTCCAATGCCATTTATGGACCAAATGCTTAATCGATTAGCGGGGAAAGGATGGTTTTGTTTCTTAGACGATTATTCAGGCTATAATCAGATTTGCATTGCCCCCGAAGACCAAGAGAAGACAACATTCACATGTCCATATGGCACGTTTGCCTTCAAACGTATGCCATTCGGGCTATGTAACGCACCAGCCACCTTTCAGCGTTGTATGATGTCCATTTTTTCTGATATGGTTGAAGATACTTTGGAGGTATTCATGGACGACTTTTCAGTTGTTGGGGAATCGTTTGAAGCGTGCTTGGCAAACCTAAGTATGGCGTTGCAAAGATGTGTAGAATTCAACCTAGTGCTGAATTGGGAAAAGTGCCACTTCATGGTAAAAGAAGGCATCGTTCTTGGGCATAAAATCTCCGAAATAGGAATTGAGGTTGATCGAGCAAAAATTAAAGTCATCGAGAAGCTACCGCCCCCAATTTCAGTGAAGGGAGTTCGTAGTTTCCTCGGTCATGCAGATTTCTATCGGCGGTTCATCAAAGACTTCTCCAAAATTGCGAGTCCATTGTGTAAACTCTTGGAGAAAGATGCAAAGTATGACTTCAATGAAGATTGTTTGAAGGCATTCGAATGCCTCAAAAGAAAACTCATTGAAGCCCCTATCACGGTAGCACCAGATTGGTCTCTACCGTTCGAAGTCATGTGTGATGCTAGTAGGGTTGCGGTTGGCGCTGTACTTGGCTAGAGGAAGGAGAAATTATTTCATTCTATCTACTATGCTAGCAAGGTCCTAAACGAAGCCCAAAAGAACTATACTGTCACAGAACAAGAGCTCCTAGCAGTTGTGTATGCTTTTGAGAAGTTCCGGGCGTATCTGTTGGGAACCAAAGTGATCGTTCATACAGACCATGCAGCTCTGAGGTATCTAATGACAAAGAAGGATGCAAAACCAATACTAATTTGATGGGTTTTGCTGCTGCAAGAATTTGATTTCGAGGTTAAAGATAGAAGAGGTTGCGAGAACCAAGTGGCTGATCATCTATCTAGACTCGAGAACGAGCATGTGGCGCAACCTGAAATCGAGATTGATGATGCATTCCCTGATGAGGAGATCTTAGCGACAATAATGGAAGGATTACCATGGTATGCTGATTTTGCAAATTTTGTGGTGAGTAATGTGATACCTGCAAACTTATCTTACCATCAAAAGAGGAAGTTTATGCATGATGTAAAACACTACTTTTGGGATGAGCCATATATGTTTCGACGATGCGCGGATGGTGTTATCCGACGATGTATATCTCATGAAGAGGTGCCTACTATATTGGAAGCATGCCACACTTCCCAAGTTGGGGGACACCACACAGGTAATCGGACAGCAAAAAAGGTATTGCAAAGTAGATATTATTGGCCTTCGATATTTAGAGATGCCTACGACTTTGTTAGAAGATGCGACCAATGCCAAAGACAAGGTGCTATTTCGAAACACCATGAGATGCCCATGTCGAAAATCCTTGAAGTAGAGCTCTTTGACGTATGGGGTATTGATTTCATGGGTCCATTCGTTTGGAATGAAGTACATCCTAGTTGCTGTAGATTATGTCTCAAAATGGGTTGAAGCTGTAGCGTTGGCCAACAATGAGGGAAAGCGTGTTGTAGCATTCTTAAAGAGAAATATCTTCTCTCGCTTTGGAGTACCACGTACTATCATAAGCGATGTAGGATCTCACTTCTGCAACAAGCTATTCAAATCCGTGTTGGCAAAATATATGGTGTCAAGCAACATAAGGTAGCCACGCCTTATCACCCACAAACTAGCGGCCAGGTAGAGGTTTCCAACCGAGAGATCAAGCAAATCCTTGCTAAAACGGTAAATGCTAATAGGACAGATTGGTCTCGGAAGTTGGACGATGCACTATGGGCCTATAGGACGGCATTCAAAACACCAATTGGCATGTCCCCGTACCAACTAGTTTATGGGAAGGCCTGTCACTTGCCCATTGAGCTTGAGCATAAGGCATTGTGGGATTTGAATCGATTAAATTTGCACTGGGATGATGCAATAAATCTGATATTGGAGCAACTGAATGAGATGGATGAATTCCGTCTACATGCTTATGAAAGATCGGATCTCTACAAGGAGCGAATGAAAAAGTATCATGATCAGCGGATTGTTCGACGAAACTTTCAAAAGGATGATATGGTAGTTCTCTTCAATTCCAGACTGAAGTTATTCCCAGGTAAGTTAAAGTCCAAGTGGTCTGGTCCATACAAATTTAACCAAGTCTACTCGTCTGGAGTAGTTGAGCTGGAAGACACTAATGGTGTTATCTTCAAAGTGAATGGCCAACGAGTAAAACCATATATCGGTTCTCTTGATTCGATAAATTATTTGGCCATCACTTATCTCGACGAAGTCTAAGTACTCGAGATAGCCATGTCGTGCCGCGACAATAAATCAAGCGCTAGATGGGAGACAACCCATTGTTTTTCATTTTTTGTCTTATTACGTGTTTTCTTTTGCTAAATAAAAATCCAAAAAGAAGAGTCGTGCCATGACCAAAACTAAGGCGCTTGATGGGAGGAAACCCATCGTTCTAATCGTCTTTGTTGTTTTTGAGTAAATGTAGGTGCAAAGAGGTGTAAAGCGAGGAGGTCGGTTTCAAATTTTGATTTGGACGTATTGCATGTTAAAGGTGGTAAGTTAGGAATGAAGAAGCAAAAGGCTATGGATTGAGCATTGCTCATGAAAATATAGGCATCGAACAAGGCTAGGCCTAGGTAAAACTAGGCCACGAACAAGGGAAGGCCTATACTATGGCCTAAGGTCTCGGAATCTAGTGTGCCATAGCATAGGCGCCGCCCATGCTCAAGTATGCCATAGCATAGGCGCCGCCTATGCTAAAGCCTTTTGTCTCTGAATCTCATGTGCAAAGTGAAAGGCGCCGCCTATGCCTAGGAATGCCATGGCATAGGCGCCGCCTATGCTAAGACAATGCTTTGCAAAAGGCGCCGCCTATGCCAAGCATAGGCAAAGCAAAAGGCGCCGCCTATGGTCACTTCTTGTCTCCAAATCCGATTTTAAATGGGTCAAAACCCGACCCAACCTTTTCCTATATATATGAGACTTAGTCTTGAACCAAAAACACATTGGAGACCTAGATTATGCGCCGCCTATAGCCTCCAAATCCTCTCAAAAATTTTTCTTTTGCTCTATTTCTTCACAAGAACATCATCCAAACGAATCAATCAAGTAAGTACTACTTTGTTCTTCATTTACATTCCGTAAGTGATACACTACTATGCCTACTATAAATTGTTAATTCTTGAAGAAATATTGGTGATGTGAATGTGTTTGAATTGTTGTGATGCAACCAAGTGAGTGAATGAATATGTAAGGATGATCTTAACTTATTTCCAACTTGAATTTGATTTTGATGCATTGTCATACTTTTGTGGAATCGAATTGGTCCCAAATATTGCATAATCTTGTTACTTGAATACTTACATGTTGGAATGACTTGTTCATCGGAATAAGGATTATAGTTGCCTACCAACATAGGAGGTTGTGATTATTGTTAGATACTATCCCTTGATTCAATCCCTATGTAGTAGTCTTGATATATCCAACATGAATGTATTGCCAAGATTACAAGAAGTGGGACTGCTCTGATTTTATTGTTGGAATATAACACCTAAAACGTATGTCGATGAAATCGGAGTAATCAACCATTTTCACTTCACTAGTTTCTACCAACAACCTAAGTGTGATGTTTATAGATTGTATCCATCGAGATGATGCTAACATGAACATTGTTTTAAGCCTAAGGTACAATGGCACCCAAAGCAAGACAAGGCAAAGATAAGGCTACCACTTCCCTAAAAGGCAAGAAAAGAGGCCGAAAAGAGCAAGGAGAATCATCCTCGATGCAATTACCACGCTGCATGTTTGGAATAAAATGGGTTCTTGAGGAGGAAGCGAAGGAATGGTATAGGAACAACAAGGAAAGAAAATATGTTCATGTGGACTTGATAAAAAAGGAAAGCCTAGCGAAGAAGGAGCCGCGCATGTTGGCCAAGATCATGGCATTACATCTTGATTTCATCTTCCGAGACATGGGAGAATGTAATCTCAATTTGACAAGAGAATTTTATGCCAACTGGTCGCCGAAAACCACAGGTAGCGAGGTCAAGATTCGGGGCCAAGTTTTACAACTCAATGCGGAATTCTTCAACTCCTTTCTTGGCTTGCCTTCAGTCGATCCATCACCATTCAAAGAGTTGTACAGTAGACCTCCGTATAGAGCAATTCGACACACACTTTGTGGAACTAGATCCATGGCAAGGTGGAGCAGACACAAGGACACCGGATGACACAACACCTTCCCATATGCTCCTTTGAATAGGGAAGCAAGGATATGGTTGCGTATAGTCAACTCTTGCCTTATTCCAGGGACGCAGTACACCAAGATAACAAGAGATAGAGTGTGCCTGGTATATGCATTGATGACGAATGTCCCTATCAACAGCGGGGCAATCATTCGCTCCACAATGCGAAAAGCTAGGCTACACAAGCGGTCCCATTTCAGTTTCGGCAATTTGTTGACTGCAATCTTGAGGAAGGAAGACATCGAAGAGGAATCGGATGATCATAAACTCCCACACAATCCAAAGAAGGTTGACCTCACAAAGGTCAAAGATGCTGAAACCACACATGGCGTCAACCTTACTATGGCAGAGAGACATGCTCGGGATGAGAGTTTCTTTCGCCATCTTTATGGCATGACTAGGTTCACAATGATGAGTGGTGGACGTGTTCCAACTGCTGAAGATCTCCAACAGATGGATCATGACTATCCAATGAATGTGCATGCAAGGGAGATGTGTGGAGTAGGTACATACTTTGAGGAACCTCTTGATGACGATGTGCCGACCGATGATGAGCGACAAATGCCAGACTCCGACATGGAAGAGAATTCTGGTGACGACGACTCCTATGATGATTTCGACGAAGGGGGTATGACCCCCGACATAGAGGAGGAGTCCGACTGACCAGGTTCTTCGTATTTATTTTCCACTGAGGGCAGTGTGTCCCGTTTAAGTATGGGGTGGTGGTATTTGCATGCTATACTTCCCTATCCGCATTTGCATTTATGTTTGCTTTTGTTTTTTTTTTCGTATTTCTTCGTATTTTATGTTTGCTTGCTTTAGTTTTTTCGTTTTTCGTTTTAGTTTTTTTTCGTTTTTCATTTTTTTAGTAGTTAATTTTTTTTACTTAGCTTTGCATGAAATTATTCTAATAGGCAGCATGAGATTATGACAAGAGTTTGTGCTAAAATCATGACTATTGAGACGTTTAGGCTCTAATTGTGACTCACTATGTGATATTGTGTGGTTCAATTCCTTCATCTGTTGGGTCAAGAGTCTATACTACTTCCAATAAAAGTCGACCATGTGCCTTGTGTGTGTGAGAGATAATAGTATATTCTATGCTTGTGGCTGATGCTAGAACTTGCCTGGTATGTGTGTGAAGCGAAAATAAAGAATGTGAGTTTCGGAGATGATTTAGGCATTTCTTTGGCAACCTATAATTGTTTACCTTCTTTTTACCTACCCGTGGACATCATCCTAGTTAACCCCTTTTGAGCTTTTAGCCTATCTTCTTTGACAACCTCATATGTAAGCCTAATCCATTTTTTCAAGATTAAAATTTGATCTAAGTGCTTTAAAGTGTAAAGTCATGTGACAAAATAAGAGGAAATTGGGTGAGTATGATGCTTTAGAATGTATTGGTGCTTGAATTTGTTATGAAAAAGAAGTGCTATCATAAGAGGTATGTTATGAAAAAAAAAAGGGAAAAGAAAACTAAAAAGTTAGTTATGTTCAAAATTGAAAAACAAAAGAGGAGAAAAGGGGTGGTAGAATAAAAGAAAGTAGAAAGGTTGTTTGAAAGAAAAGTGTTAATGATACAATGTGATGTATTAAAGCGCTTAGGAACATAGTCACTATTTCTGGCCAAAATAGTCCTACCCGTCCCTTAGCCTACATTACAACCTGTAGAAGACCTATTTGATCCTAAGCTTAGCATTCTGACATTTAGTGGAGCATTACACTAAGGGCAAGCCTATGGACATCAGTTGCAGCATATGAATTCCTTGTGAGAGCGAGAGCAAGGATACTTTTATACCCATGTTTGAAAAATATGTTATACTTATGAGTGATTATGGGTAATATATTGTGAGACACACATGGTTGATGAGTTTTGGGTAGTTGTGTATGATTCTTTGTGCCTTAACTTTTGAATATGAGTTGGCCACCATCACGAGTCTATGCTAGAGGTTAAATTATTTCTACTAATGATCAAAAAACTACTCTTTGTTGATAATTGTTATGCTTGTCTTGACGAATATTTTGTGTTGATACTGTGAAACCCTAAGTTGATGTTTAGACGGACATGATATTTTGTTCGAGGACGAACAAAGCTTCAAGTGTGGGGTGTTGATGATAGGCGAATTTACACGCCTATAGTGCTATATTTTACCCATATTTTAGCTAAGTTTTGAGAACAAATTATATAATTCATACACTTTTAGTCCTTTTTCCTGTAATTGAGCTAACAAACGTGATTAACAAGTTTTCAGGTATAAATGATGCAGAATTCAGCATTTTATGGATAACTTGACACCAAAGAAAGCTTCACGAAAGAAGGAAGGGAAAGCTTACACGCCAAGGACCAAAAGTGGCGCATGGAAAATCTGTCCCGGGCAAAAACAACAATTCTGAAGACTTTGGGGACTAACAGTAATTTATTAGGATTAGGATAATGATACTTTAACCTAGTAGGATTGGGTTAAGTATTTTATTAGTTTAGTAGGAATAGGATATGGGTATTATAAATACCCTATTTTGCTAGAGATTTTAATAATTCTCATCTTACCTTACAAATCATTCACTACTACTTTTTATTCTTCCATCAATTCTACTTTTTATTCTTCTTCTATTCATCTATTCAATTCTTAATTTCCGCAACAAGAGAAACGTTACTTTGCTAGGAATTCACACCTAACGCCTACCACACTATTACTACACGAAATCTTTATAATGGTATAATAACAATGTCTATTGTGATTTCCTTCGCACTCATGGGTAACTAAACTTCTCTGTTGGGGTTATGGAAGCCATATGAGATACTATCTATTGCTATGAGTTTGTGAGTTCGCGACACGTATGTTGCTTATATCATTATTCTCTTCATCTTAATCTAAATTCTTTGTGGTTGCAAACGCATAGAATACGCCAGTATAGCATTAACTTGTTCGAAAGAAAAGTTATATGTCTGGAAAAGAGATAATGTCAAGGTAATAGGGTCCCATCCCCTATTAAAAAGTTAGTGTCGTAACTGGATTAACCTCTTGGAGAATTTATACCGTTAGATACGCTTTATGCTCGAAAGAGTTAAAGTGAAATAGTCTTTGTTTAGGTCGAAAGACGCTTGGATTTACCATGGAATACAATTCTCTATAAGCACATGCATGTCTGAATTCCACATAACTTATAGCCAATAGAGACGTATAACTCATAAGGTGGACATAACCACAACTCCTCAATTCTCATTGTTTTACAACCTACTAAACATTCTTTCTTTTTACTTTACTATTTTTAGTTTTTACTTTAATAATTTGGTTACTCTTTACCATCCCCCCTTTTTACGAGACTTGCACTAAAAGTCTAGTAATCTTTGCTTACTTGTTGACCAAGCTATTCCCTGAGGGATCGATACCCAACCCAGTTGGGTTCTATATTTGACTACGACCGGTTTACACTCCTACGAGAGTTGTAGATTGAGCGTTATCAGTTAGTAATTGTAAAGATGCAACGGATGGTCCATCTGTTGCATAGGGTTCTCTGAATCAATAATCCAACGCAACTTATGCAACAGATGGATAATAAGTTATAACAGAACCACAACCAGTTGCACTAGTATACCCAGCTATTGCAACAGATGTGAAATCTGTTGCGTAGCTTCTTCTTCATGGGGTAGATTAGAAGGGCTAGGTTAGGAAAAGTAAACTTGCCTTGTCCTCTTATGGCATACGCATATCAGTCATGGTCTGGAAGTCTTGGGGGGGAAAGGGAGGCCTGGGGTAATCTGGTGTGCCTAACTTGGCATTCTTGGCCTGTCACAGATCCTTCTTCTCTTCTGCGCCAAGTTCCGCATATATGTCCACCTTATTGACTGGCCCCTGAACTTCAACAGCTTTTGGAGAGGGAGGAATTGTAATTTTTTTTGATTTCCAAGCAAGAGTACGTCTCTAATTGCTCTTTTCTTTCTCCTAACCAACGTTGTAGGAGTGTGTGGCTCCCTCACCTTCTTGGATGGTATGACACACCTCTTGGATTTGAATTCCTCGATAGCTTTAGATATAGCCTCTACTTTTTCAAAAAGTTTATCCTATCTATCCTTTCACTCATAGCATTCGCAACGAGAGCACGAGGGTGGAGAGGGGTGAGAGAGACCTGTGTAAGGGCGAAAAGGGGTGTTTTCAAACATATTTATTCTTTCTTGAGCATCAACATGCTCATCATCATGAGTGGTAGCAGTATCAGCATGCCTGCCACCAACACCAACAACTTCACCAGAAGAAGCACCCGGATCTGCCTTAGTAAAAGGTTGGTCATGAAGAGCCTCAACATTAGGCTGACCTTGCGTAACTGCTCTTCTTATGGCTGTTGCTTAAGCTAATTCCTTCTTTATTAACTCCACCGTGCAATAGTATCAACATGACCTAGAGTAATATAAGAAGTCATCACCGACTCCTCCTCAGTAGGCACGATCCATGGATGCACAACCTATAAAAAAACAGATGCATTTAAATCATATAATATAATAATTTTCACAGTTGGGCTACATTTAAAAAAAAAAGACCCATCTGTTGCATAGTTTGCAGTATATTGTTAAAATCTGTTTGAGTCTGGTTCAGAGAAACAGATCAACACATGGATAATCTGATGTAAAATATCAATCTTCTGTTGCAACAGCTGCACAATACGGGTAATCTGTTATGCAACAGATGATCTGTAAGTCACAACAGATGAATGATATGTTATCAGATTAAATATTTGTTGCATAATTTGCAGTAGATGGTTAATCTTTTAGGAGTTAGGTTCAGAGAAACAAAGCCACAAATGGGTAATCTGATGCAAGATGTATCCCGTTGCAACAGATGTCCCATTTGGTACATCAGATTTAACATCTCATGCACCAAATATAACATCTGTTCAATATCTTTCTTATCTTTAAGTAGAATTATTTTACTTGAAGAATACGTATTGCATCATCCGGAGGGTTAAAGAGATCAACTTCCTTAATATTGGTGTTGCTCTTTGCAGCCAACCACCTAAACATCCTTGGATGAGAAACCTCATCCGGGTAATCCATTAACTGCTATTAGAGGGGAGGAATGACTTCAAATGCCCAAGCCTAAAAAGTGTAAACAGGAAGCAAACAAAAAAAAATCATAATAACTATATTCAATATAAATTAATGGATGAGTAGAATTAGTGATTAATTTTACCATGAAAGCCCAAGGAAAGCCCTATAATGTGGTCCTCTTTCTCTTTCTGACTCTCCAATTCCTCCTCTTTCTCACTTTCATTTTCTTCATCACCATCTACGAACCCTTGTCCACCTCCCTCAACGTTGTTTTCACATCTCTCCTCAGCTTCACTTTTCCCTAAATGAGATTATTCATGAAGCTCCTCCGAATCCCTCTGTATTGTAGCCTTTTTTTTTAGTGGTCAGACGTTGATCAATTTTCACTTTCTTTTCTTTTGGGAGACATGTTTTAGCTACAGACAAAGAAAAACAAAAATTACATTACAGTTGATGTATGCATAGATTTTAAAAAATACATTACAAACAACACGAATACCGACACACCAACAGCCACCACCACAAACACCACCAACCAATGCCAATAAACAAACAAACACAACGAATACCGACACCACCACAAACACCACCAACCAATGCCACCACCGGTGACACCATGACGACCACAAACACCACCAACACCACCAACACCATCCAACTATACCACGACAGTCAACAGAATACTGTGACAGAAATTAGGGATTTCTCGAGTTCTTCCTACGATTTTACCATCAAAACTCAAAATTATAAACCCATTCTCGAAGATAATACAACTAAAAGTTTTAATTTTCATCATTAACTTAAAAGCCCTTATTTTTTAGAAAAAAAACAAATATAGATCTCTTCTCGAACTTTGTTGCCTACGAAGACAAAGAAAACGACTGATACAAGCAAAAATAATGTCGAAAATAATACCTATATGGTCAGAAATGAGAAGAAAAGTGATCTGTTGTGGAGGGTTGAGCAAATTTATTGAGTATTTATTGTCTATACTGTATTGTTGAGTGAGAATAAGAGAGAAAGAGCCAGACCTCGAGTTTTAAAATGATGAAACATTTTGTATGGGTTGATTTGTATTTTGGAAAAGAATGACAAGTAGTTTTGAAAATGTTAATTTGGTACGAAATGATCTTAATTATTTTTAAAATCATAAAATATATGCTTAATTTTTAAAATCATATAAAAACAATTGAAGTTGTAGTTGACCGAGTACTCTAGGAGGTGACCCTATGAAAACTCACCCCTGGTCCTAGATTAATCAATTTAGGAGTCTAACATATGAACTCAATTGAAATTGTAAAAAATAAATGTTCAACATGTTGCATCAGATTTCTCATCTGTTGTAAATTATCAATCAGATTAGGTAACAACAGATTACGAATCTGATATAAATTATCAAACAGATTGAGTCATCTATTGCGATAGATTACCCATCTATTGTAAATTATCAAATAGATTATCATATGTCGCAACAGATTACCTTGAGAACTCACCCCTAGTCCTAGATTAATCGATAGTTTACCCTATAAGAACTCACCTCTAGTCCCAGATTATTCAATCAAGGTATTAGTACCCTAGTCCTAGATTAATCAATTAAGGTATTAGTCTAACATATGAGGTAGTAAGAATCGGTTCGGCTCAGAGTGATCGATTGTCGACTCTGGTCGGGAGGAATGCAGTACCGTTTCATCATGCAATTGACAAAAGACTCAATTGAAGTTGTAGTTGACCCTATGAGAACTCACATTCAATTAAGGTGTTAGTCTAACAAATGAACTCAATTGAATTATATATAAACAAATGCTCAACCTGTTGCAACAGATATCTTTTAGTGTTGGATCAAATCAAACAGATTATGTAATCTGTAGCAACATATTACACATCTTTTGTAAACTATCAAGCAGATTAAGTCATTTGTTGTAATAGATTACCCATCTATTGTAAATTATCAAATAGGCGCTGTCATCTATTGTAGTTGACATTATAAGAACTCACCCCTAGTCCTAGATTAATCAATTAAGGTATTAGTTGGACATATGAGGTAGTAAGAATTGGTTCGGCTCAAAGTGATTGATCGATAACTCTTGTCGGGAGGAACGCAGTCCCGTCTCATCATACATTTGCCAAAAGACTCAATTGAAGTTGTAGTTGACCCCATGAGAACTCACCCCTAGTCCCAAATTATTCAATTAAGGTATTAGTTGAACATACGAGGTAGTAAGAATCGGTTCGTCTCAGAGTGATCGATCGATGACTCCTGTCGGGAGGAATGCAGTACCGTCTCATCATGTAATTGCCAAAAAACTCAATTGAAGTTGTAGTTGACCCTTTGTGCTCATTTATCCATCCCTAATACCACCTAGATCAATGTAGGTACTATTATCAATCTTAACATTAAGTTATGAGAACACATTTCAACTCAGAGTGATCAATAGACGACTCGGGTCGAGATGAACGCAATACTAACACCATGTAAATGCAACAACTTAATTGGATTTGTAATTGACCCTGTGAGCTCATTCATTCATCCCTCGTTCCACCTCGATCGATGTAGGTACTATTATTAATCTTAGCATTAAGTTAATGAGGAGCTCATTCTTTCATCCCTAGTTCATCCTAAATCAATTGCAATGAAATCCGTTGCAATAAACAACTTAGCTGTTGGAGAATTTCAAACAGATAACAATATCTGTTGCAACAGATGACATTTCTTATTTAATTATCAAATAGACATTTGCATATGTTATGACGGATGACTGAGGTGTTGGAAATTTTCAAACAGATATGGATATCTGTTGTAACAGATGACGTTTCTGATTTAGTTATCAAATGACATTTTCATCTGTTGTCACAGATGACTGAGTTGTTGGGATTTCTCAAACAGATATCTAAATCTGTTGCAACAGACGACATATCTGTTTGAAAATCTTTTTGTTTTCTTTTAATTTTAAAGCAAGCTACTGTCCGAGTAGATAAAGTAGTAGTACTACTAAAGGCGGTAAAAAATATTTCTTGGATAACTCAAAAATCTCATTGAGTAGTCTTGTCCTGTCTTTTCAATGTCACCCGTTTTCTTCCTCGTGCCCCTCAAATTATTAGTGAATATTAATTAATGAATATTGAAATCCCTAATACTTCTTCCTTTTCAAATTGACTTGGCACTCCCATCAAGAAAATATTAATTAGGGGTTTATTTTACTACCAAATTAGCCTTATTAATTATGCTTTGTAAATATAAATTTGAATAAATACACTTTGTTTAGTCATTTAATATTAAGGGTAGTACATCTAGAAATTAGAATTATCTCATCTCTCCCCTCCTCTCCTTCAGCCCTAAATCTCTCTCTCATTTCTTTTCTTTCTATCCTCTTTAGGGTTATCATAACCTTTTTTTCTCTCCTCTTTCTCAAAAAAATTTCGTTCAGATCTAAACCGATCGATATCTATATCTTATATTCCTCGACTGAAATTGTTGTTTTGACCCCCTTTTGACATTGTATGATATAATTCACCATTGCTCTTTCATTCTCGTCTTCTTCTTGCAACTTTATTTACATCTTTTTATTTATTTAATTACTATTTTCCCATATCATATTTATTTAAAAAAATTGAAGGAACTTTTAATTGTTGAATAAACATACCGATAATTTTATTATAAGATGCGAAAAAAGGTCATCTGTTGGGAGAAGTTTAAAAGCCTTGTTGGCAGTATCATTTTTTTATGTATTTTGTTTGTTTCTTTGTTGTTGATGCTGTTATTGATGTTGTTGGTGGGGCTGGCATTGTTGGAACTTGTGGTGTGGTGTTGTTGGTGGGTTTGACATTGTTGGAACTTGTGGTGTGGTGTGATTTATAAGGTGGGTGCTTTTTAGCTTAAAAATAGTGGAGTTCGAACAATCAACACAAAGAGTAAGGGAGAAAAAAATAAAAAGTTTAAAGTGAATAAAAGAGAAGAGTTGGTTACCAAAATTTAAAAAATATGTTCTGAGTGGGAATTGAACTCAAGACCAAAAGAAATAAATAGCCTTAAGCACCCATAAACAACAACTAGGATAACCAAACAACTCTTACTATGGGTGCTCACTGATTAGATTATATACATTTTTTTTATTTCCACATATATATATAAAGTTCGATACGAGTTCAGTCTATGCTCGTGCACCCAGAGGACTCCATGTGGGTCTGTCACTTGTTGTTGATGGTGTTGGAACATAGGATGTATGCTTCTTTGTAGTTGATGATGTTGTTGGAACAAATGTTGTTGTTTTCTTTGTTGTTGATATTTTTAATTTGTTGTTTGTAGTTTATGTTGTTGTTGATGTTGCAACAAACGAAGCAACTAATGGAACAAATCAAACCACCAGCAAGGCTGCTATGTATTCCAACAGACTACATATCTTTTGCATCAGACTCCATATCTGACGCAACAGACTCCACATCTGACGCAAACTATTCGGGATTTATGTGTTGTGTGTGGTTTGCTACTTAAATAAAACTGATGACTTTATTAATATATAAATTTAAAAAAATGGATCTAAATACAACATTTTATCTTTTTGTTGTATTTTCGAAAGAAACAGATTGGTAATCTGTTGCAAAATATATTTCACCTGTCAGATAACTTACAACATATGGATAATCTTTTGCAATAGATGTATATATCAGTTTGCTTTACCATCAGCTGTGGCGACTGTTGTAACTTGCTAATCATTTTTTTATTCAATTTCATCGAGAGCAATAGATTTTTCTAAACACTTCTTGGCCAAACTCAATTTTTGCTCTTGGACCGCTTCTCTTTTTTTCTTTGCATCCTTCAAGCTGGCCTCTAAATTCAATTTTTGCCCTCAATCCAATAGCAAAAATTTAGTTTGGTTGAAGGATGCAAAGAAAAAAAGAGAAGCAATCCAAGAGCAAAAATTAAATTTGGCCAAGAAGTGTTTAGAAAAATCGATTGCTCTCGATGAAATTGAATAAACAGATGACTAGCAAGTTGCAACAGACGCCACAGCTAAAGGAAAAGCAAACTGATATATCCATCTGTTGCAACAGATTGTCCATAGTTGTAAGTTATCTGACAGGTGGAATATATTTTGCAACAGATTACTAATCTTTATCTTTCGAAAATACAACAAAAAGATAAAATATTGTATTTAGATCCATTTTTTTTTTCTAATTTACTTATTAATAAAGTCACCGGTATTATTTAAGTAACACACACAACACATAAATTCCGGATAGTTTCAGCAATATTGCATTAAATCCCGGATAGTTTGCTAATTATATTTTATCCCGAAATTTTGAATTGTGATACATATGTTAAGCAGTGATACATATAGCATATGTATCACTAGTAAATATGAGTCCGGAATTTTATGTAATTTTTTAAAATATTAAGGGATATTGATATAGAGTCTTAAATATGGAATTTGTGTAATTTTTTCTTTTATGGGATATGAACAGTCGTGGCTTTTTGTTTGACTAAGTCTAGTCCCTTCCAATTCTCAATCATTTTATAAATAGGTCCCTCCGGCCTCCTCACTCACTCTTGTTCATTCTACTATACTTACAATACTAATATGCCAGATCCATATTCGTACAAGAAGGTTCATGTTGAGTCCTTGCAGGAATTTCAAAGGCAGTTTGATGAACTCCAGAGGGATTTGGCCGACTTTCGAGCAAGGCTGAGGAGGGTTCTGCTGCTGCCGGATGAAAATTGTCAGGTTGACAATAATAATAGTAATAACAATAATAATTAGGTTATGTTTTTTCTTTCTTTTAGCGTATGTATTTCCCTTTTTTATATCCGATCTACCTATAAGGGATTCAAAAAAATCCATGTATATGTTTGATTTGGTTTGGTTTGGTTTGGTCGATTTTGAATTTTTAATTTTTATTCAATATTTAATTATCATTCTATTTATTCCCTATTCAAAACATGTCGGCGGTTGGAGTTAGGGATGCGGTCATGATGAGAAATTCTCCTAAAAATGGTTCGTTAATAAATAATAAGGAACTAAATGATATTATAATCATAAAAGAAAGATTATTTAATTTAAAAAAAGTCACAACATTGGATTAATTTAATTAAGATATATATATATATATATATATATATATATATATATATATATATATATATATGATGATATGGTTTTTAAGAAAAAAGTTAATGAATAGTCGTGACTGTGACTTTTGTCTAAACACATTCAACAAACAAACAAAAATAAAAAACGCTTCTGATGCATCAAATTCCTCATCTATTGTGACTTATGAATCAGTTAGAAGAAATAAAAAAAAAGCTCCTTAAACAGATGGTCGATTTATAGCAACAGATGGTATATCTGTTGAAACGGATGGGTTATCTGATACAATAGATATACA
Organism: Capsicum baccatum var. pendulum; assembly: GCA_030864225.1. Lineage (NCBI taxonomy): Eukaryota > Viridiplantae > Streptophyta > Magnoliopsida > Solanales > Solanaceae > Capsicum > Capsicum baccatum. The sequence goes on from CM061550.1 coordinate 275,845,843, forward strand.
ATCTGTTGTCATAACTCAATTAATAAAAATAGTTATTAAAGAAACGGAAAGATTAAGTCACCACCAGCTTGATTTAATTAAGTCATTTCTTTTCACAGAAAAGAATAAGGAAATAAATGATAAACACAATTTAAACCGTAAAAAACTCACCAGAAATATTCTTGTTTTAAATCTTCTTTATTAATTTATATAATTAAAAAGTCAGAAAATTTGGATGTCATGAAGATAATTTTTTTTTAAAAGATATATATATTAGATGTTGCAACAGATATATTATCTGATGCAACAGTTGAACTATTTGTTGCAACGGATGATATATCTATTGTAGTAGATGATTTATCTTATGCTACAGATATATAATCTGTTGTGCAACTCAGTGTAAAAAATAAACGGTTGCTGGAAAGAACTAATTATTTTAATAATTATAAAGCTAAGCTTCAAGCTGAAAAGTCATGACCTATCATAATATTGATTAATTTAATTAAGTCATAACTTTTTACAGTAATCAAAATGTCATTAATAAATGGTGGTGAACAATTGTGCCTTTAAACCTGTTTTATTAATTTATATAATTAAAAAGTCAAAAAATTTGGATGTCATGAAGATAATATATATATTTTTTAAAATATATCTATTATATGTTGCAACAGATATATTATCTGATGCAACAGTTGAACTATTTGTTGCAACGGATGATATATCTATTGTAGTAGATGATTTATCTTATGCTACAGATATATTATCTGTTGTCCAAGTCGGTGTAAAAAAATGGTTCCTGGAAAGAACTAATTATTAATAATAATAAAGCTGGAAAGTCATGACCTATCATAATATTAATTAATTTAATTAAGTCATAACTTTTTACAGTAATCGAGAATGTCATTAATAAATGGAGGTGAACAGTTGTGCCTTTAAATCTGCTTTATTAATTTATATAATTAAAAAGTCAGAAAATTTGAATGTCATGAAGATATATATATTTTTAAAAGAATATATATATATTATATGTTGCAACAGATATATTATCTGATGCAACAGGTTATCTATTTGTTGCAAATCATGATATATCTGTTGTAACAGATGATTTATCTGATGCAACAGATATATTATCTGTTGTCAAAACAGTGTAAAAAAAATGATTCCTGGAAAGAACTAATTATTAATAATAATAAAGCTGAAAAGTCATGATTTATCATAATATTGATTAATTTAATTAAGTCATAACTTTTTACAGTAATCAAGAATGTTATTAATAAATGGAGGCGAACAATTACGATTTTTTGCCTAGCTCATTCAAGTTCAATCCTCTATAAACAGGTCCCTCCTTACTCAATCGTTCGTTCTACTACACACTATTTATTCCTCGCTCTTGTCACACCTTCAACTACTTTCTCTTCAAGGACTCGATAGCTTTTTCCTATCTCTGGTAAGATTTTTTCTTGATTTTTGTGTAAATATACGTTGTATTACATTACATTACATTCGAATTCTTTCTTTTCTTTACTTTTGTGTTTACGTGTATGTTTTGTCAACTTATGCGTTTTTTAAATATGGCTGATCATGTGTGGGATGTCGCTATTTTATGAGATGCCATGGGGGAACTGCAGAAGGAGGTTCATGACCTGCATTGGGAGTTGGCCGCCGTCATAGTAAGGATGCTGCGGGAGATCCGCAGGCTGCGGAGGGCGTTGCTGCTGCCCTTTGAAGATTGGCCGGTTGGCCATACAAATAATAATGATGTTAATAATAATGATGATAATAATAATTAAGCTTTTTTTCTGTTATCTATGTATTTATTTTTTTGTTTGTTTTATAAAAAATTATGTTTGATGCACTTGACTTTTTATTTCTTATTTAATTTTCGTGCTGTCTATTTCTATTTCTTAACGAATGACATGTCCACAATTAAGGAATAATTTGATTCCAGTATCAATAGCAAGAACATATGAGTTATCTATTAGATTTTGTGTGTGACAGGAGCTGTATTTTGTTGTTCGAAACATATTAGTAATCTGATGAAACAGATTACTAATCTTGTGCAACAGAATATCCATCTATTCGATTCATAATCATATTACGGGCACCTAGAACCCTTAAACATGAATCCAACATGAGTCTATTGTTACAATAAAACATTTATCTGGTGCCGCAGATAATGGATTTGTTTAAACAGACTGCTCTTGTATTGCATTCATGTTCGCGTGCAAACTATTGTTGAAAAAACAGCACACTAGCAGTTACCCAGATTCAACTAAAAAACATAATCTGACTTACCAAAGTCTCCTCTCAAGTAAATTCCAAAGTTGAAAGTGATTTATGAAATAAAATTTGACATAAGAATTTGGTCAAAGAGCAGCAGTTGGGGTAACAACAACTACAACTACAACAACAATAGTCAACAAGAAGAATATGAAGTTGATAATGAAGTATAAGATGATGATAATGAATCAGAATATGATGAATAAAGCAGTAGCAACAATGAACAACAAATATCGCGAAGAGAGAGAAAATAACAATGGATGAGGAGAGAGAAAAAGATGCCTTTTTTCCCTTCGTTCCCCATTATATATTAACTAACATTTGAATTAAAGTGTAAATTTAAAAACTTGTGAGTTATTTTGAAATTTTTCAAACTTTCTTAAACCATAATGAAGTAATTGTCACCTCTACTCAATTATTAAGACTTGTGTCACCTACACCTCATTTTAAAACTCTTTTGTTACCTGTGGCCCAAACCCCCAACTAACATATTATGGACTGTTAAAATTCAAAACCAAATCAAACATCACATTTTCTTTTACCTTAGTTTGATTTAATTTGTTTCTTTTTAAAAAAACAGTGATAATGGCCGCGCTTTGCGCGGTTAGAAATAACATTAGTAAATTTATATTAATAATACATATTGTCGCAGATTATTATAAAGAAAATTATTTATTTTTATCTTATACCTGTGATAATTAATTGTATGTAGTTAATTAAATTACAAATTCTTCCTTGTATTTATGCATTTTGTTGGATAATAGAATTTTTGTTTCTTTAAAATTTTATTTTATATATTTAAATGAAATAAAGATGAGATAAGAATTTAAAAAAATTATGATCAATGAATACAAATTAAAAGAAAAAATTTTAGTTATTGTTTTGTACTTCGTAATTAGTTGTGTCAACTATTGTTTCATAATTATGTTTTAATGTTAGTTCTAGTTATTTATAGTTTAAAGAATTTGATATAATAAAATTAGCATTGCTTCGAGTTTGAAAGTTCTATCCAAGCAAGAAAGATTGCAAGTTCTATTACACTGAGAAAGGGGTTATAAATAACAATTATTTTTATCCTTCAACCTTCCATTGTTGATTGTTGCTCACGTAAAAAGGACTCCCCCTCCCCGCTCATTTGAGAAGTTTAGAAAAGTTAGATAACGTTAAAAAAAATACTTTAAAAATTGTGCAATATATTTAGAAGAAAACATAACAATGCCATTAGCATCTATCTACTTCTCTTTCATCCTCTTCCATAGATACAAAGTTGGGTCTATCTGTTTTATACACCATGTTCATGAAACTAATGAAACAAACGACATAATACTTTTAAAAAAATTAAAGTGTTCTATGTGACATGAAAGGATATCAAAACTAATGAAGTTTCCCCTTTTAATGAAGGGATATCTAACTTAATGTACATCAATCCTTTTATAAGATGATGATAATACACCTAGAAATTAAGGATATAAAATAAAATAAAAAGAAAGAAAGTAAATAAAAGAGAAAAAAGGAAATAATACACAATGACCAAAATTATATGAAGACATACTAAAATATAAATAGGCAGAACAAATGAATTGTGCACTTAATTATGAGAGATTAATTATATTTAAAAAAAAAAAAAACTATCTAGGCATACTATATAAATGAGTATTGATACTATGTGAGTGAAACAATGATATAATTAGACTTTATTTCATATGGTAGATAACTATTTTAGATTATATTTAATTAGTCTTTAGATACGTACATTGTATGTGTGTTTCACGTAATAAATTTTTATAGATTCATAAAAATGATTAAAATTCTATAAAAATATGTGTGCAATGAGAAATGCAATTCAGCAACTATAAATAAATCTTTATAAGTATGATAAAAAGCACCAAATAAGGGGTGCATTTGAATGTTTAAAATTAATTCATAATTTTAACCAACAAATGTAAATTATGAACTTTATTTAGTTATTATCAAACCTTCAATAAAGTCAAAAATGACTAATTTGAGCCTAAATAAAAATATAGTTTTACTGCAATTAAAAAATTATAAAAACTTAAATTAAAGAAGTTTAATGAGAAAAAAATAAAAGAAAACAAAATAAAAGGAACCAAAAAAGATAAAAGGGTCGAGCATTTAAGAGACTTAGCACACATTGAACTTGTATTAAAAAATTGAAAGAGTAAGCAAACCTTTTCATGATAAATAACAATTGTTTCATTATAATTGATATTTATATTAGTTATATTTTAAAACTTTATGGCTTTAAATGTAAAAGAAATAAATGTACCAGAAAATATAACCACTTTTGTAGTAGCGTAAAGGCACATATCTTGAATAGATTAACATTTTTAATTTTTCATTCAAATTTATATTTGTTTCAGTAAATACTTATTTAATATTTAGTCTAATATGATATGATTACTATCTATATTTAATTAGTATTTTATAATATTTTAATTTAATGTAGGAGTAAAATAAAAATCCAACTTTTCACTTTGAAACTTACATCATCTATCGACAATAAAAGCAAAGAAAACACCATTCTAAATTCAACAATTGAAATCGAGAAGTAACAAATATAATAGAAAAAAATGAAAAAAAATAAGAAAATCCTAGCTTTGAAGAGTGTCATCTCACCTTCCACTTTCTCTTTAATTGAGCAATGAATGTGGACAAAAATTTATTGATCATTAAGAGAATTATTCTTTTTGACTTTTTTTCACTATTTTTCTTCTTTTCATTATTCACTCTAATTCTCTTGATTTTTATTTTTAATTAAAAACTCAATTTTTACATTTAAAATTTCTAATCGAACATTTTTCTCATATATATATATATATATATATATATATATATATATATATATATATTTGTATTAATTGACATATTTTCAAGTTAGGTTGCGAGATGTTAGATTTTTTTTAAAATTATTGATACTTGAAGAAAAAAAAATACTAAACTGATGCTTAATTATGAAAGTCGAGTGATATATAATTCAAATTGGAGATAATCGAACAAAAAGAAGATCTAAAAATCAAAGAAAAAAGTCAAAAATAATGAATCATTGGCCAAAAAACTACAAGTCAATAAGTTCTATGTTATCAACAAAGCAATAAGTTGAAAATATTTTTCGTTGCCTGCATATTGTTAAACTTTGTAATAAAGTCTTGTTCTTGAAGGGTGCATTTCTTGCATTTGACGAAATAGCTAATTGAAAATACTAAATTAAGCAATAAAAATATATGTATCTATATATCTATCTATGTACACACACACACATATATAGAGAGAGATGATTCAAACTTCTATACTTCGTCATACTAATTAAGTTGATAATCTCTCTTGGTGAATCTTCCAAGACATAATCTCTCTTAATGAATCTTCCAAGACCATTAAACTTTCTTCTTTGTCATGATAAACTTGTGTCAAATTAAATTAATTCTCTCTTTGATGAATTTATACCAACGTCAAATTAAACTTGCTTCTTAATCTTGATAAACTCGTGTATGTTTGACTATTATTATACAAGAAGCAATTCTAAAGAATATTTAATGATCTTAATCAAAATGATGATTACCATATTATCACATGAAAAAAATGTAGAAAAAAATACTATTAAAGAAAAGAAGGAGAAAATGAAAATGAGTATCCAACAATTCCATAGATGAATGGTATTTATAGATTGATTAATTTATAAGAACTAAGCAAAATGAAGTTGAGAAGACATGTTATTTAAGTGTAGAATACAAATAGATGAAAGTTTTTTTGTAACTTTTGAATATAATTACATATAATAAATATGATAGAGTTTTTCTTTAATTAATAAACAAATTAATTAGTGAAAGAATGAAGAAAAAAATTAAAAAAAAGGAGAAAAAAGATAAATGGGAATGGATGCATCTAAGACATGCCACATAGGATTGTCTTAGAGTCTCCTTTATATATATATATATATATATATATATTGATAGGAAAAAAGGTCAAAAACATCCCCTACTTTGATAAATTGACTAAATTTGCCCCTTATTGTACTATTAGATCAAATATATCCCTACCATTATACTATCAGGCCAAATATGCCCCTGCCATTAGCAAAGTTATCAAAAATATCATTCTTTTTAACACTTCTCCGCAATGACAAAGTGTAAGCCACGTGACGTGACATTTGAGTGATGTGGAGGCCACGTGGCATGCCATTACAACATCAGATTTTTTTCCTTCTTCATTTAAAACTTTTTACTTCAATTATTTGGTTTATTAATTTCTTAAACAAATAAAATATGTGAGTATTTAACATAAAAAAAAAAAACTAATCACTAATCGTAAAATATTCATGGCGGTGTCAACTTTTTCTAGCATTTTGCTAACCCTAAACTCCCATTTGCGTCACCTCTCCATTGAACTTTTCAAAATCCACCACCTTCTCCGGCAACTCAGTTTTCAAATCCACTGCTTGGTGGTAGTTCTCTTCATTTGGTAAGGAGATATCAACATTTATTAACGATGATAGTTATTTTATTTTAAATAAATAAAATATGTAAATATTTAAATTGTCAATTCTTTTTAAATAACTAATAAAATTTGAAGCAAAAAGTTTAAAATAAAAATAAAAAAATTGATACGGAGGTGACATGCCACATGATATTCACCTGACCCAAATATTACGCTATATGACTCTCACCTTGTCAACAACAACAACAACAACAAAATACCCAAACCCCAATATATTTCCACATAGTGAGGTCTAAGGAGGGTAAAATGTATGCAGGGCTCAGGACCAAGGAGACTCACTTGTCATGATAAAAAATATGTTAAAAAAAAAAGGGTATTTTTGATAACTTTACTAATGACAGATATATATTTGACGCTATAGTATAACGAAGGAGATATTTAGTTGAATAGTATAAGGAAGGAGATATTTAGTTGAATAGTATAACGAAGGACAACTTTAGTCAATTCTTAAAAGTAGAGGGGTAGTTTTGACCTTTCTCCCCAAAAAATGTAATGGCCTCTTGTAGTATTAGCGATTTTCTTCCTTCTCCTTTACCTCTCGCCGTTAAACCCAAAACCCTGCTAACTTTCCTCCGCCATTAACAATGGTGAAAACTAAAGCTCAATCAAAGAAGCAGCAAAAACGTGGTGTTGATTTCAAAGTAAATATATTTTTCTCAATAGATTTTTGAAAATTATTTTCTAATTATTCTTTGATTTTTGTTGAACTGAGATATATTTTTTTCTTTTTTGCAGAAAATAAGAAGGAAGATTGGAAGAAAATTGCCTCCTGCACAGAATGCAACAAACACTGAAATCAAATCCAAAGGTAAAAAAAAAATAGGATGAAATTGTTTAGGTTTATTTTGCCTATATATGTATATAGTTTAGTATTTGAGTTGAATCTCCTTTGGAAATAGTCTTTCTACCCACACGACGTAGTGGTAGGGTCTGCATAAACTCTACGACCGCACTTGTGGGATTTTACTGGGTATGTTCACTATATTGTTGTTGTTATATTGTGTATATATAGTTTCTATTGTTGCAATAGGTTAGAAAGATTGGTATAATGGATGACCTGATATATATATACACGCACACACATAGATATACATGTATAGTTTAGTATTTGAGCTGAGGGTCCTTCGGGAACAGTATTTCTACCTCCACGAGGTAGTGATAACGTCTGCATAAACTCTAAGACCCTGATTGTGGGATTTTACTGGGTATGTTGCAGCGGCGGAGTCAGGATTTTCATTGAGTGGGTTCAGAAGTAAATTTATGAACTAGTTGACGGGGTTCGACATCTACTATATATGCATAAAATATATTTTTAATCAAGTAAAAGTAGTATGAAAATAGTATACTTTTTCGTCGATGGGGATTCGGATGAACCCCTCGATGAAAGGTGGCTCTGCTCCCGGTATGTTGCTGCATTGTGTATATATATAGATGTAGTTTAGTGTTAGAGGTGAGGTTTCTTAGGAAACAGTTTCTCTACCTCCACGAGATAGGGGTAAGGTGTGCGTACACTACCCTTCCCAGACCAGGCTTGTGGCATTTCACTAGGTATATTGTTGTTGTTGTTGTATTGTGTATATATAGTTTTTGTTGTTGCAATAGGTTAAAAAGATTGGTATAATGTATGTATATGTAGTTTAGTGTTGAGTTGAGGGTTCCTGGGAAACAGTTTCCTTACCTCCACGAGGTAGGGGTAAGGTGTGTTTACACTACCCTTCTCGACCACGCTTGTGGGATTTCACTAGGTATATTGTTGTTGTATTGTTTATATATAGTTTCTATCGTTGCAATAGGTTAAAAAGATTGGTACTATGGATGTAGCATGTATCCCGTGGAATTAGTCAAGGTAGCATGTATTCTATGTAATTATTCGAGGTGTGGGCAAGCTGGCCTGGATACCCCGATTATGAAAAAAGAAAAAAAATTAGTAATATTGCTTTTCGCGATTAATGATCTTCCATTTCTGTATAGCAACTTTCTGTTTGTTCCTGAAGCACAAGAAAAGATAGAACCTTTATCAATAACCTCCTAATGCCGAATCAGATAGAACTAAGCATTGGGTCTAACTCTTCTTTGATGTCATCACGCTTCAATTGGGTTATTTTATTCCAATTCTTTGAAAGAAAATAACTTAAACGAGAATACCTAATAGCATAGCAATACATTTATATTGAACTTCTAACCCAAGCACTAGCAATGGAGCCGTAGATAGTGGAGAGGTCGGACCCTTCTTCAGCTTCCTCTGCACTATTGGCTACTGGTTCAGGACCCTTCTTCGGCTTCCTCTGCACTATTGGCTACTGGTTCATGTCCAACACCTTTACTGTTGTTCCATTTGTTACGTTCCGTTCAGCAGGTACTGATACAAACCAGAAACAAATGCTACTTTTATCAGATAAAGCGCAAATCTTTACAGAAGCAACACAAGTATTGCAATCTTAATCTTTTAAAAAGACAATTTTCAGAGCAAAGTATAGCAATTCCCCTATCCTTCTCTTTTAATTTCTTCCATCCCCCCAAAATATAACATCGTATCTTTTGCGCTAGGGGAGAATGTATGAATTAAAGTAGTTTATTGATGATTTAATTGCAGCAATTATTCTACCTGAGCAAAGTGTAGCTTCAGAGAAGGCTGGTTTAGCTGTGAGCAAGAAAGGTTTAACCTTGAAAGAGCTTCTTCAGCAAACAAGTCATCACAATGCAAAAGTTCGTAAAGGTACAAACTTGTTAAGATTATTTCTCGTCGGGACAATGTATGGAATTTCATGCAGTTTGTTACATAGTAAAGAGTGGAAACGTGAAACAACAGAACTGTTACACTTAACCTTTCTGATTTCTTACTCGTGTTTCGAAAAAAAGAAAAACAAGAGAAAGAAGAACAAAGCAGTCAATTGATTTACATGGCATATGATTTAATCAAGCAAAATTGCTGCATTTAATCAATTCTCCTTTCAGTTGGCTCCCGAGGCGAAGTGGTAAAAGCTATGAGAAAACTGTTCCTGAAATTTCGAAAATCAATCCATCATGTAATGCAGTATCTGTTTGCTACTTACATGTTATGTATATGGTTTGTTCTGTATCTGTTTTCCTTTTGGTTTCTATTTGGAAAGAAGCTTTCAAGTTGGCAGTATTATGATGATTATAAGAGATGAACTTATGTCGCGTTTCTAGAGCTAGCCTTTCACTGCTTTGAAATTAAATTTGCGTTTCTTTTAATTAATAGACATCTTATTCCTTGGTTTAAAAAAAGATTAGTTGTGTTGCAACATCCCACATTGAGTAGGGCAAGTATTTTGGGGTTGCAAAATATTTTTCTGTTCTATCTTATGGCTTTTATGCTTTACTTCTCGTCTTCGTGGTCAATGGTGTAGTCTGGTCGTTACCATGTTCAATCTCTGTTATATTTTTTGAAACTGGTAACTTTTTCAATCTCTGTTAATATATATGTTTTTCCAAAAGATCTGTTTATTGCCACCCCAACCTCATTTGTTCACTAAATCTCTGTTAAATTTCAGATGCATTACTCGGAATTAGAGACGTTCTTCTTAAATTCCCAGCTGAATTGAAACTGCATAAGCTTGCTGTTATTGAGAAACTGCGGGAACGTATCAGTGATGATGATAAGTTGGTCCGTGAAGCACTCTATCAACTACTCAAATCAGTTATTTTTCCTGGCTGTAAAGAGGTAGGTTTGTAAACCTTTTTCTTCCGGTCCTCTCTTTAGCACCTGGCATGGTTTTTAGGAGTAAAAAAGTGCATTTAGTATGCATACTACTTTTACACCTGAAAGCTTCTTTCTCTTAACACTTTCTAGAGAATTTACTTCCATGCACTTCGATCCCACATAAGTGACCTTTGTTTTTCTTGCTGGAACATACCCAGTTATTGAAAGACATGAAAAAAGTGTGGATGCTCTATAGTGTGCTTTTCATGAGCACATCCTACCTGCCTTTGGAAAAATACCTTTTTTGCCACCTTGTTAGTCTCTTTTCAGCCCTCGGAAGAACTGGATTCTACACCAGATGATCCTTGTTCGATGCACCTAACAGTAGTCCAAGATACGTAGTTGGAAGGACCCCATCCCCACAATTCAAAAGTTGAGTGAGCGATCCAATATCATTCGCCTCCCTAACCAGATGTGTAACCAAGTGAGAACTTGGCCTAAATAATTCAATCGAGTCTCTACTGCATCACAAAAAACCAGGGTATCATCCGTGAACAATAAGTGAGATACTGGTACTGCCCCTATACCCCCAATCGCAGCATTGAAGCCCTTCAAGTAACCTCCCAAGAAAGCTTTATCCATCATCATGCTTAGAGCTTCCATAACTAAATAAACAACATCGATGATAGAGGATCCCCTTGTCTCACAACCCTCAAACTCCCCAAAAAACTGCAGGGATTACCATTACCCAACATAGAAAACTTCACCATAGTGATGCATTAAATCCATTTCCTCCATTTCTCCCCAAATCCCATTTGAACCATAATGGAATCGGGGAATTTCCAGTTCACATGATCATAGTATTTTTCAACATCAAGTTTGCATAGCACACCTGGCACTCCTAGTTTATCCTTGATTGCACCATGTCGTCTGCCACCAACGCTGTATCTAGAATCTGTCTACCCTCCACAAAAGCATTTTGCGAAGTAGAGACAGTCTCGTCTAACACCTTCTTTAGTCTAATAGAAAGCACATTAGAGTTGACCATATAGATGCTTTCAACTAGAGCAATAGGTCTATAGTCCTTCATGCTCCTTGCGTCCTCCCTTTTGGGGATGATGACAATGATTTAATCATTCGTACTATCATTGAAGCAAAACAATATGTGTGTTTCCTCTGCTGTTAATTTGATTTCCATAGGTGATATTTTAAGAAAGTTAGAGTTTGCTTTTACTACCTTCAATTTTTACTGTTAGTTCCACTTCTGCTTGTTACTCTTGAGGTTTTCAGATTAAGTTAAACCTTCCTGTTTGTGGTTTTACTATATCTGCTTATATTCTCTTAGTATTTAAGTGCAGATAGCTGTCTTCTCTTTTCTTTTCACTGTGATTATGAATGTTGTTTGTTTGAATTCTACAGGACTTTGTATTATGTTTCACCTATAAATAGATGGGGCTGACACTATTTGTTTGTGTTGCAGGATAATAAGGGGCCAATTAATTCCTTGATGATGGCATATATATTTAATGGGATGACACACATGGCTATTGAAGTGCGGTTGATGGCTTTCAAATTTTTTGATCTCTTGATCCAGTATTTTCCATCTTCCTTTTTGCTGTATGCTGAAAAGGTAGATACACGGGGTTTTCTTTGTGGAAAGTCTTAATATTTCTCCAAATTTCAACTTTGATTTTTATTTTGCCACTGTTTCAGTTGTTGATGGTAATTCTCTATCTATATCTTGATTTAACAAAAACACCCGTTGAACTATCTTTCGTTGATTGATGCATTCTAGAAAATGCCAAGTTGAGATGTGGGATGTAAATTTAATAATGTGCTTAAATAGAATCATATTTAGGTTGCTTATCAAAGAGGAAGAGTCTTGCTTCTGTTTTCTCATCCCATTGTCTTTAAAATGATGAAATTGCTTTTGCTGTATAGTGGCGTTTCATGACTTTTCTTCTGCTATGTCTTTCAAACTTCTTCATGCACTTGTCTGATGTAAGATCTTTATGTTGCATTTTATTGTATTTCATTTCCGTTTATTCTGTTAGGGTTTATTGCCTTAAAAGCCGTGATGGAATTTTTTTCTCAATAAGCTTCTTGTTTTCTTACAGATTCTCCAGAACTATGAGGACATTCTGCAGAAGAACAAATTTTACTTGCAAGACAAGGGCAGGCTAAAGAACGCCCTTGCTGGGTTGGTTCGCTGCTTGTCACTGTTACCGTGTAGTAATCAGGGAGAAGGTGATTCCTTATGTAACAAGGTACTATCTTGTTAATTGTGCCATCAGGATACTCAAGTGCATTCTTTTTTGAAGTTTATGGTTCTGTGTTAGTTGCAGTAAATTATTTCTGCATGCTGATCAGAGGAAATAATTTGTTTTGGTAGTCCAGAAAGTGTGCAATGTATAATTTTGCAACAAATCAGGAGAGTTGCCATGTCTGGCTCTATTGGACGCTACTACGCATACTTATTATGTCGTATCCCCTTTTCAGTTTCCGTGAAGTTTTATCTTCTATGATCCCACAACAGCATTATTATTTTTTAGGATTCATGAGTAAGTGCTATGGAGGTTTTAGCTAATCGTCCAAGCCAGTAACTTGATGTTCCTTTGACTAATAATCTCTAGGATGATTCTTGAAAACAGAGAAGAAGGGAGAACTTACCGTCTTTGTTTTCAGTTTTATAGGTAAGATATGTAGTGACTAGTTAGCGACGAGCTTGCTTCCTCGTACAGTGATGTGCGAACACTTTGTATTCAGCAAAGCTCCTAACCACCATATTCTCCTTCAAAAGCTTAGCCAGTATAAGCTGCTACAGGACAACTTCTTGTAAAGCCTCCAAATAATTTTTACGGAAAGGCGGGCGGTGGGGACTTGATATAGAATACAATGGAATATAGCTAAATATATTTAATATACTACTGTAAAACTTGGAATGTACTAAGTTGTCATCACGCACACATTACAAGATTGATTATCCGTGCAAATCCCGAAAATTCCCCTACCTATGGAGTAGGTTTTTTGCTTTCCTAATGACATTGCAAAATCAACCTTTGTAATTTAACTTCCTTTGGTGTGCATGTTACCTTTTTTGTTGGTAGGCTGAGTTAGTTCTGTCAGCTAATGATTGATATGCTGCAATTTTCCCTTAATTACAGCCAAAGTTGTTCTATACTGTGCTTGGCGATACGTTCCCTCTAAGCTTTTCCCCGTTCAATTCTTACTCTTTCATTTGTACAGGATGCAACTGGGGCTAGCTTGCATGCTTTTGATCTTGATCTGTCCGATAAATCTACTGGTAAGACTTTGTGCTTAATTGAACTTTCAGAGCTCCTTTCATTTCAAAGACCAGGGCTGCTTGTGATAAATCCTTGTAATGGATATAAATATATCCCTCATATACTTAACTGACTCTTTGATGGAACCGTGGAGTAATCTTATCAATCATTAGGGCATTGGTAACAATTTTTATCCTCTAGATGCACAATCACATAATATCTGGTCCACAAAAGCTCAGATGATCTTCTTGATTGTGTTATGCATCTAATAAATGTGGTATCTGTTGTAGTTTATTGTTCTTCCATTGGCCAAAATAAGCAAAACAAGCTCCAATTATTATCTCCACTGCATAGTCTCTAGGGCATTTGTCTAGTGGTAAGAGTGTTAAGCATGATATGTGAGTTATGGGCACTTCACGAGTTTGAACCCTGTCCAAAACATGGTATTTAAGTGGAGAAGGGTAGAGACTAACCCATTATCCACCAAGTTTGAACTTTGCTAGTTGGGTTTTTTGGATTTATCTGTTATTTTAAAAGCTTTGCACTAGCGACATCTTTAGCAAGGTTTCAAGTTTTGTCCAAGTCCTCAGAAGAACTCCGGTTGTCTCGCCCGCGCCAGAAAAGCTTCTACAGCATGGGGTTGTTGATAAGGATTGAAAGACCAAAAAACTATTGTAGACTCCGGTTTGCTGAACATGCTGATATGTAGAAAAATGTGGAAGCGAAGGAGAATGCTTTCCTTCAGCAATTGTTGGAGGGAAGACAACTGTTTGAATGGGTAGTGGGAGGTACTTATGTCTTGAAAATTTCTTGAGTGTATCCTTTGAAGGGAATGAGGCTAGGCAAGTAGAGGAATGGAGTAAAAAGGGAGGTAATGAAGCTAGGCAGACACATGAACCTGGGGATGTTGTTGTGGTCCCTAAGTTCCCCGTGCACTAATTTTATGTTAAAATTAACTAATGAGACAGTGGTCAGCGGAGAAAAAGTAGATAAAGCTAGGTATAATAAACTGGTTATGATATATTGAATGAGTTCAAGAGGGATAGAGATATCATTAATAATACAATCGACATCTCGGATAAAGAATTACTTGAGTTACAGTAGAAGATTGAAGATGTTTTCCCTTGCCCATCGCCTAACAAAATCTATGGTGCTCACAAATTGTTGGAAGACATAAGTTAGTTGTGGGGTCTTCCATGATAATTTAGATCTGACATCCATTACAAAGTATATAAACTGGAGAAAAGTCTCATTGGAAGTTATTCTATTACCATCATTTACAGTCCGGTGATGATCTATTGAGATATAATGGGATATAGCTCTTAGTTGCATCCATTGTGACTTTCTAATGGTTTTTCTTTTTGGAGGCTTGCTGAAACTAAATCCAGTTGTCATTTATTTTGCAGATTTTTCTGGTGTTGTCAACAAATTAACAGATCTCTTGCCCGTTCTAGTTAGCTCGTTCCAGGACTTTAGTCCGTTAATCCACTCCACGGACCATTTAGATGCACAATCCTTCGATTGTATTTTGTTTTTACTTCAAAGCATTGATCTTGTGGTCAGGTTCTTGGATCATGTGCCTGGCAAAAATCAACACAACTTCCAAAATCTGCCACCTGCTTACCAGAAAAACAACCTCGGTATATGTGACCAAAGTATATCAGCAGTGACTTTAAAAAAATTATGGGATGAGTTTCCTTTAAGTCCGAATGATTGCATGTCAGAGAAGGTACAATTTCCTTATTGATGTTATTTTTCTTCATCCATGTTGCTCTCTATTTTTAGAAAGTAATGATTTTCTTGTGGGACCACCTATATTTTTCTCCCTTATCTTTTAGTTTTTTTCCCTGTACTTCTCCATTACCTTCTCTAGTTGCGAATCATAGGGGTTCGTTAGCCCCTTGAATCTATTACTGGCATTTTCTGCATTATTTTAGAGTTTCTTTTGCACTACTTTTAACTAGACTAGTATTACAATAGCCAGGTAATACCGTACTAGTAGCCGTGCCCTCAATAATAAAGTTGAAACATTGCGAAAGCTTCTTTTCTGATTGTGAACATCTTCTGACTCCATTAGAAATACTCAAATGTTAAAATGATTTGTTAGCTGCCTCAGATCAGCAAGTACTCCTCCAGTATTCTCTCCTTTCCACCAAAAAAAAAAGGAGAGAAAAATCACAAGTCTATATGCATTTGGAATAGAAAAACAAAGCAAAATACTAATGATCTTTACTCGAAACAATCTGAAGGGATGGTTATAGTTTGCAGAATAAAGTCTATGCATCTCATTGTTCAGCTTTAGTTGCTTGGGTATTGTTCTATTTTTACTAGAGTCTAAAGCTGCAGTGGAACTCACGTTTTTGGAAAAGTATATAAGACTTGTGTTGATGAGTTGCACCAAGATGTATGATTGAAAAGGATTTCCACGTGCCAGGACAATGAACAAGAATGAAGAATCAAGCCCCCATTGAGGAGACATGTTGAAGACGTAATTAAGTAAATAAAAGTCTCTCTCTCTCTAACATTTTAAACTGTTGAATAAGACGGTCATACATTTCAACACTCATTTTTTAAAATTCCAACGATCAGTGCTAACACATCCATGGTGGGAGAACTCGTTCTAATGAACTATCTACATCATATGTATTCTGAAACCGACACCAAAACCCCAAAATAAAAAGACTAACTGCACTTAATCTTGTTCATATTTTCCTCTACCCTTGAAACCTTTATGATTCTTTCCTCCTAAGTGACCATCATATACCTGCAGGAACAGTTTCCAGAACCTTCTTCTTGCCTTCCCCAATTCCTTTTCCTGTTCAGCAAAAAAAGAGTTCTTTAGTTCTTGGCATAATGTTGCAACGCCAAAAACAGAGAGGTGCATCTGCCATAGTTGAGTAGCAACTGCAACAGTGTAGGAATAGGTGATTTGCAGTTGCTATCCATTGTTCAAAGCAATCCAGAGTAGATTCGAGGATAATTTTTTGATGAATAAACTCTAGCATAAAAAGGTTATGAGATCTATCAAGATGAATGGTGTGAATATATTTACTCCTTGGAGTCCTTTCCGGATTGTTTCTTCAAGAAATAATTGAAGAATAAAGCATTAACTAACAACTACCAAAGTAAACAATAACCATTATAGAGGCTGAGTATCTGGATAAAGATTTAGGTCTTTCTTCTTCAATATCATTACCAACTTCCTTCCTTAAAGAGGAATACTATTATCAACTATTTTGTAGTACCCCCCCAAAACTTACGTGGTATCACCTAAATGCGTAATTCATCAATATCTTTAGATGTTTAGAACTGAGTAGTGATACTTTGTTGTATATTGTGACTTCTCAAATTTAAAATAGTATTTTTATGTGAGCTTCGACTTGCACGAGACAGCTCAATAGTGAAAATTATCTGTAGGCTGAGTAGTTGGAGACTGATTGACTGCTATTCACCAAGAGTTAGAAAAGCCCAACTTTCGGATCATTTAAAGACGTAATTATACATCAAGGGATTCCATAGGTGTTCTACTGAGGATGTCCTCCTGACTCCTGATATGTTATATCTACATCTTTAATAATAGGTCTTGAATGCTTGAACTTGTTAAAGAAGCCAGTCTAAGTAAACTGAATATCTATGTTCAAACAGTTACTACTCTTAGCAATTAGCATGTTAATTTCATGCCACATGCACTTAAAGTTTTAGTCGTCGTTCAATCATTCTTAAACTAATTTAAGTCTTCAAAGAAACAAAACTGTTTTATCAGCAAGTGAAGGTCCGGAACAAGAATGCTAGCCCTTCCTATCGTGCATCTCAAAAATAGTTTTCAATCTTGGCGACTGTTCCAAACAAGACATGCAAGAGTAAAAGTAGGCCATGATCTTGTTGAAGTCCTTACAAATTTATTGGTAAATACTCATATGTCAGTGGGTCATAGATGCAATAACGTCTCTTTTTTTGTTTTACTTTTCCTTTTTGTCTCTTTTCATTGAAAGTGATTTGTCTCTGATTGTTCTTATTTTTTTTTGGTTGCAAATATTGCAGGACGGCGATCGATACTTCATGTTGAATATTGTGATTACAGAAATATTTTTGCATCTAAGTTATGGGTCCAAATTATCCCCTGCATTGTTGGAAAGATTTCTGGAGTTCATCGAGAGTTCTCTATCTGAAAAGGTTTGTGATGCTGAATTTATGAAAATTCAGCAGAAAAATTAAGTTCAGCTGGTTGTAATTTTGATGCCTATGAATGAGAAATAATACCTTCATTTACTTGGTTTAGAGTAAAAAGAAACTCGGGAGTTAAATTAGAGAGTAAAGGACAACAGTGGGGTGTGGGGTTAATATATGATATATTCTGACCAGTAAGAAAAGAATAAGTAAATTAGCTTTAGCGATTAAAAGGTGCACAACGAGCATAGCTTGAGATAGAACTTACGTGTTTTTCCCCAAAAATTTTCAAATCTTTGAAAATTTCTTGTTTTGTTTTTTTCAAGTTTTATCTCTCTAATTGTGTTTAAGTTGTCTCTCTAGATGAGTATGTGTGTCTTAGCCTCTGATGGTATGCTGAATTTAATACCTACATCCTGCAGATTTGCAATGGCAGAGAGGCTGGTAAAGTACATCATGAGAAGCATTTAATTTCACTGGTTGCTTTTATCCCAAAACTCATTATGCAAGTGTCTGTTGCTTGGAAGTCTCGTATCCTTCAGGTTTGCACAACAAACTGAAAAACCTATACTTTAAGTTAAGTCTCTCTTGTAATGTCATCATTTTGTTTTCTTGATCTATGGTTCAGTCTTGTCAAGCAGTTCTAAGAACCTATAGTTTTCAGTTTTAGTATCACATATTAGAGATATTGAAAACAAATTTGATGTTGAAGATGCCCTTATTTTTTAATCGTAAGCATGCTCTCCTCATTTTTTCAACTGTATTTAGACCCTAGGTTTATGATCCCCTTTTGACTTCATGTGCTATGTGCTGCCAATGTTGGTAGTTAAAATTTTCACTTTTTTGTGGAGGTTCAGGGTAAAGGTCCATTCTTTATGGAGAGGGGTGATAGTAGGGAAATATGGGGTGATGGAACTGGGGTGGAGAATTAATGATGTCACTGTGGTGTTGGGTGTGGAGTGGAGGAATATCATGAAGAATGGGCTGACTTTTGTGATAACATCTCTTACAGGGTACGGGACGGGAGTAGAGTTAGTTTTTGGAAAAGAAAATGGTATGGAGACATGCTAAAAGACGAGACATCTATAGGATTTCTTGTCAGAGGAGACGATAGCCCAACAAATAATGGGTACGCAAGGGGAAAAACATTTTGGGATCTGAACTTGAGGAAAGACTGGGAGGTCAATCAGTTTCAAAGGTTGCTAGCTCTACTTCATCAATATTGTGAGCCAGTCGTTAGGCTTGACACTCAGATGGAAGTTGGGGGAGTATATGCGTTGTTTCTGTAATTCTGTTAAATCCTTTTATTGGAAACTTTTCGTGAGGGCAGTGCAGGTTTTTATCGGTAAAGTCGATTTTGATTCCTAAGGTGCCGAGAAAGGTGCGCTTTTTCTCATGTTAGAGGGCTGATTTTGACAACGGAAAACCTTAGGGAAAGAAAGGTCGTATGCATGTATGCAAGGAGGCGAGTGAGGATGTAGATCATCTTCGTTTACATTGCAACCTGCTCAGAAGACGAGATTGTGGTGTGATATGTTTTAGCTGGTTTGGTATGTCTTGGGTGATACCTAGATCTGGAAGAAGCTGGAGAAAATGCGAGCTTGGAATCTTGTTCATTTGGCTTTGATTTGGATCATTTGGAGAGAGAAATAGGAGGGCTTTTGAAGGGGTAGAATTGACTTTTGGCAGTTGAGGAATAGCCTCTTATCCCTTATATATTTTTGGTGCACCCATGTAGTAACGGGTTGGATAGATGATTTGGTGTCTTTTGTAGAGAACCATGTCGTGCAGTAGGTTCTTTACTTTTTGATATACTTGAATACGGCCAATTTTGGCCTTTTGATTAACATGATTTTTTCTACCTGATTAAAAAAAAACATATGATTGCAGGCTTTTACGACAGTTTTTGAGGAATGCAGTCCAGAATCCTCAATGAAATTGGCTTGCCTTTCTGCTGTTGAGGAAATGCTACTTCCTGTAAGATTATCTATCAAAACAATGCACATTTTTCATATTCCTAGCATGTCTTTGGAGTGTTTACATTTTTAATTCGTGAAACTCCTTGTCTTAACCGAAGGGAATCTCCTTTTTACTTTGTATTTGTGTGGTATCTTTTACCTTGTGTCTTGAGCCGAGGGTCTATCGGAAACAACCTTTCTACTTCTTTAGAGGTAGAGGTATGGTCTGCGTACATCTTACCCCCCCCAGACCCCACCAGGTGGGAATGCACTGGGTTTGTTGTTGTTGTTGTTGTTGTTGTTTGTTTATTTGAAGTAAAAATCATGTATTAGCAGCCATCTTGATGAGTAACTAGATTACCTCTTGTTACTAGACAGTCAGCACAAGTTGATGTCCATAAGCTTTCTTCGTTGAAACTAATATCAAACTTTGGGTGATTGTAGGAGCAGAATTGCATCTATCTGGATCCTGAAGATCTTGAAATATTTAATCATAGTACATGGATAAGGGAGCTTCCAAAGCTGTTAGTCCTCTTAGGTGATAAACACCCATTACATGCAAAGGTACCTACTTAGCTACCACCATACTGGTCTTACTTGAAATGAAATTAATGGCATATGCATATCCACTTGCTCTTCAAGTTTTCATATTGAGCTGAACTATCCTCTTTTGCTTCCAAAATAATTGCCTCTTGTAGTCTGTGTTACGTCTTCAACTTCGTGCTGGACAAGCTGCTAAATTGAACTATCAACTGGCAGAAGAATATGACAATATGAAGTACATTAGAGATTTTTACTGCACCTACCGCAGTGGTACTTAAGATTTGTCGTCATCTAATTCCAACTTTTATTTCTTTCATAATTCTGAATCTCAGACTATTAATTCCTCACATTCTAAAGTTACCGGTTTCAAAAAAAAAAATTCCTCACATGCTGTCCCTTTTTCTTGCATTGTAGGAATTGTAAGCTATGGTCCGTTCATGAGGCTTCCTAGAGACATTCAGGAGCTCTCTGTATGCTGCCTGTATTACTTCCCTTTCTTGGACAAGGAGCTACTTCAATCTTTAGCCTCATGTTGCATATGTAAGTATAACTCCTTGGCTTTATTGGTACAGGCATATTTTAGCAGATGTTCTTCTCTCGTATCAGGAAAAAATTATATACTTAAATAGAGGAAATTCTCTTTTGTTAGCGTCTAGATGTATTGTTACAAAATATGGTTCAGTCAAAATATGATAGAAGAAGCACATTCTCGTGTATGAGCATTAGCAGCCATCCTCACGATATTATTTTGTCTATGGTTGTTTTAATGTAGGTCACGAGTTGGAACCATTTATCCTTTTCCGAATCATGGAAGTTCTACACTCAGCCTACAAGGCTGGCCATATTCAGATTGCAGATTACATTAGCTTCTTGATCACTTTGCTTTCACGCTTTCAAGTTTATCCCGGTACCTTCTGAATCAGGCTTTTTGGTGTTCCCTCTGTACTGTTAAGAATTTTAAAACTATAGAACCCAAGTGGTTATAAGTCCTGGAGACCAGAATTTAAATACTAAAGGTGATTTCTCTCGTCTGCCTAAGTGTTGGTGGACAGAGTTACCTGTACTTGTGCTGGTGCGAGGTAACAAGTATTCAGTGGAATAGTCAAAGTGTGTACAAGCTAGCCCGAATGTTTCCTCAAAAATATTTGTACTACAAGACATAATTATTCCCTAGTTTATTGATTAGCCGTTGAGCAACCAATAAGAGAATCTGATAGAAAGATTACCGCAAAATTTTTGACAGGTATTGATAGTTGAGTCTTACTAAGAAATAAGAGTCCCTTGCAAGGAACTTGTCCTTAAATATTCTGCATTCATTTTCCTTTTTGGCTGTAGTACTTTCTGTTTCAGATATTGTTACTTGTCCTATGGCTGTGATCTATAGTTATAAATATTAAATCTCGAACCTGGATGCTTTTCTGCAGAGAAAATCTATCCTACCGACAAGCACGAAGGGAAGTCAAATCGTGGAACCTTCAAATCAGTTGTTAGGGCTGTTTGTTCTTGCTTGTCACAGATTGGAGATGATGTGCTTGTTTTGCAGATGCTTGAGAAAATTGTTCTTGATGAGATAGTGAGTTAAACAGTGCTTGCTGTATTAATACGGTGTTTTTGTTTTGGGATAGATGATCATGATATTTCTCCAGCCACTGAATTCTTGGTTTTATTTGCTCTGCAGTTTCACAAACGACCAGTAGACAACGTATATGGTTTTATAAGATTGCTTATCTCACTAGACTCAAAACCTTCTAGACTTTCTGAACAAGCTATCAATAGACTAATTGAGGTCCTTCCGGAGTACTTCTTAGGTGTTGGGAATGTAAGTATTTATCAAGTCTCCTTCGTTTATCACTGGTTAATTTCCTGTAACCTTATGTTTGTTATCGATACGTTCAAAATTTTGTTGATTACTTGTCCCCCAAAGTCCATCCTTTCAGAGCTTTGATTTGCATAGTTGATGGAATTTTGTTGTGTATGTCATTTGTTTGTTATGCCTTCGACTCATGGCTTTTCAATTATGTTTTAACTTTGATGTAGAACATTCCAGACGAAAATGACGAGGCTACTAAATTATTGATTCGACGGACAAGGCATTATTACTTCCTTCCATGTTTTTTCCTATTTGATAGGAGCCACATGCTGTTAGGTCGGATACTGAAAGTGATGGAATCATTCATCAGGGGAAAAGTTTCATCACTTCCGCCTCATCAGAATGGTGCCTTGACGAAGGATCATTCAAGCAGAATTCTTTCAATAGTCTCCGTTCTCTTACTTATGCATGGAGATATTAAGATGCAGAAACTTCTCAAGTCATGCAAGACGGAGATTAGAAATATATTAGAAAGCATGCGCACACTAGAGGTATGAACATCAAGCTCTGAGCTCAAGCTTTCCACTTTCTCAAGTAACCTTGCATATAATACAACTTATTTGTAATGTATACAATAATGTTATTGTCCTTTTGTTCTAATTTGTCCGTGTCGTGGAATATATATATCGGTTAGGAACTTGGGATGCATAATAATTTCAAGTGCTCCTAGCTTGTCCCTTCTGGACCATTTGAATGGATAAATGAGTGAGTTTTAGAAAAAGAAGACCCTTATTGCCGCCTCGAGCTTTCAAGAGTAAGAAGTTTCTATTTCAGGTCTAAGATGCCTGTTTGAGTCCCATCTCTCCCACACCTTGCCCGCTGGAAAAAGAGAAGAAAGGACCATTTACTTCATGTATTTGTGCAATGACGCTTGCTAAGAACTAATTCCATAAAGATTGTTGAATAGAACTGTGTATTGGTTTGTTCGGTGAAAAGGGGAAAAGAGAGTCGATGGGGGACTACTTTGCTGGTTCTGTGTTTCCAGTATAAGGATTCATTTTGACGTGCATTACATGTAATCAATTTTGTGTTTGCAGTCTTCCGAGGATATTACAATGACAATTGAAGAAAGACATAAAATTCGAAGTGCTTGTGATAGACTGACTGCAGCCGTTAGCACATTGGAATACGACTAACCTGGAAATGCGTAGCTGAGGTAAGTCTGTTTTCTCTGCTGCCTAGCGTGTGTGCTTGTACAATCCGTCTTGTTATTGAGAAGGCCGTTAACAGCATAAATTACTCTATTAGAAAATTTGACATCTTTACCATCTGCAGACTCGATGCAGTTCATGGTAAAAGAGATCGACTGTGCGATATCATCCAATTTTCTTTGATGACATCTAAAAGCTAAAGCTCAACGATTGAGCGGGTAAGTGGGTCATTTGTTCTGAAGGCATTTCTCTATCTAACAAAAGCACGCGAAGAGTCTTAGAATCCCTATCAATTTTCATACAACTGCCTAAATTCGCCTAGGCAATGATATGCTGTTCACATCATCTCATATTGAGGCTAATTTCCTCTCTGGATGTATCATCGATTTGATAATGCAGAGAAACTATGTGACGCCTTTGGCAGTTTTGCAGACGGAATTCAGTACGCTATAAGAAATCCAATAGCATTCTTCCAAACGCGAGAGACATCTCTGTCAATGGTGAACATCACAAGAGCTACTAACAGTGTAAGCTGTGTCGTCTGAGACTCTATCCAACCTCTACTCGAGTGATTATACACATGCTATTATTTGGCGATTTTGGTTTTTCCTATATGCTGTTTTGGGATATACATAGCAACTACAGTCGAGAATACATCTCATACGGATTTGATGTAGTCACCGCCATATATTTGGCATTCACGTTTGTGGTTTTGTATTTTAGCTATAACGCGAAAATTAAGCTACGAGCTGTTCTTCAGGCTGTCTGTGCGATGAATTGTACAAGTAAATATTAGAGTAAAAAGTATCTTCTTAAAGATGTAATGCAACAACTATATAATATATCTTGGCTGTTGTTAAAATGGTCCAGTAATGCTTCTATTATGCTAGTTGTTTTTTTTTCTGGTAATTTATTCAATTGTATATATCTTAGCTCTTTCCTCTTGACTCTTTCCTCTGACTCTACTTGTGGGACTATAATGGTTATATTGTTGTAAAAGTACCTTTGTGAAGAAAGCTAAAACTTGTACATAATGAAACTTGCACAAGAGAAGTGGCTTCTTTTGTCAAAGCCTATATAAGTTCCTTGGTGAAATGGGGGGAATTAGATAGGCATAAGAGAAGTGGTTTCATGGACCGGCGAGATAATTCGATTTCTAGTTAACTGAGACATCCAGTACCGGATCAAGAGGTCACGAGCTCAAGCCTTAGAAACAGAAACACAAGGTTGCGTACAGTACAGTACACCCTTGTGGTGGGGTCTTCCTACGCATAGCGGGAGCTTTAGAGATTATTCGATTTCTAGTTAACTGAGACATCCAGTACCGGTAAAGTTGTTGTCATGTGATCAGAAGGTCACGAGCTCAAGCCTTAGAAACAGAAACGGAAGGTAAGGTTGCGTACAGTACACTACACCTTTGTGGTGGGGCCTTCCCGAACCCTGCACATAGTGAGAGCTTTAGTGCACCAGGACTGCCCTTTAACTGAGACATCCAGTACAATCCCACAAGTGGGGTTTGAAAAGTGTAGACTGAATGCAAACCTTACCCCTACCTTGGTCGGTAGAGAGGTGGTTTCCGACAGCCCCTCGGCTCAAGAAGATGGTGTCAAAACCTGTCCCAATAAGACTTAAAAAAACTCAAAATCTGCACACAGGTTTGCACAAACATGGAATAAAACAAGAAAAGGTGAAGGTAATCTGCTGAGGAAATTAACTAAAATTTCAATATATAATATGGCACTGGAAACTGAGTTGATCTTTGTTACAAACAATGGAAATCGCGAATAGGGAGTTACACGGTAGGTAACAGGCAGAACGAGCGACTTGGACCAAATTCATTTCACTTACAACAGAAAGATAAAGCAGCACACTCTCTTCCGATTTCTCTACAAAAAAATGTCCTCAAACTAGAGTAAAATGCCCGAACTTTTCTTACCGGAACCTATAAGTGCAGTAATACAATTTCTACAGGTTTTCTCAATAACCCCAGCACTCCTCCAAGCTACAAATGGGAGATGTGAAGGAGTCTCAGATTCATGTCTAACAACAACCTGCAAATAGGAAAAACTGATGAGCGGTGCTCAAAGAAGCGGTCCAGATAGAAACAACATAACGTGAACTAAAGTGCTGAAATCTTAAACGACACTTGTGTTAGTAAATATTACCCCCCCCCCCCCCCCCCCCCCGGTCCAAAATACGTGGTGTTTTAGCCAAACCAATGTGGTCCAACATATATGTATTCCGTGGATGTTCTAGTTCTAGACAGCTTTTACAAGATCTCCAGTTCTGTGAATAATTAACAAAAAAGTGATGTTTTCCTAGTCAAAACAAATTTGTACAACAAATTGTTGACCAAGTCCTTAGACTGCTACAACAACAACATACCTAGTGTATTCTGGGGAGGGTAAAGTGTACGCAGTCCATATTACTACCTCAGATGAAGAGAGGCTGTTTCCGGTAGACCCCCGGCTCAAGACATATAACAGTATAACAACAAAAAACAGAAAAGCACACAACAAGATGGGATAACATACTGCTAGATAATAAAGGAAATAAGACACCCATTCAATAACAGTACAATTAACAATATTTATCAACGCGTACAATCCAGTCTGTCACATAAAATGGTACCCAGGGAGTGATATCTAAAACACTTCAATATATAGGTGTTTTGTGTCTGTTCTGTGTGGTTTCCAAAAGCTGCAGAAAAGAAATGCCACCTAAACTAACAGTCAACGTAAACATACAAGGCAAAAAGAAGTTAAGTTGTAAACTGTCGTTAAAGATGGAGTAGGATACCGTTTGCTGTCTAAGAGCGGACAATATCAACATGACTAGATCAATTGCCTCCCTTCTGCTTGAGTGTTATCTTGTCTCCCAAGCTAAGAGCAATTCCTTGTGTTTTGCTTCTTATCCTAATATAACCACTCAGCTTACCATCTGATTGCTTTTCAACGCTCAAATTCACCAAAGCATCCTCTCCAAACGCACTCTTTGCATACAGGTTAGCAGCAAGGAATCCACATTCACTTTCCAGAGCAGATCTGGAATTATGTACGAAAGCAAATACAGGAAAAATTATACAGTGATCAGCAGCCATGAAACACAAGGAAACAGGACTTAAATGACTTGAGCAACAAACAAGTAATACGACACTTCTTTTCTCTTGATAAACCAAGTAACCGGTAACTCCGAGGAATTTACTAGTACATCTCGACATACAATTACACAGGTGCACACGCATACATGCAGAGATGTATACTGAATACAGCCTAACATATGCAGCGAGTGAAAAACAAAAACTAACCCTAACGTGATTGTGAACCTGAAACATCAATTTGACTATCTTCTAAATTTTGTGCAATTAAAGTACATTCAACAAGAGTAGATGAAAAAAAGCTACAATATAGAAATTGTTGTCGAGATGATAGAAAAAGAAACTACCTAGTACCCCTAAATTAGAAGAGTACTAGAGCAAATCCAATTTGGAAAAAAGTATCATTTCTTGGTTACCACAAATATGATTCTTGTAGATGAAGTAATAAAATTCCTATGGAAGTTCCAACAATTTGCAGCATTGCCATACACAGTTAAACAAATGTCTATGAAGAATATAAATGACAAGGAAAAATCATACTCTACAATCCAGATTGGATTAATATCCATAAAAACAAAATCAGAAATAAGACTATGCAAATTAAAAAGAAAAAATCAAACATCAATTTTCATAATCTAGCGAGTGACCAGAGTGACCAGAGAACTCACGGTGCAGTCAGGCACTTCATGTTGGTTGATTTGATAATATGGTCAAGAAATTCCTTTTCAGCTTGAATGACAGTGTTGACAGCAACCTGCAATGTACAATATCAGCCTGAGGAGCTCATGGTTTTAAGCGGACCACTTCAGTCTAGGCTATTCATGAGTGCATAAAATTATAATTCATGTGTCTGTTGCACTGTTATTTTGACAGTAAGAAAAAGAAGAGTCCATATGAGGGTCTAATAGTGTCAAATGATGTATTCATTTAATCAAAACTCCATTTAAAATTAATAATTCATGTGTCTGCTCTGGAGAACCAAGGCACCCTGGTTGGTTAGCAGCCAGGGATGCTTGTTTAACCCAAAATAATCTGCAAAAAAGACAATATTCCATGTGCAGCAGATGTTTTCTTTGTAACAGAGAGCTGGAAACGGTTGAGCATTTGTTTCTTCATTGTAGTTTCTCAAGACAATGCTGGCAATTGTTTCTGAACATGATGGGTGTGTCATTGCTTATACCACAGAAGATCAGCAGTCTGATGGAAGTTTGGCAAGCTCAAAGAGTACAGAGAAGTATGAAACAAATATGGAGGACTATACCCATTTGCATATTTTGGAGTGTTTGGCTGGAAAGGAACAAGACATGCTTTGAGGGGAAAAGGCCTCAGATTGCTAGCGTAAAAAATAGATGTATCAAAAGACCTGTTCTTTTGGTGTTATAGCAGTACTCTAGATAAGATGGACCAGTAGGATTTTCTGGATCTTTTAGGGGGGAATATGTAGTTTGTATGTGGAGATGTAGTTTTGTCTTGTTCTTGGTCGTATACCATCTTGGTACCTCATGAATAGAAACTTTTACCCATCAAAAAAAAACTCCAGTTAAAGATCAAGATTCAAGAACACATTAAAGAAACATATCTGCTAGAGAATTATATCACCTTCAGACCACTAATTTCCTACACGAAATTTGGTAAACACACTCTTAGCTCAAATTTTGACGGCACACAAAAGAAACCAGAAATCACGTGACTTACAAAAAAATATGTGAGAATGACTTTGGAACAGATATTTTATGACCTCAAAAGTCTTAGAAAATTAGAGGCAACAAAAAAAGAACTACCAAATGATTGTGAACTATTAAAGAAAGGCATTTTACCTTGTTTTCCCACTCAAATTCCGCCCACATAGTTCTAAAAGCAGCCTCGCTGCAAACGGCAGGAGAGATGTAATCCATGATGTCAATATGGATATCATTGAGCACAATAACAGTCCGATCAAGCACATTTGAAGCCTCATAGACAATGTTCCCAAAAATCACTCCAGTTTCAGTAGAAGACACCTTGATATTAGCTTTTATCTGCTTGCTTGACTGAGGAGCTAAAGTATAATTCTGTGGACGCTCAACAAGCTTAAGATCACCCATTGTTGCC
This sequence comes from Capsicum baccatum var. pendulum, assembly GCA_030864225.1. Taxonomy (NCBI): domain Eukaryota; kingdom Viridiplantae; phylum Streptophyta; class Magnoliopsida; order Solanales; family Solanaceae; genus Capsicum; species Capsicum baccatum. The sequence continues at coordinate 275,874,439 of CM061550.1, forward strand.
AGTTCCAAACATAAATTCTGAAGTGTCTCTTTGGTCCGATTTATTATGGTGACATCTAGGACAATGTCATAATGATGAACTGTCACATATGCTTCTGCATAAACAGGATCACTAAACCCTGTCAGCTGCAGTACCCGGCTTAGCTTATTAGCATCATTCTCGTCCTTGACAAATTCTCCAGTGGCACGTTTTAAATCATCCTGGACTTCATCTTCCAACTCCAGCTGACTCATTCCCTAGCAAAGATATATTTAGTTAAGACATGGAGAAGCAATTATTGCATTGATTCTTAGCACTATAGGAGAAAAAATGAATGACCTAGACAAACCCTCGCATGATTTAGAAACTACTGGACCAATTAATTAAATAAGGAGAATGATGAAGTTAACTTGAGCATTAAAGTAAAGTAACATAGGTTCTTTTCAATTAATATGAGCTTAATTGGAGCCACATGGATGGTGAGGATCCATAAAGCCGACCGTAACTAGTTTGGGATTGAGGAATAAGGTGTAATTAAGTTACAAGTTAAATATTCTTTAGTGTGAGGACGAACGGAGGGGGTATTATGGGTTACATAATGGGTATTAGAGAAAGATGTGTCTTCATTACATTAATCTATAGAGGGCATGCATTTTGTGTCCTATCTTTTCTATAGCAAGTAAAAGTAATTGTCCTACTCTTTTTAGCTGCACATGTAATACAATAACTTAAGAACATGTGCAGCCATACAATCTAGTTCTCTTTAAGTTCAAAACCATCACTGTGGATGGAGAAGCTCGTGCTTTCCACATGACCTTATTATCAACCTGTTTGAGGCTCAAAAGTCCATTTTCATTCATTCACCATTTTCAGAGAAACAAAACCCAATTGGCACCAAAACCACCCCAAACCTCTATGATGTATAAGAATTTGTCTTTAATATAACAACAGTTATTTGTCTACAACAACAACAACAACAACAAACCCAGTGTATTCCCACCTGGTGGGGTCTGGGGGGGGTAAGATGTACGCAGTCCATACCTCTACCTCTAAAGAAGTAGAAAGGCTGTTTCCGATAGACCCCCGGCTCAAGACACAAGATACCAGGCAAGTACATATTAAAGCACCGAACAAAGTTACAAGACTACATAACATAAATAACATAACATAAATAACATAAATACGGCAGCCATAAATAGAAAGAAACAGAGGAAAGCACCCAGCCTCTTACTAAAACAAGGAGCACGGAATTATAACAAGAATACTACCCCCAACAAGTAAAACCCTACACTAGCGACCCAAACTGGCCCTAATCTTCTACCCTAATTCGCGTCCTCCAGACCTTCCTATCTAGGGTCATGTCCTCGGTGAGCTGCAACTGCTCCATATCCCGCCTAATCACCTCACCCCAATACTTCTTCCGCCTAATCTTTTATTTGTTGCATGGAATGAAATTATAGACTACTTCACTTTATTTTGAATATTGAAGACTCAAGAAATAACGAAAAATCCGTTTTGTATGAGACTTTTCTCCATTTTAATGGTGCTAGAAAGAAAAAAAAAGATATGGTATCAATTGCCAATGGGATCTTACAGTTATGTATTTGAAGAGAACACCAACATACTCAGGATAGTCCCACAAGTGGGACCTGGGGAGGGTCGGTATATGCATATTTTACCCTATCTTTGTGGAGAGAGATTGTTCCGATAGATACTTAGCTCAAGAAAACTGTTTTTTCAGGACAAGTTTTGAAAAAGAAATGCCAAACGTAGTTGATTAGCATAAACTAAAACAAGAAACTCAGAAAATAGAGTTAACGCGAATGCTCAAATTTTCTTACTTTCTATAAACGGGTCAGGTGCAAGGAAAGTTACGTTTTTCTCCAGAAAGTTCCGGCAGTAATAAGAGTCCAGTTTTTGCACCACCCATATAAATTAGGGAAAAGATTCCAATTTGCTCTATTGTTAAATTAAAAATATCACATTAAGACGCATCACACCTAATACATTCTTCTTTAAGAGAAAACGTAATCAACTTTCCTACTCTCCATGCTTAAAGACACTCTTCTAATAGATTCTTCTTCAGATTCTTCGCTATTGTATTTGCTTTACATACTTGATTCTTTTTTTCTGAAATACTTTATTGAGTCAAGGGTTTATCAGACACAGCCTCTCCATCTCTCTCTATCTTCACAAGGTGGGGGCAAGGCTCGTACACACTACACACCACCCTCCCCAGACTCCACTTATGGGATTACACCGGTTATGTTGTTGTTGCTACTGCTTAAAGAGACTCAACCAAACGCATATGTATATATAGTTATTTGATTATGGAGATAAAAGTCAAAAAATAAACCATGAAAACACTCGGAAGCACCATAAATAAACTACTATTCTTTTCCTATGGTCAGAAATAGCATCCCAAGATCCAGATAGGTATGTGATTCGGTAAGGTGGAAAAATAAGACAAGATGAGAATGACCCATGCAAGGCCTGAATGAAAACAGAGCAAGGATTATGATACAACAAACAACAACATATCCAGTGAAATCCCACAAGTAGGGAGGATTATGATACAAGATCAGATACGATATGCTTATCAATTGACAAAAGGTTTACTAATTAACATTTTCAGTAAGATATAGCAAGTGAAGTATTAGCAGGAACTAGAAAAGAGAATATCCTGTATCCTCCAAACACATCATATTTCAGGTAGAAGTTTCTTACCCTCCTACTCTTCAAATGGTAGAAATCAATGAGGTCATCTGGCTGGGCATTAGAAATTTGTGCCTTTGCTTTGATCTCCTCTGACTCTCGTAGTTGTTTATCAGAAAGCATATTAACAAAACTCTCACGGCAAGAGCTCAACCAGATCTTCCTAACCTCGCCACCCGTATTACAGAGCAATCTTACGCAAAGAACTATTCTGTCATGAGAATCATTGTCAATTGGGTAAGGAAGAACACACGACTGCCCTAGCTGTAGCATTGAGACCATGATCAGTAATGTATCTGTTGTTGCTTTGTTCACTTCAATTTTTGATGGTTGAACTTCTTCCAGCCTCAGAATGAGCTTAGTCAGTGTACAAGCAACAACTGCTCCCAGGAAGAAATCACCAGTGAGAAGAAGGGATCTCAGGTTTCCAGTGGCTAAAGATCCTTGAACAATTGTTGGAGGAGAGAGAGCAGTTTCAGATGCAGCACTTTGGGTAGCATATGTCCCATCAGCAAGTACAGCTGGTCTTCTAGATGATACGGTAGTAATGGAGTTTGCTTGCTGAGTCTTTTTTGAAGTATCAGTAGCTTCACTTTCCTCAGAAACTGAGTAAAATGGTAGGTCTCCAAGGCACTGCTTGATAGTTGCGATGCCACTCTCAACTTCAGAAAGAGAGAGACAATACTCTCCAATGATCCAAAGAGCACAGGAACAAACGCGTGCTGCTCGAATTTGGTAGAAAGTGTCAAGTAGCCTTGTCACAATGGAAACCCTTAATTTTGGGTTTGTTTCAATAATCTCCCGGACAAAGACGACCACATCATTTGCAGAAGCAACGTTACTGTCGCCCAAGAAGTCCATCAACAGATGGACCACAGTGCTTGCCACTTCTGGAAACTTTATGGCGCAAGAATGAATGGCTTGGATGAGCATTTGGCGGTAATCACCATTTTTCTCAAGCTCACCACTTTGAGTTTTCACAACTTCTTTCTTTAGTGTGAGAACGACCTCATTGATATTCCTGGGAGTGATCAATTCAAGAACAATGTCGAGTGTTTTTCTACGGATATCAAGGTTTGGGCTGGAAAGTACTCTAAGGACATCCATTATCATATCAACCATGACATCTTTATGCGAAGACTTCAATTCATTCAGTCGATCAAGCACAATAAGCTTAACATTGTTGTCACTCTGAGATTGAAGAAGTTGACAGTAGGTGTTGGCAGCAGCTCTTATAGCACTTGGAGCAGAAGATAACGAAACAAGAGTTCCAGCACATTCATATGTAACAGCAGCAGAAGGGGAAGTCAGCAATGATATAATAATCTTGATATACCTACCTTTCTCCGCTTTGTTTGCCCTGCAAACTTTTCTAATCAAATCCAATACAACCATCTGAAGTAACTCACCCCAATCAGAGACTCTATCAACATGAGTGAAGAGGTAATTGATAGCACGCTCCTGAGCACATTGGAAGAGCATCAGAAACGCATTCCTCTTAGCCGATGGATCCTGCTCAGTGGTTAGGACATTCTCAATCTTCTCTGGTGCATCTACCAGGAGCTGCTCACCATGTGGGAGCTTATAAACAGACATCACAGCAAGAATTGCATTCCTCCTCACAAATGGATGTCGGTGCTCCAAGTTGCTCATAATTGATGGAATTAGAGGTTCAATTATATCAACCTCATTCAGCCTGCAAAGAAATCTCAAAGCAACTCCACGAAGGTACTCATTGGGATGCTGCAAATTATTCCTCAAGTTCTGGCAGATTAGGATCATCTCGGGCAGCACACGCCCCTTCGAATCTGTCTTCTCGATGATCTCCAAATACAAAAGCAACAGTTTTTGAATTGTGTGATCCTCAGAAGGCAAGACATATCTAATAATAGTAATAAAGAGCTGAGGTAGGGTCTCTCCATTCAATAAAAGCATTATGGCTTTCTTCATAGCATCAATCTTGGCGGGGACATCATTTCCTTCAAGTGCTTCTTTGATCTCATTGGCAAGAGCTGGTGTACCCTTGTCAAAATGTACCAGCAATGAGCAGGACTTCTCCATTTTATTCTAGTCACCTTACCTGAAATTAATGTATCTTCTCATAAACTTCAACCAGACAAAATCTTTAGTTACAAAAGAACGAAAAACGTCATAAGGATCAAGAAAGGGTGTCCTAGTTTTTCTTCTGTTGAGCAAGTTAAATTACTATAATTGATGTTCTATGGAAAGAAGAAATGCTACATCAACTCTGTGAATGCATCTGCGTTACAAGGAAATCAAAAATCACAGAACCTCTGAAAGACCAGGAGAAAAACAAGAACTGAATTGCAAGAGAATTGAAATCTTAACAATGCTCATTTGATCCTTCAACAATCTAAGGAACCGATGCCCTAATACCAGATTCAATTTTATTACGATCCAGATTAATACTAAGTTACACTATTTGAGGGGGAAACACAAACTAAATGTGATACTGAAATTAAAAAAATCGCCTTAAGCAAATATAAAAATGGTCCACGAATTACTACATACAAGTGGAAAAGAGCATAAAAAACGCACTGCACTTCTGATTCAAACACCTAATTCAGATCCACAAATTGATCAAAATAGCATAACTGGACAAGATATTTAGCCCTAAACAATCAAATTTCTCACATTGACATTAACACAATAAGAAAAGCTCAGATACAGGATGACCCAGATACAGAAATCGAGCAAAGAGCATAATCAGGACGAAGATTTTAGAGTTTGGCGTCAACCCAATAAGCAAAACACAGAAACAGGAGGACCCAGATAAAGAAATTGACCAAAGAACAGAACTGGGCAGAAATTAAAGTTTGATGTCAACCCAACAAGCAAAGCACAAATACAAGGGCACCCCAGAAGGAGAAATTGAGCAAATAACACAACTAGGACAACAATCGGCTGTACAGAGAAGAGAAATCGATCAAAGCACAGATACAAGATGACCCAGATAGAGAAATCGAGCAACGAACAGAACTAGGACAAAAATTGAAGTTTGATGTGACAACCCAATAAGCAAAGCACAGATACAAGAAGAGCAAGATAGAGAAATCGAGCACAGAATGGAACTAGGAGGAAAATTTTATAGTTTTATGTCAAACCCAACAAGCAAAGCTCAGATAAAAGGATATCCAGATAGAGAAATCAAGCAAATAGCACAACTAGGACAAAAATCAGTTGTACATAAGAGAGAACTTGATCAAAATAGCCGAACTGAACGAAGCTAAAACCATCAAATTCCTAAATTTTGACGCCAGCCCAGTTCACAAATCACAGATACAAGACGAACCAGACAGAAAAATTGAGCTAATAACATAACTAGGACGAAAAATCAGTTGTACACATAGCATAACTGAATGATACATTCAGCCCTAAACCATCAAATTCCTAAAATTTAACCCAGTAGGCAAATCACAAATACAAGACGATCCAGATAGAGAAATCAAACAACAAACAGAACTAAGACGAAAATTTTAAAATTTGAGGTCAACCCAAATAGAGATATCAAGCAAATAACACAACTAGGACGAAACTCAGTTGTACGTAAAAGAGAAATCGATCAAAATAGCACAACTGAACGAGGCAAAACCCATCAAATTATAAGATTTAACGCCAACCCAACACGCAAATCACAATAACAAGATGACCCAGATAGAGAAAAATCCAGCAAATAATCAAACTAGGACGAAAATCAGCTGTACACATAGCGTAACTGAACGATACATTTAACCTAAACCATCAAATTCCTAAAATTTAACACCAACCCAACACGCAAAACACAGATACAAGATAACCCAGATAGAGAAATTAAGCAAATAACACACCCAGAACGATAATTAGTTGTACACTAAACGATACATTTAGCCTAAACCATCAAATTCCTAAGATTCAACGCCAACTCAATACCCAAATCACAAAAACAAGATGACCCAAATAGAAAAATCCAGCAAATAACACAACTAGGAAGGAAAATCAGTTGTACACATAGCATAACAACCATCAAATTCCTAAAATTCAACGCCAACCCAATACCCAAATCACCTAAACAATTGTATCCAGATTGAGAAAAATTGAGCAAATAATACTAACCAGATCAAATGCAGAAAACTATTGGATCAGATTCAATCTTCAGTGGAGGGGGTGGGGGTGGGGGTGGAGGTGGGGGGTGGGGGTAGTGAGGTATGAGTCTTGGGTCTAAAGTGTATACTCAGATCTGCAAGATCCGGCAGAGAGAGAGAATTCTAACATTATTTATTTTATTATCTATGTTATAGTAATGAGATAAATTATCTTATTATATATATAATGAAATAATTAATTCTTATATTTTTAAAATTAATTAGCTTGAGATAACTTTGTTACCCATCAAACGAATTTTAGGATCGTTTGGTGTGAGGTATAAGTTATAATAATTTTAGAATAAAATGTGAGATTATTAAAATTATTAGTTAATCATAAAATTATTTATTTTACTATTTATATATGGAATAAGTTATTCCATATATATATATATATAATAAAATAATTAATTATAAAATAAATAATTTTAAAATTAATTATTTTGAGATAATTTGGTTCCAACCAAACAGACGACTAAGTTGTACCTTGTGACGAGCCTATATGAAAGAAGAACTATAGTTTGTAGATAATAGTAGTAAAATCATAGAAATGAAATGAAGAAGAGAGAAATTGACTTTGATTTAATAATTAAAAAAAATTAAGAAGAAAGAAAACATAAATTAAAAGAACTAAAAAAGAAAAAAATAATGATTGAGAAATGTGAGTGACTTTGGTGAAAGCTAAAATACGAAAAGTGAAATTGAGATGATTTAGACCAGTGATGAGAAGGGGTACGAATGCTTTTGCTCCTGTACGGAGGTGTGATAGGTTGGTCGTGGATGGATTTCAAGCATGGTAGAGTTAAATCGAAAAAGTATTGGAATGAAGTTATTAGACATGACATGGAGCGGTAACAGTTTACCGAGAACATGATTCTGGATAGGAAAACGTAGAGTATGAGGATTAGGATAGATGATTAGTAAGTGAGAGTGCGTTCTTACTTGTAGGGAGGATGTTTTGTGTGTAGTCGTGCCAGCAGTCGTCGTGATATGTGCGTGTCTTGTAATTTCTAGTTCACGTTGTTTTGGTGATGTTTGTGATTTCAGTTAGATAGTTTATCGAACTACCCTGTTGGCGTCTACTGGCCACAGAGTTTTCTCCAGCCGTGAGACTAATCATTCGTTCCACTATCAGCACACTAAGCGGTAGGAAACTGACCGCAAAGTTTTCTCCATTCACCAGAGGTAGGGATCGATCCCCCAACCTCTTGCTTAAGAGATGAGGTGTTGAACCACTACACCAACGCTTGTGGTTGACGTCTTTTTTTGTTACTCCATTGGTGTGCTATTTTATCTTGTTTTTAATTTTTATTATGACTTTTTTTATACTTTTTTTGTCGTGAGTCGAGTATCTATCGAAAACAATCTCTCTACGTCATCTGAAATAGTAGTATAGACCGCATATTTGAAAATTCTACAAACGAACAGATTACAACAGTAAGTGTATTTTATGTAATCAAATCTTATAAAATTAGACGATGCTACAAGCGTATCCAATCTATCTCTAAACCAAGATTGAATTTATCTTCAAGAAACACAATAAAAATAATCACCTCTTTGATAAAAATTAAAACAAACTACATTATTTTTATAAATTGATAAAAGATTATAAAGAATAATTTAGATGATATACAACCACAAAATAAAAAACCAAATGGCATGATATCAACTAGTACTTCAGTAAGATAATTAAAATTATAATTTAGATAACTTGTTTAAAATGACATTAATTCATTGATGTTGAAAGGTAAGACGAGGCGATAGTAAGGTTGGATTTCTAGACGGTGTGTAAGAGGGATAGTTTCAAGTATCTGGGGTCTATGATTCAGGGGAATGGTGAGATTGATGAGGATGTCTCCCATCGTATTGGAGCGGGATGGATGAAGTGGAAGTTCGCCTCGAAGGTGTTGTGTGATAGGAAGGTGCCGCCCAAGCTTAAAGGCAAATTCTACAGGGTGGCGGTCCGCCCGGTCATGTTGTATGGAGCGAAATATTGGTCAGTCAAGAACTTTCACATATTAAAAATTGAAGGTGGCAAAAATGCGGATGTTGCGTTGGATGTGTGGGCTTAATAGGGGTGATAGAGTTCGAAATGAGACTATTCGGAAAAAGGTTGGAGTGGCTTCGGTGGAGGACAAGATGCGGGAAGTTCAATTGAGATGGTTCGGACATGTGATGAGGAGGGGCACGGATGTCCCGGTTCATAGGTGTGAGAAACTTACTTTGGATGGTTTCAGGCGGGGTAGGGGTAGATCGAAGAAATACTGGAGAGAGGTGATCAGGCGGGACATGGAGCAGTTACAGCTCACTGAGGACATGACCCTAGATATGAAGATCTGGAACGCGCGGATTAGGATAGAAGGCTAGTGCTAGTTTGAGTCGTTCGGGTAGGACATTACTTGGTAGATGTATTATTCTTGCTAGGACACTTTGTTGTATGCTTTATTACGAATGTGTTTACTATTCTTTGTTTATTATTCCTTGTAGGTGGCGTATTTTTGTCTTGACATCCTGTTCTATGCTCTATTAAGTATCTGTTTATTATTCTTTGTCTTGAGCCGGAGGTCTATCGGAAATAACCTTTCTACTTCTCCTGAAGTAGTGGTATGGACTGCATATATCTTACCCCCAGACCCCACTATATGGGAATACACTGGGTTTGTTGCTGAAATAATAAATATTTGAATGTTATTCCACATAAATAAAGAAATAACAAATTAGCAGTTCAATAAAAAAAATAAAAATAGTATGAATATCTTCCTGGAGACTAAGGTAAAAACTGCAATCATAGGTAATACATAAACATGTCCTTTTAACTTGGCCGCAGCTCGCATCTACGACCTCCAACTTATGATGCACACACAAAATATAAAGTTGAACACGTCGACACACGCATCCTGTGTGGCATAAGACACGAATCGGCCACGTAGGACGCCCACGTAAGACGCGTGTGCCTACTTGTTCACCTTTATACACGTTAATGTGCTCGAAGAGTCTTGATGGAAGTTGAAGCCGAGTTAAACGGCACGTTTATGTATGTTTCCGCAGTGTCCGGACCAGCTTGCGTGCACCTCGACTAAATTTAATCCCATTGAATTTGTCTATGGTAAGTCCATTCAGATGAGTTTATTGTTGTTTTACCATCAGCTAAAACCAAATCACAAGGTGAGTCTTCAGAAAATTCTGTTGGCATGGATTTCCAGTGTAAACTTGGTGTCCATTCAGCTTCTTTCAAAACTTTGAGGATCTCTTCGACGACTATTTTACTCCCCTCCTCGGCTAAGTGAATCCCGTCCCTGTAAAAAAAGAAAAATCACGTTTAGAAACTCGCTCGCGACATGTTCGCAACACTGCTGTTTCCTCTTGGTGCTCGAAAAGATGAGCACCAAGACACGTCGTGATATTGAAGCTATCGGAGAATTATGATTCTGGGAATGGAGAAATGATTGGCCTAACAGTAATTGAGACCAGTGGCGGAGCCAGGATTTTCATTGAGGGTTCAAAAGTATATATACGAACTAGTCGAGGGGGGTTCAACATGTGGCTCCTCCACTGATTGAGACTATATTCAACCTTGTTTGCCGTTCAAGATTCCAGGAAGAAGATATCGATGGTTATCCCAAAAAGATACCGACTCTAAGTTGCTCGGACTCTCCAAAAATGTCGCCACACCCGTGTCGGATCCTCTGAAAATGCACTACGTTTGGACGATCCGACACGCACCCCATGATATTTTTGAAGAGTTCGAGCAACTTAGGTGCACATAACTTAGCATTCTAGCACTGAGACGATATTCGACCTTGTTTGCCGTTCAAGATTCCAGGAAGCAGATATCGATGATTGTCCCAAAAAGATACCGTCAAGCTAAGTTGCCCGGACTCTCCAAAAACGTTGCCGCACCCGTGTCGGATCCTCTGAAAATGCACTACTTTTGGACGATCCGACACGCACCCCATGATATTTTTGAAGAGTCTGAGCAATTTAGCTGTCAAGTAGTGTAGAGAACATAACTTAGCATTCTAGCGCTGAGACAATATTCGACCTTGTTTGCTATTCAAGATCCCAGGAAGCAGCTATCGATGATTATCCCAAAAAGATACTGTCAAGCTAAGTTGCTCGGAATCTCCAAGAATGTTGCAGCACCTGTGTCGGATCCTCTGAAAATGCACTACTTTTGGATGATCCGACACGCGCCCCATGATATTTTTGAAGAGTCCGAGCAACTTAGCTGTCAAGTAGTGTAGTGAACATAACTTAGCATTCTAGCAACGAGACAATATTCAACCTTGTTTGCCATTCAAGATCCCGAGAAGCAGATATTGATGATTATCCCAAAAAGGTACTGTCGAGAAGTGTAGTGAACATAACGTAGCATTCTAGCACCGAGACAATATTCAACCTTGTTTGCCATTCAAGATTCCAGAACACAGATATCGATGATTATCGCAAAAAGATACTGTCAAGTAGTGTAGTGAACATAACTTATCCTTCTTGAACAAACTACCGGAAATAAAATACTTTGATCTAGCTAGAACTTGTTACGATCTATGTCGTGTATAGCACTTTCATAAACTGATTTCATGGTATTTTTTGGAGTTACTCAGAAACCATAACTAGAGCTATACGGTAACGTTGGAAGTTCAATTTCTAGGGGCATGCTAATAAACAGCAGAAATCTAGAGTAGAAAGATTTTCCCGTTGATGCGGCAATTTCAGCGATGATGCTGAAGATCACAAAACAGATTTCATATTCATAAAGAACAATAAGATATGAATTCAACTGAAATTTAGGGAGCGAAACAGTTAAACGTTCACAGATGTTCTCAATTTCGTAGAGCTACAAAAGCGTAGAAACACGTAGGTGAACTTACGTAAAACAAGCGGTCAACCAATCTTCTCTTTTCTGAAGTGCTGTCCAAAGATCAACAAACTTCAGATTCATCTCTTTGCACAGCTCTATGCAGGCCTCGGAATACTGTCGACACAACTCATTTGTTCGAACCAACTCACTGAAATATGAACTGTTTGCAAAAGAGATGACGAACTTGGCCCAGTAATAGGAAAAGGGTGGGAGATAACATGAAACTGATGATGGGCACCGAATTACCTTGTATTTTCACGAACTCTGGCCTCGTCCACAGGTGGACAACTGAGAAAGATTATGCGAATATTCTCCGAGAGACCCTAACCATCCCCACCAAAAAGAAAAATTCTAGGATCAATAATCACCACAGTTTGTTTACATAAGCGCAACCCATCGTATACAACAAAGTGAAATAATTTCAAGACTTCTCGAAACATTATACATCTTAAGGCGTTACGGTGTCTTGAGCCAGCTAATGTTCATGTTTTTACAGATAAAAATAGAAAACAAGCGGATACCTTGAGATGAGTTGCAATTTTTCTCATGTTCTCGATGTATTCTGGAAGAGGTACGTGCGGACCCAATCCAGACGAATGAGGTCCCATCGAATCGTTACCACCAAAGTAAACAATCACCAACGTGGGCTGAACCGCTGCATCCTGGAAGAGGAAAAACACCATTTAAGAAGTCAAAAGTTTGTATATCGGGATGTCTTCCAATACCAGATGAGATATCTTGTTGAAAAAATAAGTAGGTTTCTAAAGGACATTCTCGATTCCTAAAAGCTCTCCACGATAAAGATCCAAGAAGCAACAACAACAACATACCCAGTGAACTCCCCCGTAGTGGGGTCTGGGGAGGGTAAAATGTACGCAGTCCATACCACTACCTCCGAAGAAGTAGAGAGACTGTTTTCTATAGACCCCCGGCTCAAGACACAGAGACAGTAAGTAAGGTAGTAATAAAACATGAGACAAGATGAAATAACAGAAATAAGGCACCCACAAAGTAGTACGATACACTAATAAACCGTAAGAACCCACCTAACTAGAGACTCCATCCTATTTGAAAAGTCCTACAACTACTAGCAAGGATACCCCAAAGCACACCTAACTACTGGCTACGACTCACCCACACGCACTAACCTTCTAACCTAATTCGTGTTCTCCATACTTTCTTATCTAGGGTTATGTCCACAGTAAGCTGTAATTGCTCCATTCATGTCTAATCACCTACCTCCAGTATTTCTTTGGTCTATCTCTACCCCACCTGAAACCATCCAAAGCTAACCTCTCGCACCTCCGAACCGGGGCATCCGTGCCCCAACTAATCACATGCCCAAACCATATCAACCTCCGAGAAGACTTTGATGATATTGTGATTTGTCAGATGATATGAACCAAAAGGCATAGCTAAGCTCTTAACACAAATAGCACTATTTCTTGCATACACTTTGCAGAAAAAAATTGTTTGAACAGCAGTATTAAGCGTTCTTTTAACGGATAATAAAAGAAGAAATAAGGCAGAAGGCGCGCCTAAGCACTTAATCTAACAAGCTATACATGAACTTTCACATAAATTGAACACTCAGATATATTAGGAGCAAGATGTGATACCTTTGGAAACACTTGATCGAGGACCTGTACAGCACGTCTGGAGTTCCAACCGTAGTAACCTCGCAATAATATGTCTGCCTACAGTAAGGTAGAGGGTATTACTCTCTAATCTCTGCTAAGTCACTCGCTGCATAAGTTAACGAAACTGTGATATATACTAGCTAACGCCAAGATTCTTTAGTGCGTCGGACACTACTTTGTATAAGAAGAACATAACAGTAAAAAAACTGTGGTTACCGTTGCTTCCTAATCAGCTAAGATTAACCAAATCTAGAACACACATGAGATGGTTTCCCACAATCGGAAAGGGAGAAAATTGAACACAAGCATACCCAAATTCCGTCTCTATACAACGGTGAGTTCTTAGTCCCTCGAGTAAATAGGAAATCCTCTAATAAATGAGGACGCGTCAAACTCCAGTAAGGCTGATTGATAAGATAAAGCTAATTGGCATTGTCGATAAAGTGTCTTTTTCCGCACTAGCATGACAAATTGATATCCTAACTTCTGGTTTCTTATTCAATTTTTTGATAAATATAATTGGTGTACTATCGTTGATTTCTCGAACCAAATGTGAACATTTTCCGAGCTCCAACCATAGTTTTCTATGTGAATACTCCTCCGCCATCAAGAAACAGAAACACAAGTGTACAAAACAAATCGCAAAACAAAGAGAGAGAGAGAGAGAGAGAGAGATACTTTGCGGGAATAAATTTCGGAGAGAATGGCACCCCAACCGCCGTTGCTGTAACTGATCTGAACAATGGAGGATCCGAAGAGAACGAACTGCGGCCTCTGTGGTCCCACCATCCTCGCGACTGTATGGGAACACTAATAGTCTTCTTCCTATTTACGCGCTGATCTCTCCTTCTGTTAATAATTTGACACTCAGTCTTCGTATGGAAATGGCAAAAATCAGGTATCTACCTCACATTTCACACAAGTTATTTATGGGCGATTTCATTATGTTTGGTCTTTTGATATCTATCTCTTTTAGACTAGCTAAACTCTTGAAGCTCTTTTTGGGTGCATTACAACAATCTTGGAGCTGAACTTTGATGAATACTTAGTTTCTACCGTAAGCAACAAATAAACACAATTTAGATTCACACAAAATCTATATATAGTAAGCTCAATATGGTGCTTAATCTGGAACCTTTTAACATAAATTACCACCAATGCTTGGTCAGCCTAGTAACATTAATGCCGATTTTTCGGTTAATATGTCTACAAAAGCAGCTCATGTTTGAAATGTCACATCGGACACATGAGTCTATTTATTCAACTTTATACAAGTTTAAGTGCCTACTTGTGCACGCTCCAAAGTTGGAGGCCACAAATGCAATCCGGCGTCAAGTTAAACGGCACGTTTATGTATTATTATGCCATCAGTTGTACAACAAAAAGAAAAAATAACCAAAATAGCATAACAGAACGAGACATTTAACCGTAAAGGCATAATACATAAACATGCTCTTTTAACTCGGCCTCAATTCACATCACCTCTAATATTGAATGTGCATAACCACATACTTAAATTTGTATGACATAAAGTTAAACAAATAGAAACACAAGCGACATAATACATGTAGGATGCCACGTAAGAGGCGAATATTTGCCACGTAGGGCGCCACATAGGACGCATGTGTCTATTTGTTCAACTTTTTACACAAGTTTAAGTGCCTACTTGTGCACGCCCCAAAGTTGGAGGCCACAAATGCAATCTGACGTCAAGTTAAACGACACGTTTATGTATTATTATGCCATCATTTGTACAACAAAAAGAAAAAATAACCAAAATAGCATAACTGAACGAGACATTTAACCATAAAGGCGTAATACATAAACATGCCCTTTAACTCAGCATCAATTTGCATCTATGATCTCCAACCTTGGATGTACATAACTAGGCACTTAGACCTGTATAATATAAAGTTGAACAAATAGACACACGCGTTCTACGTGACATAATACATGTAGGATGCCACGTAAGACACTACATAAGACGCAAGTTTAAGTGCTTACTTGTGCACGCCTAAAGTTGGAGGCCACAAATGCAATCTGGCGTCAAGTTAAACGGCACGTTTATGTATTATTATGCCATCAGTTGTACAAAGAAAAGAAAAAATAACCAAAATAGAACGAGACATTTAACCGTAAAGGCATAATACATAAACATGCTCTTTTAACTCGGCCTCAGCATCACCTCTAATATTGAATGTGCATAACTACATATTTAAACTTGTATAATATAAAGTTAAATAAATAGATATACTCGCCTTGTGTGACATAATATATGTAGGATGCCAGGTAGGACACAAATAACAAAACTAGTACAAAAATCAATGGCATACAAAAGAGGAAGTGATAAAATCAAAAAATAAAATAAAGAAGAAGATAGTAATACTAACCAGATCAAATGCAGAAAATACTAGATATCAGAGTGATATCTTCAATGGAGAAATTTGGTGCGTGGGGGGGTCGGGGGTATGGGGGTCTATAATGGTAGTAATTTATTACTACTTTTTATTTATTTTTGGTGAGCCTATTTGGTAGGTAGTCTATAATAAATTAGTAATTAATGAAATGAAACAGAGAAATTGTGGACATGTTTGAACACAAGAAATGTTTACTTTTTATATTTTTTTTTGTTAATCATCGTGTAGATCAGCTTGCGTGCTCGATTAATTTTTACGGGATATCTGTTACCTCCGATTAGCAATAAAAATCAGATAATTCTATCCACCAAGATTAGAACAGATGAAAAAAAATCACCTACCGTTTGTCTCTATTGAAAATTCAATTTGAGACTTTATGATGCTCGACTTAACTTTGTTGAACCACTAATCCACACTTTTTGGTACAATTTTTTTTACTTCTTTTCGGATATTTCTTTTATTTTATTTAAATATCAATGTTTAATTATAAGTAAGAGAAAATACCCAATTACTTCCTGAATAATACCAAAAAGGCTACGACACACCTCAACTCAACTTAAAGAAGTCCTATTACCTGAACTAATTAAAAGTGTAATTTTGACACCTTTAATGTCTACGTGGCACACACGTGTGCCTACATGGACACTTCAGTGTGTTGTGCCACCTACACACCACGTAGGCACTAAGGTTGTCAAAATTATACTTTTAATTAGTTCAAGGTAATAGGACCTCCTTTAAGTTAAAATGTGCCGTAGCCTTTTTGGGTATAGTTCAGGAGTAATTGGGTATTATCTTCATAAGTAATTTTAAATATAACTTATGTAGAAATTTATAGTATATGAATAAGGCGGAAAATTTCGTCTTGTTGGGTGGACAGAGTTACCTTATATATATTGCAGTTGAAGGTGGTAGGTATTGGTACAGTTAGTTGACGTATACGTAAGGTGACTTGGACACTGCGGTTATAATTAAAAATACATGCCCTTTGAATCTTGAAATTCAACTGGGTATAGAGTAAAAATTGCTTCTTTTCCACTTCCCCTTTATTGAATTGCCTTTTTTTTTTTCACTTTTGTCCCGGTCTGGGTGGATAAAGTTACGTCTACTCTGTTGTTGATGGGAGATAATAGGTCTCTCGTATATTAATTTAAGTGCGCGAAAATTAGCTTGGACACCATAATTATCAAAGAAAGATTACTTCTTTACAATTTCCCCCTCATTGAATTTGTTTTCTTTTTCTCCCTTTTTGTCCTAGCCTTAGCAGTATCTATTGCGAGTGGGAGGTGACAAGTATCACGTGTAATTATTCGAGGTGCGCGAAAGGCGGCTTAGATAACATGGTTATCCAAAAATTTATAGAGTAAAACATCTAGTACCCTGAAATATGACCAAATTTGCTACGACACATCCAACTTCATGGGGTCCTCTTACTCCCCTGAACTAAATTTTAGCATATTGTTGTCAACCTTTTTAGCTGGCGTGACATTTTTGACGTGGACTCTATTATTATGTAATAAAGATGTCACGTCAGCATAAAAGGGTGACAAAAATACGCTAAAATTGAGTTCAGAAGGTAATAGGACCTTTGTGAAGTTGGAATATATCGTAACAACTTTGACCTTAATTCGAGGGTTACTATATGCTTATACATTCCCTTAGAATGTTGAAATTTTTGCTAAGGGAAGTGTTTGATTGGTAGTGAAGGTGGGTTTAGAATTTTAACTTTATGGATTTAATTTTTATGATTTTGTTACTATATTCATTATAGTTTTGGAATTATTGGTTCAAAAGGTAACCCAGACGTTTCAATTTGTCTGTCTGATTTTGACCTGACTCTTAGTTTTAAGAAAGTAAAGGACTCTTTTTGCAATCTTAAACATGTTATGCGTAAAGTTGGAGTTAAGGAGTAGCCAAGAGAGTAAAGAGACATTTTTTTTGAACGGATCGAAAAGGAAATTAAGACAAATAAATTGAAAGAAAGAGCGTAATATTCGTTGAAAATTTGATGATTTTTATTTTTAATATCTACAAAAAGGGCAGCCCGTGAACTAAAGTGTCCGCTATGCGCAGGGTCGGGAAAAGGGCCCACTACAGGTGTATTATATGCAGTGTATTTCTGTCAGAGACTGTTTCCAAGGCGTGAACGCGTGACCTCCTGATCCACGTGACAACAACTTTATCGGTTACGGCTTCCCTTAAAGTTTTATATCTAAGCTCTACATTAAAATTTTTTTAGCTACATTTGCAACTGATTGGCAGTATTTTTAGATCCAAATTGTTCGTTGCTTCTGTAGTTCTTTTAGTTTTGTTTTTGGACATTTCTATGGATTACCTATCCCTGATATTGCTGTTTTGTTCAAATTTTACCTTACACCTAACTGCTATGTTGCTCGGACTCGTCGAAAATATCGACAGGTGCATGTCGGATCCTCCGAAATTGTGTATTTTTGAAGGATTCGACACAGGTGCGACAACATTTTTGGAAAGTCCGAGCAACTTAGCCTAACTGTAGAGCATATTCTGTCATGATAGTGGTTTACTAGTCTTATTTCTATTTCTTGTTTTGATAATCGTGGTGTCCATGCCAGCTTGCACTCACATCGACTGATTCCTTGTCGTACCTGCTACCTCCCACCAACATAGTTACTGGGTAATTTTGTCCCTCGGACACATGGGATGAAATCATCTAGTGTTTTTGTCTCCGAGTATGTGATTAACTAGTCTTTTCCTTCGTGGTGTCCATGCCACCTTGAACTCACCTCGACTAATTCCTTGTCGTACCTGCTACCTCCCACCAACATAGTTATCGAGTAAACTTTGTCCCTCGGACATATGGGATGAAATCATCTAGTGTTTTTGTCTCCGAGTATGTGATTAACTAGTCTTTTCCTTCGTGGTGTCCATGCCAGCTTGAACTCACCTCGACTAATACCTTGTCGTACTTGACACCTCCCACCAACATAGTTACTGGGTAACTTTGTCCCTCGGACACATGGGATGAAATCATCTAGTGTTTGTCTCCGAGTATGTGATTAACTAGTCTTTTCCTTCGTGGTGTCCATGCCAGCTTGAACTCACCTTGACTAATACCTTGTCGTACTTGACACCTCCCACCAACATAGTTACCGGGTAACTTTGTCCCTTGGACACATGGGATGAAATCATCTAGTGTTTTTGTCTCCGAGTATGTGATTAACTTTCCTTCGTGGTGTCCATGCCACCTTGAACTCACCTCGACTAATTCCTTGTCGTACCTGCTACCTCTCACCAACATAGTTACGGGGTAACTTTGTCCCTCGGACATATCATCAGCTATGCAAGGTTTCCTAGGTTTCCTATTCACTTTTGCAGAGTTTTTAAAATGACGAAAGTAGGAAGGCCGCTGTCACAGATCAACAACGTAATTCTCATGGAGTGTCTTTGTAAACTTGTTGCTGAATTCTTCTTAACTCGCACTTGATAATTTATGAAACGCGTCCTGGTATGCAAGTATTCACGAGGTCAGAATGGCGTACTCCATCTATGTAGTATGAGAAGATCCTACTAAAGTGTACTCCATCTATATTACAGAGTCAGAACGATGGAGTACTCACTGCTACTGGAGTACTTGATTGAGACGCTTTGTTTATGACTTATGGTGCTTCTCAAGATCGAGAACTATTTTGAGATCGAGTTAGGCCTAAGGTCCATATCTTGACAATTAGGAAAGGTTTCGTCCACTGCTTCCCATATTCAACATGCAGCGGTTTTCAATTCAGGATATGATTAAGGTGTCGATGGTGATGAAATAGCTGCTAATTTAGGGAAGGATATATGGTTTAGTCATGCGCTTACTGGTGCACGGAGGATATAAGCTGCGACCATCCTTGGGTTATCAGTTTCAAAGGTGTTCTGGGATTCTTGTGTGGGTATTTCGTTGCACAACATGATGTTTGTTCCCGAACTCAATTGCCAAACTTAATATTCGACACCATGATAAACTACACGACTGTCCCTGGGTCTTTGGTTTAGTGGTAAGAGTGCAACCTGGACGATGGCTTCTTCCAATTCAAGTGCCATTTATCTTAACACAAACGGTGGGTTCCCTTAACGAAGCCACTGTCTTTGTATGAGTTGCCGGTTCATTCTTCAACAGGCACACGGTCAGAGCCTCGACTCCTTCCACTTGTGTAAATTCACTTATTCACGCGTGGTGTGTGGGTTAGGAGTCACTCATTCTTGGTTTACACTTCTTCTGATTTGGAATAAGGACTTCATAAATACCTACCAAGTATTCGCGAAGAAGGAGCTACAACTGAAGGTTCCCTCTGCAATGATGTAAAGCCGGGGCCTTTGGCAGCACCAGCGACAGTCATATGAGCATGATGTTTCTTCTCTGTCTTTCCTTGAAGAAGCAACTGCATGCGGAAAGTTGAAATTCGGCCATTACACCTTTAACCACGCTGGGTGTCCGTCCATAGGTTCTTAATCTTGCCTGACTACTATCTCTCGGGGTAACCAGTCGTAAAATTACTGGTACAGATGACCTTAAGAGTGTATCCTTCTTGCATCATGTCGTTTTGTTGTATATGTAGGCTAAATCGCAGGAATTTTATGCTTCAAGAGTGACATTGCTATGTAGAACTTGGTGACATCGGCCTGTTTATACAGAGATTATTTTTTTCTTTCAATTTTAACGTTTAGAAACAGTCTCGGACAGAAATGCAAGGTAAGACTGCGTACGATACACCCTTGCGGTGGGCCCTTCCCCGAACCTTGCGCATAGCGAGAACTTTAGCACACCAGACTGCCCTGTTTTTTCATATTCATTTGACTGAGTTTTTGAAGATCAATTTTTCAAGAAAGCCTGTTGGGTGTATGACAAGTATATCAGTAGAGATTATTATAACCTAAGTTGCTCGGACTCTCCAAAAATCTTGCAGCACCCGTGTCGGATCCTTCAAAAATACACTATTTTTAGGGGATCCGACACGCATCCATAGACATTTTTTAAAGAGTCCGAGCAACTTAGATTATAACACACCTTTTTTTCCCTTCTTTTGCATTTTACTTTATTTGGGGCACACAAAAGCCTTTTTTATGGAACAAGAACTAGAGAATGTTTGACAATTTGTACATTTCTTTCATTAAACTATTGAATGTGATCATACCAACACTAATTACGAAGTTAACTGTGCTTGGATGATAATAGTACTAAGATAAGTGACTCCCTGACGTAATTGACAAAGTTATTGTCATATAATCATGAAGTCACCGGTTTAAGCCACGAAACCTCTCCCAGACTTGCAAGGTAAGACTATGTACGACAAAACTTGTGGTCCGGCCGTTCTCCGAACCTTGAGTGTTCACTAGTCTCAATAAAAATAAAGCACTGTTGGTTCCTTTTTTCAGCTGCAAGTTACATAACATATGGTATGACTCATCTAACGGTCATTTCATTAAAATCCAATTTATGGTCCACTTTTTAACACTTCCCACCAGCCCAAAAAGTACATAAATATTTGTCCCAATACCCCCCAAAAAGTACATAAATATTTGTCCCAATACCCCCAACGGTCAAAATATACATGCATTGTTGAGAAAACAAAACAATGAATTAAACAAAAAGTTATACCATGTTTGTTTTACACCAAAAAAAAAACATGAAAACCAGTTACATAAGCCTAAAGCTAAAACAAAAAACCAAAAAAAACACCTAACAATCTTAAAGAATTTGATCTGAGAGTGGTGGCAGTCGCCGGAAAAAGTTAACGGGGACCGATGGCATGTCATCGCGGAACCGAGGGTGGCGTAAATAGTACAGCCCTGACCCTAACACAAATGCCTTGAATGGTACAACATAAAACACCAATGAAGCAAATAAGCAGACCAACACGAATATACCAGTAGCTCTAGGATCCCTCCAATTGAACAATGCTTCTAGTCTTTCACCTTGTGCTGCTACATCACCTAGTAGTGTTTGTGCCCTTCCTGCTAGTGCCCTCAACCTGTCGTATCTGACACGAACGTGTTCCATAGGCCTTGAGCTAGGGAACCCATCGAACTCTTCATCGAGCTCATCGGGTCCAATTGCATCGACATAGGACAGTCGAGGGTCCATTGTGATTGTCACACGTTGGCGATACCGGTACCTTAAGGAAATGATCAAGAATGCATACATACAAATTGTAGGGAGGACTAGGTGGGGGCATAACACAATGGCTATCAATAGTATATGTACCAAGATTGTTGTTGGTGGATGCACCCATGTCCTGATTCCGTCTAGCCAACGAGCTAACGTGGCTGCTCTAGACAAACACCCAACCACCCTGAACCAATTCGCCTTGCTACGACGCATGCTCCATATGTGTGTGTCTGAATCCAACATGCATTGAACCACTTCGTGGCCTAATGCCGGTTCTGATCTAGCCAATCTTGCTGTCACAATCCTCATCGCGGTGTGCCTTAGTATGTCTTGTTGAGCCGGACCAAATGGGCGCACGTAATGCATTCGTGGCAACATAGGATTAGTATAAGCTTGTATCAAACTCAACCATGACGAACAAGTAAACCTCAAAGCAATCTCAATGTCACCCATTTTCTTTGCACCACTAGGTAGCAAGACCATGAGTGAATAAGTACCCATGTACACCTTATTCGCGTCGAGCGTTGAGAGACGTACCCTTAGCTTCCCAAGTCGTACGTCCTTCTTGAGTGCATCATCGTGCTTGTACCTCCCATTATCGAACACCCCAATCGTTAGCACGGTGCAAGGATCATACACATCCCACGTGTACTGCTCATTCCACCTCGGATTAAACCGATCAAGAATGGTACGTGTCCGAACCCACTTGGGGCCGTACTTAGCCACCACGTAGGCATCGGTAGTGCCACGAGTACCATCTTTCGTCTTCACAGGGAGGAGATTGTTGGCCCCTCTAATACCAACCTCAAGCGATCCAATAGGTGGTTTGGACAATTGTTTTGCCGTGGCTCTGACATCACTTGTTAAATGTGCTGCTTCATCCAGCACGTGATAACCACCCTCCAAACAAGTCCGCACGTGTATTCTACCGGCATATGGCTTTTTCTCATCGCCAATCAAATTGAACCACCTCGATCTCGGCTCCAATTTATCATCCATTCGCTTATCGATAGACGTTACCTGCACCTTAGCATACCCCACCACTTGACCACTAGTAACATCTTCTACTGTGATCACCAAAAATGGCTCAAACGGCTCGGCGGCTACGAATACAAGATCCTCATTCCACGTAGGATTGGCCGCCGAGCTAGACGAGCCGACTGTTATTCGGCTTGTCTTAAACAACTGGGCCCCGAGCTGAGCCTTCACGTAAAGGTCCGGACTCCGAACCTTAGGCTCGGTCCCACCCGAACCTAACTGCAAATCTTGGGTTTGGATAACCGTTAGCCTTAAATACCACAGCTTCGGAGAAAGGTAAACTTTGGCTCGGGTTTCTGGTATCAACCCACCGGAGTCCGACTGCCACGCCTCGTTAAATGCCTCGTCCGCCTGAGTACCGAGCCACACCGCCAGCATTACGTCATTTCCCAGTGCTGTTTGATCCTCGCCATTTACGCTTTCTAAACTGTACCATTGTGGAGCTAATGGACTATCTGGGGGCACTCGTTTAGGCACTTCCTGAAGATCAAACGACACATTTCCAATGCAATTTTCGACGGTCTTGTCATCGGCATCTTTCTTTTCGACCCAAACGGAGAGTTCTAACGAAGTTGAATTCAATCCATCTTTGTCGAACGCGAAAACTTGGTCCCAATCTCTGTTATCTACGAGCGATTTGGTTTTTACACTGTGAGTACCAATCACCAGCTTTGCATAAGCAGGCGAAACCGGCTCATTCTGAGCCCGTTTCACCTTCACGAGGCGAACGTACAGGAATGGCATTTGATCTACGAGATCAAATGCCCCTGTTCGACGATCTACGCCGGTTGAGAGTGTCTGGCGGAGGACTTTGAGCTCACTTGCATTTGCATTTGCTTGTGGAGCTTTGTTTGGTTGATTGTTCTGTGCTATAGGTGGATGTGGTTGCTCCACTACTTCCGCTGACTGCGGCGGTGTTGGTGGTTGTTGTGGTGATGGTTCGATCTTCTCCGGGGGCTTTTCTTCCTTCTTTTCTTCATTGGGCTTTTCATCACCTTCCTTCTTCTCCGCCCCCGGCTCCTCTTTGTTCTCATCAGAAGGAGCCGAAACCGGTGTCTGAGTTGGTTTCTCTGCTTCTGTTTCGGATGACGAGAGCTGAGTTTGGGTACTTTCAGCCGCTGCTGGCGGAGCAGTTTCCTCCTTTTTATTATCATCAGTTTGTGGGGATGAGTTAGGAGGTGAAGCTTCTTCGTCGACGTACCAAATCTTAATCCCAATCTCACCTTTAATCTGCGAGAAAACACTCCGTTTCTCTAACGGATAATAAACAAGCGACTCCGATCCAGCACAAGAAAATGTGCTGCCGGAAATCTTAACTTTTCCGAGGAAATGACTCCGTTTCCCAGTTTTCTTATCATTATAAACGTTTAATTCAAGTGTTTCGTTGGCCATTGAATCAACGTCGTGGACCAAGAACTCGAGACGTTCATCCCATTGCGGGTTGAGGTCTCGAAACTTGGTCTTAGTACGACGTCGTTGGCCATCGAAATCTACTATGGCAAAGGCACTAGCAGTGCCTTGGCCATCTTTCGGCATGAGATTTTTGGCATTGCAAACTTCTACTATGACTTTTCGGCTGCCAATTTGATTGCTCATGGAAGTTATGAATCCAAAAGAATTTGAGGAAAAAATGGAGTTTTTTAGGGGAAATTTTTTGGATAATTGGTGAAGAAATGAAGAAAATTGAGAGCGTGAACTGTGAAGTGGGGTAATTAGAGGCTTTTTAAAGTGGGGAAGGGGAGCCTATGTTTTTTTTTTTTTTTTTTTTTTGACGTTACTGTATTTTTATTTTTATTTTTGAGGGTGATTTGAAGATCACAAATTTGAATTATGAAAATCGCCTCATATAAAAATGTAAAATAATACTGCACGTCAGTGGCGGAGCAAGAATTTTCACTAAAAGGATTTATTAGTGAACGTGCAAACTAAGTAAAGGAGGTTCAACATTTAATATATACACATAAAAAATAATTTTAACTATATATATATAACATAATTTTCTGACAAGGGGGTTCAGATGAACCCCTACTTGAAAGGTAGCTCCGCCCCTACTGAGTGTAATCATGTCATGTGATTTGAAGATCACGAATTTGGTTTGTGAAAATAGCCTCATGCAAAAATGTAAAATAACATTGAGTGTAATAACGACATGTGATTTAAAGATCACGAATTTGAGTCGTAAAAATAGTCTCGTACAAAAATGTAAAATAACATTGAGTGTAATGATATTATTCTTACTTAAGGCTTTAATGCATCGGTTGGCCCCCTTTACTTTTTACCCTCTCTGTCTCAATTTATATGATACATATTTATTTATTTTTAATCTGTACTCAAAAAATGTCAGATTTTTTTTATTTGATAATTATTTAATAATATTATTTTCATTTTATTTTTATTAAATTTCACAAGAAAAGATAATTAAAACGTAAGTATGTAATTTAGTAAATATAACAAAATTTATTTTATTTTTTAAAATTTTGTCTCAGATTAAATTATGACACATAATTGAGACGAAGGGAATATTATTTTCCCTTTCTAAGGTTGTTGAATTTTTATTTTTATTTTTATTATGTTTCATATGAAAGTGGAGTGGGTAATGGTCATTAATGGTACTTTCCCGTTGAGGTTATTTACCTCTTTGACCATCACTTTAATATTGGCCTAAAATTCAAATAATTTGATTAGTTGAATATCTAAAATTTAATTAGCTATCAAATAAGGAAAGATAATAATTGTTTTTTTTAGAACGGATAAAAAAAATAATGATACATATAATGGAACGAAGAGAGTATTTTATTAATGTATCTTTGAAGGGGAGCCTCAGAGTAACAGGTAAAGTTACTGTCATGTGATCAGGAGGTCATCAGTTCAAACCTTGAAAATAATCTCTCTCAGAAATGCAAGATAAAGTTATGTACAATACACCCTTGTGGAGGGTCCTTTCCTGAACCCTGGATATAGTGAAAGTTTTAGTGCATCGGGCTGCTCTTTTCTATTTTGTAATTTTATTTTTAAACTTTCCTAGTTGGAGTAATTCAAAAAAAATATCCGATAACAAAAGTGCGAAGCAGACTCGGCTTAACTGATGACTAGTGGTCGTTAGGGCTGGATATAAAATACCGAATTACCGAACCGAATCGAAAATCTTGGTAATTCGTATTCGGTAATTTGGAATGGTATTTGAGAGTAAGATCTCAACACTTTGGTATTTGAGATCGGGTTTGGTACAAGATATTAATACTATTTGATATTCGGTATTTACTGAGTAACAAATTTTTTATATATAATAATAATTTTATATATATATGTCTAACCAACCCAATAGATAATAGTATTAGTCATCCCAAAGAATCTCTTGGACCTTTGTAATATATTCGTAAAAAACAACAAAAGGAATACTGCTAAATAGGGTTTTTATTAAATATATTCTTTGATGTTTAAACATACATTTGCACATCTCCAACTTTAATACGGTATTATGAAAAATCGAACCGAACTGAAGTTTAATTTACCGATTATCGAACTGATGTTTATAAGTATGGTATATGGTATCTACATTCAAATACCGATTACCGAACCTGAACTTTGAAAATACCGAACCGTATTTCGAACGCTCACCCCTAGTGGTCGTTAGTGTATGTTTAGGGTTCATTGGTATGCCGAATAGGATAAACAAGAATATTTTGTGAGATTATTTTATTTCACCTTCTCTACGAGGTAGTAATTTCGTTATTTTAGTATAAATGATGGAATAAATAATTTTAAAAATTATCTAATACCTTAAATCAAATATTAAAATAAAACTAATCATAAATTTTATTTCAAAATTATTATCTTTATTTCACGTGTCAAACAACCCTTTATTGTATAGTGTATACTTAATAAAAAGTGTTAAATTATTATAACGGAAGTTATAATTTAAAGTTTATGAATTCTGGCTCTAATCTTTTTAAATTAGCGAATTCTAAATTAATAATTTGTAACATATTCATTAAATTTCTAAAATAATAATAAGATTTGAATTAAAGCTACTGATTTGACCAAACCCGCAAAGCATATACACCCTAGCTCCACCCTTGATTCATATATAGTGATTACATGAGCTAAATATTAAATGAAAAAGCGAGGATTCATATAGACGATCCCACTAAAAAATTATTATTATTGTAGTGTAACTGATGTATAATGTATATATACTAATTACACGTAAATTATATAGTTATTATATTGGCTAACATTTATTTTTAAAAAATTTAAGAGAGATAAAACATATAAAAAGACTATTATTTGACTGCAAGTATTAATTTCAAAATTCATTGACCTGATTAATTTTCATCTACATTTATAAAACATTTATTATTGAAGATTTTCACAAATAAGTAAATAACGCTTCCTATCAAAAGAAACTCCAAATTCAAATATGTGGAATAAAAAATCTTTATTCTTTTCACCAATCTTTAATGATAATTCTAATAAGCAAGTTGCATATTTAAATCACAAAGAATTATCTTTAACTAGCAACTTTATATTTTAAAAATAATTAAAAGTACAAGTCTCTAAAGATTTATTTAGCAAAAAATCAATTTACATGTGTTCATGTGTCATAAAACTCAACAAGTGAAAATTATTTATTTATTGTAACCGTTGGTTTTATGTACGATCTTTTCATTAATTATTATCCTAAAATTAAATTAAAAGGATATATATAAAAAAAAAAAATATAAGAGTAGTAATAAAAAATTAAAAAATGACACGTAAGCATTAAAATAAAGAATCTACGTGGCAATTGCATGGGGTTGTGGGATTTGATGTAAGACATATCGTATCAAATCTGAACACCTTGCCTCAAGCTGAATTTTTGTTTTATTTTATTATTTTATTTTATATTATTTTATTTAAAATAAAAAAGCAGTTCGAATGCATTAAAGCTTCTGTTATAAACGTTGTTTGAAAAAGAAAGAGACTATAAACTCTACCGTATGCAACCTTACTTTAAATTTCAACCGTAGAAAGATCGGACCACAAAAGTTCATTATACGCAATCTTAACTTGCATGTAGGGTGCGCGTTCGATATTCGGGTTCGGTAATTCGATAATCGATATCTGAACATAGATACCACATACCATACTTATAAACATCGATTTGATAATTGGTAAATTAAACTTCGGTTCGATATTGTACTTGGTAATACCATATTAAAGTTGGAGATGTGTCAATGTATGTTTAAACTTCAAAGAGTATATTTAATAAAAACCCTATTTAGTATTATTTTTGTTACTTTTTACGAATATATTATCAAAGTCTAAGAGATTCTTTGGGATGACTAATACTCTCTCTCCCCCTATTTTTGATATTCGATAAATACCGAATATATACCAAATGGTATTAATATCTTGTTCCAAACTCAATCCCGAATATCGAAATGTTAAAATTTTACTCCCAAATACCATACCAAATACCGAATTATCGAACACCAATTATCAAATTTTTTGGTTCGATTCGGTAATTCGATTTTTGGTTTATTAGGCCTAGCCCTACTTGCATGCATTTTTCATCCGATATGATTTCTGCGACTTGAATCCATAACCTTCTGGTCAGTGGCGGAGTCAACTTTGCTCCAGGAGATTCATCCGAACCTTCTTCGACGAAAAATTATATTGTATTTTTACTATTTTTATATGGTTAAAAATATTTTTTATGCATATATCGTAGATGTTGAACCCTCTTCGACTAGTTCGTATACATACTTCTAAACCCCCTCAGTAAAAATCTGACTCTGTCACTACTTCTGATCATATAACAACACTTTTATCAGTTAATCCAATTCTCTCCTTCGTTTAATTTAAAATTATTAGTCAAAAAGTATTAATTTCTTGAAAAATTTTATCAGCTGTTTTATTATTTTATTTTCTTACCATCTTATGTTAGTTATATTTCTTTTAAGCTAATGTTCTATCGAAAGCATTTTAACCGTAAATATAAAACAAAGTTTGCATATATTTTACTTTCATAAAACTTTACTTTACGATATTATACAGAATATGTTATTATTGTTGTTGAATGTGATCGACCAGGAGTCACGGATTCAAACCTTGAAAACAGTCTCTGTCAGAAATGCAAAATACGATTGCGTACAATACGTCCTTGTGGTGAAGTCCTTTCGCAAATTCTGCACATAGCGGAAGGCTGTGGTGCAACGAACTGTTTTTTTTTTAAAAAATGTTATTATTATTGTTGTAGTAATTTGTTGAAGGTTAAATCATGAAATTTGTATGTGAAAAATCATGAAATTAGAGGTGGTTAAATTATGGGGGGTTTGTTACTTGTGTGTACTTAGGTCATGATAAACTCATTTTTTATGAAAAGTCATGCAAATAAGGAGTAGAAAATGGACATGCAAATTGTATGCAATAGGAATATTGTGAATAAAAAATATTCGAACAAAGAAAAAATTATTAGTATTTTTTTTTTTTTTTACTTTTCACTTATTATACGGTATTTGATACTTGCATTGAAGTAAAATTAATTTGAGTTTACGTTAAAAAAACTTATTACACTTCATACTAAAGACAATTAGATTTAAGTTAAATTAGCTTGATGCCAACAAAATAATAATATATTCAGTACAAACTTACAAGTGAGTTTGAGAAGAGTGGCGTGTACACGATCCTACTTTCTATTTTTGTGTAGATAGTGAGATTGTTTTTGATATTTTTTGCTCAAGTAAAATATATTTTTTAATGTCAATAGCTTTGATCAAATAAAAACATTTTCCCTTATGAGAAGAAAGCCAAGTAGATTTAACATCTATAATATATAGAAGGACCGAAAAAAAAAAAAAACTAATTTGACCTTAATATTTATAGTACTATAATTTTTTTGGTAAAAATAAATCATTTGAAACCTTGACACCCCTTAACTTTGTCTGCACATATAAATTAAAATCGAGTTAAGCATTCAGTACCTTCTGAACTATAGCTAAAATTACTACGATATACTTTGATTTTACGGGAGTCTTATTATTTTTGAACTCAATTTTAGCATATTTTTATCACTTTTTTGTGGTGGGGCCTTTTCTCGGATACCGTGCATGGCGGTAACTTTAGTACATCGGACTGCCCTTTTTTTTGGATCACTTTTTGTGTTGATGTGGTACCTTGCTTGGAGTTAAACATCCAAGACGCGTGAAGGACTGCCATGTGCCCGGCTAAAAAAATTGATAAAAATATACTAAAATTTAGCTCAGAAATAACAAAATCCTCGCGAAATTAGAGTACGTTGTAGCAAATTTGGTCATAATTGAGGGATACTAGATGCTTGTTTCATTGCAGTTACCCTCTAAACGAGTTAAATAATAATATAATATCAACAATAAAGCCGTTAAATTCAGTTTTTTTTTTTTTTGGCCGTTTGAGAAATAATCCTCTTACACTATCTTATTTTTTGATTTTGTTATTATCTGGTATTTCTTTTTTCAATTACCGTATTATTTATTTTATTATATTCTCTTCGCCTTCTATTTTTAGTACGTAAGTCATTTTTCGTTACTGTACTTCCTTTCGATACTTAGAAGGAGAGCCTTAGAGTAACCGATAAAGTTGATGTCATTTGATTACGAAGTCACGCGTTTAAATCTTGGAAATAGCCTCTGGCCACGGGCGGGACCTAGCTAGGTTCAGAAATGTGATGCTCCGACACCCATTAAATCCAACGCAGAATAAGTATAATTATATGTAAAATTTATAAAAATTGATATAAGATGGAAAAAAAGCACCCATGAGACAAAAAGATAGTTGGGTGATTTGATTTTTCAGGAGGAACCTTAAAACATTGGGTGTTAATACGTGTGTTTGAACCTCCCAAGCACCCACGAACCTCAAATTCTGAATCCGCCATTGTCTTTGACAGAAATGCCAGGTAAGACTCAGGGGTGGAGCTACATTTGCTCCGGAGGTTCATCCGAACCCTCTTTGACGAAAAATTATATTATTTTTATACCATTTTTACATGGTTAAAAATATTTTTTTATACTTATATAGTAGATGTTGAACCCTTTTCGACTAATTTGTATATTTACTTCTGAACCCCCTCAATGAAAATCTTGGTTCCGCCACATAAGATACAATACACCTTTGTGATGGACTCCTTCTCCGGATCCTACGCATAGCCGCTTTAGTGCATCGTGCTATCTTTTTTTTTTTTTACTTCCTTTCGATACTTGATTATCATATATACATTACTTCAGTCGAGGATCTATCGAAATTAACCTGTTTTTTTTATAAAGTATACACATCACCCTCTCCAAATTCTACTACTTACATTATTCCATCCATAGTAATTATAACTTTATAGTACATTGTAATTACCCTTTAAACAAGGTAAAGGCAATTAAACTAATTAATTAATATATTAAATTATCATTAAGTATGATGTAATTAGACATTAGTGTCAGTGCTATACCACCACCTCTCTTCATTCATGAAATTCACTTCATTTTTTTGGCAGTTTCTTTCTTCTTTTTTAACTTTTTAATTAATTTTTCTATCTTTTATTTAAGCTTTTTTGGTAAAGGCCACTTGCAGAAAGTTGATGAAAATTGCAGACATATAATTATATTACACATTTATTTATCTCTGCAAAAATGATCGTTGCTTTGTTCTTGTGTTCCATTATTGTTTGTTTCTCTAATAAACAATTATATATATATATATATATATATATATATATATATATATATATATATATATAACATATTACTTCGTATATTAGTTGAAGGTGGTGGAGATGAGAATGCTGCGATGGATATGTGGCCTTATCAGGAGAGATAGGGTTAGAAATGAGATGATTCGGGAGAAGGTGACAGTGGCTTCGGTGGAAGACAAGTTGTGAGAAGTGAAGTTACGTTCGTTCGGGCACATGATGAGGAGGGGTGCGAATGCTCAGTACGGAGGTGTGAGAGGTTGGTTATAGATGGTTTTAGGCGGGGTAGAGGTAGACCGTAAAAATATTGGATAGAGGTGAGTAGGCATGATATGGAGCAGTTACAACTTACGGAGGACATGACCCCTGATAGGAACGCACCGAGGACGTGGATTAGGGTAGAGGGTTAGGGGGTAGAAGTGCGTCTGTAACAGTAGGGAAGAGTACTTTGTTTGGGTCTGGAGTTTCCTGTTCGGGGTATTTGAGTGATGTTTATGATTTTCAGATAGATAGTGTACGTATAGTATTATCTTGTGGTTGCATTATTTTTCTATAATAGCTAGCAGGGTTAGTTTATTTTGCGTATTGTATTAGCTTATATGCTTTTATGTTCTTGTATTTGTTATAATGTTATCTTTCCTGAGTCGGGGGTGTATCGAAAACAGATTCTCTATTTCACTTGAGATAGTGATATGGTCTGCGTACATTTTACCTCTAAACCCTACTATGTGAGATTACACTGAGTTAATGGTTAATTAAACAGATGCAAATCTAAATTCAAATTTCAATTAAAAAATAAGGTGATTTCGTTACACATTTGCATAAATGTGGTATAAATTATTATCATATATAAGTTAAAAAAAAAAATTATTTTCGTTAAAGCGCTTAAAGTTATTTTCGCATGATTTATATATAATTCATAATTCTATCACATAGTATACCCTAAATAAGAGAATATTCAGTAAAGATATGTATGGGCATTGGGAAGGGAGTTAAATTATTTGCATATAAAATGTTTAATATCTCTGACAAATTTACATTTACAAATGATATATTATAAAAAATTTCCAATAAATAAGTAAGTATATAGTTTATTACCAAGTTAATAAGTTTATTTACCAGCTGAGAAGTACCATAAGGCTTTTTATAACACTATTAGATAATTGGAGAACGAAGATTAGAACAGAAGGTTAGTAAGTAATTAAACATTGTTTAATTTCTCATAAATATTATTATTATTATTATTATTATTATTATTATTATTATTATTTCTTTCTTAATATTTTATCTTGAGATTTTATTATTATCTATGCTTAGATTATCATATTTACAATTAGCTAATTAATAGTAGTGAAAGTTAAAGTGAAAAAACTATTTATGATTAAACATTGTTACTACAATAATGGCTTCTTTGATGATTATAAATACAATTTGGTTTAAAAACAAATTATGCAGAGATTATAATTTAAGGGTAAACAATGAAGCTTAATTACAAAAAAAATCGATATTTTATATAATTACTGAAAATACCAATTTTAGGTCTGTCGAGATACATAATTAACTCCCGATACATCCAACGAAGATACATATTTTCCTTTGTAAAGATACATAATTTATGATCTGCCTACATTGCTACATGGATCTGCTGCTGCTGCTACCACTGTTAGCTCTTTGCTTTCTATTTGGATACATGTCTTCAGAAAGCCTACAACACAAGTTTAACAACTTAAAAAAGAACATCGAAATAACGCGATATCGAGAGTGCAATTACGAGATGTATAACCGGAGGTCTCGGGTTTAAGTCTTGGAAATAGAGAGCGATTCCCTCTTTAATGGACCTTACCTGGCGTGAATCTGAACTAGTTGATGCCCCAAGGGAGAACTGGACACCAGGAGGCTATGTTGCTCGGACTCTTCAAAAATGTCAATGGGTGGCATGTCGGATTCGCCAAAACTAGTGTATTTTTGAAGAATCCGACATGGGTGTGGCATCAAAAGTGAAGAGTCCGCGCAACTTAGCCAGGAGGGAGACTAAAAGAACTTACTAGACCTATTACAAGCTATAGAAAAGAATGTGACTTGACATATCGATGAAACTAAAAGTTGGGAAACAAAACATTGCTTTATGCAGATCTAACATGTTCGGAAAATGACATTGATTGCTCACAAAAATGCACGAATCATGAAGTCATGCGTTTTTCTTTTTTTAGTAACTGTGATGTCTGGAGCCAGTTTGCGTGCACCTCACTTATTCCACGGGACATCGATTACCTCCCACCAGCAACAGGTATCACAGTTCCAGCAAGGCTGACACAAAAGAAATCACCTAGTGTTCTCGACTTAGCTGAGATTTGAACCCGAAACCTCATGCTTTTCCTCACATTCCCTTGACCACTAGACCACATCGTTTGGGTGCATGCGGTTGTGCTTTGGAAGCTATCTAGAAGTTGGGAATCATAACCGAGGATGGACCGGAAGAATGGCTTCAGAAAGAAATCAATTTCCGGGGTAATGATTAAATGAGTTGTACAACTTACATATCCATAACTCTCTTCCTCTTATCGTTGCAAAAGTACGAGCTCAGCTCTTCAACCCCCATATTTGCAAAAGTCTTGTCAAGATCACAATTCGACAAATTACATGCATCTAAAGTTGACGAGGACTCAGCTGTACCAGGTGTACCGGACAGGTCCTTAAGTTTTCCTTTAAGACTCTCCATCAAAATGAAACCTGCCGAATAGACATTATCAGATAATAATGAAGTGATCAAAATTTCAGTTAAAACAACGCGAGATTCATGTCATTTACAGTGATTCTTTCTGCGAGTTATAACTAGTAATAATTACACTGAAAAAGCCTTTGTTTGGTTAAATCATCGGCAGAAAGGAAAAGGGAAACCAAAAAACAGGCGTCGCTGTGTAAATTGTTTTATAAGGTATCCAGGAGAGTAAAAAGGAGTACTTATCATTCCACAATAACCTTTAAGGTCGAAAGCAAGAAAGATTATCTCTCGTGCAAGAAAATCACGAGATGAATCAGAGGGTGCAAATGATCTTGGGGATACCACATATAGTCGAGGATATTGGATCGGAAAGGAGATCAACTTTTTGGTAATTTCCTGTGTAATAACGCTGCAGGGAGACTGCACACTGTTTTAAATACAAAGCAGTGAATAGAAACCCTGATTTCCGTTTCAAAGTCCTAACTTTACTAACAAAATCGCATCCAGCGAGGGCTATCTCTTTGGTCATGGACAGAGTGGCGACTAAAGGAACTCGAAAGAGTAATCCCTTTAATCGTCGGGCCTGTTCAAACAGGCCCCACCAAGAGAATTGAGGAGATCTTTCGATCACAGGAGATGAATCAGAGGTTGCAAGGAGTATCACTCAACCGATCTCCAACAGAAATGCGGACATATCTTCGTCACTAAGGTCCAACGATTCTAGGCAAAAGGATAATAAGTGATGGCAGAAGTTGGCAATACTCCAGCTCAAGTGTTGCGAATAACAGTTGGGATTATCTATACCCTCGTCCATCACTTAGAAATATCCAACCCACTTTTTTTTTTTATCTAATTCATCCCTACTATCGTTGAACCAATGCTACCAAATCACACTCCCTATCAGCACAGAAGCTCTGAAAATGAAGCTTCACTTTCCTGAGTTTTTTCTTTTTTGATAACCGTGGTGTCAGGGCCAACTTGCGCGCACCTCGACTAAATCCACGGGATACCTGCCACCTCCCACCAGCAACGGGTAATAGGTAACTCTGTCCACCAATGCTAAAACAGATGGGAAGAAATCACCTAGTGTTAGTGTTTGTGTCTGCTGAGAATTGAACATGAGACCTCATGGTGTTCAGCCCAACTTCATTGAACCACTAGGCCACACCCTTGGGTGCGTTCACTTTCCTGAGTTTGGTGGCATCAATTCGAGGACTGGTTTAGAAGACACGGAAAATATTTCGAAACCTATCAAAGTCCTATATAGATGAAAATGAATTATGCATTACGAAGTAACGGATCAAGTCAATTACTGATTTAGTAACCATTTAATGGATTCCCAGTGGATGGTATACTTGGCCAATGTTCAGGGCAGATTTACACAGAAGGTTTAGCGATATTATAGATAAGTTCAATAAACTTCGGCAATGTGGACAGTTATCAGGAGAAATTGGAGGGTTGCAATCGTTACGATGATGATTAACCTCCGTCTTACTGAATTCCACTTTGTAACTTGCTTTGTCAATGTACAGAAACGAGAGCTCAAGTCTCTAGTGAGGATATCCAACCCTGAGGATAGTCGACCCTGCCACCCTCATGGATGCTTATGAAGTCAGTAGCCTGACGGCATAATGAATCCATTAGCTCTCTTCATAGATAAATCCTTTCAAATCGTTCCTGGTACGTCCTAACTAAGAAGCCTTCTAGAACCCTCGAATATGTCATCTCAGACTTGTTCGCCCCATTCTACCCGTCTTTCTTTAAATTGTTTGGAAGTACAATACAGATGTAATGACTGAAAAACTGAATTCTTTGTCTTCTCCCCTTGTTCTTTACTTACTATAACTAAGCCATTTATACACAAAACAATACTATAAAAAAGAGAAGTTACTGTCGATCTGACGGAAAATAAAAAGGGACAAAGAATTCACCAATTTCTACAGAAAACACCAGTTTATATATAATGCAACATTCAAAGTAACGAATAAATGTTACAAATTTATGGAGAGGAAGAAGAAAAAACTCACTGAGGGATCGAAGGGTCTTCAAATCAAACTTGTTAGCTAAAGACTCATGACCAATCTTTTTGGCACGTTGTTGTATCAAAACTTTCAAACCTATCAATAAATCCTAAAAATTACACCAAATCACACATAAGATATTTGTCATCACACAAACTACAACGGAGTAAATGGGAAGAGATAACTTACAAGCTCAGATTCTGTTAAGGAACAAAGCCACCGAACATCTTCAATTCTACTACCCCCTAATAAATCCATCTGTTTTTTCATCTTCCTTACGCGTGCAAGTTAACGAGAGCCTGATGGGAAGAGGTAAAACCTTGTTAAGCATTATTGTAAGGGTGTAGCATTTTTTTCTTTTACTTTCCATTTCATTGTTCATATGTTCGCAAAGGCCAACTAAGCCAAGTGAATTGGGAGAAAAATTATTTCGATCCACTTTATGCATCATCAAACAAATTTCTCACGGTTAACGATAAGTTGAAGTAACAATAGATATCACTTGATCATGATTAATGATAAACACTTTATAAACAACTATATGCACTAACTCGTATAACAAAAAAAACAAAAAAAAAAAAACAAATCCGGACATTTGTGGATCCGAACAAATGAGCTTATTGAGCTGTGACTTCTTTTAACAACTGGATTCTACTTGGGGACTTTAAGGATGTATAGTTTAATGGAGAAATAGGGAGTTGAATGGAAAAGAGAAATATGTTGTTTTTTTCATTTCTCTATAACATTGAATGATCAGACCAGCTATGTTGTATGGAACGGAGTGTTGGCCAGTTAAGAACTCCCACATCCAAAAGTTAAAGGTGGCGGAGATAAGGATGTTGCGATGGATGTGTGGACTTATCAGGGAAAGATTATTCGGGAGAAGGTAGGAATATCTTTGGTGGAGGACAAGATGCGGGAAGTGAGACTGTGATGGTTTGGGCATGTGATGCGGAGGGTCGCAGATGCTCCAATACGAAGGTGTGAGAGATTGGCTATGGATGGTTTTAGGCGGGGTAGAGGTAGCCGAAGAAATATTGGAGGGGTGATTAGGCATGACATGGAGCAGTTACAGCTTACGGAGGACATGACCCTTGATAGGAAGGTGTGAAAGACGCAGATTAGGGTAGAGGGTTAGCAAGTAGGAGTACGTCCGTAACAGTACGGAAGAGTGCTTTATTTGTATCTGTGCCTGTAGTTTCTAGTAGTCTCTTCTTCGTGGTGTTTTGTTGATGTCTATGATTTCGAATAGCTAGTTTATAATATTACCTTGTGGGTGTCTTGTTTCCTTTATTATCTAGCGCTTGCTCTTTTATATCTCTTTTTGTTATTTGCTTTTATGTTTTTTATCCTAAGCCGGGATTTATTGAAAACAACTTCTCTACTCCATCAGAAGAAGTGGTATGGACTGCGTATACTTTAACCTTCCCAGACCTCACTTAGTCGGAATACACCAGATATGTTGTTGTACTTAGAGATGAGACAAGTTATACAGGATAACTTATCCGGGGTAACTAATCTCGACATAACTTGTTCCCAACAACTTAAGCAACAAATTTCAAATTCTATTTTACTTAAATTTTTGAGAAAATGCACTATTTTCATCCTGAACTATAAACGAAATTGCTAAGACACACTCCAACTTAAAGGGTCCTATTACCCATCAACTAATTAAAACCATATTTTTTGGCAACCTTAAGTGCATTTACTCTAAATTTTTTTTGTCTAAGTTATAATCAGACAAACAAATTGAAACGGAGAAATTACTAGGTAAAAATACAGGCAGCAAAAATCTGTACAACCAGTAAAAGAGAGCCTTACAGTTACAGTGGATGCCGGAGATTGGTGAATATACAGAGTCGCAGCACGGCGGTGCAGGGGAGCTCCGGAGGCGGAGACGGCGGCAGCAGGGAGGAGGATATTTAACCTTTTAAATTTTTTTATTTTTTTTAAAAAGCAGCTATTTTAGTCCTTAAATGGACAAACATACCTTGAAGTAAATATTCGTTTCAATTTAGGTGAACTAGTTTGAGTTGGAATGAAATTTAAGAAAAAAGAAGAAGAGAATTTTAAATATTGTAGTTTAAAATAAGTGTAAGATATGTAAATTTTGATAGTTTGAAGTTTAATTATATAAAATTTTAATATTTTGTATAATTATTAAAAATTTTAATTTTGAATCAGCCGAGATATATAATTAGCTTCCGATATATTTTTTTTATTTGTAAAGATACATAATTAGATCTCGATATATTTTTTTTTCATGAAATAAAAGAGAAGAAAAATTACACACTAAGACGTCAGATGGCAGCAACCTCACCCAAAATGTCACGCCACATGGCTCTTTAACTTGTCATGATGAAAAAATATTAAAATGAGGGTATATTTGATAACTTTACTGACGGTAGGGGTATATTTGATTCTATAATTTGACTAAGGATAAACATGACCAATTAATCAAAGTAGAAGGATATTTTTGACCATTTTTCCTAAAAAGAAATCACAAATAATAACCAAGAATAAAAAAGTAATACTTCAACTAATTTGGAGAGTAGTTCTCTTTACAAAGTACTCCAAAAATCCTAGGTTCAACTTTTTTTTATTTGGGGTTACTCCAATATATTTTTCATTATATATCACTATAAAATCAAAAGGAACCAATAATATAATATAACATGTTATATTATACAACGTAGGCAAGCAAACAAAGAAAGTTTTTGTAAAAGAATTGGATAGGAGCCGCGCCAACACAAAGCCCTCGCTGCCACAAATTATGACATAGGCTCGACCACTTGTGCTGATCTTAGATGGACACCCTTATGACGTAGGCTCAATCACATAGACCGATCTTAGATGAGCATGTGCAATGAAAGTCACCAACCTAGGCCATGGGCCTTATTGATCACCCTGAGTAGGATTCGATAATGGGTTTGGGCCTTATTGATCACCCTGAGTAGAATTCGACAATGGATTTGAGTTGGTGATCGTAGAAACAATTCTAACTCTTCAATAACTAGTAATTTTACTTTACCCTTAACAAAGATCGTCACCACATTATAATTATCAAAATCAAAATAAACATTATTATGACTCTATAAGTAGGGTGGGCATGGTATGGTATATATATACCGAATTGAAATTTTTGACATCGTGATTTTGGTATTTAATATGGTATATGATATATATTTTAAATTTTTTTGATATATGGTATGGTATTTGATATTTTACAAATAACATACTGAAATACCGAATACCATACCGAAATATATATAGTAACATAAGTAACTTTTATACACACAAATATAATACTTAGTATTAGTATAAAAATGTTTAGACATTGAACCTTTCGCTATTCTATCTTTAATTAAAATGTCTTTTTTAAGTAATTGACTAACAAAAAAAATTATTTGTACTTTTTTTTTCAATATTTCTACATGTTTAACGTGTATTTATGATACAATTAAAACGTGCTTTTGAAAATTTAAAGTAATAATACTCTAGTGTACAAATATATACTATCAAAGTACTACAAACTATAATTACCAATTACCATATCACAAAATACCAACATTAAACATCAAATTAATATGATATAAAAATAGTATAATATTTTTAAAAATCAGAAACAAAAATTATCATATCAAAATTAAAAATATCATACAATATCACGTCCACCCCTAAAGACATATTTACAAATACTAAAACTAGTATTGTTGGGGGCACTCTAGAAAGAGGACCCCTCCAAAAATTAGCGTATGCCACTAATTGCAACGTGCACACGGTATTCTTTAGTAAAAGGCGAAAGAATAGTTCGCTTTGTGCTCACTGCGTGGCTGCGTGAGCTTTACGTGTCAATTGCGCGGCCATTTTATATTAGGACAAACTTCAAATGTACTCTTTATTTATGATGTGGTACTTTTTGCACCTTAAGCCTTTTCATAAAAACCATATTGTTCTCTTTGTTTTTCTTTCTTGTTCACCATTCGGTCCTTCCTAATCCGGGGTCTATCGAAACCAGTCTCTCTACTTCATCTGAGGTAGTGGTATGGTCGGCGTACACTCTACCCTCCCCAGACCCCATTCAGTCCTTCAATATCTATAATGCAGGTTCAGTTTTTTCAAGTGTATATATAGTGTGAGGACGAAGGAACCGGAAGAAGCAGAAAACAAAGCAGTTGGGGGTAGAAATTTGTCGTTAAATAGCTCATAACTAACCGGACTCTATGACAATATGTATCTTATTTTGTTGTTGCCTGAGGATGCTTTGCCTTACGAATGATACACCTGCTCAAGAATGTATTGGACGTAGTTGATTATAATCTTCTTTTATGTTAAATGAGCATTCAAAAAGTGTTTGATATGAGAGATTGGAAGAAACAGTATCTAACTGTTGGCTCTATCGAGACCTTTAATGGCATTTCTTGAACGTTTCTACTGAACAAATGAAGCTTGTTAGTCAATCGATATTTGCAAATGTCCTAGAGTACCGGGTATAGGAAATCCGGTACTCCATGAGATAGTTGTGACTCGTCAAATCCGAGATTATTATGTGTGTACTTGCGTACCAACCATGAATTTCCGGTCATTGTCATTCATTGAGACAGAGACGTAAAAACAGAATAGGTGAAGTGATAGTTTGAAGTTGTAAGAAAACAAATTTTCGCGTGGAAAGCAGATAAAATGTACGATGGATCATTGGTGAAACAACAGAATTGCTACGAGTGCTGCCCTTCATACAGAGGCAAATCTACAGTGTAATCTATGGTTTCGAGTGGCAAAACAAACAACAACAACAAACCCAGTATATTTCCACATCGTGGGGTCTGCGAAAGAAAGAATGAACACAATCCATACCACTACCTCTAAAAAAGTAGAGAACTATTTCCATAAACCCCAAGCTCCAAACAAAGGACAGTAAACAAAATATATACATAATAATACATATCAATTCTTAACAAACGCCCAATTTAAAAAACTATCAACTCACAAAAACCAAATTATTAAGAAATAAATGTAAAAAGATTGGAACTAGACTTGTTGGGGGCACTCTAAGAAAGAGGACCCCTACAAAAATTGGCGTATGCCACTAGTTGCAGTGCACACACGGTATTCTTTAGTAAAAGGCGAAAGAATAGTTCGCTATGTGTTCACTGCGTGGCTGCGTAAATTCCACAAATAAATTGTGTGTCCATTTTATATTACGACAAACTTCGAATATAGTTGTTCTTTATCAATGTGGTACTCTCCGCACTACTTTAAAATATTGATCTCGGCTTTTTCCCCGCTTCACTTTCACCAGTGAGTCCTTCAATATTCTTATGATTGAAAATCTATCATTAAACGACTTAAGGGTAGCTAATCTACATCACACCCCTTTGTTCTGGTCTTTCCTCGGACCATAATAATGTGGATGCTTTGGGTGTTGTGCACCGTGCTGCCCTTTTGAACAACTTAAGTTGCCCTGTACACTTTCTTGTTCGGTTAATTTATGATATGATTTCACTCACAAGATGATCCATAAAATATAGCATGGGATGTTTTGAACTGAGCATCTTGAGTTTGCTGAATTGCGTTTTTTAGTTTATAGCGAAGGACTCAATAAGCTAGAGGTGTCAAATTGGCGGGTTGAGCTGAATTTGAGTGGGTCAAAATGAGGTTGAGTTAATAAATGAGTAGGTTATTGACTCAACCGAAGGTTAATTGAGCGGGTTATCACTCCCTAGAAGAAGTCAATGTTAATGACCAAACTAAAAGAGTTTTGATGAGAAATCGAGACAAAGAGTTTAAATCCGTCAATGCAAGAAATGACGAAGAAAAGAATGTGATGGAAGCATTAGTTGATGCACAATGCAGCCAACCAATGTATTTCGGGTCAAGTTAACCAGAGAGAATCCGTTGTCTCGTTACAGTTGGTTCTCTCACAAAAATGTTAAAACTTACTGAAATTGAGGGTTAAAACTTATTGAAATTGAGGTTTTATCAGAAACAACTTATCTACTTACAGGGTAGAGATAAGGTCTGCGTACCCCACTTTGTGAGCTGATACTCTCCCAGACCCCCACTTTTTGAGTTAACACCAGATTGTTGTTGTTCTTCGAGTGTTTATTAGGCAACAGACATGCACAGGTCATAGAGTAACCAATACGTACAGTGGCGCTCGAGGAGATATTGAATAGACTTGATCTATCAAACAACCCTTCATAGGGCTGCCATTTCAAGCCACAGGAATAGTAAGTAGCCAAAAACAAGAAATTTTTGTATAAGAAATGGGTAGGGGCCGCGCGAACGCAGGCCCCCTCTGCCACAAATTATGACGTAGGATCGACCACTTCGACCGACCTTAGGCATGCACCCTTCCAAAGTGCAATGAAAGTCACCAACCTAGGCCATGGGTCATACTGATCGCCCATTGACTCCATCCAGGTAAGTATGTTTCTTGTTGTTCCTTCCGATTATCTTATATCCCTCCAGATCCTTGTTTTCCTTTGTGTCAACCGATGCGAGACATTTTGCCCTTGATTTTTTGTTTTATGGCATTTATAGAACCACATAGACTTTTTCAGCAAATTTGTGGTGACAATCAAGATACTATCTTCCTTATTATATCAGTGTGCTTACTTCTGGGAGTACTTTCTCTTGGGGGTTTGTTCATGTGTCGTAACAAAAAGCTCAGCTTTCAGTAGAAATGGAAGTTTCATGGATCTAACTTTGAGATACTTCTCATACGAATATATGCTAAAAGTTACAGAAGGGTTCGAGGAAGACCTTGGAACAAATTGAATGACGGTAGGATATAC
This sequence comes from Capsicum baccatum var. pendulum, assembly GCA_030864225.1. Lineage (NCBI taxonomy): Eukaryota > Viridiplantae > Streptophyta > Magnoliopsida > Solanales > Solanaceae > Capsicum > Capsicum baccatum. Next base: position 275,917,596 of record CM061550.1, read on the forward strand.
TGGCATGTAGTCCTATAACATTTTTAATGCGACATTTCATCGATCATATATTTCTTGCTTATGCATAATGAATGTAACAATTCAATATATAACAAATCCATATTATTTCAGACACCAAGTACAATTAACAAATCCGTTATCACAAATCATGGCATAGGCTCGGCCACTTGGGCCAACCTTAAGCAGACACCCCTCCAAAGAGCAATGGAGGTCACCAACCTAGGCCATGGTCTTATTGATCGGATCAATACCAGATATGGAGAGGGGCGCTTGTGGAGATATTGAATGGACCGAAATTCCCACCTTCTATGACCTCGAATCCACTTTGTGATTCTCCTCGGGCTAGCAAAAGGCATGAATCACCCGTTTTTCACAAGTAGGAAGATGTTCTATGAATATTCATCGATTGTTAACCTCCGGAATGAAGAGACTAAATAAACTTTGGGTTATAAGAAGCAATAAGGATTGTTTCAATAGACAAAAACATCGGGTACAAGGAAACTCGCCATCAAGAGAGCTTAATGCAGAAGAAACTGGCTATGACATTGAGCCACTCGTTGCAATAATGTGTTTACACTTCTCAAAGAAAAAAAAATGTTGAAACTAGAATTGTTGGGGTACTACTCAAAAGAAGAGAACCCCTCCAAAAATTGGCGTATGCCACTAATTGCAGCGTGCACACGGTATTCTTTAGTAAAAGGCGAAAGAATAGTTCGCTGTGTGATCACTGAGTGGCTGCTTGAGTTTTACTGCGCAACTGTGTTCACTTGTATATTGCAGCAAAGTTTGTATTTACTAGTTGTCTTATCAATGTGGTATAAAATATTGCTCTTTGCTTCTTTTTCACAGATCATCGGTCCATCTCCATCGATGTCTTTATGATTGACACTCTAACATGTTTTTTCAAATTGAAACAATTTAAGCTGTCCTGTTATATGCTTTCTAAGTTGATTAATTTAACATATGATTTTGCTTTGGTTTCGTCGTGATTATGATGAAATATATGCCTTGGAGTAACTGGTAAAGTTGTTGTCATGTGACCAGGAGGTCACGGGTTCAAGCCTTGGAAACAGCCTCTGGCAGAAATGCAAGGTAAGGCTGCGTACGATACACCCTTGTGGTGGGGCCCTTCCCCAAATACTGCGCATAGCGGTAGCTTTAGTGCACCGAGCTGCCCTTTAAGCTTTTCGATGAAATGTTGTATGAAGATGTTTTGGACCGGGCATCTTGAATAGCTAAATTCCTATGCAGGTTGTGTTTTTAAGTGTATAGTGAAGGACCCAATAAATTAGAGGTGTCAAATTCGCGAATTTAGCTGAATTTGAGTGGGGTCGAAATGAGACTGAGTTAATAAATGAGCACGTTACTGACTCAACCGAAAGTTACTTGAGCGGGTTATCACCCCCTACAAGAAGTCAATGTTAATGACCAAACTAAAGTGTTTTGATGAGAGATTGGAACAAAGAGTTTCTATCCATCGATGCAAGAAATGATGAAGAAAAGAATGTGATGGAAGCATTAGTTGATGCACAATGCAGCCAACAAATGTTTTTCGGTGAAGTTAATCAGAGAGAATCCGTTGTCTCGTTACAGTTAGTTCTCTCACAAAAATGTTAAACTACTAAGTTAAGGATTTATCGGAAACAGTTTCTCTACTTGCAAGGTAGGAGTGAAGTCTTACAGTTTGTTCTCTCACAAAAATGTTAAACTACTTTAAGTTACTTGCAAGGTAGGAAGGGTGAGTGTACATACTCTCTACTTGCAAGGTAGGGGTGAAGTGTACCTACTCTCTACTTGCAAGGTAGGGGTAAAGTGCTCTCTAGGGGTGAAGTGTACCTACTCTCTCCCAGACCATTGTTCTTCGAGTATTATTAGGCAATAGACATGTTCACAAGTCAACAGCTTTGAACAATGTTAAGTTCTAAATTGAACCACAAGATCAACAATAAATCCAAATTTCAAGCACGAAGTACAATAACAAACAAAAACAAAAAAAACATTTGTATAAGAATTGGGCAGGGGCTGCGCGAACGCAGGCCCCTCTACCACAAATTATGACGTAGGCTCGACCACTTGAGCCGACCTTAGACAGGCACCCTTCCAAAGTGCAATAAAAGTCACCAACCTAAGCCATGGGTCTGACTGATCACCCATTGACCCCGTCCAGGTAAGTATGTTTCTTGTTACTCCATCGTATTCTTTTATATCCATCCTGATCCTTGTTTTCCTTTGTGTCAGCGATGCGGGACATTTTGTCCTTGTTTCACCTCTTGCTTATTTGCTAGTTTGTGGCAAAGATACAATCCTGCCAAGCTATCTTCTCATCGATCGGAGATCAAAATTTTCAAGGGGAAGATTCATGAGAGTTACGCTTTGAAGGGAAATATTTGAAGTATTGCCACATCATCTTTCTGGTGAACAACAGGCAAGAAAGTATAGCACCAGAGTAGAGAAAAAACATTGAACTTGTCTGCTCAACTTACTTTAGCACTTAAACTAAACTTCTGTTTATTTACTCCCTTAACATTTTTAAAGTGTATTAATTTCAACCCTCAAAACTAAATACCACTTTCACAAGGAAGAGTGGACTACACACGCACCATGTCATTGCCAAATCTGTATCATGTCTTTGCCACGTAAGAAATTATAACTTTTTTAAAAAAAGTTAAATTCCTTTTTCTTCATTCCCTCCCTCCCCTGCGCCCTTCTTCTTCAGATCTCTCCCCCCACCCCACCCCACTTGTTTTTTCTTGACCATTTCCCCTCACCCCCCACCCTCTCCTCATCCCATTTTCAACCCCCACCTCTGCCACGAAATTTAAGGTAATTCCTCCATCAAAATACTAAGGTAATTCCTCCATCAAAATACTATTTCAACCTTTAGTTTTAACTTCTTCGATATTTTCTCCGGCGAAATCAAAGATAACTCTGAATTAATTAAGGGTAAACAATTGGAAGTAGGAATATGAAATTAATTGAGGCATTTGTTATTTTTGGGGAAAGAGATGGTAATTTGATTTTTTCATATTGCTGATTATTAAAATGACGTCTTTTTTCCACCCGAATATTATCCACAAAATTTCAACATAACCAAAAATCTCATCTTGGCATGCATAATGAATGTAACATTCAATAAGTAACCAAAAACAAGTAAAGATTGATTCAAGAAATTGGATAGGAGCAAGCAGGCCCCCCACAATCACAAATTATGACGCTCAACCACTTTAGCCAATCTTAAGCAGGCACACCTCCAAATTACCAACCTACACCATGGATCTTATTGATCACAATGCAAAACATTATTAAATGGCAATGTTAAAAATGTCAAAACTAAATTGTTGGGGCAATCTAAGGAAGACAACCCCTCCAAAAATTGGAGTATGCCACTTATTGCAACGCACACACAGTATTCTTTAGTAAAAGGCGAAAGAATAGTTTGCTTTGTGCTCACTGCATGGCTTCTTGAATCTTTTGACTAGTCTGTGCTTCCCTTTTATTGGGACAAAGTTTGTATTTGTTCATTGTTTTATCGTACTCACCTCACTCCTTTAAAATATTTCTCTTTGCTCCTTCCCCTTCTTATTCAGTCCTTTATAGTAATTGAAAATCTAACATGCTTTTTCGAATAGAATGGACTTTAAGGGTAACATATTTACATCACACCCCTTGGGGTGCGGCCCTTTCCTAGACCCTCCTACCGCGGGATGCTTTGAACATTGTCATGTATACTCTTTGTGATTACAAGGAAATATATGCTCACAAGGTGGGTAAAATATAGCATGGGATGTTTTGGACTGAGCATCTTAAATAAGCTAGGCGTTTTTTAGTGTATAGTGAAGGACCCAATAAGCTAGAGGTGTCAAATTGGCGGGTTGAGCTGAATTTGAACGGGTCAAAATGAGGTTGAGTTAATAAATGAGCTTGTTATTGACTCAACCGAAAGTTACTTGAGCGGGTTATCACCTAGAAGAAGTCAATGCTAAAGACCAAACTAAAGCATTTTGATGAGAAATCGAGACAAAAAGTTTCTATCTGTCAATGCTAGAAATGATGAAGAAAAAAGTGTGATGGAAGCATTCGTTGATGCACAATGCAGCTAATCAATGTTTTTCGGTCTAGTTAACCAGAGAGAATCCGTTGTCTCGTTTCAGTTAGTTCTCTCACAAAAATGTTAAAACTTCTTGAAATTGAGGTTTATCAGAAACAGTTTCTCTACTTCCAAGGTAGGGGTAAGGTCTACGTACACTCTCCCAGACCCCCACCGGATTGTTATGGCCCACTTTGTGAGTTTACACCAGATTGTTAAGGTAGGGGTAAGGTCTGCATACACTCTCCCAGACCCCACTTTGTGAGTTTACACCGGATTGTTGTTGTTCTTCGAGTATTTGACAAGACCCCACCCAGACCCACTTTGTGACATTACACTGGATTGTTGTTGTTCTTAGAGTGTTTGACAAAGGAAGTTATTAGGCAACAGACGTGCACAGGTCATAGAGTACCCAATATGGACAGTGGCACTCGAGGAGATATTGAATAGATTTGAGCTATCAAACAACCCTTCATAGGGCCGCCATTTCAAGCACCAAGTAAATGTAACCAAAAACAAGAAATTTTTGTATTAGAATTGGGTAGGGACCGCGCGAACACAGGTCCCCTCTACCACAAATTATGACGTAGGCTCGACCACTTGGGCCGACCTTAGGCAGGCACCCTTCCAAAGTGCAATGGAAGTCACCAACCTAGGCCATGAGTCTTACTGATCGCCCATTGACCCCGTCCAGGTAAGTATGTTTCTTGTTACTCCATCGTATTCTTTTATATCCATCCTGATCCTTGTTTTCCTTTGTGTCAGCGATGCGGAACATTTTGCCCTTGTTTCACCTCTTGCTTATTTGCTAGTTTGTGGCAAAGATACAATACTGCCAAGCTATCTTTTCATCGATCGGAGATCAAAATTTTCAAGGGGAAAACTCATGCGCGTTACGCTTTGAAGGGAAATATTTACTTGGCACTGTAAACTTGTCCAAGTGAATATATAGATGAGCATTTTTTATTTCTTCGATTCGAAGTATTGCCACATCATCGTTCTGGTGAACAACAGCCTAGAAGTTGTTCTTTCAAAGGGCAATATAGGTTCATCGACAAGCTTTTATCATCGAGCAACACTCAATTTCGATGGTGTATTTACTTTGTATCAGCACCCCCAAAGAGCCTAAAGGTACTGGTACTGTTTGGTCTGCTCAAGAAGATATATGTATTTGTATTCATACACAAATAGGCAGCGAATCGGAGTGTGTGGATAACAGTATTTATACACTATAAAGAAAGACCATTCTATTGCTATAAGCTCAATAGTATAGCACCAGAGTATTATTCACAAAGTTTCAACATAACCAAAAATCTCATCTTGGTATGCATAATGAATGTAACAATCCAATAAGTAACCAAAAACAAGAAAATTTTGTTTGAAAATCGGGTAGGGGACTATCACAAATTATGATGTAGGCTCGACCTTAAGCAAGCTGTAACAATGGGGAATCATATTGATAAGGAGAACCATAGTCACATACATTGAAATAAGAATTCATCGCAGAAACAAAAGGAAAATAAAAAAGGAAGATTCCAGAATGCTGAAACTTTAGCTAAGAAAATAAAAGACAACTTCATAACATGACCAAATAGATTATATTCCTCTACTATATATAGACATCTTGCCGGGGTCCCAAATGTAATTTGACACCTTTGCAAAGTGCGGAGGTCACCAACCTAGGCTATGGATCCTATTGATCGCCCATCGACCTAATCCAGGTAAGTGTACTTATTTTTTTTTTCCTCTTCATACAATCATGCTAGTCTTGGCCGGTATGAACTTTACTAGAGTGAGAAAGAATAGTTCGCTGCTCACTGCGTGGCTGCTTGAATTATCTTTGCTAGTCTGTGCTTCCCTTTTATTGGGACAAAGTTTGTATTTGTTCATTGTTTTATAGATGTGGTATTCACCTCACTTCTTTAAAATATTGCTCTCTGCTCCTTCCCTTTCTTATTCACTCCTTTATAGTAATTGAAAATCTTACTTGCTTTTTTGAGGGCAACGCATTTGCGTCACACCCCTTGTGATGCGGCCCTTTCCCGGACCCTCCTACTGTAGTATACTTTGAACATTGTCCTTTTGCCTGGCCTTTAAACCAACTTAAGTTGTCATGTAAACTCTAAAAAAGGGCAGCCCGGTGCACTAAAGCTCCCGCTATGCTCAGGGTTCGGGGAAGGCCCTACCAAAAGGGCGTATTGTTGTCATGTATACTCTCTTTTGGTTAATTCGACATACGACTTCTCTTTTGGTTTCTTTGTGATTATGAGGAAATATATGCTCACAGGGTGGTTAATGCGGTTCGGTTTTTTACTCTACAATGGAGGTCCAGAATTCATAAACTAAAAAATTTGAATCCGGCTGATGTTTACAATGGCATAGAGTAGTATGGAGAACCTTTGTAGCTCGAGCTAACACTACCAGAATATTGCATTAATATGCGCAATGCATCCGATCTTTGTACTTCAGTAAAGCTAGCGAGAGAGATCCGTTACAATTGGTTCTCTCTCGCATAAAATGTAAAACTTTCTTCAACAACATTTCTCTAACAACTCTATTGAGTTTCAAGTTAACAATAATGAAATTTGCGTAATAGAGGAAGAAGAAGAAGGGAAAAAATGGACTATATCGATCAGACTCATTCGATTATTCAAGTAAAGATAGATAAAGAAGGTAGAGGAGTTCCATTATAGAAAATTTAAATTTTGCCCCGGTACCACAAATTATGACAGTAGACTCAACTACATGAACCAACCTTTAGTTGGCTCGAACACTTCAGCCAATCTTAGGTAGGCGGTAGGCACCCTTCCAAAGTGCAACAAAAGTGACCAACCTTGTTTCATAGTATAAAACATTACTAGAAGACACAAGAACAATAAAATGTTGAAACTAGAATTGTTGGGATACTCTAATGAAAGAGAACCCCTCCAAAAATCAGCATATGCCACTAATTGCAGCATGCACACAGTATTCTTTAGTAAATGGCGAAAGAATAGTTCGCTCTGTGCTCACTGAGTGGCTGCGTGAGTTTTCTGGCTAATCGGTGCTTCCATTTTATCTTGGAACAATGTTTGCATCTAATGTTTGTTTTATTGATGTGGTACTCCCCCTAATGTTTGTTTTATTGATGTGGTACTCCCCTCACTCTTTAAAACATTGCTCTTAATTGAAAATCTAACATGGTTTTCAAATAGAATGGACTTTAAGGGTAGCGTATTCACGCCACACTTCTTGGGTTTTGCCCTTTCCCAGACCCTGCTACCGCTGAATGCTATGGACATTGTGCATCGTCCTGTCCTTAAAACGACTTAATTTGTCATGTATACTCTCTTTCTATTTGGTTTCTTTGTGATTATGAGGAAATATATGCTCACAAGGTGGTCAATGTCATTGCATAGGATGTTTTCGTATTGAATATAGCTGAATTCGAATGCGGGGTTCAGGTTTTAAGTGTATAACGGAAGTCCAGAATTCATAAACTAAAAATTTTGAATTCGGCATTTGCATTATTAGTATGCATAATGCAACCGGTCCTTGTATTTCAGTAAAGCTAGCGAGAGAGAAGCCGTTGCAGTTGGTTGTCTCTCGCGTAAAATGTTAATACTTTCTTCGAAGAGGAAAATTGGATCATCGACAAGCTTTATCACCGAGTTGTACTTGGGTTAAAGGTGTTGTGTAGAACCTGATGTTAACAAAATATGCCTAAAATTGTTGGATGTGTTCGGTACCGAGGAAAACATTTTTCATGAGAAACATTTTCCTTCATAACGAACACATCCATAATGTTCACTCCTTATGCTTAATCTGATCTTCCGTGTCTTGGCTAGTACGTGTGCAATTCAACTAATTCTACGAGGTACCCTAACTAGTTGGGGCGGATCTAGAGTAGTAGGTGGGGGAAACCCAGTAACTTTCGTGGGGTTTTGTATTTATATTGAAAAATCTAGTGAACCTGGACTAATTAAAATCGTATTTTTGGCAACCTTAGTGCCTACGTGGACCTTCAGTGTGTTGATTCACTGATGTGCCACGTAGGCAGTAAGATTGTCAATAGTTCAGAATGGAAACAAAGCATTTTTCCTATATAAAAATTAAATGTTTCATTTTCCCTATATAAAAATTAAAAGTTGGAAACATTGTTAGGCCTCTTGGTTGGGGGCTCTAGCCCGGTCACCTACTATATTTGAATTTTATTAACCCACAAATTCTACAAAATTTAAATTCTACATCCATCCCTGCTAACCAAAAATCTTTGTTTGGTTATATGAACGGGTCCTTTGTTTATATGAACTTAGAAAGTCCTTCCCTCATAAGCTAGTTTTTGAGATCCTACGTGCCATATCTTTACGGTCCTCAAAACAACTTTCATGCATGATAGAGGAAGTAGATATATACAAAAGTTACCTACGCAAGTCTACATTACACAGAGTAGATCAAAAGGAAATTTTGTTTTGAGAATTGGGTAGTAGCCGCGCGAACGCAGGCCCCTGCTACCACAAATTATGACGTAGGCTCGACCACTTGGGCCGACCTTAGTCAGGCACCCTTCCAAAGTGCAATGGAAGTCACAAACCTAGGCCATTTGCCTTATTGATCGCCCATTGACCCTGTCCAGGTAAGTATGTTTCTTGTTGCTCCTTCCGATTATCTTATATCCCTCCAGATCCTTGTTTTCCTTTGTGGCAAAGATACATTCTTGCCAAGCTATCTTCTCTTCGCTCGGAGATTGAAATTTTCAAGGGAAAGACTCATGTTCATTATGCTTCTGAAGGGAAATATTAACTTGGTACTGTAAACTTGTGAATTCTAGTATGAGCAAATCATGTAATCCAGTTTTAGTGAGAAAATGAAGTGTCTAGATGTATGTTTAAGTACAATGCCAAAAGTGTGTGCTTAATTACTGCTAAAGTTGTTCAACTTATAGGGGTGAGTTCGTACTGAGGAAAACATTTTTCATGGAAAACACTTTCCTTTGCTTTTCGTTTTTCTCTCCATACAATCATGCTTGTTTTGGCCGGTACGCGTGCACTTCAACAAATTCTATGAGATATCTTGCTACCTTTCACCAGCACAGGGACAACAATGTCACAACTCCCGACCAAGAACACCAAAGCAAGAACTACCAAAGTCCCCCCTCAACTTCGATAAACCCCCTCCTAAGCCGCGTTGGTATAAAACAATACTAAATGGTGAAGTTAGAAAATGTTGAAACTTAAAACATTACTAAATGGTGAAGTTAGAAAATGTTGAAACTAAATTGTTGGGGTACTCAAAGAAAAGTAATAGTCTAAATCTAAGATTTGAGCTAAATCGGGAGCGTTTTGAACCATCCACCTCTTTGAAGATCATTTGAGGATGGATCTCGTTTTTGTTTTGTGGAAGAAAATGCAAGATTTGGAGCCTTTTTCCAACCCAAATTCAAACTATTTGAGCTTGAAAAAGGCTCCAATCCTTGTATTTTTTACCACAAATCCTAATTTCTACCTCTGCTCGTATTCTTTAGTAAAAGGCAAAAGAATACTTCACTTTGTGGTCACTGAGTGGCTTCAAAAGTCTTCCTGGCTCGTCTGTGCTTCCCTTTATCGGGACAAAGTTCGTATTTGTTCATTGTTTTATCGATGTGGTACTCACCTCACTCCTTTAAAATATTGCTCTCTGCTCCTTCCCATTCTTATTCAGTCCTTTATAGTAATTGAAAATCTAACATGCTTTTTCGAGTAGAATGGACTTTAAGGGTGATGTATTTACGTCACACCCCTTGAGGTGCGGTCCTTTCCCAGACCCTCCTACCACGGGATGCTTTGAACATTGTGCATTGGCCTCCTACCGCGTGAACATTGTCATGTATACTCTTTGTGATTACGAGGAAATATATGCTCACAAGGTGGGTAATGCGGTTCGGTTTTTAATTGTATAATGGAGGTCCAGAATTCATAAACTAAAAATTTTGAATCCGGCTGATGTATACAATGGCATAGAGTAGTATGGAGAACCTTTGTAGCTCGAGCTAACGCTATCAGAATATTGCATTAGTATGTGCAATGCGTGTGATCTTTGTACTTCAAGTAAAGCTAGGGAGAGAGATCCGTTACAATTGGTTCTCTCTCGCGTAAAATGTTAAACTTTCTTCAACAACATTTCTCTAACAACTCTATTTTATCGAAATTCAAGTTAACTATAATGAAATTTGTGTAATACAGGAAGAAGAAGCTGGAAAAAAATGGAGTATATTGATCAGACTCGTTTGTTTTGCAGCTCGGGAAGAAGGTTCGATTATTCAAGTAAAGATAGATATAGAAGGGAGAGGGGTTCCATTATAGAAAATTTTGCTTAAGCATTGGGCAGGGGCTGCGCGAACACAGGCCCCTGCTACCACAAATTATGATGTAGGCTCGACCACTTGGACCAACCTTAGGCAGGCACCCTTCCAAAGTGCAAAGAAAGTCCCCAACCTAAGCCAAACTTGTTTCATAGTATAATGTTTCATAGTATAAAACAATACTAGAAGACACAAGAAAAATAAAATTTTGAAACTAAAATTGTTGGGGTACTCATGCCACTAATTGCAGCGTGCACAGTATTCTTTAGTAAAAGGCGAAAGAATAGTTCGCTTTGTGCTCACTGCGTGGCTGCATGAGTTCAACTGCACAACTGTGCTGCATTTTTATATCGTGAGTTCGTGACAAAGTTTGTAATTCCTTGTTGTTTATTGATGTTGTTTTCTGCTTTAGTTTTTCCCCTTCTTGATTGAAACATATTGAAACGACTTAAGAGTAGATTATCTAGATCACGGTCCATGGAATGTGGTCCTTTCCCGGCCATGCTAATGCAGGATACTTTGGGCACCGTGCATCAGGTTAAGTTGTACTGTATACTATCTTGTTCAGTTAATTTAAGATGGTATTGAGTTATTAGGTGTCCGTCAATGTAATGGAGTGATATTGTTCTCTTTGGATCAAACCTGCACGATTTGTTCGAAAGATACTCTAAACAAAAATGCATTGTCATTTACCCAAAAACTAAAGTTAATATCTGGTTATTTCAGTCTTATCAGTCTTATGTATGAGTCGCTAGACGACTAGCATCACTTATCTTTTTCGAAGATCTCAGGGCTTCCGATTAGTTTGGATCTTCAGAGCTTGACACGCCGGCCCTAAGGAAGGATGTGCCCTATTTTGTTAGAGTTTCACATTAGTTGGGGAATGTACAGGTCGTTTGCTTATATGAACTTGGAAAGTTCTTCCCACGCGAGCTAGTTTTTGGGGTTCTACGTGCCATATCTTTACGGTCCTCAAAACAACTCTATTTTTTCGAGTTTCAAGCAAATTTCTCAAACAAGAAAATTTGTTTGAGAATTGGATAGGGGTCGCGAGAACGCAGGCCCCTGCTACCACAAATTATGACGTAGGCTCGATCACTTGGGCCGACTTTAGGCAGGCACCCTTCCAAAGTGCAATGGAAGTCGCCAACCTAGGCCATGGGTCTTATTGATCGCCCATTGACCCCGTCCAGGTGTTCCTTTTGTGTTAGCCGATGAGGGACATTTTGCCCATGTTTTTTTTTGGTTTCCTTCATGCCAAACACATCCATAGTGTTATTTTCCTTTTCATTTTTGCTTCATACCAACTATGGCGTCTTGGCCAACATATTTGCACTTCGACTAATTCTATAAGGTACCTCCCACAACTACGATAAACTCCCTCCTGCAAAATAAGCGCCAAGAGTTTTTTTTCTTTTTAAACATAAAAAGATTGGTAGAAATGGCATAATACATGATCAAAGTGCTAATTTATTGGCCAAGACACCACAAAAGACACGTGTGTCTGCGTGTTCAACTTTATGATAGTGATGTGTCTGCGTGTTCAACTTTACGATAGTTTGAGTGTCTGATGTGCATGTTAAATGGCACATTTATGTATTGCGAAGGAAGAAATACTCCAGGCCATAATTTACTGCATTTTTTGTTTTGCAGACAGATTTTGCTCATACATGTGATTAAATTGCTGAAACTAGAATTATTGGGGTACTCTAAAGAAGAGAACCCCTCAAAAAATTGGCATATGCCACTAATTGCAGCGCGCACACGGTATTCTTCAGTAAAAGGCGAAAGAATAATCCGCTTTGTGCTCACTGCGTGGCTGCGTGAGTTCATCAACTTACATCTGCTGCCATTTTATATTGCAGCAAAGTTTGTATTACTGGTAGTTTATCTATGTGGTACGCGCACCTCACTCCCTTAAAATATTGCTCTCTACTTCTTCAATATATCGTAGATGACTATATCAAAATGCTATTTTTTCGAAATAGTAACAGGCCTAAGCCGGCCTGTATACTTTCTTGTTTGATAAATTCAAAATATGATTTCGGTTTGGTTTGTGATTGCGAGTAAATATAATGTCGTAAGGATGTTTTGGACCGAGCATCTTTAGTAGCGGAATTCCAATACAAGTTCGAGTTTTAAGTGTATACTGAAGGACCCAACAGGCAGAAGCCGAAAACAAAACAGTTATCTGTTGTTTAGTTTAAATTGACCTTATAATCTATGTTGCTCGGACTGTCCAAAAATGTTGTTAAAGCCGTACTGTCGGATCCTCTCTAAATGTTGAGTAGCGTGAAGAACCATGAAAAATGCAAAGATACTCTCTAAATGTTGGATGACTACGAATGCTAGAGAGAAAGGAGCTGTTGCCGCAATCTTCAGAATGAGCGTTACATCTGCAGTATATCACATACGGATTGAGAGAAATCACAGGATATTCGAGGCCAAAACTACTGATCCATCCTCGATTACCACGAAAACAGTGCAGAAGATCTTTCACAAAGGGCTGCTTAGCGTCGTCTAGTTTCTTGAATACTGTTGCTTTGATGTCATAGGAAGTCCATTTTGTTTAACTGTTTGGTTGCTATACCAGCACAGTTTTGAACGCGTTATCATTTATGTAAAAAAGAAAGCTAATATCTGGTCGTTTGAGGTGGTATGATAGCGCATCCAGTCTCATCAATCGCTATATGTGTTAGTTAAGGTAAGAAACTTCTTCGGTATGCTAGCATGTCGAAGATTAATAAGTAGGACACGTGCATCTCACGCGATTTGCCAACACGTGTCTGCTTGTTCAACTTTACAATAGATTTAATATGTAGTAGGACACATGCATCTCACCCGATTTTCCAACACATGTGCCTGCTTGTTCAACTTTATGATAGTTTAGGTGTCTATCGTGCATGTTAAATGCAACGCCATATTTTATTGCATTATTTGTTTTGCAGACTGAATTTTGCTCACACAAACTAATAAAAGATGTTGAAACTAGAATTGTTGGGGTACTCTAAAGAAGAGAAACCCCTCCAAAAGTTGGTGTATGCCACTAAATGCAGCGCGCACACGGTATTCTTTAGTAAAAGGCGAAAGAATAGTTCGCTTTGTGCTCACTGCGTGGCTGCGTGAGCTCATCAACTTCCATCTTCTGCCATTTTACATATGCAACAGAGTTTGTATTCTTTTTGCTTATCGATGTGGTACCCGCACCTCGCTCTTTTAATATATTGATCTCTGCTTCTTCAATACTATATCGTAAATGATTAAAGGGCAGCTCGGTGCACTAAAGCTACCGCTATGCACGGTGTCCAGGGAAGGGTCCCACCACAAGGGTGTATCGTACGTAGCCTTACCTTGCATTTCTGTCAGAGGCTGGTTCCAATCGTAAATGATTCAATATCAAAAATGTTGCTTTGTTTTCAAATAGAAACAGACTTAAGCCGCCCTGCATACTTTCTCGTTTGATAAATTTAAAATATGATTTCGATTTGGTTTGTGATTGCAATGTAATGTCGTAAGGACATTTTGGACCGACCATCTTTAATAGGGGAATTCCAATACAAGTTCGACTTTTAAGTGTATACTGAAGGACCAAATAGGCAGAAACAGAAAACAAAGGAGTTGTCTCTTGTTTTCTTCTAAGTTGTGCTTCTAACCTATGTTGCTCGGACTGTCCAAAAATGTTGTTAAATCTGTACTGCCGGATCCTCTAAATGTTGAGTAACGTGAAGAACCTTGTATCTCGGAGCTAAGATTTTGATACCCAACGTAAGCTGGTGATGCGTTTGCATCACTCCCCGGAAGAAGTCCATGGGGAGTTGATAAGAACAAAAAGCGTTTATTGGTTGTCCGCCAGTGTGATATCAGTATGTTGTTGGTCAAAAAGACGTACATTGCAATGAGGGGCGACTTTGAAAAGGTTCCCTGGAGAAGGATCGTTCGCAATAATCCTGGATCGCCTAAATGGATTTTCATTACAAGACTAGCTTCTCCGAGAAGACTACAACCCTAAGAATAGTTTAATGTAACGAAGAATCATAGATAACCGGAAGTGTGTTTTGTGCAGTGGGGGAATTTAGTCGGCCAGAGACTACTCCTACGATGGCAAGGTATAAGCAGACGAGCAAAGTCATGGAAGACGAGTTGGATTGGATGATTACGAATGCTAGAGGGAAAGGAGCTGTTGTCACAGTCTGCATTATATCACATACGGATTGAGAGAAATCACAGGATATCGAGGCCAAAACTATTGATCCATCCTTGATTACCACGAAAACACTGCAGAAGATCTTTCACAAAGGAGCTGCTTAGCGTCGTCTAGTTTCTTGAATATTGTTGCTTTGATGTCATAGGGAGTTCATTGCTTTGAACGCGTTATCATTTATGCAAAAAATAAAGCTAATATCTGGTCGTTTTGAGGTGGTGTGTTGTTGTATCCGGTCTTATCAATCGCTATATGTGTTAGTTAAGGTAGGAAACTTCTTCGGTATGTTAGCATGTCTGAGTCACTAGACGACATGCACCGCTCATCTTTAGAGGATCTCACGGCTTTCGTCCCATGGAGCCATCATCATTATCGACTCTATTGATAGACTTGTTGGTTTTGCAGCTCGCTCGGATAGATTTCTCAGAGTTGCCAATTGCTTTTGTGAGTCCAAATTGTGAAGGATACAATCAGTGGCGGAGACAACATCTTAACTAACGGGATTCAAAATCAAAAAATGTGAACAAAAGAACTAGTCAAAGGGAGTTCAGCTCGGACAGATTTCTCAAAGTTACCAATTGCTTTTGTGAGTCTAAATTGTCAAGGATACAATCAGTGGCGGAGCCGACATCTTAACTAAAGGGATTCAAAATCAAAAAATGTGAACAAAAGAACTAGTCGAAGGGAGTTCAGCTCGGACAGATTTCTCAAAGTTACCAATTGCTTTTGTGAGTCTAAATTGTGAAGGATACAATCAGTGGCAGAGCCAGCATCTTAACTAAAGGGATTCAAAATCGAAAAATGTGAACAAAAGAACTAGTCGAACAGAGTACAGCTCGGACAGATTTCTCAAAGTTACCAATTGCTTTTGTGAGTCTAAATTGTGAATGATACAATCAGTGGCGGAGACAACATCTTAACTAACGGGATTCAAAATCGAAAAATGTGAACAAAAGAACTAGTCGAAAGGAGTTCAGCTCTGACAAATTTCTCAAAGTTACCAATTGCTTTTGTGAGTCTAAATTGTGAAGGATACAATCAATGGCGGAGCCAACATCTTAATTAAGGGGATTCAAAATCGAAAAATGTGAACCAAAAGAACTAGTCGGAGGGGCTCAACGTCTACTTATATAGTATAAATAGTGTAATTTTCCACTGAATGAACCCCCTAAAATAGTATTATTTTCCGCTGAATGAGATTCGGGATGAACCCCCTCACTATTAGCAAGTTCCGCCCCTGAATACAATTATATGTTACAAGTATGAACCCCTTCACTATTAGCAAGTTCCACCCCGATACAATTATTTGTTACAAGTATATTAATATATGAACAAATAAAGGAACTGCTATAACTAAACAGAAGGTTGAAACTAGAATTGTTGGGGTTACTCTAATGAAGAGAAGTATGAACCCCTTCACTATTAGTGAGTTCCACCCCGATACAATTATTTGTTACAAGTATATTAATATATGAACAAATAAAGGAACTGCTATAACTAAACAAAAGGTTGAAACTAGAATTGTTGGGGTTACTCTAATGAAGAGAACCCTCCAAAAATTGGCGTATGCCACTAGTTGCAGCGCACACACGGTATTCTTTAGTAAAAGGCGAAAGAATAGTTCGCTTTGTGCTCACTGCGTGGCTGCGTGAGTTGTTTTGATGATCGGCGCTTCCGTTTTATATGGGACAAGGTCTGTATTTACTGTTGTTTTATCGATGTGGTACACTTTCTCGTTCGATTAATTGTTGAATTTGGATTAGTAGCAGAGTCAGAATAGAAAGAAATGAACACACAAAGCATCGCATCCAATTGGGAATTCAACGTCTATTTATAGTAAAAAAAGTATAATTTTAACATGAGGAAGGAGGTTCGATGAATCCCATGCACCCGTAGTTAGAACTTGTCAAAGGTTTCTAGACATTATTGTCAATTCCTATGACTCGACATCCACTTTACGGATGTGTGTTAGACCTTCTAAAAGTTGTGTATTCCCCCGTTTTTCATAAGTGGGAAGATGTTCTCTTGATGGCGCGGTTTCACCCATTTCTCACAAGTGGTGAAGATGTTCTCTTGATGGCGCGATCACTGGCCATTAATCTAAAAGATTAACTATAATCTGCGAGTTGAATTTTTTTATGAGGTGAACGTCACATGATATGTCAGAATGAAATCACACATTTTTTTTAAGTGTAGAAATATGTTACGTTTAGTTTCAGAATTTGTTACACACACTATATTCATGTTCATAAACTTCTATTTAACCTTTCATCATTATTTAAGTATTTCATAATAAATATAAAAAAGTTTATAAGTTGAAATTTTTATAGAATCACTTTTTCAGTTTATAAACATTTTTTATTTGATCAAGTATTTATTATTTTATTCATAATATTCTTTCTAATTTTCAAAAATATCATTTTTCAAAATAAAACTTTGACCTTTTCACTCTGTATTCTTTTTTTTTTTTTCAAAGATAGATTTCATATTTATAATTTGTTGCAACAAAAGTAAGGAAATTTTAGTCATTTTAACAAAAGAATGATTTATCAAAATATTTTTACCAAACACATCAACAGTTGTTTTAATATTTCTATTCAAATACATGATTGTTTATTATATAAATCAATTTAAATGCTCAAATTTATTTTTCAGCACTCAATACTCATCTTTATCAATTTACATTTATATTAATATATTAATATATAAAAAAATATATCTTAAAATATTAATCGAAGTTTATATATGTTTATTGTAGAAAAAAAAAATATGTAAACGTTTTGAAATGATGGGAGTATCTTTAAGGGTACACATCATATGTTTGTTGAATTTAATGTAACACCATGTCTGATAAATTATTCTTCATTGGATTAAAATATAGAAAGAAATTTATTTCTACTAATATTCTCAAAACTTCATGGAATTAAAATTAGCAATAAAACAAAATAGGAGTACTAAATTAACTATATCAATATATTACTGTCAATAGACTATCAATATTAAGAATGCTACATTGTTTTCCTTATACTTCATTTCTAAAATTACACTAAATATATTTTCATTAGACATTTAGTTCAAGATAAAAACAATCCTAAGAGCTAATTAAAATATAAAAAATAATAGATAATAATAAAATAATAAATTATAACATATCAAAAATTACCACAAAATAATATTACAATCGATCTACACAGAACAAGCCACCAATCTCCTAGTACGAACAACAAGACAAAGTACTCATACCTTCTACTATTAATGCACTCCTGCCCCTTAACTTCTAGCTTAATTCGTGTCCTCCACATCTTGCCATCTAGGATCATATCCTCGGTAAATCATAACTGCTTCGTCTAATCACCTCTACCTAATATTTCTTTATTTTACCTCTACCGCTTCTGAATCCTTCAATATCCAACTTCTCACACTGCGTTGGAGCACCCATACATCTCCTCATCACTTGTCTGAGCCATCACAACATCGCATCCCACATCTTATCCTTCACTAAAGTCACTCCTACTATGTCTCATATATCCCAAATTTCTAATCCTATCTCTGCTAGTCGACCCACACGTCCATCGCATCATTCTCATCTCCGCCATATCATCCTCTGTATGTGAGAGGTCTTGACTGACCCACACCACATCATACCTACTATCATTGACTCACTCCTACTTCATAACTTCTAGCCTAATCCACATCCTCCACATCTTGCTATTTAAGATCATATCCTCGGTAAGTTATAACTGTTTCATATCCTGTCTAATCACCTCTACCTCTACTATTTTTGAATCCATCAACATCCAACTTCTCACTCTGCGTTGGAGCACCTATACATCTCCTCATCACTTGTCTGAATCATTTCAACATTGTTTCCTGCATTTTACCCTCTACTGAAGTCATTCCTATATCTCAGATTCCCAATATTCTAATCTTATCTCTACTAGGCAACCCACACATCTATCGCATCATTCTTATCTCTGCTACATCATCCTCTGAATGTGAGAGGTCTTAACTGACCAACACCCATTTCCACCCTATCTTCTCCGTATTATGGAATTTTCCTTTTAAAATATATATATATAATACATACATATATATATATATA
Source organism: Capsicum baccatum var. pendulum (assembly GCA_030864225.1). Classification (NCBI taxonomy): domain Eukaryota; kingdom Viridiplantae; phylum Streptophyta; class Magnoliopsida; order Solanales; family Solanaceae; genus Capsicum; species Capsicum baccatum. The sequence continues at coordinate 275,936,305 of CM061550.1, forward strand.
CATATATATAGAGAGAGTCTACCTCTTTAAACAAAATTCGACACTATTCTTTACTTTCTTAAATTCATATCAAATCAACAACGACGAGAGTATGTTCAGTATAGTCCCACAAAATAAAATAGAAAGATTATTTTTTATAGACTTCCGACTCAAAATACACATCAAAATCAAATAAATAAAAATAATAATAAATACTTCTTATTTTTTAACTTGAAATATCAAGTTTAAACTCTAAATATATAAAATCATATTTTGTAAAAAATGTGTTCTACTGTTCAACTTTTTGACTTCTCGTTACGAATCATAGTTAGTCAAATCCCAAAATAATACTTCCTCCATCTCATTTTATGTATCATCATTTTCTTTTTAATTCATCTCAAAAAAAATGTCAGTTTTCCTTATTCGATAATTATTTAAAAATACAATTTCACTTTTATATTTATTAATCTCACTTAATTATTTTTAAAAAAATAGGAGCACATTTTTTAATAAAGAACAATTTGGTAAATATTATTAATTTTTTTTTTATTTTTTAAATTTTATATCTGATTAAATGACGACACATAAAATAAGACGGGAGGAGTATTAAATATTTACACAATTTTTATAGTGTGAGGACAAAAATAAGCATTTATGAAAACGAACATAAAAAAGGATATTTTGTTATTATAATATATAGTTGGACTTTATTATTATTCACACATTTTTTCACATTTTATATATTACGTGATCCCCAAGCAACCACCATTACACTCAACCAATAAAGCATCTGGAAGCTACTCTGTCTTGTTCAATAACAATATTTTATTCCTGAATTACCCCCACCGCCTTATTTTATTTACTGTTCTATCCCTCCCTTAAACCCCGTGTATGTATATATATATATAAAAAAACCTTCTCAACTTCCTATTCAAGAACTCTTTTTTTTTTTTTTCTTTTGGGTTTTTGTGAAATGAATTGACTTTTGATGTTTTAGTTGTGGAGTTTTGAGAAAATAGCTCATTTTTTCCTTTTTTTTTTTTTTTTGATGTTTCAGTTGTTGGATATGCTGGAATTTGAGAAAAGAATCAATTTTTGCCTTCGTTTTTGAAGTTTTCACTTGTTGGATTTGCTGGGAATTGACGTTTTCGTGGCTGAAATTTGAGAAACGAATCAATTATCTTTTTTTTTTTAAATTTTAGTTGCCGGAGTTATAGAAAATAGCTCAATTTCCTCTCCTGTTCAGTGTTTTTCAAGTGTTGGGTTCACCGAAAATAGCTCAATTTCCTCTCCTGTTCAGTATTTTTAAAGTGTTGGGTTCGCCGAAAATTAGCTCAATTTCCCCCCTTTTGCATTTTACCTTGTTGGGTTTTGCCGGAAATCGCCCCATCAGTTGACGGAATTTGACCAAAATATCAATTTCTACTTGTTGGGTTCGACGGAAAATTGATATTTTATCTGCCGGAGTTTGTAAAAACAGCTCAATTTCCCTATGTTTGCATTCTCCCTTATTTGGTTAGCCGGGAATTGACCTGTCAGTTGCCGGAATTTGAGAAAAAATCAATTTTCACTCATTGGGTTCACCTGAAATTGACTTATTCGCCGGAAAATGGTGGAAGGCGGTGCAGGACCAGAATTTCCGGTAGTATTTTACGACGGAGAAAGAGAGATGAACATCGGAAGTATCCATATATACCCTTTACTACAATTCAAAGCTTTTCAATTAATGCTAAGTCAAAGAATCGGAATTTCACCGAACCAAATTTCAATTTACTTATGTGATCGGAAAATCAACTCGAAATTGGAAGATCGACGGAGAATTCCCGTCACCGGCAAGGCTAATTTCGGTATAATTTGTCGGGAGAAAGATTGTTTCTTTCTTGTGGTTCTAAAACGATCGCGGAAATCGAGGAATCGGAAAGCAGCAGCTCGACGGGTCGACCCGGAAATGAATCAGTTTGGGTTCGGGTTTGACTCCGGGTCGTTGTATTATGTTCAAATTATGTCTGAATTGGGCTATCTGAACCCGTACCCGGATCCGTTTTTGATTATGACGAAAAATGAGTGTGAGCAATGCAAGGACAAAAGTGGAAATGAAAAAGTTTTGGGTTTTCATCACTGTGTAAATGACCCGGTTATTGTTGGTGCGTGGCGGAGCCGGTTTGGACCGGTCGGTGGGCCGGTTTTTTGAGTGAATCGGGCTTTTTCTTTTTTTTTTCGGGGCTTTTTGGTTGAGCCATTGGAGTTTAATTGTACAAATTTGGTGTATTGTGGTGTACCATGTTGCTCGGACTCTTCAAAATAGTCATCGGGCTGGATTCGTTAGAGATAGTGTTTTTTCTTCAGAATTTGATTGATATAGGGTGATATCGAGATGTTGATTGTTGGAATCGCCAAAGATAATGTATTTCTGAAGAATTCGATACAGATGCAACATCGAGACGGCTGGTTGTTGAAATTGCCAAAGATTGTATTTTTTGGATAGATGCGACGTCGAGACAATTGGTTGTTGGAATTACTACCAATTTTTGGAACATTTGATACGGGTGCGACATCGAGACAACTGGTTGTTGTTGGAATGGCCAAAGATAGTATATTTTTGAAGATTTAGATATGAATGCGATATCGAAAGTGGAAAGTGAATGCAAGTTAGGTGGGTACTATAGTTTTAGTTGTATAATTAGCCTTAATATAAACTATATTGAGGCAAAGTTTAATTAGGGAAATGAAGATGATTATATTAGTAGTAAGAAATTAGAGATTATTATTAGGGAAGTTTAAGAGTTTTAGAGTGGTTAATGATGGGGTTTGTCATTGAATATTTTTTTTTTTTTTAAATATAGATTTTTAGGGATATTATTCCCCTATAATGGGTTATTTTGGGACTTTTTTGGGAGATGGAGTTTGAAGAATATTGTAAATGGAGATTTTTCCATTATCCATAAATAGTTTGAATTGATTTTGAAATGCAATTATCTCTCTTATTGTGTGTGATTAATGTGATTGTATTTTTCTTATTTTTTTATTTTTTTTAAAATTGAACGAATATTATTGAATATCTACTTTTAAATACTATATAAGTGAAGGCGGACGATGATGATGATAATTAAAGTATAATAGTCAAGTTAGTAAATAGTGTTTTATCAACTTCTAGCATTCCTATACTAGAGGGATCAACATATTACGTGACTGATGTTGTTAAAAAGGAATCGAAATATCATGTGACTGATGTTGTTAAGAAAGAATCAATATATTACGTGACTAATGTTGTTAAGAAGGAATGGATATATTACGTGACTGATGTTGTTAGGAAGGAATCGACATATTACGTGACTGATGTTTGTTAAATGAAAAGAATTGTATCCTCAAAACTTTGTGACTTTTATAGTATCAAAGAAAATTTAGCGATTTTATAGTTAAGTGATCATGTGCAAAAAAATTAAGTGGCTTTTGTGAAAATAAGTAATAATCAAGTGAGATTATATGTGAAATTTATCGTGATTTATGACTAATTTAGATGAAAAAATAACAGATAATATGTAGTGTGATTATCGTGCGGGAAGCATTAGAAAAAAATTATTTAGGCTTAATTTAAAACGGAAAAGTAATACATTCTAAGATTCATTTATAGACAATGCGCCACATGATTATCGTGTGAGTAAATACTAGAAAGATTTTATTCGGGCTTAGTTCAGAACAGATCACAAGTGATGCGTTTTAGTATTTAGATACCTACAATATATCCCGTGTGATCGATACATTTTAGCATTCAGATACCGATAATATATCCCATGTTTGTTACATGAGAAGGGTTAGACCGGTTCTATTACTTTCACACAATAGTCATGCGTTGTATGTGAGTCGAGAGTTGTTCTTGTTTGTCTGACGTCGTTAGAACATAAAATTATTTTATCAAGTTCCGACATGAGATTTTTCGTGCGACTTACGTGCTTTCTTTAAGGATATGAAGTGCACAACAGTTTGAACAGTCACGACGGTTAAAGTTTTACTGAATTTATAATAGAGCATATTATTAATTATACTTGGGATAGAAATATTATTAATAGTTAGTCTCTTAAATGATAAACCTTGAATACCATATCACAATTTAAAAAATTAGAGTTTAAAATGGCTTAATTTAAAACGGACAAATAATACATTCTAAGATTCATGTATAGATAATGTGCCACATGATCAGCGCGTGAGTAAGTACTAGAAAGATTTTATTTGGGCTTGGTTCAGAATAGATCACAAGCGATATATTTTAGTATTCAGATTCCGACAATATATTCCATGTGAACGATACATTTTAGCATTCAGATACAAACAATATATCGCATGATTGTCACATGGAAAGGATTAGACCGGTACTATTACTTTCACACAATGGTCATGTGGTGTATGTGAGTCGAGAGTTGTTCTTGTTTGTCTGACATCATTAGAACATGCATAAAATTGTTTTATCAAGTTTTGACATGAGATTTTTCGTGCGACTTACGTGCTTTCTTTAAGGATATGAAGTGCACAACAGTTTAAGCAGTCATGACAGCTAAAGTTTTACTGAATTACTCATAGATAGTATAATAGAGAATATTATTAATTATACTCAGATAGAATATTATTAATAGTTACTCCCTTCAATGATAAATCTCGGATACTATATCACAATTTAAAAAGGCTTAATTTAAAACAGACAAATAATACATTCTAAGAATCATGTATAGACAATGTGCCACATGATTAGAGCGTGGGTAAGTACTAGAAAGATTTTATTCGAGCTTAGTTTAGAACAGATCACAAGCGATACGTTTTAGTATTCAGATACCGACAATATATCCCATGTGAGTGATGCGTTTTAGCAGTCAGATACAAACAATACATCGCATTATTGTCACATGGAAAGGATTAGAACGGTTCTATTACTTTCACACAATGGTCATGCGTTGTACGTGAGTCGAGAGTTCTTCTTGTTTGTCCGACGTCACTAAAACATAAAAATTATTTTATCAAGTTTCGATATGAGATTTTTCGTGCAACCTATTTTTTTTTTTTTTAGAATATAAAGTGCACAACAGCTTAAGTAGTCATGACAACTAAAGTTTTACAGAATTACTCGTAGATAATATGATAGAGCATATTATTAATTATACTCGGATGGAATATTATAAATAATTACTCTCTTAAATGATAAATCTCGAATACTATATCACAATTTAAAAAGGCTTAGTTTAAAACAGACAAATAATACATTTTAAGAATAATGTATAGACAATGTGCCACATGATTAGCGCGTGAGTAAGTACTAGAAAGATTTTATTCTGGCTTAGTTCAGAACAGATCACAAGCGATACGTTTTAGTATTCAGATACCGACAATATATCCCATGTGAGCGATGCGTTTTCGCATTCAGATACAAACAATACATCACATTATTGTCACAAGGAAAGGATTAGAACGGTTCTATTACTTTCACACAATAGTCATACGTTGTACGTGAGTCGAGAGTTCTTCTTGTTTGTCTGACGTCATTAGAACATAAAATTATTTTATAAAGTTTTGACACGAGATTTTTCGTGCGATTTACGTGCTTTCCTTAAGGATATAAAGTGCACAATAGTTTAAACAGACACGACAGTTAAAGTTTTACTGAATTACTCATAGATAATATGATAGAGCATATTATTAATTATACTCAGGATGGAAATATTATTAATTGTTATTCTCTTGAGTGATAAATCTTGAATACCATATCACAGTTTAAAGAATTAAAGTTTAATTTATCAAATTAAAATTTAATATTATCAACTATTGAAATTAAACTTTGAAAATACCAAACATCCACCTATAATTACGAGAATGTGAAAAGAATTTCAAATCAAAGAAATCATACATGCCAAAAAGTACTTATTTCAACATTTTTTTACTTGATATAAACTTAAAATAAGAAAATAATAATAATACATGTGATATACATTGCTTTATGTGACTTGTTTATTAATTTAATTTAATTTAATTAGAAAAGTACATAATTAGTGATATTGTTGAACAAATGTTTTTTTTTTCTTTTTTCTTTTTTCTTTTATCGAAGGGCATATAAAGTAGGAGAATTAAGTACCTAATCCATGATTAATTTTCTAATTTTTTTTGTGTGTGTTATGATCTTTTCAACTAAATTAAGTGCATTAAGTAAATCTAAACCAAGTTCACAAACTATCTCTTAAACTTATATTTCTCTGTTTTAATCTATTTATTTTAAGTTAGCTGAATACGGTGCTAAAGAAAAATAAAGAAGTTTTTTTAATTTATTATGGTCTTGAATTAAAAATATATATATAATATATCAAAATATCAACCTATGATCTTAACATGCCATGTGACAAAAGTTAAAAAATTGTCAAATTAGAAAATGTGCACTCTTTTTTTTAAAACAAACCGACTAATAATGCAAACAAGATAAACAAATTAAAATGAAAAAATAATCATTTTTATTGAACATCTTATATTGAAGTTCGACCTATTGAATATCTGAAAACTCCATGTGTTTAATAAAATGACACTTAAATTATGTATCTATCCTTTCGAGGAAAAGCTTGCCTTCAAACCCCGATTCGAATAGAAGGTGTGCGGCATGTTAATGTGCCTCGGATAATCCACACCTCTGAATGAGGCGTCAATGAACAACAAGTGCCTCGGATAATCTACATCTCCGGATCAGACGCCTGTGAACACCATTGAACTATCCATGTGTCTGAGAGGTTAACAAACGCGTGTTAACATTCCAACATTCCTTCTTCTTTCAGAACTCGAAAGCAAGTTCAATATTTTTTGATCGTGAATATCAAAATTAATTATTTAAGTAATGTCTATGCCATTCATACATAGTAATTTGATCCATGATAAATAAATAATAATGAAAAGAACTAATCAAAAGGAATTTTTCTGCAAAACTAAAATTAAGAAGTTGAAGTTGGCATAGTGGAAGTAGTTCATATATTGCAAGGATTAGTTCCAACTTATTCTAATAAAAAATACAAAATTGTTTGGTAGCTTGAACAACCTAAATATAAATAATAGTACTATATTTTCTTCCTTAAATATGCAGGGGAAAAAAGAGAAAAAGGTTCGAAATATATTTCAATTTTGACTAAGTTTGTTGTAACGCGCTTCTACTTTGCAGGGTCCTGTGACCCCCCTCCCTCCCCCAAACTATTTTTTATCGTATTTTTGTGGCATATATTTGCCAGTCAGATCACTAAGTGAATACACATATACTGAGCGCGTGAGGGTTCTAAAGTGGTCCACCTAAGCAAATATGTGTCATAAAAATATGGTAATAAATGGTCTGGGGGGGGGGGGGGAGGGGGGAGAATGGGTCATAGGACCTCCGCAAAGTTAAGGTATGGCACAACAAATTTCTCCAAAATTTTGATATATTTCGAATTTTTTTTCCCAAAAAAATGATAATATAGCATTGTTGGTTCCTTAATTATTGATAAATCGATTTTCGTCCTTGTAATATTATTTGATCATACACATTTAACTTTCAATTAACTGAAAATATGTTTTTGAACTTTTTATGTAGAGAATATGTTACACTTAAACTATTTTACGAAAAATACAAAAAAATATCATCATCGAATAATGTTACATTATTAGTATAACACATGAGTAATTAAGTGATGGAACAATTGATAATCATGATTTGTGATATTCAAAGGTAAAAAAAATGAACAATGCACATTTTAATTGGTCGAATCTTAATAACATATTATAAAGATCAAAATCAAAATTTATCAACAATGAAAGGTAAAATAAAGAGGAGATTATAATGTGGAAAGTCGAATCTTCATCAACAAGATAAAAATTTTCGGAGCGAACTAATTAAGCTTTTAAGATTATCAATAGTTTACAAAATAAAATTCATATTCAAACCTCCAAAATCCACTTCGGGCCAAATTCACATAACATATGGTCCATTAAAAGAGACATTTCTTGAGTAAATTAACATAAATTTTATAATAATGGAAGATAATTATTTTCACTCCCATAAGTTATGATTGTTACAGAATATATCTCTTAAATGACACGAATACATTGTGTAGTTATGCATACATGATTACTTGTGGATATATCGTAGACACGTAGTCTTTCAGATACATTCGAATATAAATTAAGATGTTCGAATACATGATTTAATCTCAAATACATGTGTGTATATCTGGCATATATCACGCTGGGGGAGGGTTATGATTAGTCACATGCATCTGAGATTTATAATATGTCTCCGCATATATCATGATGGGGGTTACGATTAGTCACATGTATTTGAAATTTATAATATGTCTCCGCATATATATGAGAGGTTACGTCATATATGTATCTAGAGATTATTGTAAAGAAGTGAACTATTATATAATTAATTTAAAATAGTAGAAAAATAAATGAATATAGTAATGATATTTGAGAATTTACTTAATTTTTCCAAACTTTTTTCTACCATGCTTAACCTTATTAGTAGTTGCATGCTATAAAAAAAGTTTTAAAAACTTAAAATAAGTCAATATAAACATGATCTAAGTATTACTTTTATTAAAAATATATTATTACTATTTTAATTAAGTGGGGCCTTAAAATTGAAATTCTGTCTTTAAATTGATACCAAATAAGAAAAGATAATATTTTTTTTGCTGAGACGAGTAAAAAAATAATGATACATAAAATAAAAGGAAAAAGGTCAAATTTACTCCTCTACTTTAAAAAATTAGCTAAATATACCCTTCGTCATATTTTATAGTCAAATTTACCCTCGGTATCATACTTTGGGGCCAAATTTACCCCTTTACTTTATAAATTGGCTAAATATATACCCTTCGTCATGCTTTGAGATCAAATTTACCCTTAATATCATACTTTGAAGTCAAATTTACCCTCGTTATTAAGAAATTTTTCATATATACACTTTTTAAATAGAAAAGTTCAAATGAACATTAAATACCCCATTTAAAAAAAAATTAAAATACACCTTAATCTAACCCGTCTGACCTGACTCAAGCCACAAAAAAGACACAAATAATAAATATACCCCCTTCAGTTCTATTGACCAATTTTTCAATGAGATTAAGCCACTAGATATTTATCAGGCATAGCTCACTTAAAATTGATTTGCATCGGTGCAAACATAAAGAAATATATTCCTTTCTCAGTTCGTGGATCTGCATCAGTGTTGAGCTCATGAAAAATGACACTTGACAAACTAATGCAATAGATTAGGCCCATTAGATATTTCTCCGGATAATTGAGTTAAGAGGTCTCCTTATGTGTCAATTGGACATCTCTTCATTCATATATATTTATATGAAATTTAGATTTATACAAATTTTTTAACATATCATTTTTTCAAAAAATTTATTCACTGGTTCTAAAATTTTGATGCACATAGAATTGCATACCAAAATTTAAAATTTGAATGTAATAGACGTTTTCTCTAGTTTTATGTTTCTCCATTATCGTATTTCATTTTACGTTTTGTTTATTCGTAAACTACATACCAGTGTTGCACGTTGAAAGAGAAGTACTTTTGTTTGTTGAAAAAATTCGACCAATTTATGGATTAGATCGGCCGAATTATATTAGGATGTGATTTATTTTAAGAAATTGGAGAATTTAACATTGATTTGGATTTTTTTGTTAAAGGAAGGTTAAAAGTGAAAAGTTTCTTAACCATGAGGATAAATATGACGCCAAAGTATGAAATCGAGGATAAATTTGACCTTAAAATTTGACGAAGGGTATATTTAACCAATTTTTCAAAGTAAAGGGATATATTTGACCCCAAAGTATGACAGCAAGGATAAATTTGACTTCAAAATATGACGAAGTATATATTTAGCTAATTTTTTTAAAGTAGAGGGACAAATTTAATCTTTTTCCCTAAAATAAAATAGAAAATGTATTTAACTTTTCACTCGATATTTAATACTTGTATTGAAATTAAATTTAATTTGAAAGTGAAATCACTTTATTATATGCACTCTTTTATCCATGTAGTAAAATTTTACAGAGCCATCTTTCCTGAGCTGTCACGTGTCAACAGCCAAATGGAGTAGCCAATTCTGCACCTCCCCACCTCTACAAAAGCTCTCAACAGGACCCAAAAATGACTACCCTACACCCCCTTCTACCCCCACCCCACGCCACCCCACCCCACCCCTCCCCACCCCACGCCACCCCACCCACCCCTCCCAATCTCTGGTCACGTGACCCACTCCTACCCTAACACTCCGCTATCACTACTTTTAGGGATAGTTTGGTTGGGAATAAGAGTGGCAACGGATCGAAATCAGTATTGCCGGATCGGTTTAATCGGAATCGGTACATTTTTATCGGAGTTTTTTTTGTATTTATATTAAGTTTGAAAAAAATTAGACGTTCATTTCGGCGCCAGCGTCGCACCGACTTCGGTAAATCGGAACTATCGAAACTGAAACTATCGAAAAAAAAATCACGATCCGCACCGTTATTGGATTTCGGACCATTGGGTACGGTATACCGGTTGCAATCGGTACCCTTGAATTATCGGTATCGGAACATTATCGAAATCGGCGTAATCGGATCGGAACAAAAAATACCAATTCCGTTGCCACCCTTAGTTGGGAACAAGTTATATTGAGATAATTAATCTCGAAATTAGTTATTCCATTACATATATGGGATAAATTATCCCACTACTAAAGCATAAACGGTGGGCTAAATACTCGCTTGGCTAACTAATACCTCCAATCAAATATGAAATAAAATAATTCTACATTTTAATCAAAACTATTATAACTTATACCTCACATCAAACAATCCCTTGTGATCGTTTGACATATCATATAAGAAAAATAATTTTGAAATAAAATTTGACATTAGTTCTATTTGATATTTGGTTCTCCTTTCGTCCTATGTTATGAACACTCTTTCCTATTTATCCGTTTAAGAAAGAATGTCACTTTATTCTAATTCGAATCAATCTAACTTTAAATTTTTTCTTGCATCCCAAATGAAATGCTTTTTTAACAGTATTTTAAACCACAAATTTTAAACGTGTCAAGTGAAACGATACCAAATAAAATAGGACGAAAGAGGTATGAAGTACTCATTCTGTTACAATTATATGACTTGTTTTCTTTTATCAATCCCCAAAAGTGCACACATTTCTATTTCTAGGAACAATTTAATTCTAAAATATCTATTTTGCCCTTGATAAAATAATTTATAGCTACACAAACATAATTATTGTGAATCGTAATTTCAAAAGTTTTTGTTTTATTAAATTTCATATCAAGTCAAATAAACTTATACCCCACCACTTGTACTACAATGGTATGAAAAGAGTAAAGTGTGAGCTAGTTTCCGATAGATTTTTGGCTCAGGCCGGACAACAAATATAATTAAACAAAAATGTAAAAGCAACCAATAAAAAGAAATATTACACCACTAGATAGTAAAGTAAAGAGAAAACGCTTTGTTTCCACTTTAAACTATACGCGAAAAGACTAAAATATACTTGAACTTTAGGAGAGTTTTATTACCCTTGAACTAATTAAAATTATATTTTTGACAACCTTAGTACCTACGTGGCACATACGTGGTACAACACATTGAAGAATCCACGCAGACACACGTGTAAATAAAACATTCATAAAATAATAATATAAGCAACCTATAAGAAATTATAGATATCACCTGAACATCACGAAAAGGAAGCTACAAAACACTACAGACACACATACATACAGATACGATTACTACCCTCGGATAACATCGATATATAATAATCTCATGAAATATCTCTATTTATATGATCCAATGTACCAAACAACCCCTTCCGGCCATTAGTCCTCCCCACCACCCAATATCACTGCTCTTCAGGCTCGTTTGATAAGAGGAATACTGATAACTAATTTCGAGATTAATTTAGAAGAGGAGCTTATTTTATATTTGCAACAACAACAAACCCAATGTATTCCCACAAAGTGGGGTCTGAGGAGGGTAAGATGTACGCAGTCTATACCACTACCTTCGAAGAACTAGTATAGAGACTGTTTCTGATAGACCCCCGGCCCAAGAGCTTATTCCATATTTGATTGAAGTAAAATATATGAAATAACTTATCCCAAAATTAGTTATCTCGAATTTATAGTATTTTTCTTATCCCTCTTAAGGGTGACATATCTAAGTTTCTAACCAAACGACCCCTTCCATTTATTTGTCCTTCCCCCTCCCACCAACCACGCCACCCTCACCCCCGCCACTCCCCCCCCTGTGCCCTGTCCCTCTCTCACACCTTTTAGCAGGCAAAAAAAAGTATTCGTAACGTCAATTTGAAAAAAAAAAAAATCCCTGTGTCTTCTCCATTTTCTCTCAAAAAATTCATAATTTATTTTGTAAAGTTTGTGATAGTTGATTTTGGAGAGTGGAAAATGGAGAATTATTCTTCGGAAAACCTTGATGATGGAGAGTTATGGTTACCATCTGATATTTTTCCAGTAGAAGAACCAGCTGTAGTTCCTTGTAATAGTAATAAGTTCAAAAACAACAACTCTTTTTGCTGTTGTTATTCATGTCTTCTTCATCGTAATCGTAATGGCAATGGACAAAATGCTGTTGTTGCTGCTGCTGGCGGTACAAATGAAAGTATTATTCAACGTTTAGCTGCTATTTCACTACTTCAACAACAACAACAACAACAACACCGAGCTGAGAGTACTCCGAAGGAGCCATTTTCCGTTACTGAGGTAATCTTCCATCTGCGGTTTCAGAATAGTTATTAAAGCTTCTTCTTCTACTACGTTTTCTGATGTAAATGGAGCTGGAAGTTTGCTCTTTATCTCCTTATTTTCTCGTTGTTGCAGCGATTTCAGAATTTGTTTATGTTTTTTTTTTTTTCGCTTTGCTTGCTTTTCTCGCCTCAAATTTTCCGCCATTTTCTTTCCCTTTTCCGCGTTGTTGCAGTGTATTTTGCTCTATGTTTTTTTGTTTTTTCAAATTCTCGTTGTTGCAGCAGTTTCAGAGTTTTAGTTATTGCAGCTTCTTCTTCTTCTTCTTCTACATTTTTCCGGCATAAATAGTGTTGCATTTTTGCAGCGTATTTTGCTCTATGTTTTTTTGATTTTTCAAATTCTTGTTGTTGCAGCAGTTTCAGAGTTTTTTTTTTCTGCTTTTTTTGCTTTGCTTTTGCTTAGTTATTGCAGCTTCTTCTACTACTACATTTTTTCGGCATAGATAGAGTTGGCATTTTGCTCTATGTTGCTTTTCCCGCCATTTTCTTCCCCTTTTTCACGTGGTTGTGGCGTATTTTGCTCTATGTTTTTTGATTTTTCATATTCTCGTCATTTTCTTCAATAATTTCTCGTTGTTGCAGCAGTTTCAAAGTTTTTTTTTTCTATTTTTTTGCTTAGTTATTGCAGCTTCTTCTTCTTCTTTTTTTTACATTTTCCCTTGAGAAATATAGTTGGCATTTTGCTCTATGTTGCTTTTTCCCTTCAAATTTCACAATTTTCTTCGCCTTATTTCTCATTGTTGCAGCAGTTTCAGAGTTTTTTTTCTGTTTTTTTGCTTAGTTTTTGCAGCTTTTTCTACATTTTCCCTTGTAAATATAGTTGGCATTTTGCTCTATGTTGTTTTTTCCCCTTCAAATTTCACAATTTTCTTCGTCTTATTTCTCATTGTTGCAGCAGTTTCAGAGTTTTTTTTTCTATTTTTTCCCTTAGTTATCGCAGCTTCTTCTTCTTCTACATTTTCCTTTGTAAATATAGTTGGCATTTTGCTCTATGTTGTTTTTTCTCCCCTCAAATTTTGCAATTTTCTTCGCCTTTTTTCTCGTTGTTGCAGTGATTCGGAGTTTATTTCTGTATTTTTCTTTGCTTTCGCTTAGTTGTTACAGTATCTTCTTCTTCTTCTTGTACATTTTTCTTATAAATTGAACTTGTATTTTGCTCGTTTTGTTTCATATTTTGCCATTATTTTTCTCCATGTTGCAGAAACTCAGAATTTGTTTCTGTTTTTGCTTTATTTTTTCTTCCAAATCTGCCATTGTTTTTTTTATTTACTGTTTTTGTCGATGTTGCAGCGCCGGTTCAGACCGGTTGACAAGTGCAGCTGCACGAATTGTTCACTTTCGGAGTGTTTCCAACGCAATAGAACCGGAAGAGGGCTGCTTCGAACCGGTCCAACACCGGTTTATCATAACCATCTTTATCCACCAGCGGTTCAACATCAGGTAGAGTCACAATGAACCCGTTTAATTAATTTCTCGAATAAAACTTTTTCTTGACCTTGAGGTCTTGGGTTCAAGCTGTGGAAACAGTGTAGAAATATGGGTTAAGATTGCCCACAATAAACCTTATGGTTTGGCCCTTCTGCAACTCCGCGCATAGGGGTGACCTATAGCAAATATTTTGATGCTTCGATACCCATTAAATTCGACACAAAGTAGGTGTAATTATATTATATAAAAAATATATAAAAATTGGTACTCCTTCTGTTACATTTTATTTGATGTTATTTTCTTTTTTATTCGTTTGATTGGCATCATTTCTACTTAATTATTACTGAGTTCCACTTAATAAAAAAAATAATTAAAAAGTAAACATTAAAATTTCACGAGGAACAATTTTATAAATTTAACAAAGTCATCATTTATTTCTTAATTTTCGTCTCCGGTCAAATGGCCACACATAAAATGAGACGAAGGGATAAGATAACTCGGTGCTTTAATTTCCAGGCGCAACCTTAACGTCAATATATATACTCAAACTTGACGAATACCCACGATCCTCAATTCTGATTCCACCACTGCATACCGCATAGCGGGAACTTAGTACGCTAAGCTTTCTTTTTTGTATAAAAGCCTTTTTCTCTTACAGAGGGAGTTTATTACATTATATTTGATAGGTTGAGAGTTTGATGGAAGCAAGAACCCGGTTTATACAGATGGAAGAGCAGAACCGGTTCATCAGAATGCAGCGAAGAACTCTTGGCTTAAACTGGTTCGATGGAAACCGGTTTTCGCCATTTGTTGGAGCAACTAGTGGTTTTAATGGTGAAAGTAGTTCAGTGAGAGATTATGGTGGAACAGGTGTCTTCCTTCCTAGGATACCCATAACCAACAACATTGACAACAATGGTAGAAAGATACAAGGTAAGCTTGATCAAATTATTGAGTTGATAATCTACTATAACTTTTGAAATTCAATGTGATTATTCATGTCTTATTATAGTCTATTTTTCTTTTTTGGTTCCTATTTGTTGTGTGGTATTTGCATTGAAATCTGATTAAATTACGATTCTCGTAATTGCATGATAGTGTCTTGCTTTTTGACTTTCCGCTCTTTTGATATCTACATTGAAATCTGACTAAATCCAGGTTTGCATCTTGGTTTCCATCTGACATTCGGTATCCGTTGTCGTACTAGACTAAATTTAGATTCATGTATTCTAGGGGTCTATTTATGGGTCCGGGTCCCGATAGAATGAAAAAAAATAGTGGTATTCACATTGAAATCTGATTAAATTACGACTCGCGTAATTGCATGACCTGGCCTAAATAAGTAGTGTCTTTTTTTTGATTTTCCACTCAATGTTCGATATTCACATTGAATCATGACTAAATCCGTGTTCACATATTGTAGAGTCCATTTAGGAGGGTGCAAGGCAATGTTTTGTTAGAATTGATTAAATTTGAATTCACATATTAGAGATTTTATTCATAATGATGACGCTTTCAATAGAATTTTTTTTTTATTTTCAAGATTTTAAATTCAAAATATCTAATTAATGATGAAAGAATCCGAACTTCACACCATAACTATTGATTAAAAAAGATGAGTGTCATCACATGCAAAATACTTCTCAATTTATATACTTTTTCAATTTATATACTTTTTGTTTGGCTAGTCTAGTAGTTAAAAAAGAACCCCCCCCCCCCCCCCCCAAAAAGAAACTTTCGTCACATAAGCTAATGTGTATGACATTCTAAAGTTCATGTTACTAACTTTTTTTCTGATAACTTGTGGTGTTGGGACAACAAATCACCTAATTTAATGTATTATTAATTATGATATCATTATTTTTAATATCAGAATGTTACCATTAAGAAGTTTTCATAGATAAAATTTGTTAGATTTTCTTAAAATAAGTGAGTAATTACTTTTGAGTTTTGATAAGAGATGATTAATGCAATCACTCTTGTATATTATGGGTCCTTGTGTTTTATTTTTTGCATAGTAATTGAGGGTTAGGTTGGCTGTTGGGTGTTATGCTGTTGGGATTTTTCAAAAATATCATCTGGTGCGTGTTGGATCCTTCAAAAGTAGTGCATTTTTAGAGGATCTAACACGGGTGTGACAAGATTTTTTTCTTCATACTTGTTTTTTTTGTTTTGGTCTTGAGACTGTTGTTTATCAGAAGCAACTTTTCTACTTCTCCGGACGTAGTGATATGGATTGCATACATTTTACCCTCCCCAGATCCCACTGTGTGGGAATACACCGGATTTGTTGTTGTTGTAGTTGTTTTTTCTGTGCATGCTTAACAAAGACATCATTAAAGTTGTTATGTCGCTCAGATTGTTTAAAATGGTTGTCGTATCTGTGTCGTATTCTCCTAAATAGATAAAGTTCGATAAACATCTGTTGATATTTTTGAAGGTCCCAACATGTTTTTCCTGTTTTTTCTCAAAGGTCATAGTAACTCTTTGAACTTTTCTCACTATATCATATGATAAAATATTTTATGACTTGTTCTTAGCTGTGTTTGGTTCCATCTTTTCTTGTTTCCTCTTTTTTTTGATAGTAAACAGATGAAAATAGTGAGACTTTTGGGAAAAGCAACTGACATCTGAGACACTCTTATATCTTTTGGTTATATATGTCAGTTCATTCTGAAATTTCCTTTCTATTATCTCAAATTTATGGTGTATTTAGTTGAGTTGCTTCTTGATGATAGGGGTCCCAAACACCCACCCACCCCACACACATACCCAACAAGTCACTTTGAATAGGTCAATTGCCAATTCTATTACTCCCTCCGTCTAAAAAAGAATGACCTACTTTCTATTTTAGTAGGTTTAAAAAAGAATGATCTTTTTCTTTTTTTAGCAACTTTTTAATTCTAATTTTCCATATGACATATTTAAGATCATAAGATTGAAGGGCATTTTGGTACATTTGACATATCTTTAATTTAAGATCACAAGATTCAAAAGTTTTCTTTATTTTCTTAAACTTCGTGTCAAGTCAAATTAGGTCATTCTTTTTGAAACGGAGGAAGCACTATGTTGCTCGGACCTTTCAAAAATGTTGTCTCATACGTATCGGATTCTTCAAAAATTTTTATTTTTTATTTTTATTTTTTTAAATTATTATTATTTTTGGGCATCCAAGGGTGTGACCTACATGTTCAATTCCCAGCAGAAACAAAAATTAGGTTTCTAGCCTTGATATACCTAGTATCTGCTTCTTCTGATGGGTATCCCGCAAAATTAGTCAAAGTATGCGCAAGTTGGCTCAAACATCATGATTATAAAAAAAAAGAAGTATAATATTTTGAAAGAGATAACGTGAAGGGTTAGGGTTAAAACTTGAGTCTTGCTCGTTGTGTGTTCCTTTATTTATAAAGAGTTGCAACATATAGCTGCATAATAGATAAGTACAAGAATAAATACAAGATAGAGTTCTACTGCAACTAGTATTAAGAAGATAACTCCAACATTTGATACAAACTCGGCAATAATTTTGAAGAATCGGAGTAACATTGGTTTTAGATTATCTATCATGAGAACATCTTGAACATCATGGAATAATATGTTAGGTTTTGACAATATTTCTTTCGGAAACAGTCGCTCTACCTCCCTGAAGTAGTGGTAAGGTCTGCATTATACTATACCCTCCCAAAGACCTCGTGGGACTTTACTGGATATGTTGTTGTTGTTATGTTTTGACAATATTATGAACTAGGTTTTGAGAATGATTGTCTATTGCAATATGTAAGTTGGAGAAGTTCGGTGCGCGAAACATTCTGCGTATATGTAAGGTTGGAGAAGGGTCGCATTCCAAAGGGGTGTATGAGATAGTTTAACCCGACTCAAGCATCAATAATTGATTTCATTTCTCGAACCCGAGACCTATATGTATAGGTCACACAAAGACTATTTTATCATTAGATGTAATAAATTTCATGATGTTTTTTTATTTTTCTTTTTGAGGAAGTTTTTTATATGGTCAAACTCTGATTCATTTTTCAAATGAGCAGGTGGTATAAGTAGGCAAGATGTTCACCAAAATGGTCAAAGGTATCCATGAATATGAATTGACAATCAAAGAAGAGGAATTAATGAATGATTAGGACAAAAATATTGGACCTATTGATATATAATATATAGTATTTTGGTATATTTAAATAATTGATCTAGCATTTGACTTGTGTCATAGCCAATTGCCTTATTGAGGAAAATGTTGGAAGTCTTTTGGCAAAGGACCTGTTTATTTTAAATCTTGACCCCTTTTTAATGTCTACATCTGACAATTGTAATGTGACTCTTTTTCAAATATGTGTATTATAATAAATGTCTTAGTTATTGCTACACATGCCATTTTTGTCTTTGGATTTGATTTAGTTCTAGTTGTTAGAAAACAATATTTGGGGATTGGAATTATTAGGTAAGGCTACATATAATATAACTTTGTGGAGGTTTTTTTTCGGACTCTGCATATAACGGAAGCATTAACGCACCGGGCTGCCCTTTAATAGTTTTCTTGGAAAATTTGGTTAGGTTTCAAGAATCAAGTTTGTTTCTCGAACCAAACAAGTTTTAGGTTTTTGATTATTAGAGCCGACGGTCTTTCAGAAACAATCTCTCTACTTTTACGAGACAATGGTAAGATTTGCGTGCGGTAGACACCTCGTTTAGACCTTAAGTCCTTGTGGAATTTTATTGGATATATTATTGTTGGTTTTTGATTATAAGAAGCAAGTTTTCTATCCCTACTAGTTTATGTTACTTATCCATGTGGATCTAGCATATACTTTTGAAAAAGATCAAATTAAAAGTATATTTACTTAACTAAATTAATGATATGTTGGAATTCTAAGGACCGTTTGGCCATGAAGTTTATTTTTCTTTTCTTCGGAAAATTTTTTCGGAGTTGAAAATTGTGGTGTTTGGCCATGAAAATTCAGAAAATAATTTTGAAATTTTTTTCTGAAAAGGGAAAATAGGTTTTTGGTGTTTTAACAATTTTTCAACTCCAATTTCAAATTTTATTATTATTACATATAACCCTAATCTTTTAAATTTTTACATAAAACTCTCTTTATAACATTATTTTTTCAATATTACGTATATAATAGTTTTAAAGAATAAGATAATTATAATTTAAAACTTAATGCTATTTTAATTAATATATCTCTTTTTCTCCCCTATTTAATTTTCTCCTTATTTAAGACATTATTTTACTGCTAATGATCCTAATTATTATAATATAATAATAATAATAATTTTTCTGTCGTGATACGAATGTTTAAGGAGTTATAGTCGTGTAATTAATAATGGATAATTGTTTTCAATATTTATGAAGTTAATAAAGTTATAGCAGATTAGTGTATCATTGCTACAAATTATTCTCATTTTTAATTTGATTATATATATATTATATTGTGTACATCTTTATTATACTATTAAAATATAAATAGTTTATACCATATATATGCTAAAAATATAAATCGGTGATACATATTTTTCATAAAAAAATATGTCCAATTTAACAAATTTTTACTTTAAAGTGCAACTGCTACCTTTATATACCATATTACTTTGTATCTTTATACACAGTATTACACATATATAAATATACAAAGTATTAAGAAACATATTAAGCATATTTATAACATAAATATACAAAGTATGTTATATATGAAGTTTATACCATGTATATAACATATACACACATATATAAATATACAAAATATAAAGAAACATACTAAGCATATTTATATATTTATGATATATGATATAATATATCATAAATATGCAAAGTATGTTTTACATAGAAATAATTTATTCACTCACAGTAAAATCTTTATGTATAAGAAAATTAAAGAAATAAATTAGTGGCACCCTAAAATTTATTAACAACTCATCATTTTCTATTTTTTAGAAACGAAAAATAAAGGAAATAAATTAAATAAATTTCTCAAAAAATAAATTTGTTTGAAAGATAATATCTGTTACCTAAAAGTAGGAAATAGTGATCTGTTAATATAACATTCATATTTAAAATTTTCAAATATGAGAAAACGGCTATTAATGTAAATATTATACATGTCATAATTGAAATTCATTAAATATGACCATATATATGTAATTATTCTTATAAAAGTGGCTAATTATGTTTTTTTCTCGTAGAAGGTAAATTTTAGTTGTGCAATTTTGATAGTTTGTAAAAGTTGGGGCATAAAATCATACTCCCTCCGTTTCAAAAAGAATAATCTACTTTGACTTGACACAAAATTTAAGAAAATAAAGAAGACTTTTGAATCTTGTGGCCGTAAATTAAAGTTGTGTCAAATGTACCAAAATATCCTTTAATCTTGTGATCTTAAACATGTCATGTGGAAAGTTGAAATTAAAGTATTGTCAAAAAAGAAAAAGAATCATTCTTTTTGAAACGGACTAAAAAGGAAAGTAAGTCATTCTTTTTTAAACGTAGGGAGTATTTAAAAAGTTTTTTCAAAAGTAAAAAAAATAAATTCAAAAAAACCATGGTCAAACACAACTCCAATTTTAACTCCAACTTTAAAATCTTTTAATTTTTATGACCAAACAACTACTAAATTTCATTCTGCTATAAATTTATGTAGTTATTACTACAATGGATAGTATATGATTGAAATAGAGGAAATATATCATTTGTCACTGTCTAGTGTCTACCTATGTCTTGATTCCTGTGCATAACAAAAGCTTTTGTATACCGAGGCTACTGTCAGAGGCGGAGTCATCTTGTACCCCTTCGATGAGAATTACGCTATTTATATACGATTAACATTATTTTTTCGTATATATAATAAATATTGAACCATCTTAAGCTAGTTTACATGTTCACTTATTTATTTTTTGCATCTCAATGAAAATCTTTACTTCGTCACTAACTGTCATTTGTTTCTTAGTGATAGAGTCATTCGATATCTATGTTGATGAAAATAACAAATACCCAATGAGATAGTTAAGCTTCTTGAAAACTTTCCAAATACTACTATGCTAGTGGTTGGGCGTTCGGTATTTTCAAAATTCGAATTCGGTAATTCGATAATCGGCATTTGAACATAGATATCATATACCATACTTATAAATATCGATTCGGTAGTTCAGTATTCGGTAAATTAAACTTCGGTTCGGTACGGTATTTGATAATATCATATTAAAGTTGGAGATGTGCAAATATACGTTTAAACTTAAAAAAGTATCTTTAATAGAAACCCTATTTAGTATTCTTTTGTTGCTTTTTACGAATATATTACTAAGGTCCAAGAGATTCTTTGAGATGACTAGTATTATTGTCTATTGGGTTGAGTTATATATATATATATATATATATATATATATATATATATATATATATATATATATATATATATATATATATATATGTATATGTATTCGATATTCGGTAAATACCAAATGGTATTAATATCTTGTACCAAACCAAATTTCGAATATCGAAATATTAAAATTTTCCTCCCAAATACCATACCAAATACCAAAATACCGAATATCAATTACTAAATTTTTCGGTTCGGTAATTCGGTTTTTGGTATTTTATGCCCAGCCCTAGCTAGTACCATCATTTTCCAAAGCGATGAGTATCTAATATCCTCTAACTATGATCAAATTTGCTTCGATATATTTCAACTTCATGGAGGTTCTATTACTCCTGAACTAAATTTTAGGAAATTTTTATCAACCTTTCTAGCTGACGTGGCATATGACAGTCCTTTATGCGCTTCAGGTGTTTAACTTCACACAAGGTGCCACATCAGTACAAAAGAGTGACAACAATTTGCTAAAATTGAGTTCAGAAAGGTAATAAAACCCTCGTGAAGTTGAAAGTATATCGTAACAACTTTGACAGTAATTCAAGAGAATACTAGATTTGTATCTCTCTTTTCCAGAAGAGAGGATTTGCTCTCAAAATCTTTGTACATGTAGTGGATCATTTGGTTATTGTACAAACCACTATTCCAATAAGTTGTATATATACATTTGTACTGGTATTTGATTGGTTGCCTTTTTCAGAAACTGACTGAACCCACAGCCAATTTTGATTACTGAAGGTGTTTTAGGCTTCAGCTTTTTACCATATTTTGCCTTGAGTGGACACAGTTGAAAAGACTCATCAATGAAAAAATTATGACATCAACAAAGTAGTAGACTTGTCCTAATCCTTGGGTTCTATTTGCTCCATTATATAATGATAAAAATCTTCAACTAACAACATATTCAGTATATTTAGACCAACTAAGGTACGGGATTGGTAAGTGTACGCATTTCATATCATTATCTCAAATGAGATAAAGAGGTTGTTTTCGATAGATTCTCGGCTCAAGATAAAATAATAGAATAATAATAAAAAATCTTAACACTTATATAATGATAAAAATCTTGAACTAACAACATATCTAATATATTCCGATCGAGTAGGGTACGGGGAGGGTAAGTGTACGTAGTTCATTTCATTATCTCAGATGAGATAGAGAGACTGTTTTCGATAGATTCCCGGCTCAAAGATAAAACAATCTAGACAAGGAATAGTAAAAGGACAAGATACAATAGAATAATAAAAAAAAACTTGACCCCCTATATAATGATAAAAATATTGAACTAACAACATATTCAGTATATTCCGACCAAGTAGGGTACGGAGAGGGTAAGTGTATGCAGTTCATATCATTGCCTTAGAGGTGAGATGGAGAGGTTGTTTTCGATAGATTCTCGGCTCAAGATAAAAGAATCTAGACAAGGAATAGTAAAATGATAAGATACAATAGAATAATAAAAAAAATCTTGACCCTTATATAGTGATAAAAATCTTGAACTAACAACATATCTAGTATATTCCGATCGAGTAGGTTACGGGGAGGGTAAGTGAACTCAGTTCATATCATTACCTCAGAGGTGAGATTGAGAGACTGTTTTTGATAGATTCCCGACTCAAGATAAAACAATCTAAATAAGAAATAGTAAAAGAAAAAGATACAGTATAATAATAAAAAAAATCTTAGACCCTTATATAGTGGTAAAAATCTTGAACTAACAACATATCCAGTATATTCCGATCAAGTAGGGTACGGGGAGGGTAAGTATACGTAGTTCATATCATTATCTCAGAGGTGAGATAGAGAGACTGTTTTCCATAAAACTCCAGCTCTAGATAAAATAATCTAGACAAGGAATAGTAAAAGGACAAGACACAATAAAATAATTAAAAAAAATCTTAACCCTTATATAATGATAAAAATCTTGAACTAACAACATATCCAGTATATTCCGACTAAGTAGGGGTATGGGAAGGGTAAGTGTACATAGTTAATATCATTACCTCAGAGGTGAGATAGAAAGACCGTTTTTGATAGATCTCCGCCTCTCGATAAAACAATCTAGATAAGGAATATAGTAAAAGGACAAGATATAATAGAATAATAATAAAAAATCTTAACCCTTATATGATGATAAAAATTTTGAACTAACAACATATCTAGTATATTCCGATCTAGTAGGTTACAGGGAGGGTAAGTGGACTTAGTTCATATCATTACTTCAGAGGTGAGATAGAGAGACTGTTTTTGATAGATTTCCGACTCAAGATAAAACAATCTAGATAAGAAATAGTAAAAGGACAAGATACAGTAGAATAATAAAAAAAATCTTAACCCTTATATAATGATAAAAATCTTGAACTAACAACATATCTAGTATATTCCGATCGAGTAAGTTACGGGGAGGGCAAGTGGACTTAGTTCATATCATTACTTCAGAGGTGAGATAGAGAGACTGTTTTTGATAGATTTCTGACTCAAAACAATCTAGATAGGAAATAGTAAAAGGACAAGATACAGTAGAATAATAAAAAAAATCTTAGACCCTTACATAATGGTAAAAATCTTGAACTAACAACATATCCAGTATATTCTGACCAAGTAGGGTACGGGGAGGATAAGTATACGTAGTTCATATCATTATCTCAGAGGTGAGATAGAGAGACTGTTTTCCATAAAACTCCGCCTCTTGATAAAACAATCTAGATAAGGAATATAGTAAAAGGACAAGATATAATAGAATAATAAAAAAATATTAACCCTTATATGATGATAAAAATCTTGAACTAACAACATATCCAGTATATTCCGACTAAGTAGGGTATGGGGAGGGTAGGTGTACCTAGTTAATATCATTACCTCAGAGGTGAGATAGAAAGTCTGTTTTTGACAGATTTCTGCCTCTCGATAAAACAATCTAGATAAGGAATATAGTAAAAGGACAAGATATAATAGAATAATAAAAAAAAATCTTAACCCTTATATGATGATAAAAATCTTGAACTAACAACATATCCAGTATATTCCGATCAAGTAGGGTATGAGGAGGATAAATGTACGTAGTCTATATTATTACCTCAGAGGTGAGATAGAGAGATTGTTTTCGATAGATCTCCAACTCAAGATAAAACAATCTAAACAATAAATAGTAAAAGGATAAGATACAGTATAATAATAATAAAAAATTTTCACCCTTATACAATGATAAAAATCTTGAAGCAATGGTAAAATCATCGATCAATCTGTATATGATTTATATATATACGTTTTTGAGTCGTAAAATCGATAATTGATACTTGTGTCAAGATAGATTGCCTATTCTCCCGACCCTGAGGACCTTTGTTCTAACTTTGCGTAAGCACGACATGTGAAAAGGGGGTCTTGATGCAATGATAAGGTTATTTTCATGTGACGTAAATATCATACATTCTTTGAGGATTACAACCCTTTCCCATCCCGTATGAATGCGATAAATAATTTATAGGAAGCCTGATTATTATAATGAAATATTATCAAAAAGGATAATTATTATAGAGAAGTTTGACAGTAATTTTCGAAAAAACAATGTTGTAGTGTTGACAAGTGGTAAAAAGAGTAATTCAGGATTTTTACACTTATAAAATGTACATGTATATTGTAAATAAATTTTATAATATTGTATCATCTTTAAGTATTTTTACTTCATTTTCAGATTTTTTTACGATCCAGTTCATCGTCATTTCCTCCTTGATAATAATTTAACCAAAAAATTATAAATCATAAGGTAAATATCAATATAAGAGAATAAATTACCTTTTTTTATAATATATATATGTTTCAAATAAGATGCTCTTAACTCGAAAAAGTGTAAACCACAATATAAATATACACGTTACAAATGGTTGATATTAAACTATTTTCCCCTCCGATTCTTACGTTAAACTCTACATTTTTTTTAGTAAATCGTCTTTGCTATTATTCTCTTATCCTCCGATCCTTCCCCGAACTTTGCATAACTAATATACGAGATGTTTTATGCACTGAGCAATTCCTTCTATGCCGACTTACCCCTTCTCCACTTTTTTTTCAAAAAAAAAAGATAAAAAAAATTCAATCTTTCCACTACCATTTTCAATATTTTTCTTCCACTTTTTTCATACATTTCTATATCCTTCTCCCTAAATTAATAAAAAAGGGGAGAAAGAACAAATAAAGTTTTGTTCTAGTCATGAATTTTTCAAAGGATATTGAAAAGCAAAAAATGGGGTATCTGTCATCATCGTATATCAAAACTAATGTCCTTCATCATGATTCTCCTAATTATAATTACCCTAACAATAATGATTCATACAAGTTCCCACGGGTCTCTTGATCACCAACACCTCCATGTTAGGCAATTGGCAAGTCAATGTGTCGATGAAAAACCCTAATGAGGGCCTAGATGTACAAGTGGATCAAGGGAAGGTAACGATTTCGTACGCCACCAATCTCTTGGCGGAGAAGAATCTCGATCCTTTCAAATGTTGGCGCAGAGTTCCGCTTTCTTATTTTCCAATCTGACAACCTCCCCCGGGACCTTCCTGGATAAAGGGACTTTGTCAGAAGCTAACGGAACAAGCAATAACGATAATAGGGTTTTGAAATTCGCGCTCCAAATTAATATGTTTTATGAATATACATCCAAAACGGAATCAAAAAAAGAGAGAGTTAGAGTTTTCTGTAATGATGTGAAAGTTCAATTTGGGCACGGGCATAAAGGTAAAGGAGAGTTGATAAAAGATGCGAATACTGATTGCATCGGAACCACATTATGAAGCTTATGAGTTTCGACCTCGATCCTTTCAAATTGTTGGCACATAGTTCCGCTTACTTATTTTTCAATCTGACAACATCGCCCGGGACTTTCCTGGATAAAGGGACTTTGTCAGAAGCTAGCGGAACAAGAAATGATAATAATGGGGTTTTGAAATTCGCGCTCCAAATTATCCAAAACAGAATAAAAAAAAAGAGAGTTAGAGTTTTCTGTAATGATGTGAAGGTTTAATTTGGGCGCGGGCATAAAGGTAAAGGAGAGTTGATAAAAGATGCGAATACTGATTGCATCGGAACCACATTATGAAGCTTATGAGTTTCGACCTCGATCCTTTCAAATTGTTGGCACATAGTTCCGCTTTCTTATTTTCCAATCTGACAACGTCGCCCGGGACTTTCCTGGATAAAGAGACTTTGTCAGAAGCTAGCGGAACAAGAAATGATAATAATGGGGTTTTGAAATTCGCGCTCCAAATTATCCAAAACAGAATAAAAAAAAAAGAGAGTTAGAGTTTTCTGTAATGATGTGAAAGTTTAATTTGGGCGCGGGCATAAAGGTAAAGGAGAGTTGATAAAAGATGCGAATACTGATTGCATCGAAACCACATTATGAAGCTTATGAGTTTCGACCTCGATCCTTTCAAATTGTTGGCACATAGTTCCGCTTTCTTATTTTCCAATCTGACAACGTCGCCTGGGACTTTCCTGGATAAAGGGACTTTGTCAGAAGCTAGCGGAACAAGAAATGATAATAATGGGGTTTTGAAATTCGCGCTCCAAATTATCCAAAACAGAATAAAAAAAGAGAGAGTTAGAGTTTTCTGTAATGATGTGAAAGTTTAATTTGGGCGCGGGCATAAAGGTAAAGGAGAGTTGATAAAAGATGCGAATACTGATTGCATCGGAACCACATTATGAAGCTTATGAGTTTCGACCTCAATCCTTTCAAATTGTTGGCACATAGTTCCGCTTTCTTATTTTCCAATCTGACAACGTCGCCCGGGACTTTCCTGGATAAAGGGACTTTGCCAGAAGCTAGCGGAACAAGAAATGATAATAATGGGGTTTTGAAATTCGCGCTCCAAATTATCCAAAACGGAATAAAAAAAAGAGAGAGTTAGAGTTTTCTGTAATGATGTGAAAGTTCAATTTGGCCGCGGGCATAAAGGTACAGGAGAGTTGATAAAAGATGCGAATACTGATTGCATTGGAACCACATTATGAAGTTTATGAGTTTCGAGAATGATGTTAAATCGATATAATAGTAATAGATTGGATTTTTGTTTAGATCTTTGTGGAGTTTCCTTGTAGTATATATGTAGGCACTTACCTTGACAAGTATTTCGAAAATTATTGATTTTTCTGGTAAATTTTCTATATATTTTGTTTTTGCTTCTGTTAAATTTATGCCAAAAATGATTTCAGCGCGCGCTATAATACCTGTATGTCTTACAAACCCAACATGACTCATGAGTAATTTAACGACATAGGAGAATGAAGATTGTATTTAGCGATTGTCATAACTTTTGAACAATTGAACTTTTGATTTGACTTGTTCAAAAATATAATATTTTCCAAAAAGAAAATAAAAATATGTTCTCTAAATTGACCTATGTAATGTAATTCATTTGGTTATTGTGCAAACCACTATTTTATACTATCTCCGTTTTATAATAAATGAATTGTTGGATTTTGGCATAAAAATTAAGGAAAAAATATTAAAGACATAAATTTAACACAACTTTCCATTTTTACCCAAAAAAAGAAAAATGTTAACTTGTAATATCTTTTCAAAAGTTAATTGATTGTCAAATAATAAGAGTAAATTTGAAAAAAATTTAATGATTCACTTATTTTGAAACATCAATGAATACCCTAACAATTCACTTATTCTGAAACGGAGTAAATACTAACAAGTTGTACTATTTGATTGTATGTCGTTTCAGATTATTTTTTTGTATTTTGGATTGCCGAATTATTATTATCATTATTTTTTTTTTTGTAACAAACAATCAGCTCCACTCGATGCTGCAAGTATCTCTTTCTTGAACATCCTCCGGTGTAATTCCTTTTATGTTGCACTGCCACTTCAGTCCACTGATTAATGGCCTGCCTACTTCCTTTATCCATCAAACATTCTTCGAACAAGTGGATCCTAGTCTCCAACACTTGTGCCTCAGGCAGACAACACTCAGGATTATCTACCTGAATGTGTTTAGTCTAAGTTTCCATTCCTGAGTCAACAATCATCCTGATAAAGCTACTGATGACCAAATCAATTCTGCACTTCTCAACTGATAAAAGTCATATGGCCACCCTAATTTTTGAAGACATAATCGGAGGGCATCACTTAAAGGTTCAACACTTGGTCACCCCGAGGGCACAAGAATATGCAAGGAAGACCCGTTTTAAACACAAGCAAGGTCGTGTGTGGAAGATTGCTTGGAGCATCGAAGACTTAAGGACACGCGATTTTGGATAACACTTAATGGGTCATGGTTTGATCATCTTCATTAAGGGTACTTTGGTCACTTCATTGGGTCCAAATACACTCTATGACCACCCCTCCCTTTAAGGTCATTGTTGTCATTTTGTCTTATCTTGTAATAGAATATAAATAGGACATTTTAGGTCTTTTCTCTTGGGTTGTTCATTGATGTAAGACTTGAAACATGAAACACCTTTAGTTGTAGGATTTGGAATAGCCACCACACCGAAATGAGAGTAACAAGTGTGGATATCACTTGTGTTGCAATGTTGGCTTGAGACGTTGTGTTTAGAGGAGGTAAAGTTCCTCTTGTGTCAACGCAGGAGATAGATTTATTGTTGTTTATAGTGTTAAGAGTCCAAAAGTGTCCATTCTTAGGTTCTTAAGACTCTATACCTTTATGTGGTCTATCTATCTATCCTTTGTTTTATTGTAATCGTTGTTTCTTGTTCTTGTTAATGTAACCTGTGAGGTGTTGTTATTGTTACCACCTTGTTGCCTTTCATCTTGTATTCATATTATTTGTTGCTAAATCTAGTTTGGGTGGCTGCCTTGGTGTTAAATCTCACCCTTATATCTCGTTATTGTGTTGTATTGTTGGATATGAGTGTGGTCTTCAAAAGGATCTTCGAATCTTTGATCTTGTGGACTGATTTTGAAGTGTGTTTCGTGCTTGTAATTCTTGTATCATCAACCTCTCTCTTTGCCCTACAATTTGCAAATAGCTCCTGGTAATGGAAAAGTTACCATCCTCTGTCAGCTGATATCTTCCTTGCACATACCATGTTATCATCTGACTTTTGACAACATTTCGCTTTCTCCAGTACCAACCTTGTGAGCCCAAAAACTTATCCCATCCTTGAGATAGAGTCCATGAATCTACCTCACCCAGATTGACTCTTTATGCATTGAGATCTTCCAGGCTTAACTGACCTACCCTGCTACCTTTAATATTCAGTCCACCCTGTTTCTTGGGATAATATATTCTTTCCCAGAAAATCAGGGTCACCTTTCTCCCTTCATCAGTACTTCCCCACAAGTAATCTCTACATCTTTTGTCCACTTCCTTAAAGGACATCGGGCAGAAATAAGAATACATAGATTTATGTGAAAATCCTTGTGGGAAAAAATCACAGGCAAAGACAGAGGAATTTTACTATGAAAGGAGATGAGTACAATGTGCAGAGACGTAATTTCTGAATGATCAAAATCGACCCACTAATTGCACTTATATAATACGTGCATACAAATAAGTCCTAGGTCCATAAACATAAAGGTCTATCGGCCCGACTCCTATGCTACCACCACAAACCCCACTGAAAATCACAAACATGAATCGCACCACGAAATTTTCTGGCCGAATCAACAAAATTCAGATTACAACTCTAACAGACACTTTGGGGTAAATAAAAACAGCTCCCCAAAAGCTATGAATTGAGAATAAAACTGCATTTATCACCTCCAACTTCCCAACATAAGATAAGTTTTTGGAATATGTGATTGTAATTCTCTGTGTGATCTTCTCTACCAATACATGACAATCTAACTTGTTCCATTTCTTGGAAGAAATCAGTTTTTGCTAGAATTTGGTCCTTTACTTCAGTATTTACTCCGGCTAGAAACTAACTAGATTTGTCTAGGTTTGCCTCCAACCCTGTAACTATGCCAAAGTGAGTAAGTGCCTCCATAATTCTGCTTACAGATTCAACATTACCTTTACATTCCCTAAGGTCGTCCAAGGTGTGCGCAACAACGATTAAGTGTCCTATTTATACTAGGACCACAATTGTCGTTTTTGAGTTGCCTCCGTGCCACGTCCCTAACACAGTGGCTAGGCAGCGTGGAACGCTCCGATCGTAGCTAGCTACTGGAAATTGCATTCCACAATGCAGCCAAGGGCGTGCCATGCCCTAATCACACCATCTAGGCAGCGTGGCACGCCCATGAACCCAAATATCATCCATTTATCACCTGATCAACTCATCAAATATCCTATAACATCAAAAACCACGAATTAGAGCTTAAAACCACATAGAATCCAACACGACGAATTAGAGCTTGTCCATTTAACAATAATTCACCCCTTCACTTTCCCAAAAAAGATTCCAATTTTTTTTTACTAAATTTTTTTTTTGTTATTCTAGTCATGGTTTTTCAAGAGATATTGAAAGACAAAAAACTTTATGTGGTAGCCTTCAATGACTAAACACAACAATCACAATAATATGCCTAGTTATAATAAATACCCTTACCCAAACATTAACATTTCATACGATGTGAGTCGTATCGAAAAGTTTAAAGCATTAGTCGATAATACTAATGGTAAATCCTCATCTTTACGTCGTTATATAATGATCTTGATGCTAATATTGATCATCGGGATAATCGTGATCAGTGTAGTCATATGGATAACGTATCGAAAGGAAGAAAAGCCTCGATTTCAAGTCGTGTCATTACAAGTTCCCACCATGTTCGGTAACTGGCAGATCAATGGAACGATGAAAAAGTTCGATTTGAACGTTGGACTAATGGTAGAGGGGAGTCGATAGAAGCTGAGAAAATAGATTGTGATGGAAGCATAACCTCAAGTTTTTGAGTTTCTACAATGAGTTAGATTAAAATATAGTAATAATAGATTTACATTGTATTAACTTTTGCCAATTCGACATGACTTGTAAACAATTTAACAATGAAAGAATTGGAGATTATAATTAATTTCATAATTTGTTAATAATTGAACTTTTGATTTGATTAAGATTGCAATATATTGATATCTCTCTATATATTTATGATCACTAAAATAAAGGTGGAAAAAAAGTAATTGTGATTTGATTTTTTGAAATGACAAGTATTAAGAAATAGTATATGTTTTTAGTAAATATAACTAATTAGTAACAGAGGAAGTACATTTATTTTAATTTACTTATCCAACTTATGAAATCA
The DNA here is from genome assembly GCA_030864225.1 of Capsicum baccatum var. pendulum. NCBI lineage: Eukaryota > Viridiplantae > Streptophyta > Magnoliopsida > Solanales > Solanaceae > Capsicum > Capsicum baccatum. The sequence continues at coordinate 275,968,139 of CM061550.1, forward strand.
AGATAATTTTTTTTTTATACTATTCGGATATTACCTCTATCATTTGATGACTATACAATGTATGAGTAGTAGATAGGTTTAGATTTTCAATGCATAATTAATTAGTTTAGTATTATAAAATAAACCCTTAATAAATCCTCCGTCTGTTCCTTTTTATTTATTTCATTTGGATTGGGCACACCCCTTGATAAATTTTCTATTCCTACAAAATTGATTGTAATTTTATCAATATATCCCTAATTAAATTTGGTAAAATGACCTTCTAGACCCCTGTACTATGTCGGTTTTGTAAGTTGAGCACTTCTACTTACATGTTTGTCATCTGGACCCTTGAACCAACTAAAAAGCAACATTTTAAACCTTTTTTTTGTGAATGTAACACACTCTCCCCCACGTCAGCTGCCACGCCCGGCACGACTGCCATGTCATCTGCCACGTCATTTAAAATAAAAAAAAATATTACATTAAATTCCAAGTCATTTTTAAAATGCTACATAACAAATTAAATATTAAAATTAATTTAATTAAATAAGAAAAATTTATAAATTGTAGAAAAATTTGAATAATCATGTTTTTATTTTTGCTCACAAATTAAACATCAAATCCATTCAAAATAATTAAAATTCTTCTCCAATTAATTTAAATTTTTAACTATAAATTCATATATACAAACATAATGAATTTTTGATTTTTAAATTTGAATATTTTTAACAAATTCACAAAAATTTTAATTTTTTTCAAACGAAATTCACTATTTTTTTTCAATATTCACTATCACTCACTTTCAATTTAAATTTAAATTTTAATCCAAAAAAATAAAAAGATTTCAAATTTAAATTTTAATTAAAAAAATGAAAAGAATTGAATTGAGAGGAAAAATTAAAATAAAAAATAAAAAGTGAACGTGGGGGGGGGGAGGGCTGGAAGAGTGTTGGGGTGGGGTGTGGGGGTTGGAAGGGACTGGGGGGGGGGTAGGGACGGGGCTTAGGGGGGTATGGGGGCTAGGGGTGGGGTGGGAAGGGGCTGGACGGGGCTGGGGTAGGGTGGAGAAGTTGGGGGTGGGATGGTATGGGGCTGGGTAGGGTGGGGGGGTTGGGACGGGCTTGGGTGGAGGTGGGGAAGGGTTGAACGGGTGTTGGGGTGGGGTGGGATGGGGTTGGATGGGGTGGGGGTTGGGGACAAGCTGGGGTGGGGAGGGAAAAGTATTTTTATTTTTGTAAAATTTTTAAAAATATTTTTAAATTAAAAAAGATGGGGAAAAAATCCTTTTTTATTTTATTTTTAAAATTTTTAAAAATATTTTTAAATTATTTTTAAAATTTTAAAAATATTTTTAAATTTAAAAAGATGGAGGGAAAAAAAATCCTTTTTTATTTTTTTAATTATTTTAATGTAAAATTAGTCAAAAATTGACCCCCACTCGCACCCCAGGCGAGTGGCTACCCTCTCTTTGTCCTAGTCACCATGACCTTGCCACATAGGCAAGATCAACGGTCAAAGGATGCAAAATATTGCTTTTTGATGGGTTCAAGGGTCTAGATGACAAACATGTAAGTAGAAGTGTCCAACTTACAAAATCGACATAGTACTGGTGTCCAGAAGATAATTTTGCCAATTAAATTTTGTATATCTTTTCAAATCAACAATGATTACATTTATCGAATAAGAACATAATAGAAAAATATTATTCAAACTATTGTTGAAAGATTGAAGGAACAAATATTTATGAATATAAGCACAACTCAAATAAAACAAATAAAAAAATAAAAAAAGTATTTTCTAAAGAATAGTGTCAACTCAACGTGGATCAAGTAAAAATGAATCGAACGGAGTATATATTATTGACAAGTGGCATCAAAGGTAATTCTAGATTTTATTTTTTTTTAAACTTAGGACCCGTTTCGCCGTAAATATTGCTAAGTAATTTTATTTTAGCAAAAAATGTTTGGCCTAGAAAATTATTACGGTTAAGATTTTTTAACTAGAAAATAGCAAACCATTAGATAATTAGATACATATTAGTTACAAATGGTTGATATTCAACACTTCCTCTCCAAATCTTGTATTAAACTCCACATATTTTATTTTATTTTGTTATTGTTTAAACCCTCTTTACTATTATTGTCTTGTCCATTAGCAATAATTCACCCCTCCTCCACTTTTCCACAAAATAAAAAAAAATCCAATTTTTTCACTACCATTTTCAATTTAAAAAAAAAAAAAGGGTTGTTCTAGTCATGGTTTCTCAAAAGATATTGAAAGACAAAAACCTTTATGTGGTACCCTTCAATGACTAAACACAACAATAACAATAATATGCCTAGTTATAATTATTACCCTTACCCTAACAATAATATTTCATACGATGTGAGTCGTATAGAAAAGTTTAAAGCATTAGTCGATAATACTAACGGTAAATCCTCATCTTTACGTCGTTATATAATGATCTTGATGCTAGTATTGGTCATCGGTATAATCGTGGTGAGTGTAGTCATATGGATAACGTATCGAAAGGAAGAAAAGCCTCAATTTCAAGTCATGGCATTGCAAGTTCCAAGTGGTATAGAGATCACTAACACCACCATCTTAGGTAATTGGCAGATCAATGGAACGATGAAAAATCCGAATAATGGTCTGGAATTAAAATTCATGTATGGGAAGATTTCGATTTCTTATGATATGAATCGCTTGGCGGAGTATGAAATGGAAGCTTTCATTTTGAAGGTAAAAAGTTCGATTTCGTTATTTTACAATATGACTACATTGCCTGATATCGTCCTGGCTAAAGGGATTTTGTCACAAGTTGAGAGAGCCAGATATAGTGATGGGGTTTTGAAATTCATGGTACAACTTAATTTGACCTATTACTGTGAAGACCCAGGAATCTCAACAAAAAGAGAGAAGATAAGAATTTATTGCAATGATGTGAAAGTTCGATTTGGACATGGGCCTAAAGATAGAGGGGAGTTGATAGAAGCCGAGAAAATAAATTGTCTTGGAAGCATGACCTAAAGTTTCTACAACGAGTTAGATTAATATATAGTAGGGAAAAAGGTCAAATTTACTCGAAAAATTGGATAAATATACTCTTTATCATATTTTGGAGGAAAATTTACCCCCATTCTAGATATATCCCTTTATTTTGAAAAATTGGTTAAATATATCCTTCATCATATTTTGGGGTCAAATTTACCCTCGTTGTTAAAAAACTTTTCATATATACCCCTTCTTAATAAAAAAGCTCAAATCAGCGTTAAATGCGCTATTTTTAAAAAATAAAATACACCTTAATCTACCCATTCGGTCCGAATCGAAACATAAAAAAGACACAAATAAATATACCCCCTTCAGTTTTATTGGTCAAATTTTTTCAATGAGATTAAGCTACTAGATATTTATAAGGCATAGCTTATGAAAAATTAATTTGCATCAGTGCAAACACAAAGAAATATATCTCTCTATCAGTTCGTGGATTTGCATCCGTGCATAGCTCATGAAAAATGACACTCGACGATCAAATATAATGATTAGACCAATTGGATATTTCTCTAGATGATTGTGTTAAGAGGTCTTCCTATGTATCACTCATGACATCTCTTCATTCATATATCCTTATATGCAATTTAGATCTATACAAATTTTTCATCATGTCATTTGCTCAAAAAATACTGGTTCTAGAATTTAGATGCACATAAAATTGCATACCAAAATTTAAAATTTGAACATAATTGAATAAGAGCAAAGTTTGTAATACATTTTTCTCTAGTTCCACGCTTCTTCGTTATCCCATTCCGTTTTACGTTTTATTCATTTCTAAACAACCTACCAGCGTTGCATGTTGAAAGAGAAGTATTCTTGTTCTTTGAAAAAATTCGACCAACAGAACTGAGGGTGGGTATATTTATTTGTGTATTTTTCATGGTTCGAATCAGGTGAATTAGATTATGGTATGATTTATTTTTAAAAAATTTGACAATTTAATATTGATTTGGGCTTTTCTGTTAAAGGAAGGGTACAAGTGAAAAGTTTCTTAACAATGAGGATAAATATGACCCCAACGTATGAAATCGAGGGTAAATTTGGTCCTAAAGTATGACAGAATATATTTAGCCAATTTTCCAAAGTAGAGGGGTAAATTTGGCCCCAAAGTATGACAACGAGGGTAAATTTGACCCCAAAGTATGACGAAGAGTATCTAGCCAATTTTTTAAAGTAGAGGGACAAATTTGATCCTTTTCCCTTTGTAGTAATACAATATGTTCACAATATATTAACCCTTTAGGGGGTCATTTGATAGAGTGTATGAGAATAATTCAAAATATGATGTATTAATAACACTTGTATTAGTTATTCTTGTGTTAGCTATACTTGCATTAGTTGTACTTGTACTTTTCTTATACAATATTTGGTCTGGTATATTAGAAATAACATGAATTGCATAATTTTTAAATACAAAAATTATAAAAATACCATCCGTATATATGGTGGAAAGGATGTGGATGTATTAAAATTCATTGCATTACTAATACTATTGATTTGGGGTATTATAATATACATCTCAATACACAATAGAGCGTATAACTAATGTAAGTATTAGTTATACATAATCTAAAAAAATAATACCAAATAAGTATTATTCATTTTAATACATGTTGCGCCCAAGCGTACACGGAAGTATATGTGGTTTCATCAAGTAATATAGTGGCCTTTTACAAGTCAAGTATCGATCCCTCAAAGATTTGTGTTAACAACAATTTCAGACTAGTCCAACTATTAAGATTAACTCAGTGCTAACGTGACCACAAGATTGTTTGAGAGTAAACTAAGAGTAAACTACAATGCAGTAAATTAAAGATTCTTGGACAACAATGGAGAGAAATCAGGGTTAAGGCACTACGAACAATCATACTATGTTATAGAACTTCATTGGTTAGGTTAATTATCTTGGTTATTGGTCCACGGGGTCTACAATTGACTATGACCTTTCGAACCTCTAATCGATTACCTAAATTAGTTCCACAGCTACATTATTGAGCGGAGATGTGAGAACTAAGTTAAATACTTTCAGATTTCAATCCGTACTTGAACCAAATAGAGCACATAAGTATATTCTTATCCTAGATGCAAATTATAACTCCATTCAATTAGAAGATTACAATTATTCTATTCTATCTATCCCGCATTCTATCCTCTTGTTCCTCCTCCCGGATTCACAAGATGATTATACATGTATTTCAAGGGTCGAGAATTCTTAAAATAGTGATAAAAAGGATAAATAAATAATCAAATATGATAAAAAATCAAACCAAATTAATTCATAACCATAATACTCATGTTCTTGACCTAAACCTCGGAAAAGGGTGTTTAGATTCTCATAGACGTAACAAGAATTATTTCATGTTAAAATCCATAAACAACCCAAAGTAATGGAAGAAAACCCGTAATTGAAGTGTTCTCCAGCAGCCCTTATACTCCCAAGGTCGTCCAAGGTATGAAACATAGCAACTAAATGCCCTATTTATACTAGGACCAAAGTTGACGATTTTGACTTAGGATCATTCCACATCCTTAACGCGGTGCCTAAGCTCCGTGTCACTCCTTAATCATGATGAGCTACTTGAATTAGTCATTTAGGATGCTCCCAAGTACATGGCACTCCAATGACTCCAAAATATTCATTTTTGGTCAAATCTTGTCCCTAAGTGTTTGTCCATCCATTCCAATCCTTGTGATGTTGTTTTCAATTGATTTCCATCTTTTGCATCATCCATATACCATAATGATCATCTCACCAAGCATCCTATAGTATCAAACACCACGAGTTAGAGCTCAACACATGCAACATACAATCCAAGACGACGAACTAGTAACTTAAGCTAAGAGTACTAGTTTTGTTCTTTTGATCTTTAACTTAGTATTTTGTTTCTTGGCTTGTTTTAATTGAACATTAAACACTATAAAACAAGTTATTTCACACATAATTACACAATCATACCCTTAGTAACTAATTACACACACTAGAATCCATCGAGATCAACTAGAACAATACATAGCTCAAGCTAGTAACATTAGTTTTCTCGTCTAAACTCTAAGTGACCAAATTGATTCCAAATCTGTTTGAAAAACACTTTAAACATTATAATCAAGTAGTTTAACATTGAGATGCTCAGTTATACAAGTATTTGCTCAATAATTACACAAGTCGTCCTCAAAATAAGGCTAAACAAGTAGAGATAATTAATGACACTTAGGTGCATAAATCCACCTAAGATCAATATACTCTACTAAATGACCCCTAACTACATTGACGAATTATTTGGACATATTAGTCAATCTAATTTTTTATAATTAAAATCATGATATCAACCTTTATCCTAACGCTGCGTGAGCACGAATGCATGGCGAAAGGGAGCATTGAAGCAAGGTAAAATTATATGACGAAAAATATTGTGAGTTCTAGACGTGAAATCAGCTACTACTACTACTTACGTGCTCTATTTCTTTGGAATTACGACTCTTCTTACTATATTCTGCGTGAATATAGCATGCTTCGTACATAAAATGTCCTTTTAAGGACGCTACTTGTTGAGAAATAACTTACGTGAAGCCTGGCTGTGATTCTAAAAAATGAATGTTGTAGTGAAATGTTATCGTAAAAAAGGATTATGGTAAAATAGTCTGACTATTGCACCTACTTTTTTTTTAAAAAAAGAAGTATATTATTGGCAAGTGGCATCAAGGGTAATTGAAGATTTTTTTTGAACTTAAATATATTTATAGTGTAACATATTATTATAATATATTATTTGTATAAATTAAAAAATATATCTAATATTATCTGAAGGAACTCGTGCATGACCAGAAAAAAATGAACTTGCACTGATTGTGTGTAGGGGGTTCACGGATTGGTTTGGATCGATTTGAAATAATTAAAATCAAGCCAAATCAAATCAAATATAATTCTCTCCTCGTTTCAAGAAGAATGATCGATTTTTCTTTTTAATTCATTTAAATAAGAATGATGTTTTTCTTTTTTGACAATACTTTAATGCCAACTTTTCACGTGACATGTTTTACGCCACAAGATTAAATAATATTTTTGTACACTTGACATAACTTTAATTTTAAACCACAAGATTTAAAAGTTTTTTTATTTTCTTAAATTCTGTACCAAGTCATACCAGGTCATTCTTTTTGTGACGGAGGGAGTATATATTTATCGATTTGGTTGTTATCGATTTGAATTTAGTTATTCGGTTATCAACCATACACGAAAATAAAAAATAATTCATTCAAAAGAAAAAAAAAAGACAACTCCTACGAGTAACGAAAGTTCGAAAAGAAAATATCGGTTGTGCATTGAACCAAGAATATCAAAAAAATAAAAATCTGTTTTATTTGATATATTCTTTATTAATAGTAAACCAATATAAGATGTTAAACTTGAAATAGTGTACACCATACAGTACAATATACGTATCCAAATAAATTTCCTTTTATGTATATTTTACAGTTAAGATTCTTCCATAATATAATATCTCCCATAAATATCAATTATAAATCTTGTGTTAATTAAACTCCACATATTTTCTTTTCGTGAAAATTTTCTTTACTATTATTGTCTTGTCCATTAACAATAATTAACCCCATAACCCCTTACCCCACCCACAAAAAAAAAAAATAAAAAATACCATTTTCAATATCTTTCTTCTACTTCTCCATTATTTTTCTCCCTAATTTAGTTAAGAAAAAAAAAGTGAGCATAAAAAAGTTGTTGTTGGGGGTACATTTTAATGATTAAAGAGAATAATACAATGCCTAGTAATAAAAATGATTCAGAAAATGAGAGTTATACACAAAAATACAAAGCATTAGTCGATAATACTAACGATAAATCCTCATCGTTACGCGATTATATAATGCTTGTGATAATAATTCTTATCATCGCGATGATCGCGATAGGTGTAATTATTTGGAAGATGAAGGGAAAAGAAATGAAACCTATATTAAAAATCGTGTCATTACAACTTCCCAAGGGTCTGGAGGTGACTAACACCACCATGTTAGGTAATTGGTTGCTCAATATATCAATAACAAACCCTAATGATGACTATGGTATAAATTTCATGGAGCAAAAACTTGTGATTTCTTATGAGAATAATCACTTGGCAAAGGATGTCATAGGGCCTTTTCGTATGCCGAAACGTAATTCAACTTTCGTATTTGTAAATGTGACAACAGCTCCTGAGACCGTCGTGAATAAGTCGATTCTGGAAGAAGCAGAAGCAGACAGGAACAGTGATAGGATCTTGATATTCTTCGTACGAATTAATATGAGGTATGAATATGTATACCCTGGATATTCAAATCAAGAGAAGATGAGACTTTATTGCTACGATTTGAAAGTTCAATTTGGGAATGATCCTAAAGATAAAGCTGAGTTGATAGAACCTGAGAAAATAAATTATGCCGGAACTGTACTTTGAAAGTTTATGAATTTCTACAACGACATTAAATTAATATTTAGAGGCTCACAATGTATTCTTTAACTAGATTATAATATTCTTTTGTGGGAAAAGGTCAGAGAGTAAGATTAATGTTTGTGCTTTTTTTAGAGAGGTTGAATTTCTATTTTACTCTTTGAAATAGAAGAAATTGTTAAAAGCTAAAAGATTTTCATCTTGTTTATTTTATTACGATCTTATTTACTGTTTTTGTATCTTGAGTGAGGGGTCTATCGGAAACAATCACTCTACTTCTTCGGAGGCAATGGTATGAACTGCGTACATTTTACCCTCCACAGATACCATTAGGTGGAAATTACTGAGTATGTTGTTGTTGTTTACTACTTCCTTTTAATTTATCAAATAAAATAAAATAAAAATTTCACAACTACTTCTTATAAATAGAAAAAGTCATTATTCTCGATTATGGTAACATTATATTTAATCTACCATCAAAGGATGTGGTGCAGTGGATGGGGCTGCTCCTTCCTTAATCAGAAGTCTCGGGTTTAAGCCCTAAGTATAGAAAAATCCTTGGTAGGAAGCGTTACCTCGCGAAATAATTTAATGTGTATTCTTGCAAGTTTCTTAAAGGACGCTACTTGTTGAGAAATAATTTATGGGAAAGCCCAACTGTAGACTGTAGTTCTAAAAAATGACTTTTATAGTGAAATGTTGTCATCAAGAACGATGGTAAAATAGTCTGACTATTGCACCTATATATATATATATTTTAAAAGTATTTTATTGAAAAGTGGCATCAAGGGTAATTGAAGATTTTTTTTTTACTTACATTTATAATGTAAAATATTATTATAATATATTATTTGTATAATTTAAAAAATATATCTAATATTATCTCAAGGAACTCATGCATGATTGTATGTAGTTTCATGAATCAGTTATTTGTCAAAATCAAAATTAAATCAATGTAATTGATTTTTAAATTATTGAAATCAAGTCAAATCAAACTAAATATAGCAGTATATATTTATCGGTTTGGTTGTTATTGATTTGAGTTATGTTATTCGATTATATATCAACCATACACAAAAATAAAGAAACTATTCATTCAAAAGAAAACAAAAACAACTCCTACAAGTAACGGAAGTTCGAAAAGAGAATATTGGTTATGCCCAATCCAAGAATATCAAGAAAATAAAGATTTTTTTTCCTTGTCTTGATTTTGTCCAAGATAGCCTACATTTAATACAAGATATTTAAATAAAAAATAAATTTCAAAAAAACATATATAAGACATTTAAAATTATTCACAAAAAACAATATATTATGTATAGATAATTATAATAGATATAATTTGTCAGCTCACTTAAATTATGTCTTTTTTTTTTAATAATAAAATCAAAAGCAAACCAAATGTTATTGATTTAAAAATATAAAATCAAACCTAATAAAAAGTGATTTGATTTAATTTTTTTGATTTATATAAAGTTTTATTAATAGTAAATTACTATAAGATGTTGATTTGAAATCGAGTTAACATCTTACTATAGCGTATATATAAAAGGTGATTTACATTTACTTTGTGATAAACAATCACTTAATGGAGTCATGGGGAAATAATAATGTTGTCTTGGACCATCAAAGGATGCGGTGTTGTGGATAGAGTTGTTTCTCCCTTAACCAGAGTTCTCGGGTTCGAGTCCTGGTGATAACGTTCAATCTACAGTTCTCGTAGGAGTGTAAAGCGGTCGTTAGCAAATATAGAACCCAACCTGGGTTGGGTATCGATCCCACAGAGAATAGCTTGGTCAACAAGTAGGCAATGATTACTAGACTTTTAGTGCAAGTCTCATAAGAAGGGGGGATTGTAATGTGTAACCAAAACAATAAAGTAAAACTGAAAATAGCAAAGTAAAAAGAAAGAATATTTCGCAGGTTGTGAATCAATGAGAATTGAGGAGTTGGGGTTATGTCCACCTTCTGAGTTATACGTCTCTATTGGCTATGAGTGTGTTGAATTCAGATATGCATGTGCTTATAGAGAATTGTATTCGATGGTAAATCCAGGCGTCTTTCGACCTATTCGAGGATTATTTCACTTTAACTCTTTCGAGCTTAAAGCGTGTCTAACGGTACGAATTCTCCAAGAGGTTAATCCAGTTACGGCACTAACTGTTTAGTAGGGAATTTAGGGTGTGACCCTACTACCTTGACATTATCTCTTTTCCAGACAGTTAACCTTTCTTTCGAACAAGTTAAATGTTATACTGACGTTATTCTATGCGTCTGCAGCCACAAGAATTTGCATTAAGATGAAGAGAATAATGATATAAGCAGCATACGCGTCACGAACTCACAAACTCACAGCAATAGATAGTATCTCATTCGGCTTCCATAACCCCAACAGAGAGGTTTAGTTACCCATGAGTGCGAAGGAAGTCACAATAAACATGATCATTGTACCCCACTAAAGATTTGCACGTTAGGTGTAAGGGTGAGGATGGCGTGAAGTCCTTTGCAAAGTAACGTCTCTCTTGTTGTGGAATTTAATAGAAGAATGGAAGAAAAATAGAATTAATGGAAGAATTAGAATTGTTGGAATAGTAAGTGAATGAATCTCTCCACTAAGGGAGGAATGAATAAAAATCTCTAGCATGATAGGGTATTTATAATACCCATATCTTATTCCTACTAAGCTAATTAAATACTTAACCCAATTGTACTAGGTTAATGTATCATTATCCTAATCCTAATAAGCTAATGAAATACTTAACCCAATTGTATTAGGTTAATGTATCATTATCCTAATCCTAATAAGTTACTGCTAGTCCCCAAAGTCTTCAGAAATGCTGTTTTAGCCCGGGACAGATTTTCCATGCATCACTTTTGGTCCTTTAGGCGTCCAAGCTCCCTTTCCTTCCTTCGTGAACTTTCTTTGGTGTCAAGTAAGCCATAAAATGTTGAATTCTGCATCATTTATACCTGAAACTTTGCTAATCATGTTTGTTAGCTCACTTATTGGAAAAAGGACTAAAAGTGCATGAAATATATAATTTGTTCTCAAAACATTGCACAAATATGGGCAAAATATATTGATATAGGCGTGTAAATTCGCCTATCATCAACACCCCACACTTGAAGCTTTGTTCGTCCTCGAACAAAGTATCATGTCCCTCTAAACATCAACTTAGGGTTTAACAGCAACCACACAAAACATTCGTTAAGACAAGCACAACAATTATCAACAAAGAGTAGTTTTTCGATCATTAGTAGAAACCATTTAACCTCTAGAATAGACTCGTGATGGTGGTCAACTCATATTCAAAAGTTAAGGCACAAAGAATCATGTACAACTATCCAAAACTCATCAACCATGTGTGTCTCACAATATATTACCCATAGTCACTCACAAGTATAGCATATTTTTCAAACATGGGTATCAAAATATCCTTGCTCTCGCTCTCACAAAGAATTCGTCTGCAGCAACTGATGACCATAGGCTTGCCCTTAGTGTAATACTCCACTAAATGTCAGAATTCTAAGATTAGGATCAAATAGGTCTTTTGATGGTTGTAATGTAGGCTAAGGGACGGGTAGGACTATTTTGGCCAGAAATAGTGACTAAGTTCCTAAGCACTTTAATACATCACATTGTATCATTGACAATTTTTTTCTTTCAACCTTTCTTCTTTCTTTTATTCTACCACCTTTGTTCTCCTCTTTTGTTTTTCAATTTTAAACATAACTGACTTTTCAGCTTTCTTTTTCCTTCTTCTTTTCACAACATACCTCTTATGATAGCACTTTCTTTTTCATAACACATTCAAGCACCATTACAATTTAAAGCATCATACTTACCCAATTCCTCTTATATTGTCACATGACTTTATACTTTAAAGCACTTAGGAATTTCAATCAAATCACAGTCTTGAAAAAATGGATTAGGCTTACATACAAGGTTGTCAAAGAAATAGGCTAAAGGCTCAAAAGGGTTTAACTAGGATGATGTCCAAGGGTAGGTAAAACAAAGGTAAACATATGTAGGTTGCCAAAGAAATGCCTAAATCATCTCCTAAACTTACACTCCTTATTTCCGCTTTGCATACATACCAGGCAAGTTCTAGCATCAGCCACAAACATAGAATATACTATTAATCTCTCACACACAAGGCACATGGTCGACTTGATTGGAAGTAGTATAGACTCTTGACCCAACAAGTGAAGGAATTGAACCACACAATATCACATAGTGAGTCACAATTAGAGCCTAAAACGTCTCAATAGTCATAATTGTAGCACATACTCTTGTTATAATCTCATGCTGCCTATTAGAATAATTTTATGCGAAGCTACGTTAAAAAAATTTACTACTAAAAAAAACTAAACGAGAAAACTAAGCAAACAAACATGAATAAATGCAAAGGATAGAGAAGTTGTATAGCATGCAAATACCATCACCCCACACTTAGACGGGACACACTGTCCTCAGTGGGAAATAAATAAGAAGAACCTGGTTAGTCGGACTCATTCTCTATGTCTGGGGTCATACCCCTTGCATCGGAATCATCATCAAAGTCGTCATCCTTAGAAGTTCCTCATAAGTATCCCACTTAATTCCAAGAGTGAGTCGAGGTGTTTGCATCGAGGAGGGTTCTCCTTGCTCTTTTTGGCCTCTTTTCTTGCCTTTTTGTGAAGTGGTAGCCTTATCTTTGCCTTGTCTTTTGGTGCCATTGTACCTGAAATCTCAATAGAGTCATGTTAGCATTATCTCAATGGATACAATCTATGAACAAGCAGTAGGGGTACCACCCCACACTTAGGTTGTTGGCACAAACAAGTGAAGTGAAAGTGGTCGATTACTTAGACTTCATCGACATACGTTTTAGGGGCTAAATTCCGACAAGAAAATCAGAGATGTATCACTTCTTGGAACCCTTGCAATACTTTCATGTTAGGTATAACAAGACTACTACATAGGGATTACATCATGGTATAGTTTCTATCAATAATCTCAACCTCCTATGTCGGTAGGCACTTATAAGTCTTATTCCGATGAACGGGATCTTCTAACATGCAAGTATTCAAGTAACAAGATTATGCAATGTTCATGACTATAGCAATTTCGCAAGTAGTATAACAATGCATTAAAATCAGATTCAAGTCGGAAGTAAGTGAAGATCATCCTTACGTATTCATTCACTCACTTAGTTGTATCACATTAATTCAAGCACATTCACATCACCAATACTTTTTCAAGATTTAGCAATTCATAATAGACATAGCAACGTAGTACTTACGAGAAATAGATGAAGAATAAAAGAGTACTTACGTGATTGAAGCCTTTGGAGATGTTCTTGTGAATTGGAAGAGCAAAAAAGAAAAATTTTGAGATGATTTGGGTTGATGTGTTGCGCCTTTAGGTCAGGTTTCAATGTGGTTATGTTTCAAGACCAAGTCCCCTTTATATAGGAAAAGAATGGGTCGGGTTTTGACCCATTTAAAAACGGTTTTGGAGACAAAAAGGGTCCATATGCGGCGCATAGTGCTTTGCATAAGCATGGTATATGCGGCGCATAGGTCATGGCATTTAGGGACATATGCGCCGCATAGTGTATAACATTTGAGATATTGAGACCTAATGCTATAGCATAGGCGGCGCATAGTGTATAGCACACTTAAGAATGGGCGGCGCATAGTATATAGCACACTAGATTCCGAGACCTTGGGCTATAGGATAGGTTTTGCATTGTTCGTGGCCAAGTTTTACCTAGGCCTAGCCTTCCTCGATGCCTATTTTGGCATGAGCAATGCTCAATCCATAGCCTTATGCATCTTAATTCCTAGCTTACCACCTTTGCCATGCAATACGTCCAAATCGACATTTGAAATCAATCTCCTCGTTTTATACCTCTTGCACCTACATTTGCTAAAAACCAATGAAAATGATTAGTACGATGGGTTGCCTCCCACCAAGCGCCTTAGTTTTGGTCGTGGCTCGACAAAATCCTAAGAAAACAAAAACAATTTAAAACATTTAAAAACGATGGGTTGCCTCCCACCAAGCGCTTGATTTATTGTCGCGGCACAACATAGCTATCTCGATTACTTAGACTTCATCGAGATAGATGGGGCATCGTTTTCTGAATGGATTCAGACGACGCTGATACTTACTTGTAGGCATGCAATCTTCTTCGATATGACTCTTGTGCATACATACCTCAGGAGGGATACCAATTATATCATCAATCTTCCTACCCATAGCTCTCTTGTACCTCATTAGAGCAGAGATGAGAGCCTCTACATGCTGTTCACTTAAATCATCTGCAACACTTTCTGAAAGTGTATTTCCATATCCCAAGAACGTATACCTTAGGTAGTTGGGGAGCTCTTTCGATTCTAGCATTAGTGGCTCTTCACTGGAAGTCTTTGCTGTTGGTGATGGTTGATTCGTAAGATCAAGGTCCAGCTGTTTAGGAGTATGAGAATAGGACCTTATTCCTGTTAGAGCACCCATAAGTTCTTCATAATCTTCATCATCCTCATGCTCAACATTCAGCAGTGCAGCAACCAATGGCTCAACAGTAAGATGTTTCTTTACAGATAATGCTTTCTTACCCTCATAAGCTACGGAGAACACATCCATATCGCTGGGTTGCTTCATTGCTTTGCATATATCAAAGCGGACCACTTCGTCATTCAACCGAAACACAAGCTCATTATCCCTCATGTCAATAAGCACACTTCCAGTTGCAAGGAAAGGACGTCCCAAGATTATGGGGACTTCAGAGTCCGCCTCACAATCCAGAATAACGAAGTCTGCAGGAAAGATGAATGAAGAAACCTTTACCAACACATCATTCAAGATACCCACAGGTCGTTTTACCGACCTATCAGCCATCACGAGCCTCATATTGGTTGGTGTCGGATCGCCTAACCCCAACTTCCTGTAGACGGATAGTGGCATCAAATTGATGCTAGCACCCAGATCGCACAATGCCTTGGCAAAATTCATAGATCCAACAGTGCAAGGAATAGTGAAAGCACCGGGGTCGGCCTTTTTCTGAACTAGCGATCTTGTAGCAATTGCGCTGCAGTGATGAACATCATCTTTCAACTCATAACTTGCTGCCCGCTTCTTTGTCAAAAGATCCTTCATAAATTTCGCATACCCAGGCATTTGTTCAAGTGCCTCCACCAGTGGAACATTAATGGTCAGCTGTTTCAATATAGTCATGAATTTGCTGAACTTCATGTCATCCGCCACCTTCTTCAATCTTTGAGGAAAAGGTGGTGGTGGGTATGGAATTGTTCTCTCCATGGCTTTCTTCTCCTCTTGCTTTCGTTTTTTAGCTTTTTCAGGTTGCAATCTGTTGGAGTCGACGTCATGGCCGTTGTGGCCTTTTTCTGTGGATGCTTCTTCTGTCGCCTTATCATCAATGTCCACTACTTCGTCAACCACTTGCTTGCCTTTTGCTGAAGTTTCCAGCACCTTACCACTTCGGGTAGTGATAGCCATGCATGATCCTTCGTTCCTTGGATTTGGCACAGTGTCGCTGGGTAGTGTACCAGCTTTTCTTTGATTAATTGCTGCTGAAAGTTGACTCAATTGCTGCTCTAGTTGTCTTATTGCAATGTAATGTGAGTCAACCAACTGATTCATTGAAGACAAATCATTCTTCACCTCAGTTACGCCCATATTGGTTGCCTCCACTCCTTTCAGCAGCTTGGCCATCATATCTTCCATAGACATCTTTTCGAAATCAGACGCCTCAGCCTCATGATTTCTAGGAGGAATATACAAACCACTCCTGTCTGAATTATTCTTCCAACTACCTTGATCGCGGTCCTTGTATCCAGATTTATCATAATAGCTCCGACCTTGGTTTCCTTGGGTAATACCTCGGAAACCCCCCTGATTGTTCAAGTAGTTGGCTTCTTCTTCTGAATCAGATTCGTTTCTTCCATGTGATACCACGGCCTTAACTTTTTTGGTCTTCCCTGATAATAAATGATTTGTAAGAAGATCCATTTGTGTTTTCATGTGCGCCATTTCTTGATCACGTTCTTCTTCTCTTCTCCTTTGTTTAGCAGTCATGCCAATAGATAAAGTGGGGCTTGCTACCTCAAAATCCCTGGTATACCAAGCTCTACTTTGCTTCGTCATCCGATCTAGCATATTGCTTGCCTGACCAAAGGTGAGGTCCATGAATGATCCTCCAGCCGCATTATCAACCATTGGCTTAGTCACCGAATTCAAAGCTCTGTATAATATCTCCATCAACTGGACATTGGTCATGTGATGGTTTGGGCACCTCATTAGCTTCGTCTTGAACCTCTCCCATGTTTCATGAAGGGCTTCAGTTGGAAGCTGCCGAAAATTGCTGATTTCATCTCTTAATTGTGCTCTTTTGGATGACGGAAAGAATCTTTCTAGGAAAACGTCTCTCAATTGCCTCCAATTTGTAATAAAATCAGGAGTCAGCCCATTCAACCATAGAGTTGCCTCCCCAGACAAAGACAATGGAAATAAGCGCAGTCGAATTGCATTCTGTCCAACGCCAGGATTGTCGAATGACTTACATGTAGAAATAAAGTTGATCAGATTCATATTCGGATCATCGTCTGCTAGTCCACCAAATAATCCCTTGAGTTGCAAAAGCTGAATCATGGTGCTAGTGATGTTGAACTTGGCTCCGGGCGCTAATGGTGGAAGAATAATGGCTCCTGTGGCACCAGCTTCGTCCAGATCGTCATCATCATCATCGAGTTGTATTTGCATAGCTCGGCGTTCAGGCCTAAACCAAGTTTGACGATCTCTTCTCTGCATGGGTGCCGCCATCTCAGCAGTATGCCGTGGGTTTAGTAGCTCTCATCGCCCAGGTCCTCATTATCAGGATTTGTTGCCCGACCTGGATTATCAATATTCTGTTGATGCACTTGAGCAGCCATCCTTTCAATTTCACATTGTGCATCCATTGATGCACTGAACAAACCTGAATAAAACAAAAACAACAACTAAAAATAAAAGTACGAGAATCTTTGACCAAAGGGTCTAGTAACTATCACAAACTTAGTTGACACTCGTATTCTCCGGCAACGGCGCCAATTTTTGATAACGCTCAATCTACAGCTCTCGTAGGAGTGTAAAACGGTCGTTAGCAAATATAGAACCCAACCTGGATTGGGTATCGATCCCACAGAGAATAGCTTGGTCAACAAGTAGGCAATGATTACTAGACTTTTAGTGCAAGTCTCATAAGAAGGGGGGATTGTAATGTGTAACCAAAACAATAAAGTAAAACTGAAAATAGCAAAGTAAAAAGAAAGAATATTTCGCAGGTTGTGAATCAATGAGAATTGAGGAGTTGGGGTTATGTCCACCTTCTGAGTTATACGTCTCTATTGGCTATGAGTGTGTTGAATTCAGATATGCATGTGCTTATAGAGAATTGTATTCGATGGTAAATCCAGGCGTCTTTCGACCTATTCGAGGATTATTTCACTTTAACTCTTTCGAGCTTAAAGCGTGTCTAACGGTACGAATTCTCCAAGAGGTTAATCCAGTTACGGCACTAACTGTTTAGTAGGGAATTTAGGGTGTGACCCTACTACCTTGACATTATCTCTTTTCCAGACAGTTAACCTTTCTTTCGAACAAGTTAAATGTTATACTGATGTTATTCTATGCGTCTGCAGCCACAAGAATTTGCATTAAGATGAAGAGAATAATGATATAAGCAGCATACGTGTCACGAACTCACAAACTCACAGCAATAGATAGTATCTCATTCGGTTCCCATAACCCCAACAGAGAGGTTTAGTTACCCATGAGTGCGAAGGAAGTCACAATAAACATGATCATTGTACCCCACTAAAGATTTGCACGTTAGGTGTAAGGGTGAGGATGGCGTGAAGTCCTTTGCAAAGTAACGTCTCTCTTGTTGTGGAATTTAATAGAAGAATGGAAGAAAAATAGAATTAATGGAAGAATTAGAATTGTTGGAATAGTAAGTGAATGAATCTCTCCACTAAGGGAGGAATGAATAAAAATCTCTAGCATGATAGGGTATTTATAATACCCATATCCTATTCCTACTAAGCTAATGAAATACTTAACCCAATTGTACTAGGTTAATGTATCATTATCCTAATCCTAATAAGCTAATGAAATACTTAACCCAATTGTATTAGGTTACTGTATCATTATCCTAATCCTAATAAGTTACTGCTAGTCCCCAAAGTCTTCAGAAATGCTGTTTTAGCCCGGGATAGATTTTCCATGCATCACTTTTGGTCCTTTAGGCGTCCAAGCTCCCTTTCCTTCCTTCGTGAGCTTTCTTTGGTGTCAAGTAAGCCATAAAATGATGAATCCTGCATCATTTATACCTGAAACTTTGCTAATCATGTTCGTTAGCTCACTTATAGGAAAAAGGACTAAAAGTGCATGAAATATATAATTTGTTTTCAAAACATGGCACAAATATGGGCAAAATATATTGATATAGGCGTGTAAATTCGCCTATCATCACCTGGATATGGAAAAATCCTTGGTAGAGAGCGGTATCCCCCAAATGGGGCCCTACCCGATGCGAATTCGGATTATTCGGGTTCCAATGGGGGTACAAACACCCGATGGGAAACCAAAAGAAGTGACGTTTACTTGGTGGCCCTACCCGACACGAATTCGGGTTAGTCGGGCTCCAATGCGGGTATTGGACACCGAATGAAAAACAAAAAAAATAATATTGTTTTGGTATGATCTATAGGTTACGAATTCAAGCAGTGGACTCATGGAATTAGCCATTACATTTGCGTCGGGATAGGTGGTTTACATTGTTGCCCAAATTCCACAAGTTCAAGAAAATTGAAAACGATATAAATAGAAAAAATCAAATCAAAAGTTCAATTACGATCTTCATTTTTTCATAGGGGAGGGACAAAGATGACACTTCAAATTAAATTATTTTCACGAAAATGATCGTGGAATTTAAATTTCACTTTCTAACCATTTCAATTTGCTGGCATGTTCTATACCGTTTCTGCACACATTCTATACAGTTTCTATACATATCTTATACATATAAATATTCATACGAAAATTATACAATTTTAATACACAATTTATTCAATAATTTTATTTTTTTTACACATTTTATACAATAATTATATAATTTTTATACACTTTCTAAATATTTTTTATATATATACATATTTGATACATATTCTATATAACAATTATATCGTTCTTATATAATTATATTTAATTATTATTTCTAAAAAATAAAAATAAAGCAAAATATTTTTTCAGCTAAAAAATTTCTAGCAAAAAAAAAAACTCAAAAATATTTTTAAAAGGGCCGAATGACCCAAGTTGAAAACTGTATCAATACTGTATATAAACTATATCAGTATTGTATATGGATTATATCTGAACTACGTGGACCAAAATGACTCAAATTAGGAAATGACTATAAAGTGAAAATAATATACCCGACTGACCACTTATTGAAAAGATATCAAACTTAAACTATTTATTTTAAAAAATATTATAAAATTAAAGAGTTTATACAAAATGAACCTATTATTACTATATATTAATTTAACGTCGATGTAGAAACTCATAAACATCAGAGTATGTTTTTGATACAATCTAAATTCTCATCTTCTCTCTTATTGGCATTCCCGAGGATTCATATTCATCCTTTTATCTAGGACAGTTTCAGGTGTTGTTGTCATATTAAAAAATAAGAAAGTTGAACAACTCCAAACTCTGATTTGTCGTTACTGCAACAACTTATTTTTTGTGACAAAATTTTTTCCCTACACAAAATTATAATTAATTTATGATAAATAATAGTTTGTCACGAGTTGAATATATCATTAGTGACAAATTAATGTGTCAATTGATAACTTAAAATTCATCGTTGATGGTGCTTAATAAATAGCGCCAAATTATTTTTTAGTGGGAAACATTAGTAGACAAAACCTTGCTACGAAATCATATGTTTCGTCACTAAACATGTGTTGTTCATACTTTTAAACACGAAATGTAAATTTTGTCACAAAAAATGAGTAATTAGTGACGAATTTTATGTCGTACCTAATAATTTTGTAGCTAAATATCACATTTGTTGTAGTGAATTAATACATTCTGAGCATCTAGATATTAATTTAAAGTCGTTATAAAAAACTCATAAGCTTCAGAGTACAGTTCCAACACAATTTATTTTCCCAGGTTCTATCAACTCCGCTTTATCTTTAGGATCATTCCCAAATTGAACTTTCAAATAGTAGCAATAAAGTCTCATCTTCTCTTGATTTGAATATCCAGGGTATACATATTCATACTTCAAATTAATTCGTACGACGAATTTCAAGATCCTATCACCATTCCTGTCTGCTTCTGCTTCTTCCAAAATCAATTTATTCAGGATGATCTCAGGAACTGTTGTCACATTAACAAATACGAAAGTTGAATTACGTTTCGGCATACAAATGGTTAGGATACACATTTAAAGAACGTGTTAAAAAATAAATAACTTTTATATATATGTTATAGTAAGACGTTAGCTTGAAAAAGTATAAATCATAAGTCAAATATCAATTATAAATGGTTAGCATACACATTCAAAGGACGTGATAAAGAATAAATCACCTCTTATTTATTCAGTGTTAACTCGAAAAAGTGTAAATCATAAGGTGAATATCAGTTGCAAATGGTTAGGATATGCATTCAAAAACCAGGTCCCAAAAACAAATCACCATTTATATATACATTATAATAAGATGCTAATTAACTCAAAAAAGTGTAAACCATAAGGTGAATATCCGTTACAAATAATTAGTCTACACATTTAAAGGACGTGTTCAAAAATAAATCACCTTTTATATATACGTTATAATAAGACGTTAACCCGAAAAAGTGTAAATCATAAGGCGAATATCAGTTACATACGGTTAGGATACACATTTAAAGGACGTGTGCAAAAATAAATCATCTTTTATATATACGTTACAGTAAGATGTTAACTCGAAAAAGTGTAAACCATAAGTTAAATATCAGTTACATATGGTTAGGATACACATTCAAACGACGTGTCCAAAAACAAATCACCTTTTATATATACATCATAATAAGATGTTTAACTCGAAAAAGTGTGAACCATAAGACAAATATCAATTACAAATGGTTAGCATACACATTCAAAAGGACGTATCAAAAAACAAATCACCTTTTATATATACGTTATAATAAGATGTTAACTTGAAAAAGTGTAAACCATAAGGCAAATATCAGTTACAAATCATTATGATAGACATTCAAAAGACGTGTTCAAAAACAAATTACCTTTTATATATACGCTATAATAAGATGTTAACTCGAAAAAGTATAAAACATAAGGGGAATATCAGTTACAAATGAAAAGAATACGCATTCAAAAGACGTATCCAAAAATAAATTACTTTTTATATATATGTTATATATGGATAAGATTCTATATAAATATTAATTCCAAATGGTTGATGTTCAATCCTTCATCTCCACATATTTTATTTTGTTGTTAAACCCTCTTTACTATTATTGTCTTGTCCATTAACAAACTAACCCCTTCTCCACTTTCCAAAAATAAATAACTAAATAAGATCCTATCTTTTTACCATTTTAAATATTTATCATTTTTTCTACTTCTCCATTGATTTTTCCAATACAAAAGTTTTTTGTTCTAGTCTTGAATTTCTCAAAATTTATTGAAAAAATTCCAAAACTATTTTGGGGTACCCTTCAATGTCTAAACACAACAATATTATGCCTATGCCTAGTTATAATAATGATCCATATGAAGTGAGTAGTTCCCAAAAATATAAAGCAGTGCAAGATCAAATAATTGTTGATGATAATAATACTAACGTTAAATCGCTATCGTTATGTTGTCATGTAATGATAGGGATGTTAATATTGATGATCGGGATGATGGTGGTGAGTGTATTGATGTGGATGATGTACGAAAGAGAGAAACCTCAATTTCAAGTCGTGTCATTGCAAGTTCCCACCGGTATAGAGATCACCAACACCACCATTTTAGGTAACTGGCAGATCAATGGAACGATGAGAAACCTGAATGATGACGTAGAGGTGGATTTCATGCCCGGAGGGAGGATTGGGATATTTTACGAGACGAGTCTATTGACTGAGAATTTCGTTGAGTCTTTCAGACTGGAGGGAAAAAGTTCGACTTTCTTGTTTTACAATATGACAACATCGCCTATGACGGTGGTGGAGAAAGGGATATTGTCGAACGCTAACAGAGACAGAAATAGTGATGGGGTTATGAAATTCTCCCTACAAATTAATTTGAAGTATGCCTATGTAACCTCCAGAAACATGAAAATAGAGAAGATGAGAATTTATTGCAATAATATGAAAGTTCAATTTGGGCACGGGCCTAAACATAGAGGGGAGTCGATAGGACCAGAGAAAATTAATTGTATCGGAGACATACTCTGAAGTTTATGAGTTTTCAATACCATGTTAAATTAATATCAGTGGCGGAGCCAGACTTTTGATTAAGGGTGTTCATATTTTCCCTTACTGTTTAAAAAGCCAGGTTGTTGATGCAGAAATGCACACTCTTAACCACTGGACTATGCTTCTCTAGCAGAAATGCACACTCTTAACCACTCGATTATGCTTCTCTAACTTATCAAGGGTGTGTAACAACATGTATATAACGTTAAATATCTATATTTAATCTATATACTCGAAAAAAATTTCCGACGAAGGGTGTTCATCTGACCATCCTTCGTCGGTTGTGGCTCCGCCACTGCGATGTATTAATTCTTTAACTATATTAGAATTTTCTTTCGTTGGAAAATGAAAGAGTGAAATGTTTGCAGTAGTATATATATGAACACAACAATAACATTATATCCAATATATTCTCAGAAAATGGGGTCTGTAAAGGATAGAATATACGCAGTTCGTACCACGACCTCAAAGACGATGTAGAGAGGCTATTTTGACAGACCCTCGGTTCAGGATAAAAATACAGTCTAGAAAAAGATATAATAGAGGTACAAAAGACATTAGGGAGTAACACAACAGAACAATACTACCACAAATATTGTTAGGATTTGTACTGAATTTCTTACTTTACTTGGATTCTACCGTAATTGTATTTTACTTCGGAAAGGTTTTCTTAGTGAAACGGTCTTCTCGTAGCAAAAGATCTCTTCCATAATCGGTTAATTCTTTCTCGGAGAAAGGTTTTGTACCTCTATAAATAGAAGATTTCTCTTCTCAAGCCATAACACAATAACATCCACAGTATATTAATCAAAGATTCGTGTTTGAGAGAGATTTCTCACAATAGATTTTAAATTTTATACTTAGTTTTCAATATGTAGACTGTTTGGCCAATCATATCAAATGATATGCGTTTTTATTAAGTTTTCTTTGTCTTCTGAATTATTGTCTCCATAGTGTGCAAACTTTAAGCTTCCGAATGATGCTCACTCGATTTCGAACCTAACAAATATAATACTACAAGTGATATACTCGAAACAACATTTATCAGAAGAGATCATGAATAATTAGAAAGTACAAATGTAGTATAACGACTACTAATAAGGACAACACTTTTACCTTTCTCCAAACCTTTTAATTTAATTCATATCCGCCATATATTTCCATTTAAGGTCATGTCCTCGCTCAGTAAGGTCATTCCAGACCTTTTAATCTAATTCACAGAATATCTGTCATCTTCTACCAATCAACAACAAATATTTGATACATTTGTCCACCACGTCTCTGAAAAGTACTTTCTCCGTTTTATTTTATGTGTCATAATTTTTTTTTTTGATTCGTACCCAAAAAGAATATTATCTTTTTTTTGTTTGACAACTATTTAATGACATCATCCCCATTTTATTTTTACTAGATCCCACTTCGTAAGAAAAGACAACTAAAAAGTAAATATTAAAGTGACATTAAAAGGGTCGTTATAAACTTTACAAAGTCGTCATTTATTTCTTAAACTTCGTGTTCAGTCAAATGATACACATAAAATAAAACGGAGGGAATAGTAGACTTTTTCTAATCCTTGGGTTCTCCAACTTTGCTTCATTATATAATGATTACATTCACCAACATGGGTTGTGGTGCAGTAGATGGGGCTGCTCCACCCTTAACCAGAGGTCGAGGGTTCGACCCTGGGTATGGAGAAAACTCTATTGGGAGCATTGCCACCTTAATGGGCCCTGCAACGGGCAATCAGGATTAGTCGGAACTCCAATGCGGACACCGAACATCGGATGAGAAATAAAAAAAAATAATGATTACATTCTTGAAGTAACGGTAAAATTATCTCTACAAATATTTTGTAGATTATTAATTCAAGTTGTAAAATCAATAATTGATATTTGCATCAAGATAGGTTGCCTATTACATTGCTTTGGATGTGCGGTCCTTCTCCAGACTCTGCATGAGCACGAGATGCGAAAGGGAGTATTGAAGTAATAATAAATTTCAAGATGTGAATTAGCCATCGATGCTTATGTCAGAATAGTTTGCCCTTATACGACTCTTGTTCCTATCCTGTATGAATGTGATATTCTTCATATGCGAAATTGTACTTTAGGGGTCGTTTGGTTGGAAAAGAGTTATTTTGAGATAATTAATCTTAAGATTAGTTATTCCGAAATTAGTTATCCCGCTATATATATGGGATAACTTATCCCATCATTATAGTGTAAATGGTGGAATAAATAATTTCAGTACTAATATGAGAATAAAATAGTCCTCATTTTATCCGAAGACTATTTATCGCTTATACTTCACACCAAACTATCCTTATATGTATATGTATGCCTGTTCTTTGAAAGGATGTTACTTGTTGAGAAATAATTTATAGGAAGCCTAATTATAGTTTCAAAAAAATGATCATTATAGTGAAATATTATCGTAAAGGATAGTTATTATAAAAAAAATCCGAAAGTAATTCCAACACTAGTTGTGGTGGGATTGTTGAAATTGCTTTCCTCAGAAATCTTAAGTTCGAGCTTTGTATATAAAAAAGTATTGGGTTTGAAATTGTTAGAGCGTGATGCGGAACTTAATATTTGCAAAATATACAAGTAAATTACATTAAATTTGATTAATTCAATATTTTTGAATTAAAAGTTAAATGCTCAAAAACTGTACAAGAAGTACTTCAAGTTGTAATTTTTCTGATATCAATATAATTAAAAAAAGAAAATCTTAAAATGTTAGTCAAAGTTCATATTATTTAACTCTCAAAATGAAAATTAAGACAAGTAAAAAAAAAACACTAGAGAGTATATGACAACAAAAGAAAGATGAATCACGTTTAGGACATTAAGTTTCAAAAAAAAATAAATACCTTTTATATATATATTACAAATAATATGATACTTTAACTCGAAAAAAATGTTACACATTTAAAGGACAAGTCCAAAAATAAATAACCATTTATATGTACATTATTATAGTAAGATATTATATTAACTCGAAAAAATGTAAATCATAAGGCAAATATTAGTTACGAATGGCTAGAATGCACGTTCAACAGACGTATTCAAAAATAACTTTTCCCTTTATATATAGTTTACGGTTAAGATTCATTAACTCAAAAAGTGTATATTTTGTTTTTGTTTTGTAAAACCCTCTTTACTAATATCATCTTGTCCATTAACAATAATTAACCCCTTCTCCACTTTCCCAAAAATTTAAAAAATCCAATTTTCAATTATTTTCTTCTACTACATTTGTGTATCCATGGGGTATCCTTCAATGGATAAACAATACAATATTAATACTATGCCTAGTAATAATAATTATTCTAACAATAATATTCCATATAATGTGAGTTCTTCCCAAGATCAAATTGTTGATGATGCTAATAATAAATCATCATTATTAGGTCATCATATAATTATTGGAATAATAGTCTTTATCATTGGGGTGATTTTTCTTGGTGTAGTTGTTTGGATGATGAACCAAAAAGAAAAACCTCAATTTCAAATCGTGTCATTACAAGTTCCCACAGGTATAGAGATCACCGATACCTCCATTTTAGGTAACTGGCAGATCAATGGAACGATGAGAAACCTGAATGATGACGTAGAGGTGGATTTCATGCCCGGAGGGAGGATCTCGATTTTTTACGAGACGAATCTGCTGGCTGAGAATCTCATTGAGTCTTTTAAACTGAACGAACGAAGTTCGACTTTCTTACTTAACAATATGACAACAGCGCCTAGCACCGTCCTGGAGAAAGGGCCCTTGTCGGATGCTAATAGAGACGTATATAGTGAAGGGGTTTTGAAATTCGCGCTACAACTTAATTTGAAGTATGCGTATATATCCCCGAAGAAAATGAAAATGGAGAAGATGAGAATTTATTGCAATAATATGAAAGTTCAGTTTAGGCACGGACCTAAAGATAGAGGGGAGTTGATAGAACCTCAGAAAATCGATTGTATCGGAAATATACTCTGAAGTTTATGAGTTTCTAAATTAATAGCTAGTAATAATAGGTTCACAATTTACTAACCCTTTTAACCATAGTAGAATTTTCTTTCTTAGGAAAATGAAAGAGTGAAAAGTTACAATATATAATAATATATGAGGCATTTACTTTTATTAATATTTTGAAAATTCTTGATTTTTATGATAACTTATCTATTTATTTTGTTTTCACTTTTCTCGAGTAAAAATAATCTACTATATTTCTGGTACTGTTGAAAAAAAAAAATTCTATCATAATCTCTATTTATCCAATAATAAAATGCGTCGTCACTTTGGTGTAAATCTTAGTCCACACAAGTCACAAATCATAAACGTATACTTCGATCCGAAGTATACGGTTATTTAAACATTTTGAACTGTCAATTATTTTTATCTAAATAATTTTAATTAGAGTAATATCAATTTCATTTCCATTTATACAATACATTAATTTTAGCCAATAGATGTTTGTTCTTATTTAGCCAGTTTACTTACATTAAAAGTTACTTTCTTATGTGAGTTTCATTCTTTTTTTTTCTTGATCCCCCCATTTTCTTCTATATTGATTTGAAGAATATACAGAGATTAGAAAAAAAAAATATGGGAAAGGATGAAGAAAAACCTGTTTTTGTATATCAAAAATCAGATCAATTTTACCAAACAAATAATCCTCAATTGTTTCACCAAATTCATCATCAAGGGTACGTTGAGCCTTTTCCGGGGTACCCTAACAACGCGTACGCGCAACAAAATTTTCAATATTACGATTACAATTACCCTGCGAGGCCCTTGCCTTACGTTTCAACTAACGTAAGTCAAGGGTTTTCGTTTTATAGAGTTATGTTATGTATCATGTTGTTTTTCATTTTATTCACAATGATCATGAGTATGTTCACAATAATATTATTCATGACGTATAGGCCATCGTTTATTCTTGAATCGTTCGTGGTCCCTACATTCGATATTTCAGGGGATGTGGGACCAGGAGCGGCGTTGAAAGCTAATTGGGAGACAAAGATGGATGTGAAGAATATGAATCGTAGGTCAAGTGTTGTAATAAAGCACGCGGAGACAACTTTGATGTATAGATCTGTCGAGTTAGACATGTCGTCAAAGGACAATGTGGAGGTCCAGAAGGAGAGCACGGTCCATATAATGGACGGGTTCTCCTTCCCGAGTACCAGAAAGAGTTACAACATCGAATGGGTGGCGACCGAAATCGCGAAAGATCGAAAAAGAGGGGAAATTATGTTTGATTTGAAAATTGAAGTTCAAGTTATGATTAAATCTAGAGTTTTGATAAAAATAGATAAATTGCGTTTGTATTGTGAAGGTATTACTTTAAATTTTAAAAATATTTCTTCAAATATTCCAACATGGGATGGTTCTAATCGTGAATGTAAATCAGGCCTTTGAATTTTGTTTTTCATATTTGTTGTTTAAAATTTTGATGTAATTATAAGTAAGAGAAATAAAGTCTATAACCTTTTTGATGTATAATATAAAGTTAGAACATACAAAAAATTGAGTTGAATTTAGGGTGTTTTATGTTATCTACCTTATCCAAGAATAATTAATTCATGATCAAATGTTGAATTATTGTATAATCTTTTTATTGTTGATTTGTTGTTATTTTGGTTTTGTTGGAGAAGACTAAATGTGCGACTATGGAAACAAATAAATGAATAATAATAACAGTAACTACGTCTCAATCTCAAATAAGTTGGGTGTGACTATAGAAACAACTTTGGATTATTTATCCAAAATTCATGACGACTGTCAGTCTTTCATACTGCTAAAAAAATGTTAAAAGTCAACAGAGTATGTCGACTTCTCAATGGATGCCCCCAGTTATTTTTAGCGCAAAAATACGCGAAAACTTAAAGAAAAGATATTTTTATAAGTCGACCATCGATTTTCGACTTATGTTTTGTAGTGTCACGTAATGTTGTTGATTGGTGGATGTTGGTTGACATTAATTCGAAGTTCTCTATCTGGGCACGAGCAGGAAGGTAAAATAAAGAACTACACAATATATATACATGATGTAAAAGCGTATATAAAATGCTTGATCCGATTTGATCGGTTATGTTATGAACTATACTCAAGAGTTGGGCCTAGAGGATCATGAAGATCAATTTGGGCCTTTATATAAATTAGGCTAGACAGCCCAATAAAAGATTAGAAATTTAGAATCAAAGAGGAGTATATATGGAGGAACGCCAAAAGCGAAGGCAGATCTCTGGGCTCTTAACGGGTTTTCAAAAGAGAAGGTGCGAAAACACAGAAAGCGAATAAGACTAGATATATTGGTAATCCATGCTATAAACGACGAGTATTCACCCTTGGTCTGCACGGATCAGGGGCCCAACTAACGCGTTTAATTTGTTGAACTTTCGTGTTGCAGGTATTCTACAACAACTTACATATGGAGTCCATGCCACCAGTGGCAGAGTCAAAATTTTAATTGAAGAGGTTCAGAAGTAAATATACAAATTAGTCGAAAGTGGTTCAACATCTACTATATATACATAAAAAAATATTGTTAACCATGTAAAAATAGTATAATTTTTCATCGAAGGGAGTTCGGATGAACCCCCTGGAGCAAAGGTAGCTCCGCCATTGCATGCCACATATTGTTAGCTTTAGGTCTATGTCACATCGAGCCCCAAAAACACGTGTATCATGTTAGCTTGAGCAATTTTCTCTCGCATTTCAATGTGAGATTCATGTAAGTTGTCAAAGCGCACCTCATTTTCATATATTCTAACCTAGAAGTCTGTCAGTCCTGCTTGACCCATCCTCCGACCTTAGACAACTGAATTCTTATGGTACTCAACAGTATTTTTTCAGCTTAAATATATAAACACTTCTTCACGTGGATAGTGAAGCAAGACGAAGACAAGCCTTGTGTCATCGGTGTCGCTTGCTCAGCCTTGACTTCACATTTGTCAAATGATTGAGAGACTATAGTTTTGGACAAAATTCCTTTGAAACTTAAGTGTTAATAGTTTCGACATGAGTTCACATGTGCTCGTATACGTCCGCAAACTAAAGGGAAGTGAACCTTCAGTTTACTGTTTGAAGATGAAAAGGCTGATGTACGCGCACATATATGGACATCAGCGGACGCATATGGGTCTGCAGATGCCAACACATGTCAAACGAGAACTTTCTATTTTGTACAAATCGTGACATGCGGTCGCATCTCACCATGTGCGCGTCCACAAAATTGCAACTCTTCATGAACTTTTACTTCTTTTCTGAAGCAACACCTTTTGGCTATGAATATTAAATTTTTCCTCAGATATTGACACGAAATTTTCAAGCGAACTTTTTTGGTCTTTCTTAAAAAAAAACTCTAGTATGATTTGATACCGTTAAGTGCGTTGAAAATTCAGCGAATTTGAGGTATCGTTATTCGATTGAAGTAATTCATTTTATCCTGGGAGGATTTTTTCCCATAACCTCAAATGCTTGAGGAGAATAATTTTCTTAAAGATACACTGTGAATGAATACTTATGTTGATTTTGATTATTTGAGCAACAGATGTAACTTTTTTCTAAAAGGTGAATTTATTATCAATCGAGCAGGTTCATTATATCAAAGTATCCAAAATTTCAATAATCATTTAAACAATAAACTCTTAAAATTTTCTTGTACCTTTTATATTAAATATTCCCTACCCTAAAGTGGTAGCTCCACAATTGAGTTGATAAATTATTCACTTCATTACAAAGTTATTTAGCATTACTTTAATTACTATAATATTTTCTTTATTATGCACCCTTTATATTTGTCACTATATGTCATAACACTCACCTTAATGATTCAAAGTCCTCCCTCAATTGTCAATTTTTGAGTAGGGTCCTTTTTTGTTTGTTTATATATATATTCTAAGTTTTTATATCTTAATACCATGGACCACTTAGTTATATTAAAATTGCCAATAATCTACATCACCATAGTTATATTTCATATCTCTCATTTTACATGTCATTTTTTATATCGTTTTAAAAAAAATCTTAGTATAATTAAAAATATTTTATTTTTTTATTCTTAATGAAATAATTTACAATCATACAAATATTTAAAAATTATTTTAAATTATAAATTTTTAAAAATTTATATTTTTAAATATTATGTCAAATCAAATGATATCACGTAAAATAAAACGAGGGAGTAAGAAATTTTTTATTTCCATTTGTCCTTCCTTTTCCCTTTCATTTTCTTCCCACTTTTCACTTGGACTTTTCTCATTGCTGGAATTCCCCCACTGATTTAATTTTCTTGTTTCCCCTACTTTTCTATATTTTTCTATTTTCTATTTTCTGAAAAACTTTATGTCCCAATCTAATGACACCCCTTTTCTTTTTTAAGGGAAGAAAAAAAAAATTGTGAAAACATTATAGAATTGGGGGAAAGAGGTGATTAAAGAGGGAGAAACAAAAAAGAGTTGTCATCAATTATTGTATCAAAATGGATATGATTTTTTCACTCTTGATTAAATATTTCGAATTCGAGTTCTGAAACAACAATAATAATAATAACATATTTAATATAATCTTACAAATAAAGTTTGTGGAGGATAATATGTATACAGATCTTATTCCTTTAAGATGTCTTTTTTAATAGATGCTCTACTCAATTAAAAATATAATAAAATAATTTTAAAAAATATAAATAAAGAAATCTAAAACAAAATACTACCAAAAAAGCATGACAAAGCACACTAATAAAACGAAAGAGCCACTATCACAAAATAATATGAATATATGATAATCAAAAGACTTATTAAAATGTAAAAAAAATGATAAAGATCGCTTTTTTAAAAAATAAATTTTACGCAATACGAATTTTAATGTATGAAAAATTCAATGTGGATATCAAATATCAAGGAAAAAAAACTTCCAAACAAAAAGAGTTGACCATGTAATTAAACTTAAAAGTTTTATTTTCTTAAAAATTTCCCATAAGTAATTTGGAATTATTAGAGTTCAAACTTCAAAGAAGATGTTGTGGGGGACATTTTGGCAGTACAAATAATTGAATTATTGAGTTGGAATAAAATTGTGCCAGGACCTAAAAGTACATAATTTTACTTTTGGGATATGAATATATTGGATGATATATAAGATAAAATATTCTTTGAGATAGTGATAATATTTGTGTAGATTTTATTTTTATTTTTAACCTAGCTTTTAATGTCTATTTTATTATCGAATAGCTCCAACTTTTATCAGAAAGTCTCACTTTGAAAAATAAAACATTTCTTATATAAAACGATCCTATTTTTAAAGTTCAAAATGAATAAATTATTATCATTCAATTATAGTTTTAATGATAAAAACATGATAATTTTAATATACATAACTATTTTTTTAAATAACTTGATAGTATTAAATTAGAAATTTAATAGTGTGGCTAGTTATTTCCAAGATTAGATATTAGGTGAACCACAATATTCCACCTACAAGTACTACTTAGGGTCAGTCTCATGAATTATTATTTAACTTAATTTTGTAAATTGAGAAGTCTAATTTTTGGGGCTCATTAATTCAAATTCACATCAAAAAGTCTCTATATTATACATAAAATATTGGGATAAATATGCAAAAAATATTTGTACTTAGGCAAAATTTGTAGTTACGCACCTTGAACTTTGTGGGGGTCCTATGATCCCCTAGACTATCTTTTAGCGTATTTAACTGGCATATATTTTGCCCACTTGGACCACATAGTCAGTGCGTGAAATACACGTGCTCAATATGCGTGAAATACACGCAATGATCAAAGGGACAAATATATTTCATTTAAATACGGTAAAAAATAATATAGGGGGGAGGGTCATAGGACTTTCGCAAAGTTCAGATTGCATAACTGCAAATTTCGTCAAAGTTCAGGTAGATTTTTCGCACCTTTTTCCCTAAAATATTTCATACCAAAGGCAATTTCATGTTAGGGCTCGATTCTGAGACCTTTGATTAAAGATAAATTTACATCGCAAAGTCTCACCTTGCACGTAAATTTTTTCATATCAAAGACAATTTCATGTTAGGGTTCGATTCTGAGACCTTTGACTGAAGATGAAGCAGTATTTATCACTTCATCACACATTTATACAATTTTTAAATTTTCATTTATACCATTTGATAATCTCCATTTTGGAAACATAGATTCCCAACTCCCACTATTAAAATAAAAAAAGGTAAATGCGGGAGGTTGAAACTGAAATCCGTGAAGATTATAAGTCTTTATTATTTTCTGTCAGCAACTAACGAAGGAGGATCGAGGCTGTATTGGTGTAGGACGGGTTTTCCCCCCCAGATACTTTTTCGTTGGAAGTTGGAAATCCACAGCCTCGCTCCTATTAGCTGTTAGCCCATATGTTATTGGGCCTTTAGGTTATTGGCTATGTATATATAGCCTACTTTTGGTTTAGTCAGTTTTTAAGCTTTTCAGATTAAATTGTAAACCTTAGCCTTTCTTTCTTTCAATAAAGTTCTATTAATATGGTATCACAGCTAGTTCGATCCATGTCCTTTGATTTGTTGGTTGAAGATTTTGTAGCAGGCACCTACTGCGCGGATCGAACTCCGCGGTGAGTTCGCTGGGGGGTACGGGGGGCAGCGCGCCCCCGTCCGGGGTTCGGGGCGGAGCCCCGAATTTTATTTTTTGAGGTGCTGCTGTATTCGTTTGCTGTCTGGTATTGTTCGTCTTTCGTTCTTTTGCTTGCTGCCATTGTTGTTCGTTCGGAATTGTTCAACCTAGGGTTTTGCATCTTTTTATTTTTTTGAATTATTTGTGTGTTGCTGTGTTTACAATGACTGGAAAAGATGATTCTCTCCAGTCCATTAGTACTCAATTAGATGGTAAGAACTATGCCTATTGGAGTTATGTCATGAAGAATTTTCTTCGTGGGAAGAATATGTGGGGTTATATCACTGGAGTAAAACCAAGACCTATCGATGATACAACTGAAAATTTTGATTTGTTGGTGGACTTATGGGAAACTAATAACTCCAAGATTATCACTTGGATCAACAATTCTGTAACTCAGCCAATTGGTATGCAATTGGCTAAGTATGACACAGCAAAGGAGGTCTGGGATCATTTGGAAAGACTGTACACTCAGTCTAATTTTGCTAAACAGTACCAGTTGGAGTATGATATCCGTGCTCTTCAACAGCATGACCTCAGTATTCAAGATTTTTATGCTGCCATGTCGGATTTGTGGGACCAATTGGCACTTACTGAATCTGCAGAGTTAAAAGGTTTTGGGCCGTACATTGCTAGACGGGAAGAGCAACGCTTGGTTCAGTTTTTGATGGCACTACGTTCTGACTTTGAGGGCCTACGTGGAACAATCCTTCATCGACCTCTCCCACCTGGTAAGCATGCGGTTGGTTGTCGATGGGTGTATAAGATAAAAACAAAATCTGATGGGTCTGTTGAGCGATACAAGGCGAGACTTGTGGCAAAAGGGTACTCACAACAATATGGTATGGATTATGAGGAGACTTTTTCCCCCGTAGCAAAGATGACGACTGTTCGCACTATGATTGCTGTTGCATCCGTTCGACAGTGGAAGATATTTCAGATGGATGTCAAGAATGCTTTTCTGAACGGTGATCTCCACGAGGAAGTTTATATGAATCCTCCCCCAGGTATTGACCACCAGCCAGGTGAAGTTTGTCGGCTTCGAAAAGCTTTATATGGTCTCAAACAAGCCCCTCGTGCTTGGTTTGAGAAATTCTCCACTGTTATTACTTCCCTTGGATTTGTCCCGAGTAACCATGATTCAGCATTGTTTGTTAGATATACAAGTGCAGGGCGAATTCTATTGTCCTTATATGTAGATGATATGATTATTACTGGTGATGATCATAGTGGTATTGAGTTATTGAAGCATGATTTGGCTCATCGATTTGCAATGAAGGACTTGGGCTTGCTGCGTTATTTTCTGGGTATTGAGGTGGCTCAGTCTAAGAAAGGGTATCTTCTTTCTCAGACTAAGTATATATCTGACTTGTTTACACGGGCGCGTCTTTCTGACAACAGGACTGTAGATACTCCCCTTGAAACCAATGCACGTTACTCTCCTAGTGATGGTGTTCCATTATCAGATCCGAGTCTTTATCGGACTATTGTGGGTAGTTTGGTTTATCTTACGGTTACTCGTCCAGATATAGCACATGCAGTTCATGTTGTTAGCCAGTTTGTTACTGCTCCTACTTCTGTGCACTGGGGAGCTGTACTTCGTATTCTAAGGTATCTTCGTGGCACTCAGTTTCAGAATCTCTTGTTTCCCTCGACGTCATCTCTCGAGTTGCGAGCCTATAGTGATGCTGATTGGGATGGAGATCGCAATGATCGTAAATCCACCACTGGTTTTTGTGTGTTTCTTGGAGACTCTTTAATCTCGTGGAAGAGCAAGAAACAAGATGTTGTCTCTAGATCTTCCACGGAGGCTGAGTATCGTGCCATGGCTGTGACTACATGTGAGATTATTTGGTTACGTTGGCTTCTTGCAGATATGGGGGTTCACATTTCTATGCCTACTCCCCTGCATTGTGATAACAAAAGTGCGGTACAAATTGCAAAGAATTCTGTCTTCCATGAGCGTACGAAGCACATTGAGATTGATTGTCACTTCACCCGTCATCATTTGCAGCTCGGGACCATATCGCTTCCTTTTGTTCCATCGTCTTTGCAGATTGCTGACCTTTTTACGAAGGCTCAGTCGGCGTCTCGATTTCGTTTTTTGTGTGACAAACTCTCAATGCTTATTGCTGTTGCATTGTGAGTTTGAGGGGGGATGTTAGCCCATATGTTATTGGGCCTTTAGTTTATGGACCTTTAGGTTATTGGCTATGTATATATAGCCTACTTTTGGTTTAGTCAGTTTTTAAGCTTTTCAGATTAAATTGTAAACCTTAGCCTTTCTTTCTTTCAATAAAGTTCTATTAATATTAGCCACCCTACTCAAATCGGGACTGCAAACTCCGAAAATACCTTAAATAGGTATTTAAGTAAGATCAAACGGGAGGGCACGCGACAAAACCTACCCTACCTAAGAATGATTCGTGCTAGCCGCTATTGGGTCTATTTCAACCTTCATAAATTACAGCGTTAACCTCCTCAATTTATTTTTTTTCTTTTAATATTCTTAAATTTTACAACACATGGTCTACAACAATGAAGTTGAAAGGAAAGTGCAATATGTAAAATAGACAAAACTTTAATTAATTCACATGTGAGAGTCAAATATTACCAAGCAAACAATTGTTGACTTCTTATAGTAAGTCTTAGGTACTGCTTGGGAACAACTAATTACAAAACTTTAAAAACATAGGATACCCACAAAATAACATTACAAAAAAAATTCAAAAAGATTAACTAGAAATTTTGAAAAAAAATATATCAACTAGAAAAACAAATAATGAATCTGATTGACTATTTGTATAAATTTCTCAGCAATTAAAAAAAGATTTAGCGATCGATAATTCTTTTAGTAATTCTATTTAGCGATGACCTAGAGTCTAGAAGTAGATTATAAAGGAACTGTATTAGCGAATTGCTTAACGATAAATTAGCGATGAATTTAATGAATATTTTTTATATTTTTAGTATTTGATTGGTTGATAGACATTAAGATATAAGGATAGCTCGATGCACTTAAAACTCCCGTTATGAGTTCAGAAAAAAAAATCAAACAAGGGGGCAGCCTCGCCGGACCACCCAGAGCCACTCCACAGCCTGCCTGGGGCCGGTCGATTTTTACCCAGATCCTTCACCGGGCCTCGAGCCCATCCACCGAACCGTAGGCTAACACCCACTGAAACTCACCAAAAATAGCCCATTCGCGTCGTTATTCGTTGACCATCAAAAACGCCACAAGGGCCCCGCCGGACCACTCAGAGCCGCTCCACAACCCGTCTGGAGGCCGCTGGTCGATTTTCGCCTAGATTCGGCATCGAGCCCCACTCCCACCCACCAAACTTTGGGCTGACACCCACCGAAACTCACCAAAAATGATCTGTTCACGTTGTTTTGCCTGTTTACCACAAAAAATGCCCCAGCAACCTTGTCGAACCACCCAGACCGCTTCGCAACTCGCCTGAAGACCACCAGTCGATTTTTGCCTAGATCCGACATCGATAACTCCATATTTTTATAAAAACATGTTTTCACGATTTCAACTTGTGACCTCTTGATCATGCATACGATAAAAAATTTACTCATTACTTCAAGACTCACCTTCGTAGAAATTAAGATTATTGTAGTATAGTTTAACGTTAGAGAGTACATGGGAATTAGGCAAATGGTAGGTGAAAGGGATATTTTGGCAAGGAAAATGATGTTATTATTTAATTGACCATTTTATAATAGTTGGTTGATTGAAAAAGATATTTTTCCTGTTCATGATTATATAACAAAAAATACCAATTTTGATTCTTCTTCTTTAGTCTTCTCTTTTGGTTTCTTCTTACTATTTATATTATACAATTTGACCAGACATAAAAATTTTGAAAAATCATAATATTAATATTATAATATTTACATTATTATTAAAATTAATCCTTAATAACATTAGAAGTTTTAAGTTAATTAAAATGTAGTTTACCAAAGTTTCAAATAGAATAAGTGAAACTTGTGAACCACATTATATTATTGAAATTTGATCCATCTTTAATAAATAACTGTTATTCTGACGTTTCAAATTTAACAAGTAAAACTTTAAAAATATTATCCTGATTTTTTTTATTTTTTTAAACTTAAAGATAGTAATTATTTTCAATTATTAGAACTAAAAAGTGATTGTTTATTTTTATTTTTTTATATTATATTGACACTACCCCGCTCCTCCCACAAATTTCATTTTCGTCATAGTTACGATGTTAACATCTCCATTTAATAACAATATTGGACTTTTTTCTTCATACAAAAAAAATAAAATAAAAAAAATTGAAATATATTTTTACTCTAGAAAGGATTTGGGAATTAGGGAGAACTGTATTATTGCAACGGATATATATAAACTTTTTTTCTCTTAAATTTAGAGGATTCAATAGATTATATATAATTATTTTTTAAAAAATAATTCTTATCTTATTTTATATAATATAACTCAATCTTTTTTTAAACTAGAGGTTTTTAAATTTGAATTTTAAATATAATTTTTTTTAAATTAGGAAGCGTTTCTTTTGCAATCAATTTAGTACAATGTAAAAGTCGATCTATGTTTTTATATATTGTTTCGTGCAGTTTGATTATACAAGCATCTAGTAAGTATTATTTTGTTATTATCTCTTCTTTTTAGTATTGTTTTTTAGTAGTTCTTGTATTAATCTATCAAAAATAGTCTTCTACCTCATATTAAAGATAGTGGTAAGGACGACATATACTTACCCTTCTGCTTTTAAACCATATTTTGCGAAAATATATTTGGTATCTAATTAGTGTCATCGTCAATAATTTCTATATAATCTGTTTTTATCTTGAAATTAAGAGTCTATCAAAAATAAGAATTTTACTTCTAAAATAAACATTAAAATTATATTAAATATATTATTATTATTATCTATCAAATCTTATGAATATCAGATTCTGGGCGTTAAAAAATAAAAAGAAGATAGGAATATATGTTTACACTACAATAGTCGTCGGTGGGATGAGGTGGAAGAACTTTCTCCCTAGTATTAGCCACCGAACACGTGTCATTTATTTGCATCATCACATTAATTAATTTTAACATTTGTTACTAATTAATTTTTTCATAAAATAACAAAAAAATTGAAAAATAGAAGGTGAAAAGAATCACTACGCATGTCTAGTTTCTCGAAAAAGTTTTCAATTTTTTTTTCACTCTTAACATTAATTATTTATTCTTAATTATTTTCAAGACATATTACTTTAAATATTAATTAATTAATCAAAATAGTATAAAGTAATCATATCAATAATTATTTTTTAATAAATATATCATATAAAAAAATAATAAATAAAAACAAACGGAGGAAGTATATATATAAAAATTAATAGATAATCCTAAAAAAGTTTTTTTTATGGTAGATCAAATGCATTAAAAAAAGGTCGTATGATCCAATAAAGTTTCTGCTACGTCTAAAGTTTGGAAAAGAACTGAATCAGAAGAATTTATTATGCATATATAATCTTATTTCACATTTCTGTAGGAGATTATTCTCATGATTTAAATTTGTGATTTTTGAATCACGGGACAATAACTTTACTCGTTACTTGTTCATCAAATGCATTAATTGGGGTAAAAAAAAAAATATTAGTGTATATTCCATAACTTTAATCTTCTTTGTCAAAATTAATTGAAAATGAAGCACTCGTGAGTGAATGGTGATGAATGAATTTTTGTTTTATTTTATTTTATTTATTTTGGTAAGATGTAATAATCACTTAATATTTTCTTGCTTTGTGGAAATTCAAATAAAGATTTATAAAGTCAAAGCAAATATGTTACCTGCTTTATAAGTTAAATAAATGACATAAAGTAACAAAACCCTTTTTGAGGATTAGAATGAGAATTTCATATAACTAGAACAATTAATAATAACTTTAAAATTGAATAGCTTTCGAATAAAGTTGTAGTACAAATAATTCGTTATTTCTTAAAAAGTGAAATGATTACTTCAATCTCCATTTCTTTGTATATTTACTTGAAAAACAACCATGTTTGATATAGTCATAAAGAGAAAATTACCCCCAAAATAAGATTTTTTGGCATAAATAAAATTAATCAACCTTAAAACAGATATTAAAATTTAAATATTTGTTTTCACGTTTATTCAGAGATCTCAAATTAAAGCCGAATAGGACAAAGCCAGGAGGATAACGAGGTTCATCCAATTAGTCTGTTTGTTAAATATATATATATATATATATATATATATATATATATATATATATATATATATATATATATATACACACATCATAGATGTAAATCTTTTTAGATTTTTTATGTTTTTATTTGAAAATGAAATTATTTTTGATAAATTCATAAGGAGAAATTACTCTTAAAATAAAACTTCTTGACGTAAATACAAATTAGTATATCCCAAATATCACAAACCTAGTAAAAAAAATGTAAAAAACAAATCTTAAAATATCCAACCAATCTTAAATGAGAAGGTTCTTTTTTGACTTTATATTATATGAAAGTACATAACCACTGATCAGATCTCATATGATGGTGCATCATAATTAGTGCAAAGATTAAATTCATTTTGTATAAACCCTAGATTAATTTGTTTTTAATTACCATAACCATTGAACAAATTAAACAAATTGGCCCATCTATATATATATTATAATTCCCGCATAATACGTCTCTGGATCCCAAAACAATTCTACTTTATCATGTTTAATCTTTTAACCCCCGTCTTATTTTAGATGATCGTAATAATAATAACAGTAAGAAATCTAATGAGAATTGTATAAATTTTCTTCTTAATTATGTTTTGAATGTATAAAATTTTTCAAATTATGTTAAAATCATCTCAAATAAATTTTCCTTCTTGCCACACAATTTTTCAGCAAAGGGTGTGCATCGATCACCCTTTAATTAATTAAAGTGACTCCTCTCATGCGTCTTTAATTTTGAGAATCAAATAGTTGTTCTTTAATCGTAACTTTTTTCAAGATTAAATTATTACCGTACAAAAATTTCTTGTAAATATATCTTGCCTAACTTGATAGGACAATTCTTTTTTTCTAAAAATAAATTTTCTTCTCGCCACATAATTTTTTAAAGAATGTACACAGAATCACCCCTTTTAAGTCTTCAACTAAAGTGGTTCCTGGTTCCTCGCACGCGTCTTTAAATTTTGAGAGTCAAACCAGTTGTTCTTTAAATACAAATTTTTTCAAGATTAAATTATGACGTTACAAAAATTACTCGTAAATATATCTTGCGTAACTTGATATATATATATAGTGTGTGTGTGTTATACGTATATGTGGGGTCCATGCTTTGGTGGGAATTTGACATATTAGTAGCCTTTGGCAAATGCTACTACAACACACTTTCTAGTACTCAAGTTGCATAAAGCTACCACTTTACTCACCTCCTCTCCCTCTATATATTCAATCAATATTCCCATTTCTACACCTTTTCATTTCTCCTACACAACAATCTCTTCTCCTCCCTCCTCTCTTCTCTTTGTCATCACAACTATCACCAGCACCAGCACCGACATGTCGGATAAAAAATGTAGTCATCATAAGAGCAAGAAGAAGAAGATCGTCCGACGCTGTTGTGCCGGACTTCTGATCTTCCTCTTCTTAGCTCTTCTCGCCATCCTCATAGTATGGGCCGTCTTGCAGCCCAAAAAACCTCGTTTTATCCTCCAAGACACCACTATCTTTACTTTCAACGTATCTGCTCCCAATATCTTTTCCACATCCATTCAGACAACGATATATGCACGTAACCCTAATAAAAGAATCGGTATATATTACGATAACATGCGTATATACACAACGTATCATAATCAACAAATTACGTATTATACTCAAATACCCTCGGTGTATCAAGGCCGTAAGGACGTTAACATATGGTCCCCATTTGTCTACGGAAATAACGTCCCTATAGCTCCGTATAACGGGCCGGGCCTATCCGAAGACCAACAAAACGGTGGCGTTTGGTTGGATTTTAAAATTGATGGACGTGTGAAGTGGAAAGTGGGCACAATTACAACGGGCCATTATCATTTACATGTCACGTGCTCTGCATATGTGCCATTTGGTGATCGGCCCGGTGACCAGCCCGCTTACGGAGGGATCATGGTGGGGAATAACGCCGTTAAGTATCAGCTGGCTAAGGACTGCGACGTTAGCGTTTGAAGTAACCATCTCAAGTTTGTTTTGAATTCTCTTCTCTTCTTTATTTAAAAAAAAAAAAATAACTATTTTTATTTTTTTTTTAATTTTAATTGATGTTTTGTTTCCTATATAGTCTGATGAAATTTGTACATTTTATTCTAAAAAATAAAATTTTGGGAAGGAAGGGGAAAATTGGTTACAAGTTGTAATTTACTACCATATTAATTATCATATTATTGTTATTTTTACTACAACACATTTATATTATATTAGTGTAATCTTATAATATAAATCGGATATTAAAAGAATGCGGTATGTGGTATAGAAATATACTACATTCTTCGGTATATGTGGGATAGAAAGATAATTTTTGATAATTGTTTTTTTTTTTTGCTTAAAATTAAAGTGTTGGACGTAATATGTTGACTACTATATTATTATATATCTTTTTTATCATTAGAAAAAAAATAATGTTACAATTATTGTTGTGCAGTGCATATCAGTTGTCAGTATCTTGATGTTTACTCTTTCTCTACTTTTTAAAATTATTTAATGCTAATTGCATGTTGAATAATATTCTACGTTCAAATTTATGCCATGCATTTCAATTTTAGTATGTTTTCTAAAAAAAAATGTAATTAATGCATTAACTATAATAACTTTATTTTATATTTAATAATTTTTTAAATTTCATACCGAGTTAAATAACTCAACATAAATTGAGTTAAAAATAATACTATTTTAGAGCATAATAAATGGCATTAAAATTGGCAAAGTTTAAGGGTTTGGTCCATGGGAACATATGAGCTGTATATTCGTTAAGTCTATTGAGGAATATAGAAGAAAAAAGGTATGGCCATGTGAATTATGATACTTTGTGCCAAACAATATTGACCTATTATTTTTTAAAAAAAATAATCAATGAAAATAACATTTTTAGGGGTTTGGTGGGTGGGGGGTTGATTTTTATATCGTTTATTTGTTGTTTGATATTCAGATTACGATTTTGATTAATCTCAAGAATTCTTCACTCATGAAGCTCAAATTCAATATCTGTAATATATTTTCTGTTGACAGAGTTCGAACTTGATATTCTTTTAATTAAAAAAAGGAATTTTTATTTATTTTACCGAGATTTTTAGATTTTTTTTAAGTGCATAATTATTATTCAAGAGTGTTTGTTAGGTTAGAGTGTTCTAGTGGGAAACTATCATCCATATAGGGCTAAAACAAACAAAAGAAGTGGCCAAATTTGTAATTTAATAATTTAATACTAACAAAGAGATAAGATTTGCAAATATGGATATACTTTAAAATAATTATCATTTCTAAAATTAGTGTGTTTCTACTTTTTTTTCTTTGTGAAATAATAAAGTTTGTCTCTTTCTTTTTTCTATAAGAAAGTTGTGGGAACATACCTTTTCATTCTGATAAAGAAGTTATTATAGTATTCTTAAAAATTAAAATACTACTATAATTATTGTACGATAAAAATAGGTGTTTCTCGGATTTGAATCTTGAGAATAGGTTTTTCAGATTGATAGTATTCCTTTATAATTTAATTTGAAGCCTTAAATTCAACGTTTAAGAATGAAAAAAAAATTATGTAGTAATTAAAGAGTGTTTCCAATTTATTATTTCAATAATTTTTATCGTGCGATATCATATTAATAAGATTTCAATACAAATATCGAACAACCGAAAACAAAATCATTTGTTCAAAACTTCTTGTAGACAACAAAAGTCTTTTCACAATTTTTCTCTACTTAATTATGTACTTATCCCATGTGATATTATAATTAATTAGTGCCAAGTATTTCACAAAGAGAAGAAATAACAACAACAAAAAAAAACTAATAGTAGAGATAAATAGATAATAAATTGGGGAAAAATTAATTTATGCATGTATAAGCGAATCATATGAAATGGCTAACAGCTCATGAAGACAACAACCCTCCAATAAAAGAATGGAATAATTAACTTTCTCTTTAATTTTTTAAAAATATATATATTTTTTAAAATAGTGGAATAATTAACTTTGATTATAATATATATTTTCTTTGCTAGCGATACCTTTATTTATTTATGGTCGTCGGTGCATAAGATAGTACTAGTAAGGCGTGTTTGAGTTGGTTGAGCAGAAGATATTATGTTCGAAATTTCGTGCATGCTTTTTCGATC
The DNA here is from genome assembly GCA_030864225.1 of Capsicum baccatum var. pendulum. Lineage (NCBI taxonomy): Eukaryota > Viridiplantae > Streptophyta > Magnoliopsida > Solanales > Solanaceae > Capsicum > Capsicum baccatum. The sequence goes on from CM061550.1 coordinate 276,012,174, forward strand.
GAGTTTATCACACAATACGTATCTAATGAAGTTATCTTTCTTATATGATTTGTGCTACTACATTGGAGAAATCTATCCAGTATAAATTCGAAAAATAAAGGATAATATGATATACTAAAACTCTCGATATGCATGAAGTTCGAGAAAAAATCGAACTACATGAATTTATTGTACGTAATCCTACTTCATATTTTTACAAGATGTTTTTACGAATTGAACTCATAACTGTTCAGAGTTCGAGAAAGAGTCGAACTACATGAGTTTATTGAATGTAGCCCTACCTCATATTTTTGTAAGATGTTGTTTATACGAATTGAACTCATATCTAACTGAAGTTCGAGAAAGAGGTGAACTACATGAGTTTATTGTACGTAATTCTATCTGATATTTCTATAAGATGTTTTTACAAATTGAACTCATAATTGCCTTGAGTTTGAGAAAGAATTGAACTACATGAGTTTATTGTACATAATTTTACTTTATATTTTTATAATATGTTATTTTACAAATTAAACTCATAACTATATAATCGCATGACAATAAAAAAAATATTAGTGCCGACATAACACATAAAGACAAAGAAATTTGTTTTTACGTGTAAGAAAGAAGATATTATTATCTAAACTTAGAAATAGGTGAACGGATGACCTAATAATATGAGCTTTCTCTCTCACACACATAGTGCTCTTTGTATTTTTATTTAGCAAGACACTAATATTCTTCTACGTCTTGAGTCAAATTGGCTCTATGTGTTGTACATTTCCTCAGTGGATAATCTCACAAATAATCATTTAATTATATTTTATGACATTGAAGTCATTATTTGAAGGTCATTCAATTATATTTTATGACATTGAAGTCATTATTTGATGTTGGATATTTACATTGAGATTAAAAATGGAGCGTGGGGTAATTGATAAAATTATTGTTATAGGATCAAGAGATTACGGGTTTAATCTTGGAAACAGTCTCCGGCATAAATGCAAGGTAAGGCTGCATTCAATACACTATTGTGGTGGGATCCTTCTTCGAATCTTGCGCATAGCGGGAGTTTTAGTGCATCAGACTGTCTTTTTTTTTATATTTACATCGAGGTCTTGCTAAATTTGAATTTATGCATTGTATGATCGAGTATTAGGGGTGGCGTTTTTGATAAATTTTGAGAAACTTATTTTTCATTAAAAGAGTTATTTCCTTTTTTTTAAGAATTTCATTTTCTTGAAGAAATATTTTATAAAAAATTGGACCAATCAAATTTTGAATTGGGATGGACTTTTCCGTTTGATCTATAACATTGATGCTTTTATTGCGGGCCCATGCGTGGAGCCACGTCTCGAAGTGGTGGCATGTATGCAAGGAATGGTGGCTTGGATCTAAGAGTTGGGTCAGTCGTGACCAATGAGGTCATTGATTTCATGCATGGGGTTGCAACTCGGAGTGGTGGTCTGGATCCAGAAGAGGTGTCAGCTAGATGTTGTTTTTACGAATTGAACTCATAACTGTCTGGAGTTCGAGAAAGAGTTGAATTACATGAGTTTATTGTACGTAATCTTACCTTATATTTCTGCAACATATTATTTTCGAATTAAACTCATAACTATCTGATCACATGACAACAATTTTATGAGTTACTCGACTACGAAATTTTCTTTTATTAAAAAAAGATTAGTGCCAACATAAAGACAAAGAAATTTGATTTTATGTGTAAGAAGATATTATCTAAACTTTGAAATAGGTGAACGGATGACCTAATAATATGAGCTTTCTTTCTCACACACACACATAGTGCTCTTTGTATTTTTATATATTTAGCATGACACCAATATTCTTCTGTCTTGAGTCAAATTGGCTCTATGTTTTTTTTTTTTTTTTCATTCGGTGTTCAGTACTCATATTAAAGTCTGATTAGTTCAAATTCACATGGGTAGGACCTCATTCGAAAGATAGCGCTCCTTACCAAGAATTTTTTCACACCCAGGACTCGAACCCGAGACCTCTAATTAAGGAAGTTGGCTCTATGTGTTGTACATTTCCTTAGTGGATAATCTCACAAATAGTCATTTAATTATATTTTATGACATAATTGAAGTCCTTATTTGAAATAGTCATTTAATTATATTTTATGACATTGGAGCCATTATTTGATGTTAGATATTTACATTGAGGTCGGGTATCACTAAATTTGAATTTATACATTATTTGATTGAGTATTAAGGGATTTTCGATAAATTTTGAGAAACTTATTTTTCATTAAGAGAGTCATTTTCTTATTTTTAAGAATTTTATTTTCTCAGAGAAAATATTTTATAAGAAATTGAACCAACCACACATTGAAAAATTAAAACCGAATATTCAAAGTTTTATGTTAAGTTTCATTATATAGAACTATGGAGCTTAAATATTTTATAAGAAATTGAACCAATCAAACATTGAAAAGTTTTTGGGATGGACTTTCCCGTTTGATCTATAACATTGGTGCTTTCATTGAGGATCCATGCGTGGAGCCACGACTCGAAGTGGTGGCATGTATGCAAGGAATGATGGCTTGGATCTAAGAGTGGGGCCAGCCGTGACCAATGAGGTCATTGATTCCACGTGAGGGGTCGCAACTCGGAGTGCTGACCTGGATCTAGAAAGGGTGTCAGTCGTAACCAATGAGGTTGTTGGTTCTCAAGCGTAGGTGATTGTTATGAGTCAATTGTCCTATACTGGATAAACAGAGAAAACGTTAATGAATTATAGGCTAAATGGGTTCTCCCGCCTATTAAACTAGTCTTTTGGGATGAGATCTCCCGTTTGGTCTATAATAGAGTCATTATCGTGAACAACAAGGTCATTGATTCCATGCGTGGGGCCGCGACTCGAAATGATGGTCTGTGTGTCAGGAGTAACGGCCTGAACCCAAGAGGAATGCCATCCGTGACCAACGAGGTCGGTGGTTTTCAAGTGAAAGCGATTGTTATGAGTCAATTATCCCATATTGAATAAATAAAAAAATGTTAATGAATTTATAAGTTAAACAGGTTCTCCTATTTATTAAATGAGTCTTTTCAAAAGGGCTCTCCCATTTGATCTGTAACAATCATTATTAAATCTATTATGATATTAATCCAGATAAAGATAAATCTCGAGAATTTTTCACCAGTTGTGGTTACAAAATGGCCCTTTTTGAAAGAAAAAAACTTATGGACCTTTTAGACCATAATCAAAAGATCCTTTTCGAGCAAACTTATAAGAACATATTTAAAAATAGGGACAAAATCTAAGAGGAACATTTGCGTAAATCGGCCAAAATTGTTAACACCAACTGAAAAGGCTAAATAATTAAGGGCTTATATATCAGCTTATTACTGAAGGATATTGAGCCCAACAACTACTTCTTGGGCTTGGGCTCATTTTATTATGTATAAATAGCATAAATACCAACCTTTTGGAAGTAATTACACCTTCTCTCATTTTTTTAATTACTTTACTCTTTTTTCCTATTAATATACATAATATAACCGACATATACATAGCATTCTGTGTATATGTTGAAATTTTTATAATATGTTTAGGAAGTTGGGATATTTTGTAATATTGAAAACATAAGTTGTGTATTTGTGTAATTTTTAGTTTTATTTATTATAGTATGATTTCTCCATTTTTCTATCACTATTTGATGTTTAGTTGCCCCAAGTATTTCTTTTGAAAAAATTACTATTCACTAAAAGGGAGAAATAAATTTTCTCACTTGTTGTTAGAAGTTAATTTTTGTAATAACTACTCTCAACCCTCAACTTGGTATCACTATCAAGTCTCTAACTAAGGCTAATGTCTCCTTTAAAGTTATAAGTTCGGCAGAATCTAGTAGCTTTGATTATGTTTCTTCTCGAAACATAAATACATTAGTCATGTTGATATTTATCAATAAAAATTGCTTTGTACACGGGATAAGGTGAATGAAGTAAACTCAGCCTACTCTCAACATTCAGTCCTAAAATTGATATTGGTAGACATCATTTCGTATCTTGGGGGGTGGGGGTTGCTCTTACGTATATAAGTATTTTTTTTTTAATTTTTAATATATATAGAGAGAGACTTTGAATTCCCTCAATCCAAGACTAAAGATTGGCTTACTGATTTATGCGGTTGAAAATTTATCTAGGCGCTCCTAGTTCAAATTTCAAGCATTAAAATATTTGAACCGCCTTAATAAAAATTCTGAATCCGTCGCTACATTCACAACTGTCTTGTCACACTCTTCCCAAGCTGAACTTGTTGCATCTAGTTAATCACTGTCCTGTTCTCAAACATCTTCCTTAGAGCACATATAACTTTACAATATAAATTTTTATTATATAAAAAAAAAGACAAGAAGTAAGCCTATAGTCTTTTTTTTACCTAAAAAATTTACCACTAGTAATACTGATGGTGTGTATTACTTAATACTTCCTCCATTCACTTTTATTTATCACATTTTAACTTGACATATTTCTTCAAAAAATAATTATTGACATGACTATTTTATCATACTACTCTAATTAGTTGATGTTTAATATTATATCTTGAAAATAATTTAATCAATAAGCAATTAATGCTAAAAATGAAATATAATTTATTTCTTTTTATCTTTTCTTGATACTTTAAAAGTGACATGTAAATATGAAAATTTATTATAGAGAGAAATGACTAGTAAAAGTAAATAAAAAAAAAGTAGTTAGTAATAATTAAAAAAAAAAACTCACACATTTAATAATTCGGATAAGAAATTCAAACAATGAAATACTTGAAGATATTTTCACACTTTACTCTTAAAAAACTAAAAAAAAATGAAAACAAGACAAAAAATAATAAAGAAATTGACTTAACTACTTTGATGAAAGAAAAGAAAAAAAGCAAACTAACATAAATCTAAACTTTAATTTGGATATTTGCATAATTCTTGAATTCTCAAATTTGGATCTATCAATATACATAATTAACTTTTAATATATTTTTTTGATTTTGAATTTGTCAAGATACATAATTAACTCCTGATAATTCAATCAATATATATAATCAATTAAAATTTTGTAATAAGTTGGAATTACTTTATAAGTATGAGAATTTGTATAAATATATTTATGTTATTATTATTTTGTACATCTTACCCCCCCAGACCCCACTAGGTGGGAATACACTGAGTTTGTTGTTGTATTATTATTATTATTTTATTTTTTTAACAAAAAAAAAAAGCTAACAAAACCCAATTGTACTCAAAACCCAATTAACCCCCACCCCACCCCCATCCCCAATTGGGCCTATATATACCTACCCACCCAACCCATCCACTCCACACACACATTCTCCACTACTACTACTTCACAAAATTCAAACAGCAAAGCCACAATGCCGGAGCCCTACTTAAACGGAGCTTATTACGGCCCATCAATCCCTCCACCGCCGTCGTCAAAAACCTACCACCGCCCTAGCCATCGCAGCTCCTCCGGCTCCTCCTGCTGCTGCAACCCATTCACTTGTTGCTGTAAATGTATCTTCAACTGCATTTGCACTTGCATCTTCCAAATCCTCTGCACTCTCCTCATCATCCTCGCCGTCATCGGATTCATCCTCTGGTTCATTCTCCGTCCTAACAAGGTAAATTTCCACATATCTAACGCCTCATTAACCCAATTCGATTACAACAACAACAACACACTCAGTTACAATCTTCATCTCAACGTATCCATACGTAACCCTAACAAACGGATCGGTATTTACTACGATTCGATTGAAGCTAGGGCATATTATCACGGGTTGAATTTCGGGAATTTGACGAATATTGACCCGTTTTATCAGGGTCATAAAAACACTACTGATTTGGATCTGGTGTTTAAGGGCTTTATTAATTCGGGTCAATTAGGATCCGAATTAGGATCCAAATACAATGAGGAAAAAGGGAATGGAGTTTATGAAATTGGATTAAGGATGTATATGAGGATTAGGCTTAAATTTTGGTGGATTAAGAGTAAGAAGATTAAGCCTATGATTAAGTGTGATTTGAATGTGCCATTTAAGACTAATGGGACTTTTGAGAGAACCCAATGCCATCTTGATTGGTGATTTTTCATTCGGTGTTCGATATCTGTACTGCTAATTTCTCCATTTTATGTGGATATTTGGAGATAATTCTTGATATTGGGCTATTTTTTTTTTTCTAATTTTTGATGTTTTTAGTTGTATTTTTGTTGGAATATTGAGATATTATTAATTCATAGACAATGTGGTATTATTCATTCATAGATTTTGAGTTTTTTTTCATCCGGTGTTGGATATTTGCCATGGTAGTTTTTCTATTTTATGTGGATATTTGGAGGTAATTCTTGATATTGGGCTATTCGTTTTTTATTTTTAATGTTTTTAGTTGTATTTTTGTTGGGATATTGAGATATTATTCATTCATAGACAATGTGATATTATTCATTCATAGATTTTGAGGTTTTTCGTTCAGTTTTCGATATTTACAATGGTAATTTCTCTATTTTGCTCCGACTTTGTGATTTTTCATTCGATGTTTGGTATCCACGGAGATAATTCTTGATATTGGGATATATTTTATGTTTTTGGTGGTATTTTTGTTGGATTATTGAGATATTATTCATTCATGGATAATGTGTTATCATATCTTGTTTCTTTTTGGATATTGGTGATTTTTTATTTGATTTTTTATTCGATGTCCGATATCCATACGGGTAATTCTTGATATTAGGAGAAAACCTCTTCTTTAAGGAGGAGGGATGTCGAGGAAGATCAATCGAAGATAACCTCTCTATCCTATTTAGATAGGGGTATTGATTCCATACGCTTTAATACAAATATTGCTTTTTGTATACTTTTTGCTTGCTTTTCGCGCTCGTTCATATTGTTGGTCCCAAAGAGAAGTAATTGAGCGTCAATCAAAAATAACCTCTCCACATAGGTATATCGATTCGTGTATTTTACAGTTTCATCTAAAACGGTTTCTTTATCCTTATAAGGTAAGAATAAAGTTGCGAACACATCACTCTTCTCACCCCAAACTCATGAAATTAGGTTGCCTATGTTGTTGTTATAGGATAGTATTATATTAAAATAACATAAATATATACCTTAATTTATCATATTTACACAAATTTTCATCCTTACAAAATAATTATAAAAATTTGAACTAATTATGTATCTTCGCATGTATTGGGGAGCTCATTATATATTTTGGCATATTTAAAATTGGAAAAAATATATCTAAAACTAATTATTTATCTTTATAAAAGAAAAAATATGTTTTCGTACAAATTAAAACTTGACATGTTCCTTTCATGTAACGTCTTCACATTTTTTTTTAATTCATTTGACTATTATTAAATTCTTTTTTAATGACCAAGTTGCACATAAATGTGTAACTGTCGTTACGTAAAAATTTGAAAGTGGATCCCTTGAAACTGACAATTCTACGAGTGTTTAAATTTTTGAATTTGAATTTTGATTTCTAATTTCTATTTACGGAAAAGGTTCAAAAATATCCTGAACTATTCGAAATAGCTCAAAAATGTCCTTCGTTAGATTTTTGGCTCAAAAATACCCCTCCGTCAAATATTTGGCTCAAAAATACCCCTCCCTCTAACGGAATTCGAAAAAGGATCAAAAATACCCATGAACTATCTGAAATGGGTCAAAAATATCCCTCTATTAAATATTTGGCTAAAAAATATCCCTCATTTAACAAAATTAAATTATTTTGATTATTTCGTTAATTTATATAAAATTCATCAATTAATTTATATTTTGTTAATATTTTTAAGTGAAAATTTATATTTCGCTAATTTCTTTAAAGATTAAAAAGATGTAAAGTGAAAATACCTTTTTAGAATAAATGTATGTTTATTTTTCAGATCAAATTCAACCAATTTATATTATAATTCAAATACTTTTTTTCATAATCTTATTTTTAAAATAAAAAAAATACTTTTATGTAAAAAAATTAAAGTATTAGGGTTAAAAAATTAAAGTTAGGGTTTAATTCAATCGAAATAATTTAATTTCGTTAAAGGGAGGGGTATTTTTGAGCCAAATATTTAACAGAGAGGTATTTAACGAAATTAAATTATTTCGATTGTTTCGGTAATTTATATAAAGTTCATCATTTAATTTATATTTCAGTAATTTCTTTGAGTGAAATTTTATATTTCGTTAATTTCGTTAATTTCTTTAAAGATTAAAAAGATGTAAAGTGAAAAAACTTTTTAGAATAAATGTATGTTTATTTTTCAAATTAAATTCAACCAATTTATATTATAATTCAAATACTTTTTTTCATTATCTTATTTTAAAATTAAAAAAAATACTTTTATGCAAAAAAAAATTTAAAGTATTAGGATTAAAAAGTTAAAGTTAGGGTTTAATTAAATCGAAATAATTTAATTTCGTTAAAGGAAGAGATATTTTTGCACCAAATATTTAATAGAGGGATATTTAATGAAATTAAATTATTTCGTTAATTTATATAAAGTTCATCATTTAATTTTTATTTCGTTAATTTCTTTAAGTGAAAATTTATAGTTTATTAATTTCGTTAATTTCTTTAAAGATTAAAAAGACGTAAAGTGAAAATACCTTTTTAGAATAAATGTATGTTTATTTTTCAAATCAAATTCAACCAATTTATATTATAATTCAAATACTTTTTTTCATTATCTTATTTTTAAAATTAAAAAAATACTTTTATGTTAAAAAATTAAAGTATTAGGGTTAAAAAGTTAAAGTTTGGGTTTAATTCAATTGAAATAATTTAATTTCGTTAAGAAGAGGGGTATTTTTGACCCATTTCAGATAGTTCAGAGGTATTTTTGATCCTTTTCAGAATTCCGTTAGAGGGAGGAGTATTTTTGAGCCAAATATTTAACAGAGGGATATTTTTTAGTCAAAAATCTAACGAGGGATATTTTTAAGCTATTTTAAATAGTTCAGGAGTATTTTTGAGCCTTTTTCATTCTATTTATTAAAAACAATAGTTAGTAAAGCTGTTATGGTTTTCCACTTGCGCAGTTACTTCGTTTTCTTAAATATTATTATTGTCTTGCCTTTTAAATTGCAAATACAGTCAAATCTCAGAATAGTGATAGAGTTTATTCGGAAATTTCATGTTGTAGAGAGAATCTGTTATATATGTATATCGATAGTTAGCGTTCAAATCTTATTTAAATGTTACAAACAAAAGTATGCTAAATTTGAAAGAGTATGAAAATAAAAATAAAATAAAAATTACTAGTCTTTTTTTTGTAAAGTTATGAAAGAATTGATGTGCATTGTATCATTTAACTGCATTTTTCTCCTTTAAAAATATTCTTACTTGAAATGATGATTACTATAAATATTTTGTACGTAATATTTTTCTTACAAAATATTATTAATATAATACTTGAGTATGATATTATAAAGAGGTGATTTTACAAAGAGTGTACCACTATATTAAATATCATTGCTGTTATAGATAGAACGTTGTTAAAGAAAAAATAAACTACAATAACAGTTACCAATTTCAAGAAAAATAAACTATAACATACTATTAATTTTGAAGAAAATCAGATTACTATAGCAAAATGTTGTTATAATAAGGTAGCGTTATAAAAAGTTAGACGATAATGGAAAGCAAAAGAAAACTTTCATATAATTACTTTTTTCAGTGTGGCAAAAAGCACGTTACCAATTATGGTACAACGATAAGTATTCTTTCTTCTCAATAATAAATTTTGAGATAAGCATGGAGTAAGAAGTCATTTTTATTAGAAAATGTCTTATCCCAATGCATCCGGATGTTTACAATCCTATCACGGTCGATTTTCGATCCACAATACGCCTGGACCCTGGGTTCACCCCCGAAATCGTGGGCTATAACACACTGGTTTGGCTCGAAAATATCCCTGTTCGCATTGTTTCGCACGTTTGACCACCCAAATAGCATTGCCGACCCTAATGACCCTCACTAGGCCGCTCCTCAGTTTCTCTGGCACGCCCCGATCAATTTTTGGCCCACACTACACCCGGAATCCGAGTTCACCCTCGGAACCGAGGGCTATAGCACATAAATTTGGGTCGAAAATGCCACGTTCGCGTTCTTTCGCCCGTTTTACTACCTAAATGGCCCCGTCGATCCTAACAGACCACTCCAGGCCACTCCCCATCCTCCTTGGGATGCCCCAATTGTTTTGGGCTCACAGCATGCCCGGACCCCGGGTACACCCACGGAACCATGGGCTATAGCACACCAATTTAGCACGAAAATGTCCCGTTCGCGTCGTTTCGCCCGTTTGACCACACAAATGGCCCTGCCGAACCAACAACCCACAATAGGCAGCTCCCCAGCCTCCCTAGCACATCCCAATTGATTTTCGGCCCACAGCATGCCCGGACATTAGGCTCACCCTCAGAACAGTGGATTATAACACACCGATTTGGCCCAAAAATGCCCCATTCGCGTCGTTTCGCCCGTTTAACCATCCAAATGGCCCCGCCGACCCTAACGACCCACGCTAGGCCGCTCCCCAGCCTCCCTGGCACGCCCTGATTGAATTTTTGACCATAGCACACTCAGATCTTGGGCCTAACCCCAGAACCGTGGGTTATTGCACACCGATTTGACCCAAAAATTTCTCGTTCCCGTCGTTTCGCCCGTTTGACTACCCAAATAGCCCTGCTGACCCCGATGGCCCACACTAGGCTGCTCTCCTGCCTCCCTGGCATGATCCAATCAATTTTTAGCTCAAAACATACCCGGACCACGAACCCACCCTCGAAACTGTGGCTATAGCAAACCGTCTTGGCCCGAATATGCCCCGTTTGCGCCGTTTTGCTTGTTTCACCACCCAAATGGTCACGCCAACTCCAACGACCAACACCCACACTCGGACGGTCTCCAACCTCCCTGGCATGCCCCGATCAATTTTTGGCCCATAGCACGCACAAACCCCAGGCCCACCCCCAAAATCGTGGGCTATAACACACCGATTTGGCCCGAAAAAGCCCCATTCGCGCCGTTTTGCCCGTTTGTCCACCCAAATGGCCACGAAAAATTAAACGAACCACATTGGGACGATCCCCAACCTCTCTGGCATGCCCGATCGATTTGTGGCCAACATCAAGCCCAGACCCCGGGCTCACCCCCGAAACCGTGGGCTATAGCTCATCGATTTGGCCCGAAAATGCCTTATTCGCGCCGTTTCGCCCGTTTGTTCACCCAAATGGCCACGAAAAATTAAACGAACCACACTGGGACGATCCCCAACCTCCTAGGCATGCCCTATTCGATTTTCGGCCCACAGTACGCCCGAACCTCGGGCCCACCCAAAAAAAAGTGGGCTATAACACACCGATTTGGCCTGAAAATGCCCCATTTGCATCGTTTTACTCGTTTTTCCACCCAAATGGCCAATAAAAATTAAACGGACTATACTGGGATGATCCCCAACCTCACTGGCACGCCCTGGCTGATTTTTGGCCCGTAGAATACCCGGACCCCGGGCCCACCCCCAAAATCGTGGGCTATAGCACACCAATTTGGCCCGAAAATGCCCTGTTCACGTCGTTTCGTCCATTTGTCCACCCAAATGACTGCAAAAAATTAAACGGACCACATAAGGACGATCCTCAACCTCCCTGGCATGCCCCAGTCGATTTTCATCTCACAGCACGCCCGAACCCCGGGCCCACCCTCCAAAACCGTGGGCTATAGCACACCGATTTGGCCCAAAAATGCCCCGTTCGAGCCGTTTTGCCCGTTTGTCCACCCAAATGGCCATGATAAATTAAATGAATCATGCTGGGGCGATCCCTAACCTCCCTGACATGCCCCTGTCGATTTTTGGCCTATAGCACAATCGAACCCTAGGTCCACCCCCAAAACCGTGGGCTACAGCACACCAATATGGCCCCAAAATGCCTCATTTGCATCGTTTCGCCCGTTTCTCCCCCCAAATGGACACGAAAAACTAAACGGACCACACTGGATAATGCCCAATCTCCCTGGCTTACCCCGGTTGATTTTAGAACCACAGCACGCCGGACCCCGAGCCCACCCTCAAAACCGTGGGCTATAGCACACCAATTTGTCCCCAAAATACCCCGCTCGCGCCGTTTCGCTAGTTTGTCCACCCAAATGGCCACGAACAATTAAACGAACCATACTAGGACAATCCCCAACCACTCTGGCACGCCCCGGTCGATTTTTGGCCAGCAGCAAGCTCGGACCTTGGGCTCACCCCCAAAACCGTGGGCTATAACACATCGATTTGGCCCAAAAATGCGTCATTCACATCGTTTCTCCCGTTTATCCACCCAAATGGCCACAAAAAATTAAACGAACCACACTGGGATGATCCCCAACTTCCCTGGCATGCCCCGGTCAATTTTTGGCCCTCAGAACGCCCGGGCCCCTACCCCACCCCCGAAACCATGGGCTATAGCACACTGATTTGGCCCGAAAATGCCATGTTCGTGCCATTTTGATCGTTTATCCACCCAAATGGCCACAAAAAATTAAACGGACCACACTAGGATGATCCCCAACCTCCCTGGCATGCCCCGATCGATTTTTGGCCCTCAGCACGCCCGGACCCCTAGCCCACCCCTAAAACCATGGGATATAGCACACCGATTTAGCCCAAAAATGCCATGTTCGTGCCGTTTTGCTCGTTTGTCCACCCAAATGGCCACGAAAAATTAGATGGACTACACTGAGACGATTCTTAACCTCCCTGTCACGCCCCGGTTGATTTTTTGACCCACGGAACGCCCGGACCCGGGGCCCACCCCCAAAACCGTGGGCTATACCATACTGTTTTGACCCAAAAATACCTCGCTTTTGCCGTATTGCCTATTTTTCCACCCAAATGGCCACGAAAAATTAAACAGACCACACTGGGATGATCTCCAACTTCCCTGTCTCGCCCCGGTCAATTTTTAGCCCACAACACGCCTGGACCCTGGGCTCACCCTCAAAACCGTAGGCTATAGCACACCGATTTGACTCAAAAATGCCCTGTTCGCGCTGTTTCGCCCGTTTGCCCACCCAAATGGCCACGAAAAATTAAACGGACCACACTGGGATGATTCCTAACCTCCTTGGCAAGCCACGATCAAAGTTTTACTCACAGAACACCCAGGCCCCGATTCCACCCCCAAAATCGTGGGCTATAGTACATCAATTTGGCCTAAAAATGCCCCATTCGCGCCGTTTCGCCCGTTTGTCCATCCAAATGGCCACAAAAAATTAAACGACCCAACTAGGACGATCCCAATCTCCCTAAAATGTCCCGGTAAATTTTAGGCCCACAACACGCCCCCACCCCGGGCTCACCCCCAAAACCGTAGCTATAGAACACCAATTTTGCTCGAAAATGCTCCGTTTGTGCCGTTTCACCCATTTGTCCACCCAAATGACCTCGAAAAATTAAACAGACCATACTGGGACGATACCCAACCTCCCTGGCACGCCCTGGTCGATTTTCAACCCACAGCACGCCCGGACCTCGGGTCCACCCTCAAAACCGTGGGCTATAGCACACCGATTTGGCCCAAAAATGCTAATTTTGCTCCGTATTGCTTGTTTGTCTACCCAAATGGACACGAAAAATTAAACGGACCACACTAGGATGATCCCCAACCTCCCTAGCATGCCCCGATCGATTTTTGGCCCTCAGCACGCCCGGACCCCTAGCCCACCCCCAAAACCATGGGATATAGCACACCGATTTAGCCCGAAAATGCCATGTTCGTGCCGTTTTGCTCGTTTGTCCACCCAAATGGCCACGAAAAATTAGATGGACTACACTGAGACGATTCTTAACCTCCCTGTCACGCCCCGGTTGATTTTTTGACCCACGGCACGCCCAGACCTGGGGCCCACCCCCAAAACCGTGGGCTATACCATACCGTTTTGACCCAAAAATACCTCGCTTTTACCGTATTGCCTATTTTTCCACCCAAATGGCCACGAAAAATTAAACAGACCACACTGGGATGATCTCCAACTTCCCTGTCTCGCCCCGGTCAATTGTTAGCCCACAACACGCCTGGACCCTGGGCTCACCCTCGAAACCGTAGGCCATAGCACACCGATTTGACTCAAAATGCCCTGTTCACGCTGTTTCGCCCGTTTGCCCACCCAAATGGCCACGAAAAATTAAACGGACCACACTGGATTATTCCTAACCTCCTTGGCACGCCACGATCAAATTTTTACTCACAGAACACCCAGACCCCGATTCCACCCCCAAAATCGTGGGCTATAGTACATCAATTTGGCCTAAAAATGCCCCATTCGTGCCGTTTCGCCCGTTTGTCCATCCAAATGGCCACAAAAAATTAAACGACCCAACTGGGACGATCCCAATCTCCCTAAAATGCCCCGGTAAATTTTAGGCCCACAACACGCCCCCACCCCGGGCTCACCCCCAAAACCGTAGCTATAGAACACCAATTTTGCTCGAAAATGCTCCGTTTGTGCCGTTTCACCCATTTGTCCACCCAAATGACCTCGAAAAATTAAACAGAACGTACTGGGACGATCCCCAACCTCCCTGGCATGCCCTGGTCGATTTTCAACCCACAGAACGCCCGAACCTCGGGTCCACCCTCGAAACCGTGGGCTATAGCACACCGATTTGGCCCAAAAATGCCAATTTTGCTCCGTATTGCTTGTTTGTCTACCCAAATGGACACGAAAAATTAAACGAACCATATTGGGACGATCCTAAACCTTCCTGGCACGCCCCAGTCAATTTTTGACGCACAACATACCCGAACCCCGGGACCATCCCCGAAATTGTGAGCTATAGCACATCGATTTGGCCCGATACTGTTCCGATTGCACGGTTTTGCCAATTTGTCCACCCAAATGGCCACGAAAAATTAAACGGACCACATTGGGATGATCCCTAGTCTCCCTCGCACGTTTCGGTCAATTTTTGGCCCGCAGCACGCTCGGATCCCGGACCAACCCAAAAATGCCCCATTCGCGTCGTTTTCCCCGTTTGTCCACCCAAATGGCTATAAAAAATTAAACGGACCACACTGGGACGATCCCTAACCTTCCTGGCATGCCCGGTCAATTTTTGACCCACAGCACGCCTGGACCCCGAGCCCACCCCTAAAATCATGGGCTATAGCAGATCGATTTGTCCGAAAATGCCTCATTCGCGCCGTTTTGCCCTTTTGTCCACCCAAATAGCCATGAAAAATAAAATAAACCACACTTGTACGATCCCAACCTCCCTGGCACGTCCCGGTCGATTTTTGGCCCACAATACGCCCGGACCTTAGGTCCCCCCAAAATCGTGGGCTATAGCACATCGATTTGGCCCGAAAATGCCATGTTCATGCCGTTTTGCTCGTTTGTCCCCCCAAATGGCCACGAAAAATTAAACGGACCACACTGAGACAATCCTTAACCTCCCTGGCACGCTCCGGTCAATTTTTGGCCCACAGCACGCCCGGACCCTGGGCCCACCACCGAAATCATAGGCTATAGCACACCGATTTGGCCCAAAAATGCTCCATTCATGCCGTTTTGCCCGTTTGTCCACCCAAGTTGCCACAAAAAATTAAACGGATTGCACTGGGATGATCGCCAACCTTTCTTCACGCCCTGGTCGATTTTTGACCCACAACACGCCCGGTCCCCGGTCCCACCCCCAAAACCGTAGGCTATTGCACACCGATTTGGCCTCAAAATGCCCTGTTCGCGCCGTTTTGCCGGTTTGTCCACCCAAATAGACACAAAAAATTAAATAGACCACACTGGGACGATCCTCAACCTCCCTGGCACGCCCCAATCAATTTTCGTCCTACAGCACGCCCGGACCCCAGGCCCACCCCCAAAACCGTAGGGTATAGCACATCGATTTAGCCCAAAAATGCCCCATTCGCACCGTATCGCCCGTTTGTCCAGCCAAATGGCCACGAAAAATTAAATGGACCACACTAGAATGATCCCCAACCTCCCTGGCACGCCATGGTCGATTTTTGGCCCACAGTACCCCCGAATCCCGAGCCCACCCTCGAAACCGTGGCCTATAGCACACTGATTTGGCCCAAAAATGCCTCATTCGCGCTGTTTCTCTAATTTTTCCACCCAAACAACCACAAAATATTAAATGGACCAAATTGGGACGATCCCCAACCTCCCTGGCATGCCCCGGTCAATTTTAGGCCCACAGCACGCTCAGACCCCGGGCCTACACCTGAAACCATGGGCTATAGTATGCCGATTTGGCCCAAAAATGCCCCGTTCGTGCTGTTTCTCCTATTTGTCCACACAAATGGCCACAAAAAATTAAATGGACCACACTGGGACGATCCTCAACCCTCCTGTCATGCCTCGGTTGATTTTTGGCTCACATCACACTCTGATAACGGAATCAACCCACAACACGGAAACAAGACACAAAACACAGGACAAATCGAGGACCAAAAAAAGAACAAGTCTCGGCCAACAATAGTGCCACAAGAACGAGATGATACAAGGTGTATTTTACACCAAAAAAAGCCAACAACAAGATGAACACGAGATGATAAGACAACAACAATACACAAACACGATTACAAGAAATGTAAGGATAGGAAGTGAGACATCAACTCTCACAAGAACTAAGAACCTAAGTGTATGTCACACACTAAGGCCCTTAATACTTGTAATAGGCAACACTAACACTCTTACAATGACACAAGAGGGCGTGAACCACTCAAGCGCCAAGGTTTCTAACAATGTTTGGCAATACTAGCGATTCCACCCTAGCATCACCCTTATTTTGGATTTGGTGGCTTTTCCAAGCCCTAAACTATGGTGGTACACTCCTCACACTAGAGAGAGTTTGGTTCAAGTGTTATAACTTTCAATATCAATAAACAACTAAAGAGATAAAGACCTAATACTAGCCTATTTATAGACTTATTACAACATAAGTGAAATGTCCAAAAATCCCTTAATGAAGGGAAGACAAATGGTGCCTATGGAGTGTAGTCCAAGTGTAGTGTATGGACGGTTTTTGGTGCATAATTAAGTCCTCTTTGCCTCTTCATTTGCACAGACCAAGTCTTGGGTCCAACGTGTACTCTCATAAGCCCATATCCATGATTATTCTTGTATCATCCTCTCCATCTTGAGAGGAATTTGCCCACATTCACGGCTTCACTTCATGCAATTGGCCACTTTAAGGAAATCAGTCAAAACAGTCCACAAAACATGAATATGGCACAAAATTGTCCGCAAAACACATGAGGAAGCCGAGGGCTCAATAACACAAGGCTCGACCAACATCTTCATTTTGAACCTCGGCTTCCTCTCCATCTTGAGTTTTGTCTTAAATCTCATCCAAATCACATCCCAACTCCTTTCTTGGTGGCGGGTTACTTGTGGTTCCCTACGTCTTCCCCTCAAATTCCCTTCCATCATATAAGCATCATTGTAGACTCTATGTCCCTCATGTTCCTTTCTACCATACTCCTTTACATGGACATATCGATTTTGGGGAAGTGGCGTTTTGGTTGAGAGGATTGTTTTGGTAATGTGGAGCTTTGGTTATTGATATTGGATGGGAGGAAATTGTCTTCCAAGTCCCTCTTGTTGGACTTGATCAAATTGAGAGGGAAGTGACCTATTTAGGTCTCGGGTTGGAGGGAATTTGGTGGCTTGGCT
The DNA here is from genome assembly GCA_030864225.1 of Capsicum baccatum var. pendulum. Taxonomy (NCBI): domain Eukaryota; kingdom Viridiplantae; phylum Streptophyta; class Magnoliopsida; order Solanales; family Solanaceae; genus Capsicum; species Capsicum baccatum. Next base: position 276,029,860 of record CM061550.1, read on the forward strand.
TATGTCTATGTGACTTGGTGGTGGTCTTGGAGGATTGATCGTTTGAGGTAAGGTTTCAGTAGTAGAAACACGAGAGTTCCTTCGACTCTCCACTCGTTCCATCATCTCAAGTATAGTAGACATATCTGAGAGCATTTGCCTTAGCCATGTCTCGGGAAATAGCATCAAGGTGGGCCAAAATGGCCTCCATTATGGCCAAGAAGTTACCTACAAAATAGAAAATAAGTTACTTGTACAAAGGGGTGATGTGGAAGCCTTTGATTGGTTGCGGATAGTGATGTGGCAGCCTTGGAATGATTGTGGAATATTGTGGAAATCTGAATTATTTTTTTGTCTTCAATTTGTATTTGTCAATTCACTTTGGAAGAGAGGAGTTTCGGTTTTGGGAGGAAAACAAGAAGATTTGGAGCCTTTTCAAATTCAAAAGGGCTTTGACTTTCCTTGCACCCTTTTGGAAAAACACCTTTTTGAAAGCTTTTTGGCTCTTTCCTCTTTTGTTAGTCTTGGAAAGTGCCCTTTCTCCCTTTTGGTAACAAGACTTTTTTGACAGTCTTTTGGTCCCTTTCCTTTCTTGTAAGAGTCTTGGAATAAGTTTCAAGACTAACAAGACCACACTCTCTTTCTTCACTCACTTAGATCAAACAAACAACTCTGAAGACTTTTTCTTCAACAAAACATGAAATTGGTGAAGAACACCAAGAACACACTTTTGAATCTTGGAGTCCTAAGGTTCAAGTTAGACCTACCAAACAACAACAACACCTTTTCAAGCTTAAAACCACAGTACAATATCCACAATACACGTTCAAACCTTGAACCAACAACACATCACACTTCTAAGAACAATAAGAACTTCAACAACTCTAGTCGACCACAACCTTCAACAACAATCTTGTCAAGAGCTCAAATCTTGGACTTTGACTCAACAAGTGTTAGTGAACAAGAAACTAACACAAGAAACTACTAAGACAAACAAAAAACACACCGAAATCTAGACACAAATCTCATCCCAATAAAACACCAAGACACAATTTTGGCGAAGACAACAAGAATGGACAAATTTGCTTCTTTTTGGAATTTTCAGTTTTTCAACATTTATTTTTTTGATTTTTAGACTTAGAGAGACCAAGATTGGTAGTGTAGGAACACAACCAGCCTTAGTTCTGATACCAAATGATAACGGAATCAACCCACAACAAGAAAACAAGACACAAAACACAAGACAAATCGAGGACCAAAAGGGGAACAAGTCTTGGCCAACAATAGTACCACAAGAACGAGATGATACATGGTGTATTTTACACCAAAAATAGCCAACAACAAGATGACCAAGAGATGATAATACAACAACAACAAGATAACAACAATACACGGCTTTACTAGAACAAGATCACAAACACGATTACAAGAAGTGTAAGGATAGGAAGTGAGACATCAACTCTCACAAGAACTAAGAACCTAAGTGTATGTCACACACTAAGACCCTTAATACTTGTAATAGGCAACACCAACACTCTTACAATGACACAAGAGGGCATGAACCACTCAAGTGCCAAGGTTTCTAACAATGTTTGGCAATACTAGCAATTCCACCTTAGCATCACCCTCATTTCAGATTTGGTGGCTTTTCCAAACCCAAAACTAAGGTGGTACACTCCTCACACTAGAGACAGTTTAGTTCAAGTGTTATAACTTTCAATATTAATAAACAACTAAAGAAATAAATACCTAATACTAGCCTATTTATAGACTTATTACAACATAAGTGAAATGTCCAAAAATCCCTTAATAAAGGGAAGACAAAAGGCGCCTATGGAGTGTAGTCCAAGTGTAGTGTATGGACGATTTTTGGTGTATAATTAAGTCCTCTTTGTCTCTTCAATTGCACACACAAAGTATCGGTTCCAACGTGTACTATCATAAGCCCATATCCGTGATTTTTCTTGTATCACGCTCGGACCCCGTGCCCAACCCCGAAACCGTGGACTATAGCACACCAATTTGCCTCGAAAATGCCCCGTTCGTGCCGTTTCGCCTGTTTATCCACCAAATGGCCACAAAAAATTAAATGGACAACACTGATATGATCCCCAACTTCCCTGGCATGCCCCAATCAATTTTTGGCCAACAGTAAGCTCGGACCCCGGGCCCACACCCAAAATCGTGGGCAATAGCACACCAATTTGGCCCGAAAATGCCCTCTTTGCGTCGTTTCGCCCGTTTGTCCACCCAAATGGCCACAAAAATTTAAACAAACCACACTGGGATGATCCTCAACCTCCCTGGCATGCCCCGATCGTATTTTTGGCCTACAACACGCCCGGACCTCGGTCCCACCCCTAAAACCGTGGGCTATAGCACACCGATTTGGCCCGAGAATGCCCCGTTTTTGCCGTTTTGCCCGTTTGTCCACCCAAATGGCCACAAAAAATTAAATGGACCACACTGGAATGAACCCCAACCTCACTGGCACGCCCCAGTCGATTTTTGGCCCACAGCATGCCCGGACCCCGAGCACACCCCCAAAACCGTTGGCTATAGCACACCAATTTGGCCCGAAAATGCCTGGTTCGTGCTGGTTTGCTTGTTTGTCCACCCAAATAGCCACGAAAAATTAAACAGACCACACCGAGATGATCCCCAACCTCCCTAGCATGCCCCAGCTAATTTTTGGCCTACAACACACCCAGACCCTAAGCCCTTTCTCAAAATCGTGGGATATAATACATCGATTTGGCCCAAAAATATCCCATTAGCGCCGTTTCTCTTGTTTGTCCACCCAAATGGCCACAAAAAATTAAACGGATCACACTGGGATGATTCCCAACCTCCCTAGCACGCCCCAATCAATTTTTGGCCCACAACACGACCTAACCTCGGTCCCACCCCCGAAATCGGGGGCTATAGCACATTATTTGACCTAAAAATCCACCGTTCGTGTCATTTCACTCATTTGGCAAGCCAAATGGCAATGAAAAATTAAACGGACCACACAGGGACAATCCACAACCTCCCTAGCGCGCCCCGGTCGATTTTTGGCCCACAACACGCCCAGATCCCTAGCCCACCCCCAAAACCGTGGGTTATAGCACACTGATTTAGACCAAAAATACCCCGTTTGCACCGTAATAGCCGTTTGTCCACCCAAATGGCCACGAAAAATTAAACGGACGATATTGGGATGATCCCCAACCTTCCTGGCACGCCCAGTCAAAATTTGGCAAACAACACGCCTGGACCCCTTGCCCATTTCCAAAACCATGGGATATAGCACACCGATTTAGCCCATAAGTGCACCATTCGCGTCGTTTCGCCAGTTTGTCCACTCAAATGGCCACAAAAAATTAAACGGACCACACTGGGATGATCCTCAACCTCTTGGCATGACTGGTCGATTTTTGGCCCACAGAAGTCCGGACCCCGAGCCCACCCCCAAAATCGTGGGCTATAGCATACTGATTTGGCCTGAAAATGCCTCATTCACGTTATTTTGCCTGTTTATTCTCCCAAATGGCCACGAAAATCAAACAGACAATACTGGTATGTTCCCCAACCTCCCTGACACGCCCAGTTGATTTTTGGCCCACATCTCGCCTAGACCTCGGGCCCCCCTCAAAATCGTGGGCTATACCTCACTGATTTGGCCCGAAAATGCTTTAAGGTGAGTCGATTACCTTGGCGGTCACCGTAAGAGTGTGGTTTTGATTATTACATTCATTAGGGGTTAATTTTGAAATATACTTGGTTCTTAATCTTATAATAATCTTGGTCTCACTATCTATTCTTTCATTATTTTGCAATTTCATGTTTTTTTGTGTTTGTCATCTTGTATGCCTTTGTGTTGCTTGTTCTTCTCACATTTTGTGAACTGTTTAGGCATCTTTGTGGACTGATTTTTATCATTTGGTATCAAATCATGGCTTGATATTGTTCCCACAAGATCAATCTTGGGCTCGTCAACTTGAAAATAAATAAAAAAAGTGCCAGAAAACTGAAAAATCAAAAAGAGGCAAATCTATCCATTTTTTTCGTGTACTTGGCCGAAATTGTGTTCTTGTTATTGTTGTTGTTTTGGACGAGATTTGTGTTTAAGATTAGGTGTGTTTTGATTGTCTTAGTTGTTTCTAAGTTTTAGTTTTGTCTTTACTAACACCCTTGAGTCTAGATCCAAGTTGAGCTTGAACATTGTTGTTGGTATTGTTGTTACGGTTTCAAGAACTTGAACATTGTTGGTGTTGTTGTGTGGACCAAAACTTGAAGGTGGTTTGAGCTCGTGTTATTGGTATTTTGTTGTGGTTTTTATGCTTGAAAAGGTGTTGTTGATTGTTTGTAGTTCAATGTGAGGCTAGGTTTTCAAACTTCTACTGAAAGTTCTTGTTGTTCTAGACTATCTTCATGTCTATTTGCAAAAAAACTCTTCAATAGTGTTGTTTAACCCAAAAGCCAAGTGGAAAGAAGTGAGGCCTTTGTTATTCTTTAAAACAAATCCCAAAGACCTACCAAAAGGGAAGGGGGACAAAAAGATCTACAAAAGACTTGGTACTAAAAGAGGGAAAAACACTTTTCTAGGTGTCCAAAAGAGGAAAGGGCCACCAACCCTTCAAAAAGGTGTCTTGCCCAAAAGGTGTAAGACAAGTCAAACCTTTTTGAATGTGAAAAAGGGATCCAATCTTGATATTTTTCTTCCCTAAGGCCGAAATACACTTCTTCAAAAATTGAAAATTGAACCAAAGTTTCAAAGTTGAAAAAATAAGAACCTTTCAAAAATCGCAACCAATCCTAGACCGCCACATCACCAATTTTTGTGCAGTACCGAAACTTAGGGCTCAAACTCTTCGATTCTTAGTTTCTTATTTTTGATTCTTATTTTCACTTTTTTATTCTTATACTAATTGGCAACTAGTAAATACCTACTAAGTTGTAAATTAGTTTTTGAATACGTTTCTTTTGTGTCTTCGTTATTTGTGTGCTTTTCTCGTTTGTAACTCGTAGTAACTTCTTTATTTAAAGTTCATAAGTGAATTTTATTTTGTGTCTTAAGTCAGTAAAAATAATAATCCATTCTGACCGCCAAGTAGGATTGACATCTTATTAACTACTGGAGTATAAGCAACTTTCAATATTCCCCGCTCCAATTGTGAGAATCACAAAGGTGAGTGTATCGAGTGTTGGTAAGGAGTTTTTTTGTTTTGTTAGGTACCATGTCTGCACATAATTTCATGGCCACGTGTGATCGTATCTATGACGATCTTAAAGATATGTGCCAACACATTGAAATTATACGCCAATTGTTACCCAAGCTCTTCCCTGAAAATCCAATTGTCCAAACAACTTGCGATAAGAGCTTTTTGAAGAAAGTTGCTGGCCAATCTTGTGATGAACTTTCACACCGAGGTAAATACGAACATACTCATGAACGTCAAGGTAAAATAGCAAACCCTTACACTTTTGTGCATGTGAATGATAATTGTGTGGCTAGTAGCCCATTGAGTGTGAGTTATAGCTTGCCTATATGTGAGTCTATTGTTTCTTTGCCACTTGATGATGATTTACTTGTTGTGAGTATCGATACACTAGTTGATCCTATTGATGACCAAATCGACTCTTCTTGAAAGATCGATTTATGTCCACCTAGTGTTGAAACCATTGTGTTGAATGAAAGTACATCATCTTGTAAAATTTATGCTGATCAACTTTTGTGTGAAAATTGCCCACCACTTGAGGATGTGTGTGATGTAATTAATGAATCTTAAGTATGTGATGATATTGAAATATTGATCAAAGGAATAGGAGTGAACCCGAGAGCTATTCTTGGGAAAATCTTGCACTTGAAATCTCTTTGAAACTTGATATTGATTTTTTAGAGAGTGATGAAGGTGTTTGTTCCGAATCTGCCCGTGAAATAGATCATGCTCTCTTAAGGTATAATGTTTTGTTTGAAGATGATATAACCACTCATAATGAACCTAGTGGTGGAAATGATGGTATAGCTTGCCTTAGAAGCTATAGCCGATATGCTAACCCACTATGGTGTGACAACATTCCTCCTAAAGATGGAAATCTCTTCTTGGAAGATGAAAGTACTCTTAAAGGTAAGGGATGTGTGGTTTTGGAAACTACTTCTCCTCCTATTTTGTGTGACTTTATTGTTGAGAGTACTCATGGTGATGATTGTGCAACTAGTAGTGAGTACACACATGAGGGCACCTTAATAGAAGTTGACTTGAGTGATACCTTTCTCTACTTTATATTTGCTCTGGATAAAATATTTGCTATTGTAGAGAGTATGCCGTTTATTTTGGGTGGAGACCACGGGAAAGTGGAGTGTTTTCTAGACCCGTGTCTATGGACACTCTTCCTATTTGACCCCGGTGCTAAATATAGAATTGGTGATGATGGTGCACCCAACTTGTTGCTTGGTTTACATGACAAACAAAGTATTATTTTTGGTGAATTCTATAGCCAAATCCTTTGTGCATTTTTCATTAATTATGTAATATTTTGTTCAAAGGAACCTTGGTTATATTCTAAATCTGTGCAACCTTGGCAGGTTCAGGTGATTTGTCATGCTTACCCTAACCCTCATGCCATGAGGAGTTTGTATTAGTGTGCCGTTTCTTTGGTTTTGCAAGGTTTGGATTCGAGGTCGAATCCTTTTCAAGAAGGGGAGGATGATATGATTCAAATGACCACCTTAGCTTTCAATGACATCATTCAAAGTTAGTACGTGGGGCATCAAACTTTGGTGACATAAAGGAAATGGGATCCTATATGGAGGGCCCGATTTGAGTACACCAAAGAGCAATCCCACGTGTGAAATATTTCTTGGAGCATTGAAGATTGAGGACTCATGGTTTTAGGCCTTTATTAAGGACATTTTGGTTACTTAGCCTTGTCCAAGTAACACTCCATGACCACCCCTTTTCATTAAGGGTATTGTGGTAATTTTGTTATGTAATAAGTTAGACTATAAATAGGTTCTATTAGTTCATTTGCTAGTTAGATGATGAAAGATTGAAACACTTGAAATCCTCTCTCTTGAGAGTAGACCACCTTATTATAGTCTTAGTTAGGACTGGGAAAAGTCATCCTTAGTACAAGGCTTGGAAAAGCCAATATTGTTCTTTGCTTGGAAACGGTGGATCTTGAAGTGAGTCGATTACCTTGGCAGTCACTGTAAGGGTGTGGTTTTTGATTATTACATTCATTAGGGGTTAATTTTGAAATATACTAGGTTCTTAATCTTGTAATAATCTTGGTCTCGCTATCTATATTTTCATTATTTTGCAAATCCGTGTGTTTTTGTGTTTGTCATCTTGTATCCCTTTGTGTTTCTAGTTCTTCTCACGTTTTGTGGACTATTTAGGCATCTTTGTTGATTGATTTTTATCACATAGCATGCCCGGACCCGATCCCACCCCTAAAACCGTGGGTTATAGCACACCGATTTGGACCAAAACCGCCCCGTTCACGCCGTTTCACCCATTTGTCCACCCAAATGGCCACGAAAAATTAAACGGACCATACTCGGACGATCCCCAACCTTCCTGGCATGCCTTTGTCGATTTTTGGCCCACAGCACGCCCGGAACCTGAGCCCACCCCCGAAACTGTGGGCAATTGCACACCAATTTGGCCTAAAAATGCCCCATTTGCGCCGTTTAGCCCGTTGGTCCACACAAATGGCCACAAAAAATTATACGGACCACAGTGGGAAAATCACCAACCTCCCTGGCACGGCCTAGTTAATTTTTTACCCACAACATTCCCGTACCCCAGGCCCACCCCCAAAAGCGTGGGCAATAGCACACCAATTTGGCCCGAAAAAGCCTCTTTCGCACCGTTTCATCCATTTGTCAACCCAAATGGCCACGAAAATCTAAACGAAACACACTGGGATGATTCTTAACCTCCCTGGCATGCCCTAATCGATTTTTGACACACATCAGGCTCGGACACCGGGCCCACACCAAAAAATGTAGGCTATATATAACACACCTATTTGGCCCAAAAAATCTCCGTTTACGCAGTTTCGCCCGTTTGTCCACCCAAATGGCCACAAAAAAATAAACGGACCACACTGAGACGATCCCCAACCTCCCTGGCATGCCCTGGCCAATTTTTGGACCATAGCACACCTGGACCCCAGGCCCACCCCTGAAACCGAGGTCTATAACACACCGATTTGGCCCAAAAATGCTTCGTTAGTGCCGTTTCTCCCATTTTCCCACTCAAATGGCCCCAAAAAATTAAACGGACCATACTGGGATGATCCCCAGCCTCCCAAGCTCACCCCGATTGATTTTCAGCCCACAACATGCCCAGAATTCGGGCCCATCCCAGAAACCGTGGGCAATAGCATACCGATTTGGCCCAAAAATGCCCCGTTAGTTCCTTTTTGCTCGTTTTTCCACCCAAATGGCCATGAAAAATTAAACAGACCACACTGGGATGATCCCCAACCACCCTGGCACGTGTTGGTCGATTTTTGGACCATAGCATGCCCTGACCCCAGGCCCACCCCTAAAATCGTAGGCTATAGCGCACATCGATTTGGCCCCAAAATGCCCTGTTCTCGTCGTTATGGCTGTTGATCTACCCAAATTAAAATGTAAAATTAAACGGACCACACTAGGATGATTCCCAACCTCTCTTTACGCCCCGATCGATTTTCGGCCCAAAGCACCCCGGACCCCAGGCCCACCCCCAAAATTGTGGGCTATAGCACACCAACTTGGCCTGAAAAATGCCCCGTTCATGCCGTTACAGCCATTTATCCATTCAAATTGCCATGTAAAATTAAACGGTCTATACTGGCATGATTCCCAACCACCATTCATACCCCGGATGATTTTTAGCTCGCATCACGCCCGAACCTCAGGCCCACCCCCGAAACCGTAGGCTATAGTACACGGATTTGAGCGAAAAATGCCCCGTTCATGTCGTTTCGCCCATTGGTCAGCCCAAATGGCCACAAAAAATTAAAAAGATCCCACTGGGACTACCCCCAACCTCCATGGCATGCCCTTATTGATTTTCGGCCCACAGTACGCCCAAACCCTGGGCCCACCTCTGAAATCAAGGGCAATAGCACAACGATTTGGCTCGAAAATGCCCCATTCGCGCCGTTACGGTCGTTTGTCCACCCAAATTGCCACGTAAAATTAAACGGACCACACTGGGATGATTTTCAACCTTCCTTCACGGCCCGATCGATTTTTGACACACTGCATGTTCGGACCCCGAGCCCACCCCAAAAACTGATGGCTATAGCACACCGATTTGGCTTAAAAATTCCCCATTCGTGCTGTTTTGCTTGTTTGTCCATCGAAATATTCACGAAAAATCAAACGAACCAAACTGGGATGATTCCTAACCTCCCCGGCATGCCACAGTCGATTTTTGACCCACAGCATGTCCTGACCGTGGGCCCACACCTAAAACTGTGGGCTACAACACACCTATTTTGCCCAAAAATGCCTAGTTCGCGCCATTTCGCCCGTTTGTCCACCCAAATGGCCACGAAAAATTAAATGGACCACACTGGGATGATCCCCAACCTCCCTGGCATGCCCAAGTTGAATTTTGGACCACAGCACGCTCGAACCCCGATCCCACCCCCAAAACCGTGGGTTATAGCACACTGATTTGCCCCAAACTTTCCCCGTTCGCACCGTTACGGCCGTTTGTCCACCCAAATTGCCACATAAAATTTTATGGACCACACGGGGATGATTCCCAACCCACCTTCACGCCCCAGTCGATTTTTGACCCACAGCACACCCGGAACCCGGGCCCACCCCAAACCATGGGCTATAGCACATTGAGTTGGCCCAAAAATGCCCAGTTCGCTTCGTTTCGCCAGTTTGTCCACCCAAATGGTGACGAAAAATTAAATGGACCATACTGAGACGTTCACCAACCTCCCTGGCATGCCTCGATCAATTTTTGGCCCACAGCACTCCCAGAATCCAGGCCCACCCCCGAAATCATGGACTATAGCATACCGATTTGGCCCAAAAATGCCCCGTTCACGCTGTTTTACCAGTCTGTCCACCCAAATGGCCACAAAAAATTAAACGGATCACACTTAGACAATCCCCAACCTCCTTGGTATGCTTGAACTCTGGGCTCACCCCCAAAACCATAGCCTATAGCACACCGATTTGGCCGGAAAATGCCCCGTTCACACCGGTTTGCCTGTTTGTTAACCCAAATAGCCACGAAAAATTAAACAAACCACACCGGGACAATTCCGAACCTTCCTGGCATGCCCCAATTAATTTTTGACCCACAGCACGCCCGAAACCTGGGGCCACACCAAAAACCAAGGGCTATAGAACCCCTATTTGTCCCAAAAATGCCTCGTTCACCACGTTCCGTCCGTTTGTCCACCCAAATGGCCACAAAAAATTAAACAAACCACACGGGGACCCATCTTTACCTCCCTAGCATGCCCTAGCCGATGTTAGACCTACAACACACTCGAACCTCAGGACCACCCCTAAAATCGTGGGCTATAGCACACCGATTTGGCTCGAAAATGCACAGTTCACACCGGTTCACCTGTTTGTTAAGCCAAATAGCCACGAAAAATTGAAAAAGCCACACTGGGACGATTCCTAACCTCCCTGGCATGCCCCGGTTAATTTTTGACCCACAGCACGCCCAGAACCTGGGCCTACACCAAAAACCACGGGCTATAGCACACCTATTTGTCCCGAAAATGCCTCGTTCACCCCGTTCCGCCCGTTTGTCCACTCAAATGGCCAAAAAATATTAAACGAACCACACGGGGACCCTTCCTTAGCTCCCTAGCATGACCTAGTCGATTTTAGAACCACAGCACACTCGAACCTCAGGCCCACCCCCAAAACCGTGGGATATAGCACACCGATTTGGCCCAAAAATACCCCGTTCACGCCGTTTTGCTCGTTTGTCCACCCAAATCGCCACGAACAATTAAACAGACCACACTAGGACGATCCTCAACCTCCCTGGCATTCCCCGGTTGATTTTTGAACCACAGCACTCCTGGACCCCGGGCCCTCCCATAAAAATGTTTGTTATAGCAAACTGAATTGGCCCGAAAATGCCCCGCTCGTGCCGTTACGGCCATTTATCCGCACAAATTGCCACGTAAAATTAAATGGATCACACTGAGATGATTCCCAACCTCCCATCACACCTCGGTAGATTTTTGGCCTACAACATGCCCTGAAGCCGTGGCCACCTTCAAAACCGTGGGCTGCATACCAATTTGGACCAAATATGCCCCGTTCGTGCCGTTTCACCCATTTGTCCATCCAAATGGCCACGAAAAATTAAACGGATCATATTCGGACGATCCCCAACCTCTCTGGCATTACATGGTTATTTTTTGGCCCAAAGCACGCCCAGACCCCAAGCCTTACCCCAAAATCGAGGGCTATAGCACACCGATTTGGCCCGAAAATACCCCGTTTAGCCCGTTTGTCCATCTAAATGGCCACAAAAAATTAAACGGACCACACTAGGATTATCCCCAACCTCCCTGGAGCGCCCCAGGTAATTTTCGGCCCACAGCGTGCCTGGACCTCGGGCCCACCCCCAAAACTGTGGGCTATAGCACATCGATTTGACCCAAAAATGCCTCGTTCACGCTGTTTTGCCCGTTTGTCTATCCAAATGTTCATGAAAATCTAAACAAACTACTCTGGGACGATTCCTAACCTCCCTGTCTTGCCCCAGTTGATTTTCAAACCACAGCACGCTCGGACCCCAGGCCCACACCTGAAACCATGGGCTATAACACACTATTTCGCCCGAAAATGCCCCGTTCGTGCCGTTTCGCCCGTTTGTCCATCCAAATGGCCATGAAAAATTAAACAGACCACGCTTGGACGATCCCCAACTTCCTTGACATGCCCTGATCGATTTTTAGACCACAGCACGCCCAGACCCCTGGCCCACCCCCAAAACCGTGGTCTATAACACACCGATTTGGTATAAAATGCCCAGTTAATGCTGTTTCTCTGGTTTTTCCACCCAAATGGCGACAAAAAACTAAACAAACCACACTGGGACAATCCCCGACCTCCCTAGCTCGCCCTGGTCGATTTTTCGCCCACAGCACACCCGGACCTCGGGCCCAACCTCGAAACCGTGGGCTATAACACACTGATTTAGCCCGAAAATACCCCGTTCACGTTGTTTCGCTTGTTTGTCTACCCAAATGGCCACGAAAAATTAAATGGACCACACTGGGATGATCCCCAACCTCCCTGGCATGCCCCACTTAATTTTTGAACCACAGCACGCACTGACCCAAGCCCACCCCCAAAACCGTGGGCTGTAGCACACTATTTTAGCACAAAAATGCTCTATTCGTGTTGTTACGGCCGTTTGTCCACCCAAATTGACACGTAAAATTAAACGGACCACACTGGGATAATTTCAAACCTCTCTTTTTTCTCTATCAATTTTCGACCCACAGCACGCCCGAACCCCAGGCCCACCCCTAAAGCCGTGGACTATAGCACACCGATTTAGCCCAAAAATGCCACATTCGCCCCGTTTTGCCTGTTTTCCTACCTAAATGGCTACGAAAAATTAAACGATCCCCACTGGAACGATCCCAAACCTCCTTGGCATGCCTCTATCAATTTTTGGCCCACAGCACGCCCGGACCCTGAGCCCACCCCTAAAGTCATGGGCTATAGAACACCGATTTAGCCAAAAATTTCCCATTCACGCCATTTCGCCCGTTTGTCCACCCAAATGGCCACAAAAAATTAAATTGGCCATATTCAGACAATCCCTAACCTCTTTTACATGCCCAATCAATTTGTTTCCCACAGCATGCCCGGACCTCGGGCCCATCCCCGAAACCATGGGCTATAGCACACTGATTTGGCCCAAAAATGATCTGTTCGCGCTGTTTCGCCCATTTGTCCACCCAAATGGCCATAAAAAATTAAACGAACCACACTGGGACGATTCCTATCCTCCCTGACATACCTCTGTCAATTTTTGACCCACAGCACGCTCGGACCCCGAACCCACGCCCGAAACTGTGGGCTATAACAAACCTTTTTGGCTCGGAAAAGCCCCACCTGAACCGTTTTACCCATTTATCCACCCAAATAGCCTCAAAAAATTAAATGGACCACACTGGGATGATCCCCAACCATAGCACGCCTGGACCCCAGGCCTACTCCAAGAATTGTAGGCTATAGCACACCAATTTGGCCCAAAAATGCCCCATTTACGCTGTTACGATCGTTTATCCACCCAAATTGCCACATAAAATTAAACGGATCATACTTGGATGATTCCCAACTTTTCTTCACACTTCGATTGATTCTTGGCGTACAGCACGCCCAGACCCCGGGCCTACCCCCAAAACCGTGGGCTACAGCACATCGATATGGCCCAAAAATGCCCCGTTCAAGCTTTTTCACCTGTTTGTCCACCTAAATGGCCACGAAAAATTAAATGGACCACACTGGGATGATCCCCCACTTCTCTGGCATGCCTCTATTGATTTTCGGCCCACATCACTGTCGGACCTCGGGCCCACCCACGAAACTGTAGGCTAAATCACACTGTTTTAGCCTGAAAATGCCCCGTTCTCGCTGTTTCGCCCCTTGGTTAACCCAAATGGCCACGAAAAATTAAATGAACCATACTAGGACGAACCCCAACCTCCCTAGTATGCCCCGATCAATTTTCAACCCATAGCACGCCCGAACCCAGGGCACTCCACTGAAACTGTGGTCTATAGAACACCAATTTGCCCCAAAAATGCCCCGTTTATGCCGTTTCACCCGTTTGCCCACCCAAATTGCCATAAAAAATTAAACGAACCATAATGGGACGATCTCTAACCTCCCTGGTACGCCCCGGTCGATTTTGGCCCACAGCACACCCGGATCCCGTATCCACCCCTGAAACCGTGGGCTATAGCACACCGATTTGGCCCGAAAATGCCCCGTACGATCCGTTTCGCCCGTTTGTTCACCCAAATGGCCACAAAAAATTAAACGGACCACACTGGGACAAACCCCAACCACCCTAGCACAACCCAATATTTTTGTCCCACAGCATGCCCGAACCCCGGGCCTACCCCCAAAACTATCGGCAATAGCACATCAATTTTGTCCGAAAATGCCCCGTTCGCTCTGTTTAGCCCGTTTGTCCTCCAAAATGGCCACGCAAAATTAAACGAACCACACTGGGATGATTCCTAACCTATCTTGCCCGCCCCGGTCAATTTTCAACCCACATCATGCCCGAACCCCGAGCCCACACCTAAAATTATGGGCTATAGCACACCTATTTGGCCTGAAAATGCCCCGTTCGTGCCGTTTCGCCCGTTTGTCCACCCAAATTACCACGAAAAATTAAACGGACCACACTGGGATGATCCCCAACCTCCCTGGCATGCCCTGTTCAATTTTTAGTCCACAGCACGCTTGGAACCCGGGCCCATCCCTGAAACCATAGGCTAAACACACCGATCTGGCCTGAAAAAGCCCCGCTAATGCTATTTCTCCCGTTTATCTACCCAAATGGCCACAAAGAATTAAACGGAATACACTGTGATGATCCACAACATCCCTGACATGCACCTGTCGATTTTTAACCCACAGTACGCTTGAAACCCAAGCCCACTCATGAAATTGTGGGCTATAGCACATCGTTTTTACCCGAAAATGCTCCGTTCGTGCTGTTACGACCGTTTGTCCAATCAAATTGCCACGTAAAATTAAATGGACTGTACTGGGATGATTCCCAAACTCCCTTCACGCCTCGGTCGATATTCAGCCCACAGCACGCCCGGACCCTTGGCCCATCCCCAAAACCATGGACTATAGCACACCGATTTGGCCCAAAAATGCCCCGTTCGCACTGTTTCGCTCGTTTATCCACCCAAATGGCCACGAAAAATTATATGAACCACACTGGGATGATCCAAACCTCCCTAGCATGCCTCGGTCGATTTTTGGACCACAGCACGCCCGGAATCTGGGCCCAACCCCAAAATCGTGGGCTATAACATATCGATTTAGTTTAAAAATTCCCCGTTCGCGCCGTTATGGTCGTTTGTCCACCCAAATTGCCACATAAAATTAAACGGACCTTACTGGGATGATACCCAACCTCCCTTTATGTCCAGGTCAATTTTCGACCGACAGCAGGCCGTTACGGCTATAACACACTGATTTGGCCTTAAAACGCTCCGTTCACGCCGTTTCACCCGTTTGTCCACCCAAATGACCATAAAAAATTAAACGGACCACATTCGGACAATTCCTAACCTCCTTTACATGCCCAATCAATTTTTAGCCCACAGTATGCCCGGACCCCGGGGCCATCCCCGAAACCATGGGCTATAGCACACCGATTTGGCCTGAAAATGATACGTTCACATCATTTTGCCTGTTTATCCATCCAAATGGCCACAAAAAATTAAACGAACCACACTGGAATGATTCCTAACCTCTCTGGCATACCCCTGTAGATTTTTGACCCACAGCACGCCCGGACACTGAGCCCACACCCGAAACCGTGGGCAATAGCAAACCTTTTTTGCCCAAAAATGCCTCGTTTGCATCATTTTACCCGTTTGTACACCTAAATGGCCACAAAAAATTAGTTAGACCACACTGTGTCTATCCCCAACCACAACACGCCTGCACCTCGGGTCCACCCCCAAAATCGTGGGCTATAGCTCATCGATTCGGCCCAAAAATGCCCTGTTTGTGCGGTAACGGTTGTTTATCCACCTAAATTGCCACGTAAAATTAAATGGACCACACTGGGATGATCCCAACTTCCCTTTATGCCCCGGTCAATTTTCGGTGCAAAGCACGCCCAGACCCCGAGTCCACCCCTAAAACCGTGGGCTTTAGCACACCGATTTAGCCCAAAAATGCCCCGTACGAGCTGTTTCGCCAGTTTGTTTACCCGAATAGCCACAAAAAATTAAATGGACCACACTGAGAAAATCCCTGACCACCCAAGCATGCCCTAATCAAATTTTGGCCTACAGCATGCCCGGAACCCAGGTCCACCCCTGAAACCATCGGTAATAGCAGACCGATTTAGTTCGAACATGCCCCGTTCGCTTCGTTTTGCCTGTTTGTCCACCAAAATGGCCATGAAAAATTAAACTAACCACACTAGGACGATTTCAAACCTTTTTTGTCCGCTCTGGCCAATTTTTGACCCAGATCACGCCCGAACCCCGGGCCCACACCTAAAATCGTGGGCTATAGCATACCTATTTGGCCTGAAAATGCCCCTTTCGCACCGCTTCGCCCGTTTGTCCACCCAAATAGTCACATAAAATTAAACGGACCACACTGGGACGATCCTTAACCTCCCTGGCATGCCCTGGTTATTGTTTGGCCCACAGCACTCTCGGACCCTGGGCCACCCCCAAAACTGTGGGCTATAGTGCACCGTTTTGGCCATGCCCGAACCCCGTTCGTGCCGTTTCGCCCGTTTACCCAACCTCCCTGGCACGCCCTGGTTATTTTTTAGCCTACAGCACGGCCGGACCCTGGGCCATCCCCAAAATCGTAGGCTGTAGTACACCGATTTGGTTCGAAAATGCCCCATTCACACCATTTTGCCTGTTTGTCAATCCAAATGGCCACAAAATATTACACGAACCACACTGGGATGATTCCTAACCTCCCTGGCACGCCCCGATCAATTTTTGACCCACAGCACACCTATTTGTTTCGAAAATGCCCCGTTTGCCCCGTTTTACCCATTTGTCCACCCAAATGGCCACAAAAAATTAAACGAACCATACGGGGATGATTCCTTACCTCCTTAGCATGCCATAGTCGATTTTAGGCCTACAACACACTCAAACCTCAGGTTCACCCCCAAAACCATGGGCCATAGCTCACCGATTTGGCTCAAAAATGCCCCGTTCACATCGTTTTGCTTGTTTGTCCATTCAAATTACCATGAACAAATAAACGGACCACATTGAGATGATACTCAACCTCTCTGGCACGCCCTGATTGATTTTGGACCATAAGATGCCCGAACCCCGGGCCCACCCCCAAAACCGTTTGTTATAGCACACCAATTTGACCCAAAAATGCCCTATTTGCACCGTTACGGCCGTTTATCTACCCAAATTACTATGTAAAATCAAACGGACCACACTGAGATGATTCCCAACCACCCATCACGCCCCGATAGATTTTTGGCCTACAGCATGCCCGAACCCTGGGCCCTTCCCAAAAACCGTGGGCTATAGTACACCAATTTGGACCAAAAATGTCCCGTTCACGCTGTTTTGCCTGTTTGTCCACCTAAATGTCCACGACAAATTAAAAGGACCACGCTGGGATGATCCCCAACCTCCTGGGATGCCTCGGTTGATTTTTGGCAAACAGCAAGCCCGGACTCTGGGCCTACCCCCGAAACAGTGGTCTATAACAACCGTATTAGCCCAAAAATGCCCCATTAGCGCAGTTTATCCCGTTTCTCCACCCAAGTGGCCATAAAAAAATTAAATGGATCACACTTGGACAATCCCCAACCTCCCTAGCTCACCTCGGTCAATTTTTGGTGCAAAACATGCCCAAAACTCGAGCCCACCCCCAAAACTGTGGGCTATAGCACACTGATTTGAACGAAAAATGCTTCGTTCATGCCGTTTCGCCTATTTGTCCACCCAAATGGCAATGAAAAATTAAAAGGACCACACTGGGACGATCCCCAACCTCCATGGCACACACCTGTCGATTTTTGGCCCGCAGCACGCCCGAACCCCAGGACCACCCCCAAAACCATGGGCTATAGCTCACTGATATGGCCCGAAAATACCCTGTTTGCGTCGTTTAGCTTGTTTGTCCACAGAAATGGCTACAAAAAATTAAGCGGACCATACTGGGACAATCCCTAACCTTCTTGGCACACCCCAGTCATTTTTTGGTCCACAGCATGCCCGGACCCCGGGCCCACTCCTAAAACTGTGGGCTATAACACATTGATTTGACCCGAAAATGCCTCGCTCGCACTGTTTTGCCCGTTTGTCCAACCAAATGGCCACGAAAATCTAAACAAACCACACTGGGATGATTCCTAACCTCCCTGGCATGCCCCAGTCAATTTTTGACCCATGGAACGCTCGAACCCCAGGCCCACACCCAAAACCGTGGACTATAGCTCACCTATTTGGCCCGAAAATGCCCTGTTCACGCTGTTTTGACCATTTTTCCACCCAAATAGCCACGAAAAATTAAACGGACCATGCTGGGATGATCCCCAACCTCCCTGGCATGCGCTGTTTAATTTTTGGACCACAACTCACCAGTTAGCGCCGTTTCTCTCATTTTTTCACCTAAATTGCCACAAAAAATTAAACGAACCACACTGGGATGATCCCCAACCTCCTTAGCTAGCCCCGATCGATTTTTGGACTACAATACGCCCGGACCTCTGACCAACTCTCAAAACCGTGGGCTATAGCTCACCGATTTAGCCTGAAAATGCCCTATTCGCGTCGTTACTACTGTTTATCCTCCCCAATTTTCCATGTAAAATTAAACAGATCACACTAGGATAATTCCCAATCTTTCTTCACTCCGCGATTGATTTTCAGCCCACAACACGCCCGGACCCCGGGCCCACCCACAAAACCATGGGTATAACACACCGATTTGGCCAAAAAATACCCTATTTGAGTCATTTCGCTCGCTTGTCTACCCAAATGGCTATGAAAAATTAAACGGACCATATTGGTACGATCCCCAACCTCCCTAGCACGCCCCTGTCAATTTTCATCCCACAATACGCCCGGATCCTGGGCCCAGCTGCGAAATTGTGAACTATAGCACACCGTTTTGAACCAAAAATGCCTTGGGGCACAGCGCGCCCGAACCCCTGGTCCACCTCCAAAACCATGGTCTATAGCACACCGATGTGGCGTAAAACGCCCTGTTTTCACCGTTTTGCCCGTTTGTTTACCTAAAGGGCGACGAAAAATTAAACAAACCACACTAGGACAATCTCCAACCTCCCTGGCACACCCTTGTCGATTTTTGACACATAGTACGCCCGAACTTTGGGACCTTCTGCAAAACCGTCAGCTATAGCACATCGTTTTGGCTCAAAAATCCTTCGTTAGCGTTGTTACAGCCGTTTGTCCACCCAAATTGTCATATAAAATTAAACGGACCACACTGGGATGATTCCCAACATCCCTGGCATACCCATGTCGATTTTTGGCCCACAGCACGCTCGGACCCCGAGCCTAACCCTAAAATCGTGGGCTATAGAACACCGATTTTGCCCAAAATGCCTCATTCGGGCTGTTTCGCCCGTTTGTCCTCCCAAATGGCCACAAAAAATTAAACAGACCATATTCGGACAATTCCTAACCTCCTTTACATGCCCAATCAATTTTTGGCCCCCAGCATGCCCGAAACATGGACCCATCCCCAAAACCGTAGGCTATAGCACACTGATTTAGCCCGAAAATGCCCCATTCACACAGTTTCGCCCATTTGTCCATCCAAATGCCTAGGAAAAATTAAATAAACCATACTGGGATGATTCCTAACCGCCCTGACACGCCCCTATCGATTTTTTACCCACAGCACGCCCGGACCCTGTGCCCTCACCCGAAACCGTGGGCTATAGCAGACCTTTTTGGCCCAAAAATGCCCCATTTGCGCTGTTATGACCGTTTGTCAACCCAAATTATCACGTAAAATTAAACAAACCACAGTGGGATAATTCACAACTTCCATTCACACCCCGATTGATTTTCGACGCACAGCACGCTCGGACCCCGGGCACACCCCCAAAACCGTGGGCAATAGCACACCGATTTGGCCCAAAAATACCCCGTTCGCACCATTTCATTCGTTTGTCCACCCAAATCTCCACGTAAAATTAAACGAGACACACTGGGATGTTCCACAACCTCCGTGGCACGCCTCTGTCGATTTTTGGCCCACAACATGCCTGGACCCAGAGCCCACCACCAAAACTGTGGGCCCAAGTTTCGGGCGTGCTGTGGGCGAAAAATTGACCGGGGCATGCCAGAGAGGCTAGGGATCATCCTAGTGTGGTCCGTTTAATTTTTAGTGGCCATTTGGGAGGGGGCAAACAAGTAAAACGGCGCAAACGGGGCATTTTCAGGATAAATTGGTGTGCTATATAGCCCATTATTTTGGGGGTGGGCCTGGGGTCCGAGCGTGCTATAGGTCAAAAATTTATCGGGGCATGCCAGGAAGGTTGGGGATCCTCCCAGTGTGGTCCGTTTAATATTTTGTGGCTAGTTAGGTGGATAAATGGGCAAAATGACGTGACTGGGGGACTTTAGAGTTAAATAGGTGTGATATAGCCTACGGTTTTGGGGGTGGGCCCAGGGTCAGGGCATGATGTGGGCCAAATATCGACTGGAGCATGCCAGGGAGATTGGGGATCATCCTTGTATGGTCCGTTTAATTCTTCGTGGCCATTTGGGTGGACAAACAGGTGAAACAGCGCGAATGGGGCTTTTTCGGGCCAAATCAGTGCCCAATAGCCCATGGTTTTAGGGTGTCCCTGAGGTCCGGGTCTGCTGTGGGCTAAAAATTAACCTGGGCATGCCAGGGAGGTTGGATATCATCCCAGTGTGGTCCGTTTAATTTTTCATGGCCACTTGGGTGGAAAAATAGGCAAAACAACGTGAATATGTTTTTTTCGAGCCAAAATGGTGTCTAGCCTATGGTGTTGGGGGTGGGCCCGTTGTTCAGGCACGCTGTGGGCCAAAAATTAACCGTGGCATAACAGGGAGGTTGGGGATCGTCCCTGTATGGTCCGTTTAATTTTTTGTGGCCATTTAGGTGGACAAACGGGCAAAACAATGCGAACGGGGTATTTTAAAGCCAAATCAGTGTGCTATAGCCCACGATTTTGGGGGTGGATTTGGGGTTCGATTGTGCTGTGTGCCAAAAATCGATCGGGGCATGCCAGGGAGGTTGGGGATTGTCCCATTATGGTTCGTTTATTTTTTTGTGGCCATTTGGGTGGGCAAACGGGCAAAATGGCGTGAACGGGGAATTTTCGATATAAATCGGTGGTCAATAACCCATAGTTTTGGGGTTGGGCCCAGGGTCCAGCCATGTTGTGGACTGAAAATCGATCGGGGCATGCCAGGGAGTTTGGATATTGTCCCAGTGTGGTCCATTTAATTTTTCATGGCCATTTGGCAGGGCAACCAGGCGAAACGGCGCGAACAGGGCATTTTCTGACCAAATCGGTTCACTATAGCCTACGGTTTTGGGGATGGGCCCATGTTTCGGGCCTGCTGTGAGCCAAAAATTGATCGGGGCATGCTAGGGAGGTTGGGGATCATCCCAGTGTGGTCCGTTTAATGTTTTGTGTCCATTTGGGTGGACAAACGGGCGAAACAGCACGAATGGGGTATTTTTTGGCCAAATCGGTGTCCTATCACCCACGGTTTTAGGGGTGGGCCTAGGGTTCGGGCGTGCTGTGGGCTAAAAATTGACCGGGATGTGTCAGGGAGGTTGGAGATCATCCCAGTGTGGTCCTTTTAATTCTAGGTGGTCATTTGGGTTGACAAACGGAGTAAACGACGTGAACGGGAATTTTCAAGCCAAATAGGTGTGCTATAACCCATGGTTTTAAGTGTGGGCCTGGGGTTTAGGCGTACTGTGGGTAAAAAATCGATCGGGGCATGCAGGGAGGTTGGGTATCATACCAGTGAGGTTCGTTTAATTTTTCATTGCCATTTGGGTGGACAAACAGGCGAAACAACGCGAACGAAGAATTTTCAGGCCAAATCGGTGTGCTATTACCCATGGTTTTGTGGGTGGGCCTGGGGTCTGGGAGTAAAGCTTGCCAAAAATTGATCGGGGAATGCCAGGGAGGTTGGGGATCATCCCAGTGTGGTCCGTTTAATTTTTCTTGGCCATTTGGTGGACAAACGGGCGAAACGGCACACACAAGGCATTTTCAGGCCAAATCGGTGTGCTATAGCCCACATTTTTGGGGCTAGGCCTGAATTTCGAGTATGTCGTGGGCTGAAAATCTATCGGGGCATGACAGGGAGGTTAGGAATCATCCCAGTGTGGTTCGTTTAATTTTCATGGCCATTTGGGTGGAAAAACGGGTGAAACGGCGTGAATAGGGCATTTTTAGGCTAAACCAGTGTGCTATAGTCTACGGTTTAGGGGATGGCCCTAGGGTCCGGGCGTGTTTTGGGTTAAAAAATATATCGAGGCATGCCAGGAAGGTTGTGGATTATCCCAGTGTGGTCCGTTTAATTTTTCATGGCCATTTGGGTGGACAAACGAGAGAAACGGCACAAATGGGGTATTTTTGGGATAAATCAGTGTACTATCGCCCACGATTTTGGGGGTGGACCCAGGGTCTGGGTATGCTGTGGGGCAAAAATCGATCGGGGCGTGCTAGGGAGGTTATCAACCGTCCCAGTGTGGTCCGTTTAATTTTTCATTGCCAGGGAGGTTGGGGATCGTCCCAGTGTGATCCGTTTAGTTTTTCACGCCCATTTGGGGTCTCAAATGGGCGAAATGTCATGAACGGGGCATTTTTGGACGAAATCGGTATGCTATAGCCCACAGTTTCGGGGGTGGTTTCGGGGTCCGGGCGTGTTGCGGGTCGCAAATCAATCAAGGTGGGCCAGGGATGTTAAGGATCATCCGAGTGTGGTTCGTTTAAACTTTTGTGGCCATTTTGGAGGACAAACGAGTAAAATGGTACGAACGAGGCATTTTTGAGCCAAATCGGTGTTCTATAGCCCACGAATTTGGGGTGGGCCAAGGATCTATGCATGCTGTGGGCTAAAAATTGAACGGGGTGTGCCAGGGAGGTTTGGGATCGTCCTAGTGTGGTCCATTTAATTTTTTGTGGCCATTTGGATGGATAAACGTGCGAAACGGTGCAAACAGGGCATTTGCAGGCCAAAATGGTGTGCTATAGCCTGCAATTTCGGGGATGGGCCAAGGGTCCGGGCGTGCTGTGTGCCAAAAATCAATTGGGACATGCCAGGGAGGTAGGGGTTTGTCCTAGTGTGGTCCGTTTATTTTTTTGTGGCCATTTGGGTGGAGATACGGGCAAAACGGCTCGAACGGGGCATTTTCAGGCCAAATTGGTATGCTATAGCCCGTAGTTTCAGGGGTGGGCCTGGGGTCCGAGTGTGCTGTGGCCAAAAATCGATTGGGATGAGCCAGGGAGGTTGGGGATCATCCCAGTTTGGTCGGTTTAATTTTTTGTAGCCATTTGGATGGACAAGCAGGCTAAACAGCACGAACGAGGCATTTTTGGGCCAAATAGGTGTTCTATAGCCTATGATTTTGAGGGTAGGGCCGGGGTTCGAGTATGCTGTGGGCTGAAAATCGACCGGGGCATGCCAGGGAGTGTGAGGATCATCCCAGTGTGGTATGTTTAATTTTTTGTGGCCATTTGGGTGGACAAACGGGAGAAACGACTCGAACGGGGTATTTTCAGGTTATATCGGTGTGCTATAGCCCACAATTTTGGGGGTGGGCCCAGGGTCCGAGCGTATTGGAGCTGAAAATCAATCGAGGCCTGCCATGGAGGTTGGGGATCATCCTAGTGTGGTCTGTTTAAGTTTTCGTGGGCATTTGGGTGGACAAATAGGTGAAACTGTGCAAACGAGACATTTTCAGGTGAAATCGGTGTGCTATAGCCCACGGTTTCGGGGGTGGGCCTGGAGTCCGACCGTGCTGTGGGATAAAATTTGACCGGGGTGTAACAGGGAGGTTGGGGATCGTCCCAATGTGGTCCATTTATTTTTTGTGGCCATTTGGGTGGACAAACGGGCGAATCGATGCGAATGGAGCATTTTTGGACCAAATCGATGTGTTTTAGCCCATGGTTTCATGAGTGGGCCCAGGGTCCGGGCATGCTGTAGGCTAAAAATCGACTGGAGCATGCCAGGGAGATTGGGGGTCATCCTAGTGTGGTCCATTTTATTTGGGTGCACAAACGGGCAAAACGGCACGAACGGGGCATTTTTTGGCCAAGTTGGTGTGCTATAGCCTATGATTTTGAGGGTTGGCCTAGGGTCCGGGCATGCTACGGTCCTAAAATCGATCGGGGCATGACAGGGAGTTTGGGGATCATCCCAGTATGGTTCGTTTAATTTTTCGAGGCTATTTGGGAGGACAAACGGGCAAAACGGCACAAACGGGGCATTTTCTGGCCAAATCGGTATGCTATAACCCACAGTTTCGGGGTTGGGCCTGGTGTCTGAGCGTGCTGTGGGCCAAAAATTGACCTGGGCATGCCAGGTTAGGGATTGTCCCACTGTGGTACATTTATTTTTTCTTCACCATTTGGGTGGACAAACGAGCGAAACGGCGAGAACGGGGCATTTTCGAGCTAAATTGGTGGGCTACAGACTACAGTTTTGGGGTAGGCCCGGGGATCGAGTGTGGTGTGGGCCAAAAATTGACCAGGGCATGCCAGGGAGGTTGGGGATCGTCCCAGTGTGGTTTGTTTAATTTTTTTGACTATTTAAGTGGACAAACGGGCGAAACGGCGTGAACGGGATATTTTTGGGGTAAATAGGTGTGCTATAGCCCACGGTTTTGGGGTGGGCACGGGTTCTGGGCGTGCTGTGGGCCGAAAATTGATCGGGGCAGGTCAGGGAGGTTGGAGATCATCCCAGTATGGTCTGTTTAACTTTTTATGGCCATTTAGGTGGACAAACGATTGAAACGATGCGAACGGGGCATTTTTAGGCCAAATTGGTGTTCTATAGCCCACGATTTCGAGGGTGGGCCCGGTGTGGTAGCGTACTGTGGGCCAAAAATTGATCGTGGCATGCCAGGGAGTTTGGGCATCGTCCCAGTTTGGTCCGTTTAATTTTTTATTGCCATTTGATTGGACAAACGAGCAAAACGGCGCGAACGGGGCATTTTTGGGATAAGTTGATGTGATATAGCCTACGGTTTTGGGGGTGGGCCTGGAGTCCGGGCATGCTGTGGGCCTAAAATAGATCGTGGCATGCCAGGGAGGTTTGGGATCATCCCAGTTTGATTAGTTTATTTTTTCGTGGGTATTTGGGTGGACAAACGGGAAAAAGGCCACAAACGTGGCATTTTTAAGCAAAATCGGTGTGCTATGACCTATGGTTTCGCAGGTGGGATCGAGGTCCGGGCGTGCTGTTCGCCGAAAATCGATCGAGGCATGCCAAAGAGGTTGGGAATCATCCCAGTTTGTTTTGTTTAATTTTTCGCGGCCATTTGGGAGGACAAACGGGCAAAACGACTCGAACAAGGCATTTTCGGGCCAAAACGGTGTGCTATATAGCCTACGATTTTGGTGGTGGGCCTGGGGTTCAGGCGTTCTATGGGCTAACAATCGATCGTGGCGTGACAGGGGGGTTGGGAATCATCCCAGTTTGGTCCGTTTAATTTTTCATGGCCATTTGGGAGGACAAACGGGTGAAAAGATGTAAACGGGGTGTTTTTGGGCCAAATCGATGTGCTATAGCCCATGGCTTCGGGGGTTGGCTCGGGGTCCAGGCGAGCTGTGGGTCAAAAGTCGACCGGGGCTTTCCAGGGAGTGTGGATATCATCCCAGTGTGGTCCGTTTAATTTTTAGTGGCCAATTAGGTGGACAAACTGGTGAAACAACGTGAACGGGGTATTTTTGTGCCAAATCGGTGTGCTATAGGTCCGGTGTCGGAGGTGGCCTGGGGTTCGGGGGTGCCGTGGGCCAAAAATTAATCGGGGAGTGCCAAGGAGTTGGGGATCGTCCCAGTGTGGTCCGTTTTATTTAGGTGGACAAACGGGCAAAACGGTACGAACGGGGCAGTTTTGGGGACAATCGATGTGTGGTCCATTTAATTTTTTATGGCTATTTATGTGGACAAGCGGGCGAAAATGCCCCATTTGTGTCATTTTGCTCTTTTGTCCACCCAAATAGCCACAAAAAATTAAATGGAGCACACTAGGATGATCCCCAATCTCCCTGACATGCCCCGGTCAATTTTTAGCCCACAGCACGCCCGGACCTAGGGCCTACCAGTTAAATCGTGGGTTTATAGCACACCAATTCGGCCCAAAAATGCCCCATTCGTGTCGTTTCACCTGTTTGTCAACCCAAATAGCCACGAAAAATTAAACAGAGTACACTGAGATGATCCCCAACCTCCCTGGCATGCACCATTGATTTTCAACCCAAAGCACGCTCGGACCCCGGGCCCACCCCCAAAACCATAGGCTATAGCACACCGATTTAGTCAAAAAATGCCCCATACGCGTCGTTTTGCCTGTTTGTCCACTGAAATGGCAACGAAAAATTAAACGAACCAAACTTGGATGATCCCCAACCTCCCTAGCATGCCCCGATTTATTTTTGACCCATAACATGCCAGAACCCCAGGCCCACCCCCAAAACCATGGTTATAGCACACCGATTTGGCCCGAAAATGCCCCGTTCACGCCGTTTCGCCCGTTTGTCCACCAAAACAACCATGAAAAATTAATCGAACCACAATGAGATGATCCTCAACCACCCTGGAACACCCCAATCGATTTTTTACCCACGGCATGCCTAGACCCGGGTCCACCCTCGAAATCATGGGCATATCGATTTGGCCCAAAAATCCCCGTTCGCGCTATTTTCCCGTTTCTCCACCCAAATAGCCATGAAAAATTAAATGGAAAACACTGGAATGATCTCCAACTTCCCTGGCATACCCTGGTCGATTTTTGGCCCACAGCACGCCCGGACCCTGGGGTCACCCCCGAAATCGTAGGCTATATAGCACACCGATTTGGCCCAAAATTATCCCATTTGTGCCGTTTCACCTGTTTGTCCACCTAAATGGCCACAAAAAATTGAATGGATCATTTGGAACGATCACCAACCTTCCTGGCACGCCCAAGTTGATTTTCGACCAATACCACGGCCCAGACCCCGGGCCCACCTTCAAAATCGTGGTCTATAGAACACTTATTTGGACTGTAAATGCTCTGTTCGCACCGTTTTGCCCGTTTGTCCACCCAAATAGCAACAAAAAACTAAAGGGATCGCAGTGGGATGATCCCCAACCTCCCTGGCATGCCCCTATAGATTTTTGGCCCATAGTACACCTGGATCTCGGGCCTACGCCCAAAATCGTGGGCTATAGCTCACGGATTTGGCCTGAAAATGCCCCATTTGCACCGTTACGCCCATTTGTCAACCCAAATGGCCATGAAAAATTAAACGGACTACACTTGGATGATTCCCAACATCCCTGGGATGCCCCGATTGATTTTTGGCCCACAGGACGCCCGAACCCCCGGCCACCCTCAAAATCGTGGGCTATAGCATATCGATTTAACCCAAAAATACCCCGTTCGAGGTGTTTTGCCAATTTGTCCACCTAAATAGCCACAAAAAATTAAACGGACTACACCAGAACGATTCCCAACCTCCCTGGCATGCCTAGGTCGATTTTTGGCCCACAACACGGCCGGACCTTGAGTCTACCTCTGAAACTGCGGGCTATAGCTCACTGATTTTTCCCCAAAATGCCCTATTTTGCCTGTTTGTCCACCCAAATGGCCACTAAAAATTAAACGAACCACACTGGGATGATCCCAACCTTCCTGGCACGCCCCGGACAATTTTCCGCCTACAGCACTCCCAAACCTGTTGCCCACCCCCGAAACCGTGGGATATAGCATACCGATTTGGCCTGAAGATGCCCCGTTCGTGCCGTTTCTCCCGTTTGTCCACCCAAATGGCAATGAAAATTTAAACGGTCTACACTGTGATGATCCCCAACCTCTCTGACATGCCTCGGTCATTTTTTAGCCCATGGCATGCCCGGACCCCGAGCGCACCCTTGAAACTGTGTATTATAGCACACCGATTTGTCTTAAAAATGCCTCGATCGCACCGTTTGGCAGTTTGTCCAATCAAATGGACACAAAAAATTAAATGATCCACACCGGGATGAACCCCTACCTCCTTGGCATGCCTCAATCGATTTTTGGCCCACAACATGCTCGAACCCCTGGCCCACCCCTGAAACTGTGGGCTATAGAACACTGATTTGGTCCGAAAATGCCCCATTCATGCCGCTTCACCCATTTAACCACCCAAATGGCCACGAAAAGTTAAACGTACCATAGTGGGACGATTCTCAACCTCCCTGGGATGCCCTAGTTGATTTTCAGCTCACAGCACGCCGGACCCGGGCCCACCCCCAAAATCGTTGGTTATAGTCCAGAGATTTGGCCCAAAAATTTGCCATTCGCGTCGTTTCACTTGTTTGTCCACCCAAATGGGCACGAAATATTAAATGGAATACACCTGGACGATTTGCAATCTCTTTGGCATGTCTAAGTCAATTTTTGGCTCACAGAACGCTCGGACCTCGAGTCCACCCCTGAAATTGCAGGCTATAGCTCACCGATTTAGCCCAAAAATGTCGTATTTCGCCCGTGTGTCCACCCAAATGGCCACAAAAAATTAAACGGACCATAAGGGATAATCCCCAACCTACCTAGCACGCCCTGATCAATTTTCGACCCACAGCATGCCCGGACCCGTTGCCCTCCCTCAAAATCGTGGGCCATAGCACACTGATTTGGCCTGAAAATGCCCCGTTCATGCCGTTTCTCCCGTTTGTCCACCCAAATGGCGATGAAAAAGTAAATGATCCACACTGTAATGATCCCCAACCTCTTTAGCATGCCTCGGGTGTTTTTCAGCCCACAGTACACCCCTGAAACTATGGGCTATAGCATACCTATTTGGCTTAAAAATGCCCCGATCGCGCCGTTTCGCCATTTGTCCACCCAAATGGCCACAAAAAATTGAATGATCCTCACTAGGATGATCCCCTACCTCCCTGACATGCCTCGGTTAATTTTTGGCCCACAGCATGCCCGGACCCCTAGGCCACCCCCGCAACTGTGGGCTGAAGCACACTAATTTGGCCTGATAATGCCCCTTTCACACCGTTTCACCCATTTGACCACCCAAATGGCCACAAAAAATTAAAACTACCACAGTGGGATGATCCTTAACCTCCCTGGCATGCCCCAGTCGATTTTCAGCCCACAGCACACCCTAACTCGGGCCCACGCCCAAAATCGTAGGTTATAGTACATCGATTTGGCCCGAAAATGCCCCAAACACACTGTTTCGCCCGTTTGTCCACCCAAAAAGCCACGAAAAATTTAACGGAAGACGAAGGAATGATATCTAACATCCCTGGCATGCTTCAGTCAATTTTTGGCCCACAGCACGCCCGGACCATAAGTCCACCCCTGAAACCGTGGCTATAGCACACCGATTTGGCCAGAAAATGCTCCGTCCGCGCCATTTTGCTCGTTTGTCCACCCAAATGGCCACAAAAAATTAAATGGACCACACTGGGATGATCCCCAACCTCCCTAGTATGCCCAGGTTGATTTTTGTCCCATAGCATGCTCAGACCCCGGGCCCAGCCGCTAAACCACGGGCTATGGCACACCGATTTGGCCCAAAAATTCTCCATTCGTGCCGTTTTGCCCGTTTATCCACTCAAATGGCCACAAAAAATTAAACGGACCATATTGGGATGATCCCCAACTTCCCTGGCATGCCCCGGTCGATTTTCAGCCCACAGCTCGCTCGGACCCCGGGCCCAGCCCCTAAACCACGGGCTATAGCACACCAATTTGGCCCGAAAATGCTCTATTTGTGCCGTTTTGCCCGTTTGTCCACCCAAATGGACACCACTATTAAACGGACCGCACTGGGATGATCCTCAATCTCTCTGGCATGCTCTGGTCAATTTTTGACCCACAGCACGCTCGGGCCCCGGTCCCACCCTTAAAATCGTGGGCTATAGCACACCGATTTATCCCAAAAATGCCTCGTTCGCGCTGATTTTGCATGTTTGTCTACCATAATGGCCACAAAAAATTAAACGGACTACACTGGGATGATCCCCAATCTCCAAGGCACACCCCGATCAATTTTTGGCCCATAGCACGCTGGACCCCGGGCCCACCCCTAAAACCATAGGCTATAGCACACCAATTTGGCGCAAAAATGCCTTGTTCGCGCAGTTTTGCCTATTTGTCCACCCAAATTGCCATAAAATTAAACGGGCCACACTTGGGTGATCCCCAACCTCCCTGGTATGCCTCGGTAGATTTTTGGCCAACATCACACCCGAACCCTGGGCCCACCCCCAAAATCGTGGGCTAAAGGACACCGATTTAGCCCAAAAATGCTCCGTTCGTGCCTTTTCTCTCGTTTGTCCACCCAAATAGCCAGGAAAAATTAAATGGACCACACTATGATGATTACTAACCTGCCTGGCATGCCCCGGTCGATTTTCGGCACACAACAACCCTGGACCCTTGGACCACCCCCAAAACCATGGGCTATAGCATACCGATTCAGAGAAAAAATGCCCTGTTCGCGCCGTTTTGCCTGTTTGTCAACCGAAATGGCCTCGAAAACTTAAACGGACCACACTTGGATGATCCCCAACCTCCCTGGCATGCCCCGATCAATTTTCGGCGCACAGCATGGCCGGACCCCAAGCCCACGCCCAAATCCATAGGCTGTAGCACATAGATTTGTCCCAAAAATGCCCCGTTCGTTCCGTTACGCCTGTTTGTCCACCCAAAAGGCCATGCAAAATTAAAAGGACCACACTGGGACTATCCCCAACCTCCCTGGCATGCCCCGATCAATTTTTGGCCTACAGCCTGCCCGGACCCTTGGTCCACCCCTAAAACCGTAGGCTATAGCTCACCAATTTGGCCCAAAAAATGTCCAGTTCGCATAGTTTCACCCATTTTTCCACCCAAATAGCCACAAAAAATTAAATGTACCATACTGGGATGACTCTTAACCCCCTAGCATACCCTGGTCAATTTTTGGCCCACAGCACTCCCAAAATCGTGGGATTATAGCACACCGATTTGGCTCGAAAATGCCCCGTTTGTGCTGTTTCACCCGGTTGTCCACCCAAATGGCCACGAAAAATTAAACGAATTATACTGGAATGATCCCCAAACACCCTGGCATGCCCCGGTCAAATTTCAGCATACAACACTCCCGGACCCCGGGCCCACCTCTGAAATTATCGCTATAGCACATTTATTTGGCTCAAAAATGTTCCGTACATGCTATTTCACCCGTTTGTCCACTCAAATAGCCACAAAAAATTAAACGGACCACACTGGGATGATCCCCAATTTCCTGGCATGCCCAGGTCGATTTTTGGCCCACAGCACACCCAAACCTCGGGCCCACCCCCGAAACCATAGGCTCTAGCACACTGATTTGGCTAAAAAATGCCCCATTTGTGCTGCTTCTCCTATTTGTCCACCCAAATAGCCACAAAAATTAAACGGACCATACTGGAATGATCCCCAACCTCCCTGGCACGCCCCGATCAATTTTTGGCCCACAGCACGGTCGGACCCCGGCCCCTCCCCAGAAATCATGGGCTATAGCAAACCAATTTCACCCAAAAATGCCCCATTCGCGCCTTTGCGCCTGTTTGTCCACCCAAATGCCCACGAAAAATTAAACGAACCACACTGGGAAGATCCCCAACCTCCCTGGCATGCCCCGATCAATTTTTGGGCCACAGCACGCCCGGACCACTGGCCCACCCTCGAAATCGTGGGCTATAGCACATCAATTTATCCTGAAAATTCCCCGTTGATGCTATTTCACACGTTTGTCCATTCTAATGGCGATGAAAAATTAAACGGACCACAAGTTAATCCTTTCAATTATGAATTCAACTTGTGTGCTTATTTCCTGCATCATGAGTATCTAAACACTCTTAACCTGGGTTATAGAATCTAAGTTTAGGTCATGATAAGGTGTTTATTAATTACTCAAGGTTTAATAGGTGTTAGGATTTCTTGGTAATTCTGATATTCTAACTTATGTCTGTTGGTTGCAAATAATGGACGTACCTATTTTGGTTTTCTTGAGAAAGAAATCATAAACAGTAGGATGTAAATTATCGAAAGGAACTCGGAAAGTCTTCGTTTAATAATCAGCGTTGTAATAAGGTTGATTAACCTGAGGTAAATTTTGAGCAGTGAGTTGCGATTCCCTAAGTCTGAGGTATTACGAAATTAACGCTTCAATAAGTCAAGAGACATTCGAGCATAATATCGATAGAGATAGCTTGTCATCCTAACCACCGTGAAAAACTTGAGTTATTTGTAGCATCTTTCATATACCACAAATCCTAGTGAACATAATCTCGGTTATTTCAAAAAATATTAATCACTAACATTAATTTCAAAGTGGCGAACAATTGTCTGGAAAATTTAAATCCCCATTTCAGGAAATAGTAAACTACCATTGAATTATTTCGTAAACAACTTGAGTTTACACCCTATTCCCTGTGGGATTCGACCCCAACCTAGTTGGGTTTTATATTGACAACGATCGTTTACACCCGTTTAAGAGTGTCGTTTAAGCGTTATCAGTGTTGTAGGCCAAAAATTGATTGGGGTATGCCAGAGAGGATGGGGATCATCCTAGTGTGGTCCGTTTAAATTTTTGTGGCCATTTGGGTGGACAAATGGGCAAAACACTGTGAACGGGGCATTTTCAGGCCAAATTGTGTGCTATTGCCCACAGTTTCGGGAGTGGACCTAGGGTCTGGGCGTGCTGTAGGTCAAAAATCGACCGGGGCATGCCAGGGACGTTGGGGATCATCCCAGTGTGGTCCTTTTAAATTTTCATGGCCATTTGGGTTGACAAACGGGTGAAACGGCGCATTATTGAACTAAATCGATGAGGTATAGCCCACAGTTTTAGGGGTGAGCCCAGGGTCCGGGCGTGCTGTGGTCCTAAAATCGATTGGGACGTGCTAGGGAGGTTAGGGATCATCCCAGTATGGTTCATTTAAATTTTTGTGGCCATTTATGTGGACAAACAAGCGAAACGGCATGAACGGGATATTTTTGGGATAAATCGATGTGCTATAGACCACGATTTCAGGTGTGGGCTCAGGGTTCGAGATAGCTCTATGTCGAAAATCTATCGGATTATGCCAGGGAGGTTGGGTATCATTTCAGTGTGGTTTGTTTAAACTTTTATGGCAATTTAGGTGGAAAAACAGGTGAAACGGTGCGAGCGAGGCTTTTTCTAGGCAAATCAATGTGCTATAGCTCACGACTTTAGGGGTGGGCCTGGGGTTTGGGTATGCTTTGGGCCATAAATTGATCGGGGCATGCCAGGGAGGTTGGGGATCATCCCAGTATGGTCTGTTTAAATATCCGTGGTCATTTAGGTGGACAAATGGGGCAAAATGATGCAAACGGGACATTTTCAGGCAAATCGTTATGCTATAGCCCACGGTTTTTAGGGTGGACCAGGGGTTCAGGCGTAATGTGGGCTAGAAATTGATCGGGGAATTTCAGGGAGTTGGAGATCATCTTAGTGTTGTCCATTTAAATTTTTGTGGAAAGTTTGGAGGACAAACGAGCGAAACAACGCGAATAAGGCATTTTCGGGCCAAATTAGTGTGCTATAGTCCACGGTTTTGAGGATGGGCTGGGGTCTGACGTGCTGTGGGTGGAAAATTGATTGGGGCGTGTAACAGAGGTTGGGGATCATCCCAGTATGGTTCTTTTAAAATTTTGTGGCCATTTGGGTTGACAAACGGGCGAAACGGTGCGAAGGGGGCATTTTTGGACAAAATTAGTGTGATATATCCCACGATTTTGGGATTGGACTCGGGGTCTGATCTAGCTGTCGGCCAAAAATCTACTAGGGCAAGCCAGGGAGTTTGGGGATCTCCCTAGTGTGGTTCGTTTAAGTTTTTGTGGACAAACGGGCGAAACGACATGAACGAGGCATTTTTTAGCCAAATCGGTTTGCTATAGCCCATGGTTTTGGGGGTGGACCCGGGGTACGAGTGTTCTCTGGGTCAAAAATTAACCAGGACGTTGCAGAGAGGTTAGCGATCATCTCAGTTTGGTCCGTTTAAATTTTTGTGGCTATTTGGGTGGACAAACAGGCAAAATAGCACGAACAGGGCATTTTTAGGCTAAATTGATGTACTATATCCCACAGTTCTATGGGTGGGATCAGGATTTGGGCGTGCTGTGGGCTAAAAATTGCCTGAGGCATGCCAGGGAGGTTGAGGATCATCCCAGTATGGTTCCTTTAAATTTTCATGGTCATTTGGGTGGACAAACGGGCGAAACGGCACGAACGGGGCATTTTTTAGAACAAATTGGTGTGTTGTAGTCCACGGTTTTAGGGGTGGGCCTACGTTTGAGCGTGCTATGGGTCAAAAATTAATCGGTGCTTTCCAAGGAGGTTGGGATCATGCCAGTGAAGTCCGTTTAAATTTTCATGGCCATTTGGGTGGTCAAACGGGAGAAACGACGTGAACAGGGTATTTTCGGGCTAAATCGGTGTGCTATAGCCTATAGTTTTAGGGGTGGGCCCTCATTTGAGTATACTGATATGCCAAAATTACAACTCTCGTTAGAAAGTGCAAGTGGTCGCTGTCAAATATAGAACCCAACTGGGTTGGGTGTCGAATCCCACAGGGAATACTATGATCACTAAGTATTGCGATTATGATTAGACTGTTGATCGAAGGTTCCAAGGTAAGGGGGTTTCAGTTTAGGTGCACAATATTATTATCAGTGTAACGATGAGATGATATGTGTAATAATATTTGATCACAAAGAATGACAAATTAGGGTTATGTCCATCTTGTAGTTTCTACTTCTCTATTAACTATGAGTAATAAGGATTTTATACATGTATGCACTTATAGAGAGATGTATTCTAATTCTAAATCCAAGTGTTTCTCAACCATCAAGGATTTATTCACCTTAGTTCTCTCGAATCCAAAGTGTACAACCAATCGTACGAACTCTCCAAGAAGTTAATCCTGCTAAGGCATTAACGTGTAAAATAGAGGTTGGAAACCCTATTTTCTTGTCACACTCTCTTTTCCAAACAGTAACTTTTCTATCGAACAAGTTATTGCTATAATGGCGCATCCCCTATGTTTGCAACCACGAGAATTCAATCAAAATGAAGAAAGTAATGATATAAGTGGATTAACACATCATAAATTCAAAAACCCATAGCAATAGAGAGTATACTACAAGGTTTCCATAACCCTAACAAATAAACTTAGCTACTCATGAATAAAACGGAAATCACAATAGAAATATTCATCATACCAGAACTTAGAATGATCTTGGTGGTAAAGATGAATAGCGAAAATAAGAGAGAAAAGTGTTTCTCTCTCTCTCTGTCCTCAAGCTAAGCCGCTTTCTCTTGTTTTTCAAAATAATACAGAATGTCAATAATCCCTAAAAATTCAGCCATAAGGGTTTTAATAACATCCTTCTCTAATAAATTGCTACTGCATCCTTAACTATTTAAATATATTGAGTTTGCCCGGGAAAAAGTTCCCATACATCACATTCAGTCCAAAAGCTGCTTTCCTTTTAATGTGAAGTTTCCTTTGCTGTCCACAGGTCACCAAAGTGTTGTAATCTTCCTCATTAGTACCTGAAAAGCATGCTAATCACATAGGTCAGCTCACTTAACTAAAAATAGACTAAAAGTGCAAGAATTATGTATTTTATCCTCAAAACTTAGCTAAAACATGGATAAGTTATGGTGCTTAGACGTATAAATACGCCCAACAGCACCACCCCACACTTAAAGCTTTGTTTTTCCTTGAACAAAATAGTACATCCATGCGAATACCTACTTAAACTTCACAAGAGCAACACAAAATTTTCAACAAGACATACACTGCAATTATTAACAAAGAGTAGATTTCTTGATCATTACTAGAAACAACTCACCCTCCAACATAGACTCATTAAGTTGGTAAATTCGTATACACAAGTTAAGCCAAAAAAAAATCATATAAAACTACCCAAAAATTATCAACCATGTGCGCTCACACAAAATGTTACCCATAATCACTCATAGTTTTGCATTTTTCAGAAATATGGGTACAAGAACTTGCTTGATCTCACTCTCACAAAGAATTCTTAGATTACAACTGATGACCATAAGCTTTCCCTTAGTGTAATGCTCCACTAATATCAGAATGCTAAGGATAGGATCAAATAGGTCTTTACGGGTTGTAAAGTAGGCTAAAGGGATGGGTAGGACTATTTTGGCCAGAAATAGTGACTATGTTCCCTAAGCGCTTTAATACACTACATTATGCCATTTACACCAACTTTTAACAACCACTCTACCTTCCTTTCATCTACCAACCTTTTTTTTTCTTTTCTTCACCCATTTTGTTACTCAATCCAAAACACTATGATGGGAATATACAACTCTTTTTTTTGTTAAGCATCCCTATGATAGCAACCCTCAGCTTAGACTATTTGCGTTAGTCGAGGTGCACAATGTCCAAGAAAGAACCAGGGCGCCACTCCCGATCACAATATTTTCATGTACCAATAACTAAACTTTGGGGCATCACTTTCACCATTTTTCTCTTATTTTGCCACACTCTTTACTCAACTTGATTCTACAATTTAAAGCGCTTAGGAGCTTTTGGATCAAATTATGGTCTTTTAAAAAAAAATGGATTAGGCTACATATGAGGTTGCCAAAGAAAATAGCTAAAGGCTCAATGGGTGTTCACTAGGACAATGTACAAAGGTAGCCAAAAAGAAGATAAAAAATCAGGGCTGCCAAAGAAATGCCTAAATCATCTCTTAAACTCACAATCTTTATTTCGCTTCACACACACACTAGGCAAGTTCTAGCATCAGTCGCAACAAAGAATATACAATAACCTTACACACACATGGCACATGGTCAACTTAATTAGGAGAATTATACATTCTTGACCCAACAGATAAATGAATTAAACCACAAACAATTATCACAGAATGAGTCACAACTTAGAGCCTAAATGTTTCAATAGTAGTGATTCAGCACAAACTCCTGTTATAATGCCATGCCGTCTATAAGAACAATTTCATGCAAAAATCTGACTAGTTCTTTCTTAAGACGGTCTTCATCCATCCATCACTGAGAAAAATGACTAATTACAACTAACTAACTACGACTAAATCAAAACAACTGTAGAATAAATGCGGGCAAGAAGTAGGCAATACAGCAGACAAGGAAATCCAGGCGTACACGTACTTATACCCGCACCCCACACTAAGAAGGAACACACTGCCCTCAGTGTAAATAAATAAGCAAAAACCTAGTTAGTCGGACTCTTCTTCTACATCCGGGGTCATATCCCCTGCGTCAGAATCATCATCAAAGTCTTCATCATTAGAGTTGTCCTCCATATCAGAGTCTAGCAGTCGGTAATCATCGTCTATCGGCACATCATCATCTAGAGGTTCTTCAAAATTTACCCCCACTCCACACATGGCCCGAGCATGCTCATTAAGAAGGTAGTCATAGTCAAACTGCCGAAGCTCTGCATCAGTCGGCACACGACCCCCATTCATCATAGTAAACCTAGTCATGCCATATAGATGGCAAAAAAACTCTCATCTCAAGCATGTCTCTCAACAGTGGTAAGGTTGATGTCTTTACTAGTTTCTGGATCTTTGATTTTTGTGAGATCCACCTTCTTCGGGTTTTGTGGCAACTTATAGTCTGTTGGCTCCTCCTCAATGTGCTCTTACCTTAAAATTGCAGTCAACAAGTTGCCAAAACTGAAATGGGACTTGTTGTGCACCCTTGCTTTTCGTATCAACGTTCGTATAACTGCACCAATATTGATGGGAACATTCGTCATTAGAGCATATACCAAGCAGACTCGATCACGCGTGACCTTAGTGTATTGTGTCCCAGGAATCAAGCAGGAATTGACTATTCTTAACCATATGCGAGATTCTCTATTCAAACAAGCATATGGGTAAGTATTGTGATGACCATTATCTTTGTGACGAGTCCACTGGGTCATGGACCTTGATCCATACAACGTATATCTGATGGCTCTGTAGGGAGGTCTGTTGTAGAGCTCCTTAAGTGGTGATTGATCCACACTTGGAGTACCCAGGAAAGAGTTGAAGAAATCAGTGTTCAATTGCAAGCTTTGCCCTCGAATCTTTACTTTATTTCCCGTAGTCCTTGGGGACCCGTTGGCATAAAATTCTCGAGTCAAATCAAGATTACATTTGCCCATGTCTCGGAAGATAAAGTCAAGTTTTAGTGCCATAATCTTTGCCAAAATGCGAGGGCAGTTCTTTGCTAAACTTTTCTTCTGCATCAACTCCACATGTACATATTTCTTCACTTTATTGTTTCTGTACCATTCCTTCCGTTCCTCCTCCAGAACCCATTTGATCCCAAAAGTGTGTCGAGGCACTTGAAGAGAGGAGGAATCAGCCTGATCCTTTCTTGCCCTTTTTTGACCTTTTTGTGAGGTGGATGCTTTCTCCTTTCCCTGTCGTCCTTTCAGAGCCATGTTACCTGAGATCATAATAGGGTCATGTTAGTCTCATTTCGTAGAATTCACTATAATCAAAAAATAAAATAGTGATGGCACCACCCCACACTTAATTTGCTTGCACAAACTAATTGAGTTAGTGTTGTCAAGTACTCAGACTTCATCGACATACATTTAGATGGTATGTGCCAACATCATTTTTAGTGCAGTCACACTTTCAACTCTTCACTTAACATAACAATTTCTCAGTTTGATATACAGAAGTAGCACACAATGATCCTGTAATCTTGTCTATCATTTCCAACTTTATTTCATTTGAGCAATGCAATCTTTGAACAAGACTACCACATAGAAATCTTATCATGCTATAGCATAGAAATAATTTCACAATCTTATGCTTTTGGCTAACCATGATCATTACATTGATGAGCGAGTCACTCACATAGTCAAACTTACAACTCCCAAAATCATGTATTAAACTTCAATAGTTCAACTCCATAATAATAAAAAATTATGACAGTGAACACCAATCAATACATGCCGGAGTAAGATTAAGATTACCCGCGAGAATCCTTTCACTCAATGAGATGTATTTTTCCAAAATCATAACAAACTAACCATACTCTTATCACCAAGCACTACTACAAAATCCAATTAACCATCATGAGCGTAGCAATGAAACAACTACGGAACATGAAAGAACAACTTACTTAGTGATAAATTTGTGACGAATCGTGAAGGTGAGCCTACAAGATTAGATGAGAAAAGAGAAGGGCTTGGAGAGGGAAAGGTTATTTGGGCGGCGCTTAGGTTTGAGAAAAATTGAGTGGGGTTTAAGCGTAAAGGATATATTTAAAAGAGGAGACATGGGTCGGGTTGATCCATTCAAAAATGGGTTATTAGGCAAAACTTACATTGATAGGCGACGCCTATGGAATCGCCTAAGCATAAGTAGGCGGCGCCTAACCTATTGACTATGTGAGGCAATGAGCATAGGCAATGGCATAGGCGGCGCCTAACCTATCGCCTATGTTGACATAGGCGGCACCTAACCTATCACCTATGTTGGCATAGGCGACGCCTAACCTATCGCCTATGTGAGGCACTGAGCATAGGCAATGGCATAGGCGGCGCCTAACCTATCGCCTATGTTGACATAGGCGGCGCCTAACCTATCACCTATGTGAGGTAGTGAGCATAGGCAATGGCATAGACGACGCCTAACCTATCGCCTATGTTGACATAGGCGGCGCCTAACCTATCGCCTAAGTGAGGCAGTGAGTATATTGAAAGTCATTGAAAGTCACTTAACTAAAAATAGACTAAAAGTGCTAGAATTATGTATTTTATCCTCAAAACTTAGCTAAAACATGGGTAAGTTATGGCGTTTAGACGTATAAATACCCCCAACATAATATACTGTGGGTCAAAAATTGATTGGGGCTTGCCAAGGAGGTTGGAATCATGCCAGTATTGTCCGTTTACATTTTCGTAGAAATTTTAGTGGTTAAACAAGTGAAATTGTGCAAACGGGGCAATTTTGAGCTAAATCGGTTTGCTATAGCCTACGGTTTTGGGGGTGGGCCCAAGGTCCCCGGATATACTGTGGGCTGAAAATTGATCGGGACATGCCAGGAAGTTTGGGATCATCCCAGTGTGGCCTATTTAAATTTTGTGGCCATTTGTGTGGACAAATGGGCAAAACGGCGGGATTGGGGCATTTTCGGGTCAAATTGGTGTGCTATATCCCACGATTTCAGGGGTGGGTCCAGGTTTTGGGTGTGCTGTGTGCTGAAAATTGATCAAGGCATGCCAGGGAGGTTAAGGATCATCCCATTATGGTCCGTCTAAATTTTGTGGCCATTTGGGTGGACAAACGGGTGAAACAGTGCGAATGCAGCATTTCTAGGCCAAATCGATGCGCTATAGCCTACGATTTTAGGGGTAGGCCCGGGGTCCGGGTGTGCAGTGGGCCAAAAAATAATCGGAGCATGCACGGAGGTATGTGATCATCCCAGTGTAGTCTGTTTAAATTATTGTAGCCATTTGGATGGACAAACAGGCAAGACGGTGCGAACGAGGCATTTTTGGGCAAAATTGGTGTGCTATAGCCTACGGTTTTGGGGGTGGTCCCAGGATTCGGGGCTGTTGTGGGCTGAATATTGATCGGGGTGTGCCAAAGAGGTTGGGGATCATCCCAGTTTGGTCCTTTTCAATTTTCGTGATTATTTGGGTGGAGAAACGAGTGAAACGATGCAAACCGTCCTTTTTTGGGTCAAATCGGTATGCTAAGGCCTAAGCTTTTGGGGGTGGGCTCGGGTCTGGGCATACTATGGGCCAAAAATCGACCAGGGCATGCCAGAGAGGTTGGGGATCGTCCTAATGTGGTCCGTTTGAATTTTTCTGGCGATTTCTGTGGACAAACGGGCTAAAGGGGGTGTGAACGAGGCATTTTTAGGCTAAATCGGTGAGCTATACCCCATGGTTTTGGGGTGGGCTCGGGGTCTTGGCGTGTGGTAGGCAAAAAATTGACCGGGCTATGCTAGGGAGGTTTGGGAACATCCCAGTGTGGTCCATTTAAATTTCTATGGCTATTTGGGTTGACAAACAAGTGAAACAGAATGAACGGGGCATTTTTGGACCAAATTAATGGGCTATACCCCATAGTTTCGATGGTGGGCCTGGGGTTTGGTCCTACTATGGGCCAAAAATTGATCGAGGAATGCCAGGGAGGTGGGGGTCATCCCTGTTTGGTCTATTTAAATTTTTGTGGCCATTTAGATGGACAAACGAGCAAAATGGTGTGAATGGGGCATTTTAAAACCAAATCGATGTGCTATATCTCACGGTTTAGTGTGGGCAAAAAATCGACCAGGGTATGCCAGGGTGGTGTGGGATTGTCCCAGTGTGGTCCGTTTAAATTTTTGTGGCCATTTGGGTTGACAAATGAGCGAAACGGCATAAACGGTGCATTTTCAGGTAAAATCGGTGTGCTATAGCCAATGATTTTGGAGGGGACGGGGTCCGGGCGTACTGTAGGCCAAATATCGCTCGGGGAATGCCCGGGAGGTTGGGGATCATTCCAATATGGTCATGGTCTGTTAAATTTTTTGTGGCAATATAGGTGGACAAACAGGCAAAACGGCGCGAACGAGGTATTTTGGGGCAAAATTGGTGTGCTATGTAGCCCACAGTTTCGGGGGTGGGCCTGGGATTCGGGCGTGCTCTGGGTCAAAAATCTCCCAGGGCATACCAGGGAGGTTGGGGATCATCCCAGTGTGGTCTGTTTAAATTTTTATGGCCATTTGGATGGACAAACAGGCGAAAGGGCGCAAATGGGGTATTTTTAGGCCAAATCAGTGTGTAGCCCACGGTTTCAGGGGTGAGCCCGCATCTGAGCGTCCTATGGGTCGAAAATCAATCGGGACTTTCCATGGGGGTGGGATCATCTCAGTGTGGTCCGTTTAAATTTTCGTAGCCATTTGGGTGGTCAAACGGGCAAAACAGCGTGAACGGGGCATTTTTAGGCCAAATCAGCGTACTATAGCCCACAGTTTAAAGGGGAGACCCAGGGTCCTGGCAAGATGTGGGCTGAAAATCAGCCGGGACATGCCAGGAAGGTTGGGTATCATCCCAATGTGGTCTATTGAAATATTCGTGGCCATTTGTGTGGAAAATGGGTGAAACAGCGCAAATGGGGTATTTTTGGGTCAAATTGGTGTGTTATAGCCCACGGTTTAAGAGCGGGCCCAGGGTTCAGGCTTACTGTGGGATGAAATTGACCGGGGCATGCCAGGGAGTTTAAGGATCATCCCATGTGGTCTGTTTAAATTTTCATGGCCATTTGTGTGGACAAACGAGCGAAACAGCGTGAACGGGGCATTTTCGGGAAAAATTGGTGTGCTACAGCCCGTGGTTTCAGGGATGGGGATCTTCCCAGTGTTGTTTGTTTAAATTTTTGTGGCCATTTGAGTGGACAAATGGGCTATTTGTTTTCAGGCTAATTCAGTATGCTATAGACTACAGTTTTGGGGGTGTGCCCGGAGTCCTGGCGTGCTGTAGGCCAAAAATTGATTGGGACATTCCAGGGAGGTTGGGGATCCTCCCAGTGTGGTTAGTTTAAATTTTCTTGGCCATTTGGGTGGGCAAACGGGCAAAACGGCACGAACAGGGCATTTTTGGGCCAAATCGGTGTGCTATAGCCGATAATTTTGGGGGTTGGCCAGGGGTGTAGGCGTGTTGTGCGCCGAAAATCGATCGGGGCATGCCAGGGAGGTTGGGGATCATCACAGTATGGTCTGTTTAAATTTATGTGACTATTTGGGTGGACAAATGGGCGAAACTACGCAAATGGTGCATTTTTGGGCTAAATGGGTGTACTACAGCCCGTGGTTTCAGGGATGGGCCCGAGGTCCAGGCATGTTGTGGGCCGAAAATCGACCGGGGAAAGCCAGGGAGGTTGGGGATCATCCCAGTGTAGGCCGTTTAAATTTCATCACTATTTGGGTGGACAAATGGGCGAAACAGCACGATTGGGGCTTTTTGGGGATAAATCGGTGTGCTACAACCTGCGATTTTGGGGGTGGGCCGAGTATCCGGGTGTGCTATTTGCCGAAAATCGACTAGGGCGTGCCAGGGAGGTTGGGGATTGTCCTAGTATGGTCCATTTAAATTTTCGTGGCCATTTGGGTGGACAAACAGGCAAAACGGTGCGTACGGGACTTTATCGGGGCAAATTAGTTTGCTATAGCCCATTGGTTTATGGGTGAGCCTGGGGTTTGGGCATGCTGTGGGCCTAAAATTGACCGGGGCATGCCATGGCGGTTGGGTATCATCCAAGTATCGCTTGTTTAAATTTTAATGGATATTTAGGTAGATAAACGAGGAAAAACGATGCAAACGGGGTATTTTTGGGTAAATCGGTGTGCTATATCCCACGTTTTCAGGGGTGGGCCCGGGGTCCGGGTGTATTATGGGCTAAAAATTGATCGGTACATTCCAGGGAGGTTGGGGATTATCCGTTTAAATTTTTGAGGCCATTGGGTGGACAGACATGCGAAACGGTGCAAACGGGGCATTCTCGAGCCAAATCAGTGTGCTATAGTCCACGATTTCAAGGGTGGGCTGGGGACCGGGTGCGCTGTGGGCTCAAAATTGACCGGGGTGTGCCAAGGAGGTTGGCGATCATCCCAATATGGTCCGTTTAGATTTTTGTGCTTATTTGGGTTGACAAACGGGTGAAATAACGCAAACGGGGCATTTTTGGGCCAAATAGGTATGCTATAGCCCACGGTTTTGGGGGTGGAATCGGTGTCCGAGCTAGTTGTGGGCCCAAAATCTACGGGGGTATGTAGGGAGGTTGGGGATGGCCCTAGTATGGTTCGTTTAAATTTTCATGGCCATTTTCATGGAAAAACAAGAAACACAGCGCGAACGGGGCATTTTCGGGCCAAATCGGTTTGCTATATCCCACGGTTTTGGGGGTGGGCCTAGGGTCCGAGCATACTGTGGGATGAAAAT
Source organism: Capsicum baccatum var. pendulum (assembly GCA_030864225.1). Lineage (NCBI taxonomy): Eukaryota > Viridiplantae > Streptophyta > Magnoliopsida > Solanales > Solanaceae > Capsicum > Capsicum baccatum. Next base: position 276,073,798 of record CM061550.1, read on the forward strand.
TGAGCGGGGCGTGCAGGAAGGCTGGGGATCATCACAGTTTGGTTCCTTTAAATTTTTGTGGCCATTTGGGTGGACAAACGGGCGAAACGACGTGAATAGGGCATTTTAAGTCCAAATCGGTGTACTATATCCCATGATTTTGGGGGTGGGCCCAGGGTTTAGTCATGTTGTGGGTCAAAAATTGATCGGGGCATGACAGAGAGGTGGGAGATCATCCTAATGTGGTTCGTTTAAATTTTTTTGGCCATTTGTGTGGATAAACGGGCGAAATGGATGTGAACGGGGCATTTTGGGGCTAAATCGATGTGCTATACCCCACGGTTTTGGGGTTGGGCCAGGGGTCTTGGCGTATTATGGGTCAAAAATTGACCGAGGGATGCCTGGGAGGTTGGGGTTCATCCTAGTGTGGTTTGCTAAATTTCTATGGCAATTTGGGTGGACAAACGGGCGAAACGGATTGAACGGAGCATTTTTAGACCAAATTGATGTGCTATAGCTCATGGTTTCGGTGGTGGGCCCGGGGTTCAGCCGTGCTCAGGGGCCGAAAATTGATCGAGGCACGCCAGGGAGGTTGGGGGTCATCCTTGTGTGGTCCGTTTAAATTTTTATGGCTATTTGGGTGGACAAATGGGTGAAATGGCTCAAACGGGGCATTTTTTAGCCAAATCGGTGTGCTATAGCCCACAATTTTAAGGGTGGGCCTAGGGTCCGGGTGTGCTGTGGGCCTCAAATCGATTGGGGCATGCCAGGGTGGTGTGGGATCGTCCCAGTGTGGTCCGGTTAAATTTTCATGGCCTTTTGGAAGGACAAATGGGTAAAACGGTGCAAATGGGGCATTTTAGGTCCAAATTGATGTGCTATAGCCCACTATTTTGGGGGTGGGGATGGGGTCTGAGCGTGCTGTGGGCTAAAAATCGACCGGGGCATGCCCAGGAGGTTGGGGATTGTCCTAATATGGTCATGGTCCATTAAAATTTTCATGGAAATTTAGGTGGACAAACGGGAAAAACGGCGCAAACGGGGTATTTTTGGGCAAAATTGGTGTGCTATAGCAACGATTTCGGGTGTGGGCCTGGGGTTCGGGCGTGCTGTCGGTTAAAAATCAACCAAGGCATACCAGGGGGGTTGAGGATCATCCCAGTATGGTCTGTTTAAATTTTTATGGCCATTTAGATGGACAAACAGGTGAAATAGCGTGAACGGTGTATTTTTATCCCAAATCGGTGTGCTATAGCCCACGATTTTAGGGGTGGGCCCGCATTCGAGCGTGCTATGGGTTGAAAATTAATCGGGGCTTGCCAAAGAGGTTGGGATCATTTCAGTGTGGTCCGTTTAAATTTTCGTGGCCATTTGGGTGGTCAAACAGGCGAAACGGCGCGAACGGGGCATTTTTGAGCGAAATCGGTGTGCTATAGCCTACGGTTTAGGGGGGAGGCCCAGGGTCCAGGCAAGTTGTGGGCTATAAATCGACCGGGTATGCCTGGAAGGTTGGGGATCATCCCAGTGTGTTCTATTTAAATATTTATGGCCATTTGTTTGGACAAATGGGTGAAACAGTGCGAACGGGGCATTTTTGGGCCAAATTGGTGTGCTATAGCCCACAATTTTAGGGGTGGGCCTAGGGTATGGGTGGGGCATGCCAGGGAGGTTAAGGATCATTCCATGTGGTCCGTTTAAATTTTTGTGGCCATTTGGGTAGACAAAACGGGCGAAACAACTATTTTCGAGCAAAATCGGTGTGCTGTAGCCCACGATTTTGGTGGTGGTCCTGGGATTCAGGCGTGTTGTGTGCCAAAAATTGATCGGGGCATGCCAAGGAGGTTGGTGATCGTCCCAGTGTGGTCCTTTTAAATTTTGTGGCTATTTGGGTGGACAAACGAGCAAAACGATTCAAATTTGGCTTTTTGGGGTTAAATCGGTGAGCTAAAGCCCATGGTTTTGGGGGTGGGCCCGGGGTTCGGGCGTACTAAGGGTCAAAAATTGATCGGGGAATGTCAGGGAGGTTGGGGATCATCCCAGTGTGGTTTGTTTAAATTTTTGTGGCTATTTGGGTGGACAAATGGGCCATTTATGTTCGGGCCAATTTGGTGTGTTATAGCCTATAATTTTGGGGGTGGGATTGGGGTCCTGGCGTGCTGTAGGCCAAAAATCGATCGGGGCATGCCACGGAGGTTGGGAATCCTCCCAGTGTGGTTCATTTAAATTTTCTTGATGATTTGGGTGGACAAACATGCAAAACGGCACAAATAGGGCATTTTTGGGCCAAATCGATGTACTATAGCCAACAGTTTTGGGGGTTGGCCGGGGTCCGAGCGTGCTGTGGGCCAAAAATTGATCGAGGCATGCCAGGAAGGTTGGGTATCGTCCCAGTGTAGTCCATTTAAATTTACGTGGCCATTTGGGTGGGCAAACGGGCGAAACAGTGCGAATGGGGCATTTTTGGGCCAAATCGATGCGTTATTGCCCATGATTTAAGGGGTGGGCCCGGGGTTCGGGCATGCTGTGGGCCAAAAAATAACCGGGGCAGGCCACAGAGGTAGGGGATCATCCTAGTGTAATCCGTTTAAATTATCGTAGCTATTTGGGCGGGTAAACAGGCAAGACAGTGCGAACGAGGAACTTTTGGGCAAAATAGGTGTGCTATAGCCCACAGTTTTGGGGATGGTCTCGGGATTTGGGGGTGTTGTGGGCTTAAAATTGATCGGGGCATGCCAAAGAGGTTGAGGATCATCCCAGTTTCGTCCTTTTAAATTTCCGTCATTATTTAGGTGGAGAAACAAGTGAAACGATGCAAACCGTGCTTTTTTGGGTCAAATCGGTGTGCTAAGGCCCATGCTTTTGGGGGTTGGCTCGGGTCCGGGCATACTATGGGCCAAAAATCAATCAGGGCATGCCAAGGAGGTCGGGATTTTCCCAGTGTGGTTTGTTTAAATTTTTGTGGCCATTTGGTTGGACAAACAGGCAAAACAACACAAACGGGGTGTTTTCGAGCTAATTTGGTCTGCTATAGCCCACAATTTTGGGGGTGGACCCGGGGTCCTAGCGTGCTGTAGGCCAAAAATCGATCGGGGCATGCCAGGGAGGTTGGGGATCCTCCCAATGTGGTTCATTTAAATTTTCTTGGCTATTTGGGTGGACAAATGGGTGAAACGGCAAGAACGGGGCATTTTCTGGCCAAATCGGTGTGCTATAGCCAACAGTTTTGAGGGTTGGCCTGGGGCCCGGGCATGCTGTGGGACGAAAATTGGTTGGGGCATGCCGGGAGGTTAGGGATCATCCCAGTATGGTCAGTTTAAATTTTCGTAGCTATTTGGGTGGACAAACGGGCAAAACTGTACGAACAGAGAATTTTCGGGCTAAATCGGTGTGCTACAGCCTGAGGTTTCAGGTATGGGCTCAGGTTTTGGGCGTTCTGCGGTCCGAAAATTGATCGGGGCAAGACAGGTAGGTTGGGGATCGTCCTAGTGTAGGCCGTTTAAATTTTCATCGCTATTTGGATTGACAAATGGGAGAAACAGTGTGAATTGGGTTTTTGGGCTAAATTGGTGTGCTATATCCTTTGATTTCAGGGGTGGGCCCAGTGTCCAGGCGTGCTGTGGTCCGAAAATCAACCAGGGTGTGCCAAGGAGGTTGGGGATTGTCCTAGTATGGTCCATTTAAATTTTTGTGGTCATTTAGGTGGACAAATGGGCGAAACAGTGCGAACGAGACTTTTTCGAGGAAAATCAGTGTGCTATAGTCTACGATTTTTGGGGTGAGCTCGGGGTTTGAGTATACTGTGGGTAAAAAATTGTCCGAGGTGTGCCAGGGAGGTTGGGGATCATCACAGTATCATCTGTTTAAATTTTCGTGGACATTTAGGGGGATAAACGGGGCAAAACGATGCAAACGGGGCATTTTTTGGCAAACTGGTGTGCTATTTCCCACGGTTTTAGGGGTGGGCCCGGGGTCTGGGTGTGTTGTGGTCCAAAAATTGATCGGGACTTACCACGGAGGTTGGGGATTGTTCCAGTGTTGTCCGTTTAAATTTTTATGGCCATTTGAGTGGACAAACGGGCAAAACGGTGCGAACGGGGCATTTTCGGGCCAAATTGATTTCCTGTAGTCCACGGTTTCGAGGGTGGGCTGGGTTCCAGCCGTGCTATTGGCAAAAAATCGATCGGGGAATGCCAAGGAGGTTAGGTATCATCCCAGTATGGTCCGTTTAAAGTTTCGTCTTCATTTGGGTCGACAAACGGGCAAAACGGTGTGAACGGGGCATTTTTGGGCCAAATAGGTATGCTATAGCCCATAGTTTTTGGGGGTGGGCTCGAGGTACGAGCTAGCTGTGGCCCAATAATCTATTAAGGCGTGTAGGGAGATTGGGGATCTCCGTAGTGTGGTTCGTTTACATTTTCATGGACAAATAGGCAAAATAGCGCGAACGAGGCATTTTCAAGCCAAAACGGTTTGCTATAGCCCATGATTTTAGAGGTGGGCCCTGGGTCCGGGCATGCTTTGGGATGAAAATTAACTGGGGCGTGCCAGGGAGGTTGAGGATCATTCTAATTTGGTCCGCTTAAATTTTTGTGGCCATTTGGGTGGACAAACGGGCGAAACGTCATGACCTGGGAATTTTCAGGCCTAATCGATGTACTATATCCCACGGTTTTGGGGGTGGGTCTGGGGTAGAGCGTGCTATGGGTCAAAAATCGATCGGGGCATGCCAGGGAGGTTGGGGATCATCCCAGTGTGGTCCGTTTAAATTTTTGTGGCCATTTGGATGGATAAACAGGCGAAAGGGCGCGAATGGGGTATTTTTTGGCCAAATCGGTGTATAGATCACGGTTTCAGGGTTGAGCCTGCATCCGAGCATCCTATTGGTCGAAAATCAATCGGGACTTTCCATGGAGGTTGGGATCATCTCAGTGTGGTCCGTTTAAATTTTCGTGGCTATTTATGTGGTCAGACGGGCAAAATTGCGCGAACGGGGCATTTTTGGGCCAAATCAGTGTACTATAGCCCACAGTTTAGGGGGGTGACCCATGTTCCGGGCAAGCTGTGGGTTGAAAATCAATCGAGGCATGCCAGAAAGGTTGGGGATCATCCCAGTGTGGTCTATTGAAATATTCGTCGCCATTTGTGTGGAAAATGGGCGAAACAGCACAAACGGGGCATTTTCGGGATGAAGTGGTGTGCTATAGCCTACGGTTTTAGGAGTGGGCCCAGGGTTCAGGCGTACTGTGGGCTGAAATTGATCGGGGCATCCCAGGGAGGTTAAGGATCATCCCATGTGGTCCGTTTAAATTTTCATGGCCATTTGGGTGGACAAACTGGCAAAACAACGCAAAGAGGGCAATTTCGGGAGAAATCAGTGTGCTATAGCCCACGGTTTTGGGGGTGGTCCCGGGATCCAGGTGTGTTGTGTACCAAAAATCAACAGGGGTGTGCCAAGGAGGTTGGGGGTCATCCCAGTGTGGTCCTTTTAAATTTCTTGGCTATTTTGCTGGACAAACAAGCAAAATGATGCAAACTGGGCATTTTTGGGTAAAATCGGTGTGCTAAAGCCCACAATTTTGGGGATGGGCATGGGGTCCGAGCGTACTAAGGGTCAAAAATCGATTGGGGCATGCCAGGGAGGTTGGGGATTATCCCAGTGTTGTTTATTTAATTTTTTTGTGGCTATTTGGGTGGACAAATGGGCAAAACAGCTCGAACAGGGCATTTTTTGGCCAAATCCTGGGATTCGAGCGTGCTGTGGGCCAAAAATTGATCGGGGTGTGCAAGGGAGGTTTGGGATCATCCCAGTGTGATCCGTTTAATTTTTGTGGCTATTTGGGTGGACAAATGGGCAAAACAGCTCGAACAGGGCATTTTTTGGCCAAATCAGTGTGCTACAGCCCACGGTATAGGGGGTGGGCCCAGGGTCTGAGCGTGCTGTATGCAAAAAATTGACTGGGGCAGGCCAGTGAGATTGGGGATCGTCCTTGTGTGATCCATTTAATTTTTTGTGGACGTTTGGGTGGACAACCGAGCAAAAAGGTGCGAACTGGCATTTTCCTGATAAATCGGTGTGTTATAGCCCACGGTTTTGGTGGTAGGCCCGGGGTCCGGGTGTGCTGTGGGCCAAAAATTGACCGAGGCATGCCAGAGAGGTTGGGACTTGTCTCAGTGTGATCCGCTTAATTTTTCATGCCCATTTGGGGAGGAACAATGGGTGAAAAAGCGCGAATGGAGCATTTTAGGGCCAAATCAGTGTGTTATAGCCCACGATTTTGGGGGTGGGTCTGAGGTCCAGGCGTGCTGTGGGCTAAAAATCGATCGGGGCATGCCAGTGAGGTTAGGGATCATCTCAGTATGGTCCATTTAGTTTTTCGTGGCCTAATAGGGTGGACAAACGGGCGAAACGGCATGAATAGGGCATTTTTGGGCTAAATCAATTTGCTATAGCCTACGATTTTGGGGGTTGGCCCAGGGTTCGGGCGTACTGTGGGTCAAGAATTGACCAGGGTATGCTAGGGAGGTTGATGATCATCCCAATGTGGTCCGTTTAATTTTTTGGGGCCACTTGGGTGGACAACTGGGAGAAATGGGGTAAATAGGGAAATTTTGAGCCAAAACGGTGTGCTATAGCCCACGGTTTTGGGGGTGGACCAGGTGTCCGGGCATGCTAATTGATGAATATCGATTGGGGCATGATAGGGAGGTTGGGGATCATCATAGTGTGGTCTTTTTAATTTTTGTGGCATTTTCTGTGGACAAACAGGTGAAACAGCGCGAATGGGGAATTTTCTGGCAAAATTAGTGTGCTATAGTCCATGGTTTTGGTGGTGGGCTCGGAGTCCGGGCATGCTGTGGGCTGAAAATCGACCGGTGTATGCCAGGGACGTTGGGGACCACCCTAGTGTGGTTTGTTTAATTTTTCATGTCCAATTGGGTGGACAAACGGGCGAACCGGCGTGAACGGGGCATTTTCAGGCCAAATCGGTGTGCTACTACCCACGATTTCGAAGGTGTGCTGGGTTTCGAGCGTAGTGTGGGCCGAAAATAAACCCAAGCGTGCTAGGGGGTGGGGATCATCCCAGTGTGGTCTGTTTAATTTTTTGTGGCCATTTGGGTAGACAAACGGATGAAATGGCACAAACGAGGCATTTTTGAGCCAAATCCGTGTGCATAGCCCACGATTTTGCGGGTGGGCCCAGAGACCAAGCGTGTTGAGGGAAAAAAATTGATTGAAGCATGTCAGGGAGTTTGGGGATTGTCCCAGTGTGGTCCGTTTAATTTTTCGTGGCCATTTGGGTAAACAAATGGGCTAAACGACGCGAATAGGACATTTTCGAATTAAATCGGTGTGCTATAGAGCACGGTTTTAGGATTTGGCCCGATATTCAGGCATTCTATTGGCAAAAAATTGATCGGGGTGTGCTAGGGAGGTTGGGGATCATCCTAGTGTGGTATGTATAATTTTTTGTGGCCATTTAGGTGGACAAACGGGCAAAACGGTATGTATGGGGCATTTTTGGGCCAAATCGGTGTGCTATAGCCCATGGTTTATGGGATGGGCCCAGGGTTCGAGCGTACTGTGTGCAGAAAATTTACTGGGGTGTGCCAGGGAGGTTGGGGATCATTATACTGTGGTTCATTTAATTTTTCGTGGCCATTTGGGTGGATCCCCAACCTCTCTGATCCACCCCGATCAATTTTCATCCCACAGCACGCCCGTACCCCGAGCCCACCCCTGGAACCGGGGGCTATAGCACATAGATTTGGCTCGAAAATACCTCGTTCGCACAGTTTTGCCTTTTTGACCACCCAAATGGCCTCACCCATCAAAACGGATCACATAGGACAATCCCCAGCCTCCCTAGCATACCCTGGTCGATTTTCTACTGACAACACTCCCGAACCGCCGGCCAACCCCTGGAACCATGAGCTATAGCATACAGATTTGGCTTGAAAATGCCCCATTTGCACCGTTTTACCCATTTGACCACCCAAACGGACTACAATAGAATGATCCCCAGCCTCTCTGGCATGTCCCAGTCGACTTTCAGCCCACAGCAGGCCCGAACCTAGGGTCCACCCCCGGAACCGTAGGCTATAACATACCAATTTGGCTTGAAAATGCCCCGTTTGCACCGTTTCACCAGTTTGATCACACAAATGGCCCCGCCTACCCAAACAGACCATACTAGGATGATCCCCATCCTCCCTAGCATGCCCCGGTTGATTTTCAACCCATGGCACACCCAAACCCCAGGCCTACCCCTAGAACCGTGGGCTATAGCATACCGATTTAGCCTAAAAATGCCCCGTTTACACCATTTTGCCTGTTTGAAGATCCAAATGGCCTCTCACACCTAAATGGACTATACTAGGACAATTCTCAGCCTCCCTCACATGGCCCGATCAATTTTTGGCCCACAGCACACTCGGTCCCTAGTCCCACCCTTGGAACTGTGGCCTATAACACACCAATATAGCCCGAAAATGCCTCATTTGCACTATTTTGCCTATTTGACCATCCAAATGGCCCTGTACATCCAAACTGACCACACTAGGATGATCCCCTGCCTCCCTGCCATACCCTGATTGATTTTTGGCACACAGAACGCCCGAACCCCGAGCCCACCCATGAAACCGTGGGCATAGCACATCGATTTGGCTTGAAAATGCCCCGTTTGTATCGTTTCGCTTGTTTAACCACCCAAATGGCCATGCCCACCCAAACAAACCACACTAGTACGATCCCCATCTTCCTTTACATGCCATGGTTGATTTTTGGCTCACAGCACATCCGAACCCCACACCCACCTTCGGAGCTGTGGGCTATAGCACACTGAACTGGCCCAAAAATGCCCCGTTTGCACCATTAAGCCTGTTTGACTACCCAAATAGCCCCGCCCACCTAAAGGGACCACACTAAGATGATCCCCAGCCCTCCTGGCATGCCTCGATTAATTTGCGGCCAAGAGCACACCCAGACCCCGGGTCTACCCCAGAACCATGGGCTATAGCACATCGATTTGGCCAGAAAATGCCCCATATGCACTATTTCGTTCGTTTGACCACCCATATGGCCCTTCACACCCAAACGAACCACACTAGAATGATTTCCATCCTCCTTAGATTACCTCGATCAATTTTCAATCCATAGTATGCCCGAACCCCGAACCCACCCCTAGAATCATGGGCTACTTAAAATACCTCATTTACATTGTTTTGTCTTTTTGCCCAACCAAATGGCCCCGCCCACCCAAACGGACCACATTAGACTGACCCCCATCCTCTCTAGTGATATTTGGCCCACAGCATGCACAGAACCCAGGCCCACCCACGGAACCGTTGGCTATAGCACATCAATTTGGCCCAAAAATGCCCTTTTTGCTTCGTTTCACCTGTTTGACCTTCAAAATGTCCCTACCCACCCAAACGAACCACTTTCGGATGATCCCCAGCCTCCCTGGCACACCTCGATCAATTTTTGGCCCACTACACGCCTGGACCCTGGGCCCACCGCCGGAACTGTGGGTTATGGCACACCGATTTAGTTCAAATATGTCTTGTTTGCATCGTTTCGCCTGTTTGACCACCCAAATATACCCATCCACCTAAAAGAACCACACTAAGATAATTCTCAGCTTACCTGGCATGCCCCAGTCAATTTTCAACCCACAGCACGCCCGGACCCCAGGCCCACCCCCAGAACCGTGGGCTATTGCACATCGATTTGGCTTTAAAATGTCCCATTTATACCGTGCCCAAAAGGACCATACTAGGATGATCCCCAGTTTTTCTAGTTTGACCCGGTTGATTTGAGACCTACAACATGCCCGAAACCAGGTACCACCCTAGGAACCATGGGCTATAGCATACCGACTTAACCCATAAACACCCTATTTGCACTATTTTGCCCGTTTGACCACCCAAATGGCCCCGCCCACCCAAACAGACCACACTAAGATAATCCCCACCCTCTCTGGCATACCTCGATTGATTTTTGACCAACAGCATGACTGGATCTTGGGCCCACCTCTGGAATCGGGGGCTATAACATATTGATTTGGCCCAAAAATGCGTTGTTTTGCCCATTTGACCACCCAAATGAGCCCGCCCACCCAAACTTACCACACTAGGATGATCCCCAGCCTCCCTAGTATGACTCGATTTATTTTCAGCCCACAACACACCCGAACTCCCTGCCTACCCCTAGAATCGTGGGCTATATAACACATCGATTTGACCCAAAAATGCCCCATTTGCACTGTTTTGCCCGTTTGACCACCCAAATTTCCCCACCCACCAAAATAGACCACACTAGGATGATACCCAGCTTCCCTGACACGCCTTGATTAATTTTTGGCCCACAACACACTCGTACACTGGGCCTACCCCAGAAACGTGGTGTTTAGCACACCGATTTGGCTAGAAAATGCCCTGTTTGCATTGTATCGCCTGTTTGACCTCCCAAATGACCCCTCCCATACAAATAGACCATACTAGGATAATCCCTAGTCTCCCTGGCATGTCGTGGTCAATGTTTGGACTACATCACATCTGAACCCCAGACCCACCCCTAGAACTGTGGGTTATAGCACACCGATTTGGCCCGAATATACCCCATATGCACCATTTCGCCCGTTTGACCATCCAAATGGACCCGCACACTCAAATGAACCACACTAGGATGATACCCAAACTCCCTGGCATGACCTAGTTGATTTTCATCCCATAGCATATTCGGACCCCAGGCCCTCCTTGGAATCGTGGGCTAGCACACCGATTTAGCCCAAAAATACCCCATTTGCCCTATTTTGCCCGTTTGACCACCCAAATTTCCTCGCCCACCCAAACGGACAACACTAGGATGATCCCCAGCCTTACTGGCACGTCTCGAAACATTTTTGGCCCACAGCACGCCTGGACATCGGGCCCACTCCAGAAACGTGGGACATAGAGCAATAATTTAGCCTAAAAATGCTATATTTGCATCATTTTGCCCGTTTGACCATCCAAATGACCGCACCCACCCAGACGGACTACACTAGAATGTTCCCCATCCTCCCTGTCACGCCCAGGTCTATTTTCAACCTACATCACGCTCGAACCATGGGCCCACCCCCAAAACTGTGGGTATAGCATATCGATTTGACCCGTAAATGCCCTATTTGCACCGTTTTGCATGTTTAACCACCCAAATGGACCCGCCCACCCAAACGGAGTACACTAGAATGATCCCCAGCCTACCTGTACCATCTCGATTAATTTTCAACCCAGAATACGCCAGACACCGGGCCCATCTCTAAACCATGGGCTATTACACACTATTTTTTCCCAAAAATGACCCATTTGCACCGTTTCTCCCGTTAGACCTTTCAAATGGCCCCGCCCACCAAAATGGACCATAATAGGATGATCCCCAGACTCTCTGGTACACCTCGATCAATTTTTTGCCCACAAAACGACAAGACCCCGATCCCACTCCCAGAACCATGGGTTATAGCATACTGATTTAACTTTAAAATGCCTCGTTTGGACCATTTCACCCGTTTGACCACCCAAATAGCCCCTCCCACCCAAAAAAACCATACTAGGATGATCCCCAACCTTCCTGGTAAGCCCTGATTAATTTTTTACCCATAGCACGCCCGATCCCCGGGCCCACCCCCTGAACCGTTGGCTATAGCATAATGATTTAGCCAGAAATTGCCCCGTTTGCACCTTTTCACCCATTTGACCACACAAATGACCCCGCCCACCCAAACAGACCAGACTAAGACGATCCCCAGCCTCCCAGGCATACTCTAATTGATTTTTGGCCCACAGCACGCCCGGACCTCTTTCCCACCCCCAAAACCGTGGGATATAGCCCACCGATTTGGCCTGAAAATGTCCCATTTGAATCGTTCGCCCATTTGACCACCCAAATAGCCCCTCCCACCCAAACGAATAATACTAAAATAATATCCAGCCTCGCTGGCATACCCCGGTAAATTTTTGACTCACAACATTCTCAGACTTCTGGCCCACACTTGGAATCGTGGGTTATAGCACACAAATTTGGCTCGAAAATGCCCTATTTACATTGTTACGCTCATTTGACCACCCAAATGTCCCCGCCCACCCAAATAGACCACACTAGGATATTATCCAGCCTTCTGGCACGCCTGAGATGATTTTCAATCCACAACATGCCCGAACCCTAGGCCCACCCTAGAACTATGGGCTATATGGCACATCGATTTTGCCCATTTTGCCCATTTGACCACCCAAATGGCCTCGCCCACCCAAATGGAACTCACTAGGACGATCCCCAACCTCCCTGGCACGCCACGAGCAACTTTTGGCCCACAACATGCTTGGACCCCGTGCACATCCCTAGAACCGTGGGCTATAGCACACCGATTTTGTCTAAAAATACCCCATTTGCACTATTTTGCATATTAGACCACCTAAATGGCCCCGCCCATCCAAACGGACAATACTAGGATGATCCCCAGCCTCCCTGGCATGCCTCAATCAATTTTCGACCAACAGAATGCCCGAACATCGGGCCCACCCCCTGACCGTAAGCTATTACATACCCATTTTGCCGGAAAATAACCCATTTGCAGTGTTTTGCCCATTTGATAACCCAAATGGCCCTGCCCACCAAAACGGACCATAATAGGATGATCCACAGCCTCTCGAGCATACCTCGATCAATTTTTAGCCCACAACACGATAGGACCCCGGGCCCACTACTAGAACCGTGGGTTATAGCACACTGTTTTGGCCTGAAAATGCGCCATTTTCACTATTTCACCCGTTTGACAACCCAAATAGCCCCGCCTACCTAAAATGGCCACACTAGGACGATCCCCAGCCTTCCTGGCAAGTCCCGGTCAATTTTTGGCCCATAGCACGCCAAGACCCCGGGTCTGCCCCCTCAACCGTGGGCTGCACATCGATTTAGCCTAAAAATGCCCCGTTTGCACTGTTTCGCTCGTTTGACCACAGAAATGGCCCCGACTAGCCAAACAGACCAAACTAGGATGATCCCCAGCCTCCCAGGCATGCTCCAATTAATTTTTGGCCCACAGCAGGCCCGAACCCCGAGCCCACCCCCAAAACCATGGTCTATAGCACACCGATTTAGCCTGAAAATGCCCCATTTGCACCGTTCACCCGTTTGACCACACAAATATCCTCATACACCCAAACGGACAACGCTAGAATGATCCCCAGCCTCCCTAGCACTTCCCGATCGACTCTCGACTCACACACTCCCGAACCCAGGGCCCACACTCAGAACTGTGGGTTATAGCACACTAATTTGGCCCAAAAATGCCCCGTTTGCATCGGTACGCTTATTTGACCACCCAAACGGACCACACTAGGACAATATCTAGACTTCTGTCACACCCCGATCGATTTTCATCCCACAACACGCCCGAACCCCAGGCCCACCCTGGAATTGTGGTCTATATAGCACACCGATTTGGCCCAAAAATTCACCGTTTGTACCATTTCTCCCATTTGACCACCCAAATGGCCTCGCCCATCCAAATGGAACACACTAGGATGATCCCCAACCTCCCTGGCACTCGATGGTAGATTTTAGACCCACAACAAGCTTGGACCCCATGCCCATCACTAGAACCGTAAGCTATAGCACACCGATTTAGTCCAAAAATATCCTATTTGCACTGTTTTACTTGTTAGACTACCCAAATGGTCCCGTCCACCAAAACGGATAACACTAGGATGATCCTAAACATCCCCATCATGCCTCGATCAATTTTTAGCTAAAAGTATGCCGAACCCAGGGCCAAGCCCTAGATCCATGGGCTATAGCACACCGATATAGCTCGAAAATGCCCGTTTGCACTATTTCGCCTGTTTAACTACCCAATGGACCATATTAGAACTATCCCCAGCCTTCATGGCATGTCCTGATTAATTTTTGGCCCACCACATGCTCAGACCCAGGCCCACCCCCGAAACCCTGGGCTATAGCACACCGATTTAGCGCAAAAATGCTTTGTTTGTACCGTTTCATCCATTTGACCACCCAAATAGCCCCACCCACCCAAACAGACCAGACTAGGATGATTCCCAGCCTCTCTGGCATACCCCAATTGATTTTCAGCTAAGAGAACGCTCAAACCTCGGGACCACACCCAGAACATAGGCTATAGCACACCGATTTGGCCCAAAATATGCCTTATTTGCATTGTTTTGCCGGTTTAACCACCCAAATGGCCCTACCCATGCAAATGGACCATACTAGGATGATCCCCAACCTCCTTGGCATGAGTCGGTAGATTTTCATCCCACAATATGCTTAGAACCCTGTCCTACCCCTGGAACCGTGGGCTAAGCATATCGATTTGGCCTAAAAATGCCCTACTTGCACCTTTTCGCTCGTTTGACCACCCAAATAGGTCCGTGCACCCTAAAAGCCCATACTAGGCTGCTCCCCAGCCTCCCTAGAATGCCTCGATCAATTTTTATCCTAAAACACGCCTAAACCCCGGTCCCACCACCAAAACTGTGGGCTATAGCACACCAATTTTGCCTGAAAATACGTCATTTGCGTTGTTTTACCCGTTTGACCACCCAAAGGCCCATACTAGGCCTCTCCCCATCCTCAATGGCACACCTCAATCGATTTTAGAACAACAGCACTCTCGGACCCCGATCCACCCCCAGAATCGTGGGCCATAGCACACGGATTTGGCCCAAAAATGCCCCATTCGCAATGTTTTGTCCTTTTGACCACCCAAATGACCTCATCCACCTCAAAGACTCATACTAGGTCGTTCCCCTACCTCCCTGGCATACCCCGATTAATTTTGAGCCCACAGCACGCCTGGACCCCGTGCCCACCCCAGAATTATGGGCTATAGTACACCAATTTACCCTGAAAATGCCCCGTTCACGCCGTTTCGCCCGTTTAACCACCTAAATGGCCCCTCCTACCCCAAAGGCCCATACTAGGATGCTCCCCATCCTCCTAAAAATGTCCCGATCGATTTTTAGCCCACAACATGCCCAGACCCTGGACCAACCCCCAAAACCATCGGCTATTGCAAACCAATTTAGCTCAAAAATACCCCGTTCGTGTCATTTTACCCTTTTGACCACCCAAATGGCGCACCTATCCTGAAGGCCCACACTAGGATGCTCCCCAGCCTCCCTGGCACGCCCCAATCAATTTTTGACCACAGCACGCTTGGACCTCAATCACACCCCGAACCATGAGCAATAGCACACCAATTTTGCCCTAAAATGCCCTTTTTTTGTGCCGTTTTACCCATTTGACCACCCAAATGGCCCCGCCGACCCTAACGAGCCACACTAGGCCGCTTCCCAGCCAACCTTGCATGCTCTGATCAATTGTTTGCCCACATCACGCCCGAACCTCGAGCCCACCCTAGGATCGTGGGCTATAGCACATCGATTTAGCCTGTAAATGCCCCGTTTGCACCGTTTCGCTTATTTGACCACCAAAATGGTCCTACCCACCCCAAAGGCCCACACTAGAGCACGACCGAACCCTGGAATCATGGGCTATAGCACACCGATTTGGCCCAAAAACTCCCCATAAGCTCTAGTTTGCCCGTTTGACCACCGATATTGCCCTGCCCACCCCAAACGCCCACAATAGGCCACTCTCCAACCTCTCTGTCACGTCTCAATTGATTTTTAGCCAAAAAACGCTTAGACCTCAGTCCCACCCTTGGAACCGTGGGCTATAGAACACCGATTTTGCCCTGAAATGCCCCATTCATGCCATTTCACTCATTTGACCACCCAAATGGCCTCGCCGACCCCAACGAGTCATACTAGGCTGTTTTCCAAACTTTCTGGCATGCCCTAATTGATTTCCATCCCACGGCATACCCGAATCCTGGGGTCCCCCAGTAACCGTGGGCTATAGCACACCGGTTTGGCCCAAAAATGCCTCATTCGCGCCGTTTTACATGTTTGACCACCCAAATAGCCCCGCCGACCCCAATGGCCCATACTAGGTCGCTCCCCAAACTCCCTAACATGCCCTAATCAATTTTTATCCCACAGAAAACCTACACCCCGAGCCCACCCCCAGAACCGTGGGCTATAGCACACCTATTTGGCTCAAAAATGCTCCATTCGTGTCGTTTTGCTCATTTGACCAGCCAAATGGCCTCGCCCACTCCAAAGGCCCACACTAGACAACTCCCAAGCCTCTTTGGCACTCCCCGATCAATTTTTGGCCTACAGCATACCCGAACTCTGGGCCCACCCCCGTAACCGTGGGCTATAGCATACCGATTTACCTTGAAAATGCCCCGTTCTCGCCGTTTCGCTTGTTTAACCACCCAAATAGCCTTTCCCACCTCAAAGGCCCACACTAAGGCACTTATCAGCCTTTATGGCACGTCTAGGTCAATTTTTGGCCCACAACATGCTCGAATCTCAGGCCCGCCCCTAGAATCGTGGGCTATAACACTCCGATTTGGCCCAAAAATACCCCGTTTGCGTTGTTTTGCTTGTTTGACCACCTAAATGACCCCACCCACACAAAGGCCCACACTAGGCCGCTCCCCAACCTCCCTGGCATGCCTAGGTCAATTTTTGACCCACAACACGCCCGAACCTCGGGACCAGACCCAGAACCATGGGCTAGCACACTATTTAACCCAAAATGCCCTGTTCGTGCTTTTTCGCCCGTTTGACCACCCAAATGGCCCCTCCATCCCTAAAGGCCCAGACTAAGTCGCTCCCCAGCCTTCCTGGCATGCCCCGATTGATTTTTAACCTACAGCACGTCCGAACCCCGGGCCTACGTCTGGAACCATAGGCTATAGCATACCGATTTAACTCGAAAATGCCCCATTTACGCCGTTTTTCCAGTTTGACCACTAAAATGGCCCCGCCAACCCTAAAATTCCATACTAGGCCGCTCCCCAGCCTTCCAGACATGCCCCGATAGATTTTTACCCCACAACATGCCCCAACCCCGAGCCCACATCCTGAACCGTGGGCTATAGCACACCGATTTGGACCAAAAATTTCCTATTCAGGTTGTTTCGCTCGTTTGACTACCCGAATGGACCCCCTCACCCCAAAGGCCCATACCTGGCTGCTTTTCAGCCTCCCTGGCACGTCCCAGTTGATTTTCGACCCACAGCATCCCAGACCCAGGGCCTACCATCGGAATCGTGGGCTATGACACACTAATTTAGCTTGAAAATGCCCCGTCCGCACTATTTTTCCTATTTGACCACCTAAATAGTCCCGCCCACCCCAAAGGCCTACACTAGGCTGCTACTCAGCCTCCCTGGCATGCCCTAGTTGATTTTTGGCTCGTAACACGCCCGGACCCTGGGTCCACCCCCGGAATCGTAGGCTATAGCACACTAATTTTGCTCAAAAATGCATCGTTCATGCTTTTTCACCCGTTTGACCACCCAAATGGCCCCACCAACCGAAAGGCCACACTAGGCCACTCCCCAGCCTCCCTGGCATACCCCGATCAAGTTTCGGTCCACAGCACGCTCGAACCCCGGGTCAACTCCCGGAACCGTAGTCTGTAGCACATCGATTTAGCCCAAAATGCATCGTTTGTGCTGTTTCGCCAGTTTGACCACCTAAATGGCCCCGCTGACCCCAACAGGCCACACTAAGACGATCCCCAGCCTCCCTGGCATGTCCCGATTAATTTTTGCCCCACAGCATGCCCGAATCCCTGAGCCTACCCTGGAACCGTGAGTTATAGCATACCAATTTAGCCTAAAAATGTCTTGTTCGTGCCGTTTCTCCTGTTTGACCACTCAAATGGCATCACCGACCCTAACGACCAATACTAAATTGCTCCCCATCCTCTCTGGCATGCTCTGATCAATTTTTGGTAGACAAAATACCCTGACCCTGGGCCCACTCTAAGAACCGTGTTTTATAGCACACCGATTTAGCCCGACAATACCCCGTTTAAGCTATTTCGCTCGTTTGACCACCCAAATAGCCTCGCCGACCCCAAAGGCCTATAATTGGGCACTCCCCAACCTCCATGTCATGCTCCGATTAATTTTTGCCCCACATCGCGCCCGAACCCCGAGCCCAGCCTAGAACCGTGGGCTATAACACACCAATTTGGCACAACAATGCCCCATTCACACCGTTTTGCCTGTTTGACCACCAAAATGGCCACGTCCACCCCAAACACCCATACTAGGTTGCTCCTCAGCCTCTCTGGTATGCCCCGATCAATTTTTGTCTCAAAACACGCCTGGACCCCGGACCCACCCCCGGAACCTTGGGCTATAGCATATCGATTCGGCCTAAAAATGTCGCATTCCCACTTATTAGACCATTTGACCACCCAAATGGCCTTTCCGACCCTAACGACCCACTCTAAGTCTCTCCCGAACCTCCCTGGCAAGCCTCAATCAATTTTCAGCCCACATCACGCTTAGACCCTAGGCCCACCCTCGAAATCGAGGGATATAGCACTTCGATTTAGCCTGAAAATGCCTCGTTAGTGTCGTTTCATCCATTTTATCACCCACATGGCCATACCGACCCCAACGTCCCACATTTAGCCGCTCCCCAGCCTCCCTGGCATGCCTCGGTCAAGTTTCAGACCACAGCACGCCCAAACCCCAAGCCAACCCTCAGAACCATGGGCTATAGCACACCGATTTGGCTCGAAAACACCTCATTCGCGTTATTTCACCCGTTTGACCACTCGAATAGCCCTCAGACCCCAACAGCCCTCACAAAGTCGTTCTCCGGCCTTCCTGGAATGCCCCGATAGAGTTTCGGCCCACAGCACGCCCGGACCTTAGGCCCACCCTCAGAACTATGGGCTAAGCTCATTGATTTAGCTCGATAATGTCCTGTTTGCGCCGTTTGTCCCGTTTGACCACCCAAATGGCCTCGCCGACCACAACGGGACACACCAGGCCGATCCCCAGCCTCCCTGTCATGCCCCAATCAATTTTTGGCCTACAGAAGGCCCATACTCCGAGCCCACCCCATAACAGTAGGCTATCATATTGATTTGGGCCGAAGATGCCTCGTTTGCGCTGTTTTACTCGTTTGACCACCCAAATGCCCCGTCGACCCCAAAGGCCCATACTAATCCACTCTCCAACCTTTTTGGCATATCTCGATTGATTTTTGACCCACATCATGCCCGGTTCCCATGTCAAGTTTCAGAACCGTGGGCTATAGCGCACTGATTTAGCCCCAAAAATTCCTTGTTCGTGTCATTTCGCCCGTTTGACCACTCAAATGGCCCTGCCGACCCCAATATCCCACACTAGGCCACTCCCAAACCTCCCTAGTATGCCCCGATTAATTTTTGAACCACAACACTCCTAGACCCCGGGCCCACCCTCAGAACTGTGGGCTATAGCACACTGATTTGACCCGAAAATGTCCCGTTCATGATATATCGCCCATTTGACCACCCAAATGGCCCCGTCGATCCCAACGGCGCACACTAGGCCGCTCCCCAACCTCTCTGGCATGCCCCAGTCGATTTTGGGTCCACAGCATGCCCGAACCCCAGTCTTACCTCTAGAATCATGGGCTATAGCATACTGATTTGGCCCAATAATGCCCTGTTAGATCCATTTCGCCCGTTTGACCACCCAAACGACCCCTCCGACCCCAACGGCCAACACTAGTCCACTCCCAGCCTCCCTGGCACGCCGCGGTCGATTTTTGGATCACAGCACGCCTGAACCCCAGGCCCACCCCCAGAATCGCACGCCCGGGACCTAAGTCTACCCTGGAACTGTCGGTTATAGCACTTCGATTTGGCCTAAAAATGATCCGTTCGTGCCATTTTGTCTATTTGACTACTCAAATGGCCCCGCCGACTGCAAAGGCCCACACTCTCCGCTTCTCATCCTGTCTGGAAGCCCCCGATCGATTTCAGCCTAAAACACATCCGAGCCCTAGGCCCACTTTCGAACAATGGGTAGCACACCGATTTGGCCCGAAATTGGCTCGTTCGCGCCGTTTCACCTGTTTGGCCATTCAAACGGTCCTACCGAGCCCAAAAGCCTACACTCTCTTGTTCCTCAGCCGTCCTGGGAGCCCTCGATCGATTTTTGGCCCAAACCACGCTCGAGCCCCGGTCCACCCCCGGAACCGTGGGCTATCTACGTAATAATAATGTAATAAATAATTTTGTAAAGACTTGACTTTAAAAATAAGTAAAATTTTAAATATATATATATAAATAATAATTATCGTAACACAAATATTGTTCAAATTGATGCGTCTCTCTTAGACTGTGGCAACAAGGGAAAGAGGTACTATATGCCAAATGCAAAAGTGATGATCCATCAACCACTTGAAAATTCTGGTGGTAAAATATATATGTGTATGTTTATGTTTACATTATTATATTAAAGTGTGAATGATTTTTGAAAAGTGATTTGAACTTTTACACTTTATTAAAAATCTTCATAATAGACAAAATAATTTAATTTTAAATAATCAAACATTACACGTGCGAGGCACGTACGATTAAACTAGTAGATTCTAATGATTGTTCTTTTTTTTGGTTACAAGCTATATTTATTCAAATAGATATAAAATTTATTCCAACGTCAATTGCTATTTTCTAACAATTTTATTTTTGCATATATAATTTTATTGACTTATGAAAAATACACGTACACGTGCACTAAACGAGTATTACAAAAGGGTAGGTTTTATACGCGCAACAAGTGACTCATAAACTCTGGTTGCTAGAACCATAATAAATAAATACTATTCTAGGATTGACTCATATGTAGATGGAGGTAACGAAAAAGGGTAAACGAAGTCTTTTAACATATTAGAAATGACTAAAAAATGCTGTTTGAATCAATTTAAATATCTTTCTACTATTTGGATAAAAATAAAAATATCTTTGAACTTTAAATTTAAGTCTTTAACATAATTGACAAAAATAGAATTATTTCACAAAGACAACCGTGTGTAAAACCTTAACCACACCAAAAATTATTGGCATTTCCATTATTTCCTCTCCACCATTTATTTTTGTACTTCAAAAATTAAATATATTTATACATATCCACATTAAACCTCTCCTTTTAGTTTATGCAACAACACATATATAGAAGAATCATCTCGTTTCGAATTTGATTCTTCTGTATTTAAATTTTAAAAAAAAAAAAAAAGAAAGGAAAAAAGACGAAAAAAAATACCCCATCATGGGGAAATTTTGTTGTTGCAACTGTATTTTCAGTTGCGTTTGCGCATGCATAATGCAAATACTATGCGCGGTTATTGTCATCCTTGGCATCATTGCACTAGCCATATGGCTCATTTTTAGGCCTAACAAGATTTATTTCCATGTGGCGGATGCCTCATTGGCGAAATTCGACTTCTCTCCATCAACCAACACTCTTGTTTATGACCTCGCGCTTAGGTTTGACATCAGAAATTCTAACAAAAGGATCGGTGTACTCTATGACCAAATCGAGGTCAAGACGAGTTTTCATCAGAGGAAATTCAACAACATGAATCTTGAAACGTTCTATCAAGGTCCTGAGAACACGACTATCTTGCACCCCGCGATCAAGGGTCAAAACACGGTTCAATTTGGAGATTCTGAGAAATCGAACTACAATGATGAGAAAAAATCCGGGGTATTTGATATTTACACGACCTTTTACATGCACATTAGGTTCAAATCGGGTTGGATCACGACCAGCAAAATTAAGTTATTTGCTACTTGTGGACTAAAGGTTCCCCTAAAGTCTGTATCATCTTCTACTTTTGAAAGAACCAATTGCATTGCCTTTCCTTGGTCACCGAAATAATAATACAATGCATGTATTCTTTGTTTAGTTAGATTTTTTTTATTATGTGTCTTTTTTGTGGGTATGATTTGAAATACTATTCATTTTGATTTATCGTTAAAAGGATGAAATGTATTTAAATTAAACATAATGAATGTAGAGAATTCATATAGTCGATCCCTAAATTTGGGATTTTATTTTGTGTTTCATTATTTTTGGTGATATAATCATGAGAATGATGAAGCTTGCTTTTGTTAATTTTTTTGTCAAGAAGGTTAAGTTGAATTAACTTTTGTCAGGTTAAAAGGTTAGCATTTATTCAACTAAAAATTACACAAACCCACAACTTAAAATTCACTTATTACAAAAAATCTCATCTCTCCAAACATATTACAAAAATCTTATTTTTCTCTAAAATACATATACATAGCTTTTATGTATATGTCGGCCCTATTATATATATGAATCAGCTTTGTTATTATGTATATGTCGGACTTGATATGTATATAGTCGGTCTTGTCATACTTGTTATGTGTATGAACTTGTTATGTATATTTCGACCTTGTTATATACAAAGGTTTCTATGTATATGTTGGACTTGTTATGTCCACAACTTGATAAGTCAACTTGGTACGCGCCAAACCAAGAGGATGGGTACACAAAACCGCGGTTCCTCCTGCTACTGAGCCAGATAAAAGATCTACACACGACCCCATTTTTGCGACTCCAGAGCGAGGGAATTAAAGAGTTCCGTTCTTGTGTGCCCAAGTATTTTCACCCGCTCTAGAGGGTGAAAATACTTATGACGAATGGCCTAGTACATTGCAGCAACAAAAATTGTCGCGCTTTCAAATCAAATTGATTTCGACTATATGAATCATCACTAGCCATGTTCTCTACATTTTCTAAGAAATACAAAACTAAGGGGTTGTTTGGTGTAAGGTATAAGGGATAAGTAATTCCGGGATAAAATAAAAAACCATTTTATCCCATGTTTGGTTGGAGGGATTAATCAATATTGGAATAACTTATCCCACCATTTACACCATAGTGGTTGGATAAAAGTTATCCTGGCTAATAATTAGTTATCTCGGGATAACAATTTCCCAACCAAACGACCCCTCTCAATATAATGCAAAAACAAATGAAAGAAGCATATGCTATGTTAATTTAAATTACAATAACTAAAGATTTGTGCTTAGTACCGCCAGCGGGGGGAACAATAATTGACATAAATCAATTTAAGCTGTTGCATCATATAGAAGAATCATAAATCAATTTTGATATGCAAAAAATTAGCACATTATACATAACATTATATTCCCAGTTCGATTTTCGTCTCCCCACAGAGATTTTACAGCCTCCCTAGAACCAGAAGCAGAAAATTGCGTCGAATATTGCTTTAAGAACAATCACACCGGCATTTTACCGATCAAAGACATGTCTTGCTGACTGATGAAACTTAGCAACAATGACCACCGAAGTTTGGATCAAACGTCTGTAAGTGCAAACCGGGAAGAGGGGGAGAGGCTTCAAAGTTGATATTCGGCTGCATGTTCAGTCCCCTAGAAGGTTGCGTTTTTTGGACGTGTTCATGTAAGGCCTTATGACCCATTCGGTTTGAGCTTCGTCTTGATCCATTGTTCCTAATTTGATCTACATATAAAAACAAGTAACTTGATCAGGAATGAGAAGTCGTCCCGCAACAGACGGAAGTAACTTGTTACCTGGTAAAGCCGTAGTTCAAATCGAGGGCCAACCTCTTTCAGCTCGACTGATTTTGGGCCTCCATGTTTTTCATATACGTGATGTCTGCATGTATCACTCAAATTAGTACAAAGAATGGAGAAAGAGGGAAGAGGTGGGGGGAGCTTGTATATTTGATAAATCACCAAATTTAAACGCGTTTCTTCAAATATCCTCTGTCAAATAGAAAATGCCTTCTCTCTTTTCACTTTATCGCTTAAGTCCTCAATAAAGGTCCTTTAACAAGACAAGTGAGGGATAGCCTAATGCCAACAACCCTCCACTCGAACTATGAACTTGGTGGTTTGAGTCAATCGAGTAAATTGAGAAAAGCGACTACGGTCTAGCTGGACAGGAGAAGTAATGAAATTTAAGCAAGATATTCAACTTGTAAGTTTTATCTTTGCATGGTCTTGTTGTAGTCCATTTCTCTGTCTATTTCTTTTCCCTTTTTAACTTTTTGAGAAGCAAAAGTATGAAGCATATTGTGGATCTGTCTATTTCTTTCCTCTTTCAATTTGTTAGAATATTTCAGGATAATCATGACAGAAATAAAGAACCGTTAATGATTTCTGAAAGATTCGCTATGCTAAGCTCTGCTGGACCAAATGTGTAAAAGCAATGACAAACAACTAAAAGAGCCATCCCTGAAATGACTAACTTCGACAAAATACAGCAAAATATCCAGTGTAATATCCCACAAGTCGGATCTGGGGAGGGTAGGGTGTATGCAGACCTTACCCATACCTCATGGAGGTAGAGAGGCTGTTTCCGAAAGACCCTTGGCTCAAGTGCAGCAAATCAAAGAAGAACACACAACAAAATGTGCAGAGAGAGAGAACAGGACATAAGTCTGATGCAGTCAGCAAAACGATAGTCAGCTATATATCTATAATTGTTCAAGAACAGCTAATCCCAAGGATATAGCTTATAAGCTTCATTCTGCTCGTATGTCACCAATACTTTTGGTGTAAATTTTAAATACCATGAACAAGAAACTAACCTGAATGAAATGTAGTCTGACCGGTTAGCAAATGTGATGATACGTTTTGTATCAGGCTTGGGCACAGGAAACAAATGCTTTAGGATGTTAACCGTCCTCCCACCAAGCTACATGATCAAAATATCCCTTTGTCAGTTAGAACAGTATATAAGATGCTACAGTAAGAATATTTTGGCGACATGACCGACCAGTTTCAAAAATCTCAAGTCAGTATGCCACCAACTGGGAGTCAATGGGAAGCTATGGAGTTTAATATGAGGATGACACTGAATTCTCGATTTTTTCAGCAATATCTCTAGCAAGTCTACTAAAAATACATGTGATTTACTCTTCATCAAAAAAGGGGTGTTAGGAATTACCTTCGTTGGAAAGTTGTCAAAAATCAAATGTGGATATGCCTCGGACATTGTTCCCATAGATTTTTTGTCCTTAATGTCGTGTCTTGTGACCTGCATGAAAATGGTAGATGAGGACATCATCTACAACTCACACAGCCGGCAGAAGACTTCTGGTCTGTACACAATAAGGGAAGAGTAACCACTTACCACATTGAGCAATCCAAAGTAAGCTGTTGGACCATTAGGCAGATGGCTAATGATAATGCCATCAGGCACGCCACGATGCTCATGGACCAAAATTACATCCGTAAAATCATGAGATTTGCCGGTGTCAATTATTTCTGATATTACCTGCAAAAATATAAATATGAGTAAAATACAAACACATGATAAACAAATACAAGGAAATTGTAAAAATGTAAATAGCTTGAAGTTATACTGCTTGGACTCTCCAAAAAATTCTGCCGCACATGTCGGATGCTCCAAAAACTCACTACATTTGGAGGATCCAACATGCACCAAGACTACATTTTTGAAGAATCCGAGCAACATAAGCTTGAAGAACTAAATAGCTTGCTATGCAAGTACAAAAAATTAAGCCAAATCATTTTCCCTGCAAAAACAAGGGGTCTATATGTCAACGAATAAGACCTCCTTTCTTTACAAAACAAATATGTGACATCCATGGCCATGTGTTCTATTCGTTTTATATTAAAATGAATTTTTCTAGATAGTTTGCAGAAGTATATACATGTATGCCTGACACATTGTCCTAGTATTTACTCTTTGTGTTCCAGTATACGCGTACAGATACAGATACAAATGTACATACACATATGTTTAAATTGTAATTTAAATGACTTGAATACCCTGTCCTGTTCCGACAAGGAATTATAGACAACAGTTCCAGCACTAATATTATGAATCTTCCAAGCTGTAAGCTCCAAATGCCATCTTTAATTAGCTCGTAATTCATCAAAGAATCAAACAAGAATAGAATTCCCAGTAGCAGACAAACCTGACCACCACGATTCATTCGCTGAGCATTAGGGAACACAATTTTCAACTCCTGCCTCCATACAACAACAGGGGATAAAAGGAAAGAATAGGACATGAGAAGTGTCAATTGACTAAAATATAGTTATCAATCTAATGATTTCTAAAAAGGAAGGAGTCTTGAAAGAATAGCAGACTGCGTAATATAATAACAGAACACTTTAAGGGTACACCAACCTTGACAAACTGAGTAAGAGGAGCACTAGGATTTCTTGAGGTGGTAAGCAAAATTTTGGGATCTTTTTCAGCTGCATGAGCATATTCATCATCGATAGTTGATTGAGGTCCTGCATCAACATCATTCAAAATAGACAAGACCTTATCTTAGCAAATGCATAGCACGTACAACTAAAACACAATACGAATTTAATAGGAGAACATCTCAACAAGTCACTATGTTCTACCTGCACATGCATAGTCTACAATTCCTAGAGGTGAATTAATAATTTACAAAAGAACAAAGAGATAGATTTTGTCATAGAAAAGGCACAACAAAGATACAACATTAAAGGACCAACAACCGTAAAGGTTATAGTTCCCAACCACACACTTTTTAACACCAAAAGGGAGTTTGTCAAGACTTTCGAAATCCAGTAATTTCTAGTTTATCAAACGTTTCATATCCTTACATCATCTGTTGTACCCTCTTTTTTTCTACCTTCCTTTCATATTCCACGATATTTAACCCAACAAGAAAATAGATAAGTGAAGGAGAGATCACTAGCACATTAGAAACTATAAAATCTTATATCATATATGAAGATAAAAAAGATCCTTCTTCTTGGCATTCAGAAAAAGGTTAACTCAAAATGACACTGCAATTTTTTAATCAACCACAGTGACACCTTGACTAATGCACAGTGGCGGACCCAGAATTTTACACAAGTGGGTTCAATTAGTAGATAGGAAATGATCTTGATAAAGTACCTTCGAGCACAAATAAACGTTTGGTCGTTGTTTTTTAATTTGTTCTTTTTGTTAATAATATAATATCAAAATAATTTTTTTTTTTGTAAAAAAGAAAAGGATCAACATTATTTTAATTTAATAAAGTTGAGAATTTAAAAAAAAAAAAAAAAAATTACAAAGAACCTATTAACATTTTCTTAACCTAAAATTATAGTAAATTAAGAAAGTATATATAATTTCAACAAAAATAGTGGCATGTTTTAAAAAACAATAATGAAAGAAAGTGCATGCTAAAATTCAATTATAAGAAGTTAAATGTTTTTTGAAGCAAAATAGATTTTAAATTTTTATAAAATTTGAATAAGCAAAAAAAATATTCAAGGTGAAATAGACAAAAAAAAATATATAGATAGATGATAAATTTACTAGCATATTAAATATGATTAGTCACTTTTTTTTAATCTTTTGGTAACAATGCCAATGGAACCAAAAGCAATTGGTAACGCAGCCAATGGGGAACCAAAAGTAATTGGTAATGCGGACAATGAAACCAAAAGCAAAAAATTGTAACGTGCAAAAAAGAAGGTGTAGGGATCGAACTCGGGTGGAAAGCGTGAATTTGAACCCACTTGGCCACTGCTCTGAGACAGACTTCTATTCTATGTGGGTTCAAATTAAATCCTCATAGGAATTTCACAATATTCTTCCTTGTATAAATAATAAATTTTCGGACAAAGTGGGTTCAGTTCAACCCACTCAGCACCATGTGGGTCCGCCCCTGCTAATGCACACCTTCTATTTTCTATCAGCACAAATACCACGTAACTCCGTTCACCGAGATTTATACAAATGAGAAGTAAGACTAGCATTTTTTGGCTCCTCTAGGATTTGAACTTTAGTCTCTCGGAACTCATTCCACCTTCCATTGACTATCGGGAGGTGGATGACCTAGTCACACTGCTAGCCACACTTGAGGGCACTACATTGAATGTTCAAGTTGCTGACAAGTTAAAAGGGCACTACATGGAAAGAATAAATGCAAATGATGGAAAGTATACTTTGAAAAATCAGGTTACAAATGGTTTAAGGCCCGAAATGAAGTCACTTATCTGTGACCTTGGAAGTTGATTTGGAAAAACAAATTACCTCCTAAAATGATCCGTTTCAGCTGGATTGCACTCTATGACAAAATGTTTTGACTCAAAAATTATGAAAAGGAAGACTCAGATGGTCAGCAGAGTCCATATGTGTCAGAGGGAGTTAGAGACCAACAATCACTTACTTCCACACTGTCTAGTTGCAACAGATTTTTGGAACATGTTCTGTTCTCTTTCTGGAAGTAGATGAATTATGCTAAACTGTACCAAAGAGGATTTTGAATCCTGGACAACCCCGTCAAATCAATTTGGAGAATGGTGCCTGCTGGAACTTTTTTATTTGGAAATAATCTTGATGTCAAGTCGCGCACTTCAACTAAAACCACGGGATACATGCCACCTCCCACCAACAACTGATATCATATAGTATCAGTTAACTTTACCTCTGTGCACCAAGGCTACAACAGTAGATGCTTCGATGGAAAATCAACTGCCAGCCATTCCCTCAAAAAAAAAAAAAATGTCTACTTTCTTTATTTAGTTAATAAATTCCTTCTGGAACTTTGTTAGCTCTCTGTACCTAAGATATTGCTCCTTTAATGTAGCAAACAAGTTCTCACTTTTGCGTTTTGCAGCTACAATGTATCCTTAGGGCTCGTTTGGTACAAGGGATAACTAATCCCGGGATTAGTTTGAGGATGAGCTTATCCCAACCAAACGAGCCCTTACTCTCAATTTGTACATCCCTATGTATTCTATAATTAAACCAATTAGTTCATCATAAATAAAGGCTCTCATTATACATTCCAGCTTCATTGACACTGCAAATTTAGCCAGAAATTCATTCTTTGGCCTTCAAAGTTATTTCTTTCAATTATTTTAAGTACTTTTTTTCTACATGAAGACACCAAAAACAATTCCATCCCCAATTCAATCAAGTATCCCATAACCCCAGACTAAAAGGCCCGACCACAAAGGTCTATTGTATGCAGCCTTACCTAGAATTTCTGTCAGAGGCTGTTTCTCGAGGTTTTAACCCGTGACCTCCTGACATGCAAGCAACTTTACCAGTTACGACAAAATATTACAAAATCATACGAACAAAACATGATCATACCAGCATTATTTTCATCTTCAAGATCCATTTCTTTACGAAGTGCAGCCTCTTCATTCCTCAGCTCAGTTGGTATCGGTTTTCCCTCTAACAAAACACCCAATATCATCAAAACCACAAATCAACAAAAAAAAAAAAAAAAATACAAACGTTGTAATGAAAATTGAGCTTCTAAAATACCCAAAATCATCAAAAAACAAATAAAAACAAATATCTAAAAAAAAAAATGGACAAATTTAAGAAAACACCCAATATCTTCCAAAATTCAACCAAATTAAAGATATTCCTGTTTAATATTGTAATGAAAAGTGAGCTTCTAAAATACCCAAAATCATCAAAAAGAAAAAAATCAAAAAAAAAATATTTTAAAAATCTACAAATTTAAGAAAACACCCAAAATTATAAAAAATTCGTTTAATATTGTAATGAAACTTGAGCTTCTAAAACACCCAAAAGCATCAAAAAAATATATATATATTAAAAAAATCTACAAATTTAAGGAAACACCCAATATAATCAAAAATTCAACAAAATTAAAGATTTTGTTGTATAATTTTGTAATGAAAATAGACCTTCTAAAGCTTGTTTGATTTTGCGTTTCTTCTCATAGAGCAAACGTTCTTTCCCTTCTAAGCTTTTTCTGTATAAGTATTCTCTTCGCAGCCTAATGTTCCTTCTATGCATTTTGCCTCACTACAAAAAACGTCGTCGTTTTAGAGGTTTTTGTTGATGTATTAGGGTTTAAGAGATTTTTGGGGAAGAAAGAAGTATAATAGAGAGGGTTTAGTGAGAAATGTAATGGACTTTTATAATATGGGCTTAAATTTTTATTTGGGCCCATTTTGAAATGGGTCCAATAGTCAAACTTGGGATCGTTTGTTTTTAGGGCAAACGATATAAATTCCGACAGTTTGGAGTCAAATTATAGAAAATATCGACATTTTGCATAATTACTGAAAATCTCAATTTTGGGTCTGTTGAGATACGTAATTAGCTCTCGATACATCCAACGAAGATACATTTTTTCTTTGTAAAGATACATAATTTGTTCTCGATAATTTTTTTCGATTTTTTGTCTGTCGAGATACATGATATCGGCTTAAAGTTTTATTTGGATCCATTTCAAAATCCAATAGTTAAACTTGGGCTTGTTTGTTTTGGGGGCAAACGATATAAATTCCGACAGTTTGGAGTCAAATTATAGAAAATATTGACATTTTGCATAATTACTGAAAATCTCGATTTTGGATCTATTGAGATACATAATTAGCTCTTGAAACATCCAACAAAGATACATTTTTTTTTTTTGTAAAGATACATAATTAGTTCTCTGTCACGCCCCAAAATCCCATCGGGCCGGACTGGCACCCGAAGCCGAGAAGGCCTGGGAGAACCCGTTCAAATACCTGTACTTTCACTTACATGTCACCAAAAATTTGGACAGCACTTCGTTGCATATAGAAGGTTCTAATTACCTGTATCAGCACAACACGCACAAATATATATATATATATAATACTTGGCCGTCGGGGCTACCACATATACAAATATAACATCACTATATAAACTTTCATGACTTTACCCTTCCTTATGTCTACAAAGCCTCTAGAATATACATGACATAACTAGGGTCTGGACAAACCCCCGCCCACACATGACTTCTGTACAATAACAAAACATAAGGAACCGACTCGGAAAGCTCCGAAGCAAACTGGAGCTCACCAACAATAGCTATATGACCTGGCTCCTATCTATGCTGTGAATGAGCTGAAGCACCTGTGCCTGCAGCATGAAATGCAGGTCCCCCGTGAGGGACGTCAGTACGAAATATGTACTGAGTATGTAAAGTTGTAAATAATCATATGTGATATAGGGAGATCAAGAAAATCAGACGCAAGTGAATAAATCATAATAGAAGTGAACCACACTTCATAAACACTTTTAGGATCATGTACATTATCATTAATCTGAATTGGGTTCTTGAATTCAAACACATTTGTGGAACGGTATACATTCGTTCATTTCATTCTTTACAATTATCATTCGCCATTACCTCCTCCTCCCGAACCTCCAACCACCTAACAATAATCAATATTGTACCGTACTGTGACCATTAGGCAGCCCCCAATACATATCAACTGTAATCATATCAAGTATCGGGATCGGCCCATGCTAGGCTTAAGCCCCTGAGCTACCACCCACACGTATATCAAGTAACACACATAAGAGATCTTTCCAATAACTTAGTTCAAAAGCTTTTGAGATTATTACATTAGTGTTCATGCCAATATAGTACCTTTGGAACAATGATACATCAATAGGAATCAAGTAATAGACCTTCTATACAATAACGATGTAATAAAGACTCATTGGTACATCAACAATGTGTTTCAGAATCATCAATATCACAACGATGAAATAGGAGCCTTTTGGTATATCAATGAAACATTTTGACACTTTATAAAATGGAAACAACTTCGTTGGTAATGTAGAACAATACATGTTTTTGGACAACCTCGGAATCTTACTTGATGAAACATTGGTGTTTTCATGCCAAAGAACATTGTTAGAGTATGCTTTACATACCTCGTTGTAGATTCGGATACCAATTCAACACAACTTCCCGCCTTTACAAATTACTTATCTACAATGAAATGTTTGGCATCTAGTATTAGCAACCCAACACCACAATTCTCTTCCATAATTCCATACAACCAATATTTGCAAAGCATTCCAAAAACTAACTTAAACAATAGGTTTAGGTGTATATATATATAATAATCATTTCAATACCATATCATCACACCAAATCCCTTCACAATTCAACATAATCCAACCATGCACAAGAATAATCCAACATCATTTCCCAATCATCTTTCAACAACAATCAAATAACATACTTCTTATGCTCACATGCATATATATATACATATCCATATAAATAACACCAACATAATTTACATCCTTACCATAAAATAGTCCTTTTGATTTCGAAGTCCTGTTGGCACAAATAAGGGGTGCTTCTCGAAGCCCTCGAGACGGTGAACACAACTACAGAATCAATTTGGATTTTCTACGGTTGAATCACAAGATAATTGGAGTTGAACTTAGGCTAGGGTTTCTTATTCTTCAATAATTTGGATGATAAATGATGGATATGAGACTAAGTATATGTATATAATGACCAATTTTCGTCCATGAGGTGATGAAAAATGACCATATTGCCCTTAAAATTTAAGTAAATCCGAATCTGTCCATGGTGGACTGTTTTGATAGGCTAAATTAAATCGACCATAACTCTTTGCTCCGATAATGGATTTGGGTGAAACCAATTGCATTAGAAAGAAAACTCTCGGGGCTTCTCATCGATATATAGCAGCTCACATAGTTCATTTTGTACAAGGAGTTATGATCGTTTAAAGTCGACCCAAAAATCTGTTTGGCTGCAGTACTTTTGTGTGCAGAAAATTTCTGCACATTTACTGTTCATTGCGTCCACCGTTTTCAAGTTTCGAACATGCTCGCTTATATCCGATACTCATCTGTTTTCAGAAATCTTTATATCGTTGGAAAGCTAACTCGATAAACTTCGCATAGAAACTTCGACGAGCAAATTCCGGTATAAATAAAGTCGATTCCTATACACATATAATCAAACTATACACTTGAAACCATCTCAAAATAATCAATACTCATACTTAAACTCATATATACCTAACTTATGATCAATACATATACTCCAACACATATAACCATGACTAATGCACATAATTAAGTACGGGGTGTTACATTCTCGATATATTTTTTTCAATTTTTGATCTGTCGAGATACGTGATATGGGCTTAAAGTTTTATTTGGATCCATTTCAAAATCTAATAGTTAAACTTGGGCTTGTTCGTTTTGAGGGCAAATAACATAAATTTCGATAGTTTGGAGTTTAGTTACAAAAAATCTCGACATTTTGCGTAATTATTGAAAATTTTGATTTTGGGTTTGTTGAGATACATAATTAGCTCTCGATACATCCAATGAAGCTATATTTTTTTCTTTATAAAGATACATTATTAGCTTCCGATATATTTTTTTCGATTTAGGTCTGTCGAGATACATAATATGGGCTTAAAGTTTTATTTTGACCCCTTTCAAAATTCAATAGTTAAACTTGGGCTTGTTTGTTGTTATGGGCAAACAACATAAATTCCGACAGTTTGGAGCTTAATTACAGAAAATTTCAACAGTTCACATAATTACTAAAAATCTCGATTCTGGGTCTGTTAATACATACAATTAGGTTTTGGTACATCCAACAAAGATACATTTTTTTCTTTGTAAAGATACTTAATTAGCTCTTGATATATTTTTTTCGTTTTTGGGTTTGTTGAGATACATAATACATCCAACGAAGATATATTTTTTTCTTGTAAAGATACATAATTAGCTCCTGATATATTTTTTTTCAAATTTTGGGTCAGCTGAAATACATAATTAGCTCCCACATACATCTAACGAAGATACATAATTGTAATTACTTTATAGGAGTGAAGATTTATGTAAATATGATAAGTTAAGGTGTATATTTTGTGTAATATTTCCTAAGTTTTTTTTTCAAAATCCAATAGTTGAACTTGAGGTCATTTGTACTTTGGACCCCCTATTTTGTGTCGACGCATATTTTATTTATCGAGAACATGAGATTAGATAAGGGGGTGTGGGGTTTTATCGAGGAGTGTTGTTTTGTTTTTTTGATGAGTTTAGGCTTGGTGGCGTTTGTCGCGGTATTAGTCTTATTCTTGTAGTGTCTTGCTTTTGATTTCTATCATCATTTGCTTTTAATTGTATTTCGGTTATCGCATTATTTTGTTGTGGTTATTGTTTCCTTATTTGTTGTTATATTTTCTTGATTGTCTCTTTTTTCTTTTCATACCTACTTTGATTTGTTGTGCTTGAGCTGAAGGTTCTTGAAAAATAGCATCTCTACCTCCACAACGTAAAGATGAGGTCTCATTTGCTCTACTGTCTCCAAACATCACGTGTGAACTTTCACCGAGTATGTTATCGTTGTTCCTATATTGGGCTAGCGGTGAATTTTCATCCCTCGAGACTATTAACTTTTTCGCGGGGTATAGATTTATTTTTGCATCATAATATTTCAGAAGTTATACTCTGCACCCTTAAAGAACTTATGCTGCTATAAACCTAAATTCAATTTCTAGGAACAAAAAATAAAGACTAGCTCATTTGAAGGACAAACAGTGTATTAAATAACGACAAAACAACATAAACATACACCTTAACTTATCATATTTACATAAATCTTTATCCTTATAAATTAATTATAAAAATCTCAACTAATTATATATCTTCATTGGATGTATCGGGAGCTAATTATATATCTCGACAGACCCAAAGTCGGAATAAATATATCGAGAGCTAATTATGTATCTTTACAAAGAAAAAAATGTATCCTCATTGGATATATCGGGAGCTAATTATGTATCTCGACAGATCCAAAATCAAGATTTCAGTAATTTTGTAAAATATCAATTTTTTCTATAATTAACCTCCAAACTGTCGGGATTTATGTTGTTTGCCCTTGAATAACTTGGTTGATGAACCTTAAGTTGGATTGGGCTTTCTCATATATAAGTTGGGCCAAGTTATTGGGCTTCATACTATTTGCAATCTATACCACCCTGAAAGGGATGTGCACAAATATAGCCTCTTTGGACAGTTGTTTAAAGAAAAGGGAAATTCAAAAATTATAAACTATTTAATGTTTAGCCACTATAGTGTTAAATTCATATTAAATACTTGATTAGTTGGATGATATAAGTGCGTTAAAGAAAAATTTAGTCTTGATTTGTATTTACTAGAATAAATTATGAAAAACTTCACAATTTTCTCATTTCTTTTCAATTTAAACTTATTTATTTACTCTACAAATATTTTTATTTTTTAGTTGCCAAAATTTATATTTGTAACAAGTAAATGCACAAGTTTTAATAATTCTCTTATAATCTAGCTCCAAATTTTAGACTCTCAAAAAATAAAAAACGATCACGTATTTGAGTACACACGATATTAAAAGTAAGTGTTAATTATATATACTTGATAAGGACAAGATTAACTCATCATCAAAAAGTTTAATTGAGGAATTTAGATATAATAAAGATTTAAATCTAAAGTTATAAAGGTGAATAAATTGATAAATATTAAAAATGAAAAATTTATTAACTAGAAAAGAAATATGGCTTCCACAAAGTGCAAAAAGATTTTGCAATGATGATTTATGTTTAATACTCCATAAAGGCTTCATATTGAAGCTTCAAAATCCAATAATTCATCATCTTTATTTCTTTTAGGGTAATAAAAAATATAAAAGTGGATTTATTTGATTTCTTAATTAATTCCACTAATTTCACAATTCGTTTAAACATTGTGATTAGACGATAGGAAAAATTCTTGAAGTATTATGACTAAAATAACCTTCAAATATTATTCACTATTTTTTGCGAAATTGTGCCTTAGTAATAAATAGAATTTGTGAAATATTTGCTATCGCGAAGCGAATTTTTGCTTTCGCAATATTTTCATGACCTAGTCTCACTTTGGTGAAGGCTCAACTTTGATTCTTCTAGTTAAAGGTCATAAAATTAGTTCTTGAAAAAAAAATTAACACATTTATGTTTGAACTAATTATTTATCCGTTCATTTATCAGCTCAACTCATTTTAGTCGATCAAACATTGGATTCATATGTAGTTCAAACTAATTCAAGATAAATCTAGTCAAAATATTTTTTAAAATATGATATGTTATAGCCAAAGAAAACAAAAACTTTATTAGATAAACAACATAAATCTCGATAATTTGAAGCATAATTACAGAAAATATTCAGATATGTTGTATAATTACTGAAAATTTTGATTTTGGGTCGTCGAGATACATAACTAGCTCTCGATACATCCAACGAAGATACACTTTTTCCTTTGTAAAGGTACATAATTAGCTTTCGATACATTTTTTTTTTTTAATTTTGGGTTTGTAGAGATTTATAATTCATCCAATAAAGATACATTTTTTTCTTTGCAGAGATACACAATTAGCTCTCAATACATTTTTTTAAATTTTGGGTCTGTCGAAATACATAATTATCTCTCGATACATCCAACAAAGATACATAATTAATTGAGATTTTTGTAATTACTTTATATGGGTGAAAATTTATGTATATACAGTAAGTTAAAGTATATGTTTATGTTATTTTTCCTAATTCTTAAGCAAGTCAGTAACTCAGACATCTATTAACACAACTCATTTCAACTTTCGTAAATTCAATCCAGCCTGCTCATTTCACACCTCTAATCATACTATATGTCCCAATTCAATTCATAAATCACATGTGTTTCCATTTTCACCATACTATATAATCTAGTTCACATATCTTGTCAAATATTATACTATATAATAATTATTTTAATACTCCATATAGGATAGAAATTTGGAAAAAGGTGTGTTCTTAAAGTCATAAAAAAAGGTGCTTTATATGAAAGTTCATTTGAGATAAGAAAAGGTTAAAAAGTTAACAACTTTTGGGGTGTTAAAAGGGATGTCCACTTTTTACATTAATGTTTTTTAGAGTTTTATTCATTAATTAATTCATGTATAATATATGGTGGAGGATCTTCTTTACTTCCTTGGTTAGTTTACTTTCCTCCTTTTGAGGAAAAAAATGTTAAAAAGATTCCAAATACTGTATCATATGTCAATAAAAAACTAATGTATATGCACCCTTGTGGTGTGGCTCACTAATCGGGGATTGAAAATCCATCATAGCTACCTGGGATCGATTCCCTGATAGGGCCTTTGAGTCGAGCTTGTCGCACCGGGCTTGCCTAGTGCGGTTAAAAACTCCTGATGTTACTTGCAGGCTGTGCACAGGGGGTTACCCAGTGCGCACATCCGAAGGGTGTAGCGGCTGCGGGTTTTCCTAGAATTTTCAAAAAAAAAAAAAAACTAATGTATACAATTTAGTAAAAAAAATAGCATACACTTTATTTTACTGATTATATTTATACAAATTTCACCTTTATAAATTATAAAAATTTCAATTAATTATATATCTTCTTTGGATGTAGGAGCTAATCATGTATTTTGATAGATGCAAAATCAAAAAAAATATATCGAGAGCTAACTATGTATCTTTACAAAGAAATATATCTTCGTTGGATATATTAGGTATCTCGATAAACCCAAAATCAAAAAAATATATTGAGAGATAATTATGTATCTTTACAAAGAAAAAAATTGTATCTTTGTTGAATGTATTGGAAGTTAATTATGTATCTCGAATGACCCAAAATTAAGATTTTCAGTAATTATACAAAATGTCAGTATTTTCTATAGTTAAACTCCAAATTGTCCGAATATATGTTGTTTGCCCAAAAATTTACTAGTAGTTATTTGTGTATATAGGCCCTTAAGAGTAGGATGACATTTATGTTTTTATAATCCAAATTCATAACGCGTATTGTTCACTTTAGTTTAACAGTTCCCAGGAATTTATTTCTTGACATGACCATCATCGATTCAGACTCATAAGCGCGTGTGCATCGTGTGAATTAATTTTTATTATGTCTTATCAAGATCTTCATTGTTATCTCTCGTCCGCTTGGGACTCAATGGCATCTCTTAGATTTGCACCATCAATGTGTATTGAGGGAGTATCCATCTTCGATATCATATTTGTAATAGTCTAAGCTCATGACATTATCGTATTAGTCACTTTTTCTCAATAGATCTCACGGAATTGTTCTTTGGGCGACACTATCATTAACCTCCCAAAAATGTGTAGCACAATCAAGTACATGGTACGCGTTGCCTGCTTTGAACTTAGACTCTCATAGATTTATTTATTGAACGAACTTCTACCTCAGCTAAATGCAAACCTTGATCCCAAAAATGAAGTCTTTCCTAATCTATCTCATAGTATTACGGAAAGAATATGGGCTCTTCTCGAAGGAGATGCCGCTAATTTACCTTCCTTAGGTCTCAAATGTGATTGATCCGGCAGAGTGGATAACGAATTACCTAGACTTTGTATTTCTGCTTAGTCTCGCCTGCTATCATAAGAATCTAAAGACCAGGTGACTGACATATTGCTTCTTTGCTAGTTCCAACAGTCGATTTATTAGACTGCTCCCCTTAATTGAATCTACAGGCCTGCCAAAGACTGCCCACTTACAAAATAGGCCTAAGCCTATGTCAATGGACTCGTGACATCCATGCACTGAGTCGTCAAATGATGCACGTTAAGAAGACCCAAGCCTACATACACGAGCTCATCCCACAAAGTCCTACAAATGAAGACACGGGCCTGTCAACCCTGCTTTCCTCGATCCAAGCCCGGTGAAAAACAAAGCATAAATAAGAAGAGTCCGATAATGGCCGGTCTTTAAAGGCCCTTAAAAAAGAGGCTTAAGTCATCGATTCCAATCCGATAAGGTTTTTCTTTTTATTGGTATGCCGCTCCGCGAGCAAGGAGCGAGCTAAGTAAATCTTACCTGAAAATGAGTGAGATTCGATTTT
The DNA here is from genome assembly GCA_030864225.1 of Capsicum baccatum var. pendulum. Lineage (NCBI taxonomy): Eukaryota > Viridiplantae > Streptophyta > Magnoliopsida > Solanales > Solanaceae > Capsicum > Capsicum baccatum. The sequence goes on from CM061550.1 coordinate 276,112,421, forward strand.
TTTTCCTTTGTCCTTTTTGTTTCTCTGTGACATCAAGCCCCAAAACATGCATATCATGTGAACTTGAGCTATGTATGCGTGTGTATAAAATTTAATTTTTAAATTTAATTATTTAAAAGTGGATGAAGATAACCACTTAAATTGATTCTAAAGTTAAATTTAAGTACATCTTTTAAGTTTTTTAAAAAGAAAGATTCTTATCGATGCTCTTCATATATTTTACTTATTTTTTCTTCAACTTCTTCATCAGATCAGCTTTTTAATTTATTTATTTTTTTAAATCAAACCAATTAAGATCTGTTATTCTAATTTTGGGGAATAACTCATTATTATTCTTCTAAAACTTTTTGGATTATGCTTTTTGAGGATAAGAATGTTTGGGTTTAACAAAAATATAATTAAACTGAGAAAAAATTATTCTCCTTCAAAACACACACATATATAGCATGTAAAGTTGTGCTTTTCCCTTTTGATATATTTTTATTTTCTTTATTTTACTTTATCTTAATAATATAATTGTAGCCGGGGTCTATCGGAAAAAATCTCTCTACTTCATCGGAGGTAGTGGTATGGACTGTGTACATTTTATCCTCTCAAGACCGAATACATTAGGTTTTTTATTGTTGTTGTTGTTGTTGTAATATAGTTGTATTTGTATGTTTATAGGTCACGTGTTCAAGTCGTGAATCTAATCAGTATATTTAAACCTAATTAACATGAAATGCTTTGTACAACATCTTTTTTTTCTCATATTTTATTTTTTGTGTGTGTGCTTCTAATAAAGAAAAGTTAATTTATTCTTTTCCATAATTTTTAAGTTATGGATCATAATATTAAAGCTAAGAAAACTCGTTTTGTGGGTTCCAATATTCCTTAAATTTTGTACTAATAATTACTATATTATTTAACTATAAAAATGGCCTAACATTAAACGGTAAATGATTATTGCCAAATTATATATCAATGTTATTGGGGGTTTGGGCCACAGGTGATAAAAGAGTTTTAAAATGAAATGTAGGTGACACAAGTCTTAATAATTAAGTAGAGGTAACAATTACTTAATTATGGTTTAAGAAAGTTTGAAAATTTTCAAAATAACCCACAAGTTTTTAAATTTACACTTTGATTCAAATGTTAGTTAATATATAACGGGGAACAAAGGGAAAAAAGACGTCTTTTTCTCTCCCCTCATCCATGGTTATTTTCTCCCTCTTCGCGATATTTGTTGTTCATTGTTGCTGCTGCTTTATTCATCATCTTTTGATTCATTATCATCATCTTAAACTTCATTATCAACTTCATATTCTTTTTGTTGACCATTGTTGTTGTTGTTGTTGTTACCCCAACTGCTGCTCTTTGACCAAATTTTGTTTCGTAAATCACTTTCAACTTTGGAATTTACTTGAGAGAAGACTTTGGTAAGTCAGATTATGCTTTTTAGTTGAATCTGGGTAACTGCTAGTGTTGTTTTTACAACAATAGTTTGCACGCGAACATGAATGAAATACAAGAGCAATTTGTTTAAACAGATCCATTAACTGCGGCATCAGATAAATGTTCTGTTGTAACAGTAGACTCATGCTGGATTCATGTTTAAGGGTTCCAGGTGCCCATAATATGATTATGAATCAAATAGATGGGTATTCTATTGCACCAGATTAGTAATCTGTTTCAACAGATAAATAATCTGTTTCATCAGATTACTAATATATTTCGAACAACAAAATACAGCTCCTGTCACACACAAAACCTAACAGATAACTCATATGTTCTTGCTATTGATATTGGAATCAAATTATTCCTTAATTGTAGACATGTCATTCGTTAAAAAATAGAAATAGACAGCACGAAAATTAAATAAGAAATAAAAAGTCAAGTGCATCAAACATACTTTTTTATAAAACAAACAAAAAAAAAATACATAGATAACAGAAAAAAAAGATTAATTATTATTATAATCATTATTAACATCATTATTATTTGTATGGCCAGCCGACCAATCTTCAAAGGGCAGCAGCGCCCTCCGCAGCCTGCGGATCTCCCACAGTATCCTTACTCTGACGGCGGCCAACTCCCAATGCAGGTCATGAACCTCCTTCTGCAGTTCTCTCATGGCGTCTCGTAAAATAGCGACATCCCACACAGGATCAGTCATATCTAAAAAACGCATAAGTTGATAAAACACACACGTAAATACAAAAGTAAAGAAAAGAAAAAATTCGAATGTAATGTAATACAACGTATATTTACACAAAAATCAAGAAAAAACTTACCAGAGACAGGAAAAAACTATCAAGTCCTTGAAGAGAAAGTAGTTGAAGGTGTAACAAGAGCAAGGAATAAATAGTGTGTAGTAGAACGATCGATTGAGTAAGGAGAGACCTATTTATAGAGGATTGAACTTGAATGATTTAGGCAAAAAATCGCAATTGTTCACCTCCATTTGTTAATGAAATTCTTGATTATTGTAAGAAGTTATGACTTAATTAAATTAATCAATATTATGATAAGTCATGACTTTTCAGATTTATTATTAATAATAATTAGTTTTTTTCATGAACCATTTTTTTTACACCGTTTTGGACAATAGATAATATATCTGTTGCATCAGATAAATCATCTGTTACAATAGATATATCATGATTTGCAACAAATAGATAACCTGTTGCATCAGATATATATCTGTTGCAACATATAATATATATTTTTTTAAAAAAATATATTATCTTCATAACATTCAAATTTTTTGACTTTTTAATTATATAAATTAATAAAGCAGATTCAAAGACACAACTGTCCATCTCCATTTATTAATAACATTCTTGATTACTGTAAGAAGTTATGACTTAATTAAATCAAACAATATTGTGATAAGTCTTGACTTTTCAGATTTATTATTAAAATAATTAGTTCTTTCCAGGAACCGTTTTTTTTTACACCGAGTTGGACAACAGATTATATATCTGTTGCATCAGATAAATCATCTGTTACAACAGATATATCATCCATTGCAACAAATAGATAACCTGTTGCATCAGATAATATATCTGTTGCAACATATAATATATATATATTTTTTAAAAAATATATTATATTCATGACATCCAAATTTTCTAAATTTTTAATTATATAAATTAATAAAGCAGAGTTAAAGGTACAACTGTTCACCTCCATTTATTAATGACATTCTTGATTACTGTAAGAAGTTATGATTTAATTAAATTAATCAATATTATGATAAGTCATGACTTTTTAGCTTTATTATTATTAATAATTAGTTCTTTCCAGGAACCATTTTTCTTATACTGAGATGGACAACAAATAATATATTTGTTGCATCAGATAAATCATCTGTTACAACAGATATATCATGATTTGCAACAAATAGATAACCTGTTGCATCAGATAATATATCTGTTGCAACATATAATATATATATATATATACATACATATATATATATATATATATATATACATACATATATATATATACATATATATATATATATATATATATATTAAAAAATATATTATCTTCATGACATCCAAATTTTCTGACTTTTTAATTATATAAATTAATAAATCAGATTTAAAGGCACAACTGTTCACCTCCATTTATTAATGACATTCTTGATTACTGTAAAAAGTTATGACTTCATTAAATTAATCAATATTATGATAAGTCATGACTTTTTAGCTTTATTATTATTAATAATTAGTTCTTTTAAGGAACCGTTTTTTTTACACTGAGTTGGACAACAGGTAATATATCTATTATACTAGATAAATCATGTGTTTCAACAAATATATCATAATTTGCAACAAATAGATAACTTGTTGCATAAGATAATATATCTGTTGCAACCTATAGTATATATATATATATATATATTTAAAAATATATTATCTTCATGACATCCAAATTTTTTGACTTTTTAATTTTATAAATTAATAAAGCAGATTTAAAGGCACAACTGTTCACCTCCATTTATTAATGACATTCTTGATTACTGTAAAAAGTTATGACTTAATTAAATTAATCAATATTATGCTAGGTCATTACTTTTCAGCTTTATTATTATTAATAATTAATTCTTTTCAGGAGCCGTTTTTTTTTTACACTGAGTTGGACAACAGATAATATATCTGTTATATCAGATAAATCATCTGTTACAACAGATATATCATGATTTGCAACAAATAGATAACCTGTTGCATCAGATAATATATTTGTTGCAACATATAATATATATATATATATATATATATATATATATATATTAAAAAATATATTATCTTCATGACATCCAAATTTTCTAACTTTTTAATTATATAAATTAATAAAGCAGATTTAAAGGCACAACTGTTTACCTTCATTTATTAATGACATTCTTGATTACTGTAAGAAGTTATGATTTAATTAAATTAATCAATATTATGATAAGTCATGACTTTTTAGCTTTATTATTATTAATAATTAGTTCTTTCCAGGAACCATTTTTCTTATACTGAGATGGACAACAAATAATATATTTGTTGCATCAGATAAATCATCTGTTACAACAGATATATCATGATTTGCAACAAATAGATAACCTGTTGCATCAGATAATATATCTGTTGCAACATATAATATATATATATATATAAATATATATATATATATATATATATATATTAAAAAATATATTATCTTCATGACATCCAAATTTTCTAACTTTTTAATTATATAAATTAATAAAGCATATTTAAAGGCACAACTGTTCACCTCCATTTATTAATGACATTCTTGATTACTGTAAGAAGTTATGATTTAATTAAATTAATCAATATTATGATAAGTCATGACTTTTTAGCTTTATTATTATTAATAATTAGTTCTTTCCAGGAACCATTTTTCTTATACTGAGATGGACAACAAATAATATATTTGTTGCATCAGATAAATCATCTGTTACAACAGATATATCATGATTTGCAACAAATAGATAACCTGTTGCATCAGATAATATATCTGTTGCAACATATAATATATATATATATATATATATTTAAAAATATATTATCTTCATGACATCCAAATTTTTTGACTTTTTAATTTTATAAATTAATAAAGCAGATTTAAAGGCACAACTGTTCACCTCCATTTATTAATGACATTCTTGATTACTGTAAAAAGTTATGACTTAATTAAATTAATCAATATTATGCTAGGTCATTACTTTTCAGCTTTATTATTATTAATAATTAATTCTTTTCAGGAGCCATTTTTTTTTACACTGAGTTGGACAACAGATAATATATCTGTTATATCAGATAAATCATCTGTTACAACAGATATATCATGATTTGCAACAAATAGATAACCTGTTGCATCAGATAATATATTTGTTGCAACATATAATATATATATATATATATATATATATATATATATATTTTTTTTTAAAAAAAAATATATTATCTTCATGACATCCAAATTTTCTAACTTTTAAATTATATAAATTAATAAAGCAGATTTAAAGGCACAACTGTTCACCTCCATTTATTAATGACATTCTTGATTACTGTAAAAAGTTATGACTTAATTAAATTAAGCAATATTATGATAGGTCATGACTTTTCAGCTTGAAGCTTAGCTTTCTAATTATTAAAATAATTAGTTCTTGCCAAGAACTGTTTATTTTTTACACAGAGTTGCACAACAGATTATATATATGTTGCATCAGATAAATTATCTATTACAATAGATATATCATCCGTTGCAACAAATAGTTAATATGTTGTATCATATAATATATCCGTTGCAACATATAATATATATACCTTTTAAAAAAAAATTATCTTCATGACATCCAAATTTTCTGACTTTTTAATTATATAAATTAATAAAGAAGATTTAAAAACAAGAATATTTATGGTGAGTTTTTTACGATTTAAATTGTGTTTATCATTTATTTCCTTATTCTTTTCTGTGAAAAGAAATGACTTAATTAAATCAACTTGGTGGTGACTTAATCTTTCCGTTTCTTTAATAACCATTTTTATTAATTGAGTTATGGCAACAGATTGTATATCTGTTCCATCAGATAACCCATCTGTTTCAACAGATATACCATCTGTTGCTATAAATCGACCATCTGTTTAAGGAGCTTTTTTGATTTATTCTAACTGATTCATAAGTCTCAACAGATGAGGAATTTGATGCATCAGAAGCGTTTTTTGCTATTGTTTGTTTGTTGAATGTGTTTAGACAAAAGTCACAGTCACGACTATTCATTAACATTTTTCTTAAAAATCATATCATATATATATCTTTAATCAATCCAATGTTGTGACTTTTTTTAAATTAAATAATCTTTCTTTTACGATTATAATATCATTTAGTTCCTTATTATTTATTAACGAACTATTTTTAGGAGAATTTCTCATCATGACCGCATCCCTAGCTCCAACCGATCATGACCGCATCCCTAGCTCCAACCGCCGACATCTTTTGTATAGGGAATAAATAGAATGATAATTAAATATTAAATAAGAATTAAAAATTCAAAATCGACCAAACCAAACCAAACCAAACCAAACCAAACATATACATGGATTTTTTTGAATCCCTTATAGGTAGATCGGATATAAAAAAGGAAAATACATACGCTAAAAGAAAGAAAAAACATAACCTAATTATTATTATTATTATTATTATTATTATTATTATTACTATTATTATTGTCAGCCTGACAATTTTCATCTGACAGCAGCAGGGCCCTCCTCAGCCTTGCTCGGAAGTCGGTCAAATCCCTCTGGAGTTCATCAAACTGCCTTTGAAGTTCCTGCAAGGACTCGATATGAACCTTCTTATACGAATCTGGATCTGACATATTGGTATTGTAAGTATAGTATAATGAACGATAGTGAGTGAGAGTGAGTGAGTGAGGAGGCCGGAGGGACCTATTTATAAAATGATTGAGAATTCGAAGGGACTGGACTTAGTCAAACAAAATGCCACGACTGTTCATATCCATTAAAAGGAAAAATTACACAAATCCCATATTTAAGACACCATATTACACAATATCCCTTAATATTTTAAAAAATTACATAAAATCCCGGATTCATATTTACTAGTGATACATATGTTATATGTATCACTACTGTATACATATGTATATACTAGTGATACATATGTATATGTATCACTAGTCCATATATGTATCACTGCTTAACATATGTATTACAATTCGAAATTTCGGGATAAAATGTAATTAGCAAACTATCCGAGATTTAATGTAATATTGTTGTAACTATCCGGGATTTATGTGTTGTATATGTTACTTAAATAATAATGGTGACTTTATTAATAAGTAAATTAGCAAAAAAAATGGGTCTAAATATAACATTTTATCTTTTTGTTGTATTTTCGAAAGATAAAGATTGGTAATCTGTTGCAAAATATATTCCACCTGTCAGATAACTTACAACATATAGACAATCTGTTGCAACAGATGGATATATCAGTTTGCTTTTCCTTTAGCTGTGGCGTCTGTTGCAACTTGCTAGTCATCTGTTTATTCAATTTCATCGAGAGCAATCGATTTTTCTAAACACTTCTTGGCCAAATTCAATTTTTGCTCTTGGATTGCTTCTATTTTTTTCTTTGCATCCTTCAACCAAACTAAATTTTTGCTATTGAATTGAGAGCAAAAATTGAATTTGGAGGCCATCTTGAAGGATGCAAAGAAAAAAATAGAAGCAATCCAAGAGCAAAAATTGAATTTGGCCAAGAAGTGTTTAGAAAAATTGATTGCTCTCGATGAAATTGAATAAACAGATGACTAGCAAGTTGCAACAGACGCCACAGCTAAAGGAAAAGCAAACTGATATATCCATCTGTTGCAACAGATTGTCCATATGTTGTAAGTTATCTGACAGGTGGAATATATTTTGCAACAGATTACCAATCTTTATCTTTTGAAAATACAACAAAAAGATAAAATGTTATATTTAGATCCATTTTTTTGCTAATTTACTTATTAATAAAGTCACCAGTATTATTTAAGTAACATACACAACACATAAATCTCGGATAGTTTGCGCCAGATGTGGAGTCTGTTGCGTCAGATATGGAGTCTGATGCAAAAAATATGGAGTCTATTGGAATACATAGTAGCCTTACTGGTGGTTTGATTTGATCCATCAGTTGCTCCGTCTGTTGCAACATCAACAACAGCATAAAATACAAACAACAAATAAAAAATATTAACAACAAAGAAAACAACAACATTTATTCCAACAACATCATCAACTACAAAGAAGCATACATCCTATGTTCCAACACCATCAACAACAAGGGACGGACCCACATGGAGTCCTCCGGGTGCGCGAGCATAGACTGAACTCGTATCAAACTTTATATATGTATGTGGAAATAAAGAAAAAAACGTATATAATCTAATCAGTGAGCACCCATTGTAAGAGTTGTTTGGTTAGCCTAGTTGTTGTTTATGGGTGCTTAAGGCTATTTATTTCTTTTGGTCTTGAGTTCAATTCCCACTCAGCACATATTTTTTAAATTTTGGTAACCAAACTCTTCTCTTCTTATTCACTTTAAACATTTTATATTTTTATCCCTTACTCCTTGTGTTGATTGTTCAGACTCCACTATTTTTAAGCTAAGAAGCACCCACCGTCTAAACCACACCACACCACAAGTTTCAACAATGCCAAACCCACCAACAACACCACACCACAAGTTCCAACAATGCCAAACCCACCAACAACATCAATAACAACATCAACAACAAAGAAACAAACAAAATACATAAAAAAAATGATACTGCCAACAAGGCTTTTAAACTTCTCCCAACAGATGACTTTTTTTTGCATCTTATAATAAAAATTCTCGGTATGTTTATTCAACAATTAAAATTTCCTTAAAATTTTTTTAAATAAATATGATATGGAAAAATGGTAATTAAATAAACAAAAAGATGTAAATAAAGTTGCAAGAAGAAGACGAGAATGAAAGAGCAACAATGAATCATATCAGACAATGTCAAAAGGGGATCAAAATAGCAATTTTAGTCGAGGAATCTAAGATACGAATATCGATCGGTTTAGATCCAAACGAAAATTTTTGAGAAAGAGGAGAGAGAAAAAAGGCTGTGATAACCCTAAAGAGGATAGAAAGAAAAAAGTTGAGAGATTTCGGGCTGAAGAAGAGAGGGGAGAGATGAGATAATTTTAATTTCTACATGTACTACCCTTAATATTAAATGACTAAACAAAGTGAGTCTATTTATTCAAATTTATATTTACAAAGCATAATTAATAAGGTTAATTTGGTAGTAAAATAAATCCCTAATTAATATTCTCTTGATGGTCGTGCCAAGTCAATATGAAAAGGAAGAAGTATTAGGGGTTTCAATATTCAACAACAACAACAACAACAAACCCAGTGTATTCCCACCTAGTGGGGTCTGGGGGGGGTAAGATGTACGCAGTCCATACCTCTACCTCTGAAGAAGTAGAAAGGCTGTTTCCGATAGACCCCCGGCTCAAGACAGTCGCCACACAAATATAAATATAAATATAAATATAAATATAAATATAAATATAAATATAAAGTAACGCATGGTAGTAGGAAACATCGGGAAGCACTCAGATACATAATAAAACATGGAACACCGAAATCGTAACAAGAAGAAGAATAGGAATAGGAATAAAAATAAGAGTAGGAAGAATAACAGGAATAATCCCCCACTCCCTACCCTTGCGCCCCCAAACTGGCCCTAGTCTTCTGCCCTAATAATTTGAGGGGCACGAGGAAGAAAACGGGTGACATTAAAAAGACAGGACAAGACTACTCAATGAGATTTTTGAGTTATCCAAGAAATATTTTTTACTGCCTTTAGTAGTACTACTACTTTATCTACTCGGACAGTAGCTTGCTTTAAAATTAAAAGAAAATAAAAAGATTTTCAAACAAATATATCGTCTATTGCAACAAATTTAGATATCTGTTTGAGAAATCCCAACATCACAGATGAAAATGTCATTTGATAACCAAATCAGAAATATCATCTGTTACAACAAATATTAATATCTGTTTGAAAATTTCCAATACCTCAGTCATCCGTCATAACAGATGCAAATGTCTATTTGATAATTAAATAAGAAATGCCATCTGTTGCAACAGATATTGTTATCTATTTGAAATTCTCCAACAGCTCAGTTGTTTATTGCAACGGATTTTATTGCAATTGATTTAGGATGAACTAGGGATGAAAGAATGAGCTCCTCATTAACTTAATGCTAAGATTAATAATAGTACCTACATCGATCTAGGTGGAACGAAGGATGAATGAATGAGCTCACAAGATCAATTACAAATCCAATTGAGTCGTTGTATTTGCATGGTGTTAGTATTGCGTTCATCCTGATTTGAGTCGTCGATCGATCACTCTGAGTTGAAATGTGTTCTCATTAACTTAATGTTAAGATTAATAATAGTACCTACATTGATCTAGGTGGAATTAGGGATGGATGAATGAGCACAAAGGGTCAACTACAACTTCAATTAAGTTTTTTGACAATTGCATGATGAGACGGTATTGCATTCCTCCTGACAAGAGTGATCGATCGATCACTCTGAGATAAACCAATTCTTACTACCTCGTATGTTCAACTAATACCTTAATTGAATAATCTGGGACTAGGGGTGAGTTCTCATAGGGTCAACTACAACTTCAATTGAGTCTTTTGGCAAATGCATGATGAGACGGGACTGCGTTCCTCCCGACAAGAGTCGTCGATCGATCACTTTAAGCCAAACTGATTCTTACTACCTCATATGTCCAACTAATACCTTAATTGATTAATCTAGGATTAGGGGTGAGTTCTTATAATGTCAACTATAATAGATGACAACGCCTATTTGATAATTTACAACAGATGGGTAATCTATTGCAATATATGACTTAATCTATTTGATAATTTACAACAGATGGATAATCTGTTGCAATACATGACTTAATATGTTTGATATTTTACAATAGATTCGTGATCTGTCGCAACAAATGGCTTAATCTGTATGATAGTTTACAATAGATGTGTAATATATTAGAACAGATTACATAATCTGTTTGATTTGATCCAACAGAAAAGACATCTGTTGCAACAGGTTGAACATTTATTTATATATAATTCAATTGAGTTCATATGTTAGACTAATACCTTAATTGAATGCGATTTCTCATAGGGTCAACTACAAATTCAATTGAGTCTTTTGTCAATTGCATGATGAAACGGTACTGCGTTTCTCCCGGCCAGAGTCGGAGATCGATCACTCTGAGCCGAAAGATTCTTACTACCTCATATGTTAGACTAATACCTTAATTGATTAATCTAGGACTAGGGTACTATTACCTTGATTGAATAATCTGGGACTAGGGGTGAGTTCTCATAGGATAAACTATCGATTAATCTAGGACTAGGGGTGAGTTCTTATAGGGTCAGCCACAATAGATGGCAGCGCCTATTTGATAATTTACAACATATGGGTAATCTGTTGTGACATATGACAATCCATTTGATAATTTACAACAGATGGGTAATTTGTCGCAACAGATGACTTAATTTGTTTCATAATTTACATCAGATTCATAATCTGTTGTTACCTAATCTGATTGATAATTTACAACAGATGAGAAATCTGACGCAACATGTTGAACATTTGTTTTTTACAATTTCAATTGAGTTCATATGTTAGACTCCTAAATTGATTAATCTAAGACCAGGGGTGGGTTTTTACAGGGTCACCTCCTAGAGTACTCGGTCAACTACAACTTCAATTGTTTTTATATGATTTTAAAAATTATGCATATATTTTATGATTTTAAAAATAATTAAGATCATTTCGGACCAAATTAACATTTTCAAAACTACTTGTCATTCTTTTCCAAAATACAAATCAACTCATACAAAATGTTTTATCATTTCAAATCTCGAGGTCTAGCTCTTTCTATCTCATTCTCACTCAACAATACAGTACAGACAACAACTACTCAACAAATTTGCTCAACCCTCTACAACATATTGCTTTTTTTCTTATTTCCGACCACATAGGTGTTATTTTCGACATCATTCTTGCTTGTATCAATCATTTTCTTTGTCTTCGTAGGCAACAGAGTTTGAGAAGAGCTCTATATTTATTTATTTTTCTAAAAAATAAGGGTTTTTAAGTTAATGATGAAAAATAAAACTTTTAGTTGTATTATCTTCGAGAATAGGTTTACAATTTTGAGTTTTGATGGTAAAATCGTAGAAAGAACTCGAGAAATCCCTAGTTTCTATTACAGTGTTCCGTTGACTGTCGTGGTATAGTTGGATGGTGTTGGTGGTGGTGGTGGTGGTGTTTGTGGTCGTCGTGGTGGCACCGGTGGTGGCATTGGTTGGTGGTGTTGGTGTTGGTATTTGTGGTGTTTGTTTGTTTGTTGGCATTGGTTGGTGGTGTTTGTGGTGGTGTCGGTATTCGTGGTGTTTGTTTATTTGTTGGCATTGGCTGGTGATGTTTATGATGGTGGCTGTTGGTGTATCGGTATTCCTGGTATTTGTAATGTATTTTTTAAAATCTATGCATACATCAACTGTAGTGTAATTTTTATTTTTCTTTGTCTGTAGATAAAAAACATGTCTCCCAAAAGAAATAAAAGTGAAAGTGGATCAACGTCTGACCACTCAAAAAAAAGGCTACAGTACAGAGGGATTCGGAGGAGCTTCCTGAACAATCTCAGTCAGGAAAAAGTGAAGCTGAGGAGAGATGTGAAAACAAAATTGAGGGAGATGAACAAGGGCCCGTAGATGGTGATGAAGAAAATGAAAGAGAGAAAGAGGAGGAATTGGAGAGTCAAAAAGAGAAAGAGAATGATCATCAACATGATGATAATGGATCACCGATGGGGCGTGAGTTAATATCGACATCCCATCATGATCCTGTCAAAACTTTTAGTATTGACAGGTTTGAAGTTGCGATGTCGATTAATGACCCAGAAGGAAAACAACTAACTGGTCAAATTGTACTTAAATGTCAGATGGGGAAAATTTTTGAACATTTTATGAAAATTATGAAGAACGAAAACATAGGTGGACTTTTTAAGAAGAGCTGCTTTGGACGCTTTCTTGAGCTGCCTGAGGACCCCTCTGCCCGTATCCGTTTCCCTATGATGATGTTATATGGTCTTCTCAAGGGCAGGATCAAGTACACGGGGGATGATAAAGATTCGGAGGAGGGGGAAAAAAATAAGATGGATAAAATCTGGACCAACTACTATGGCATGCCTGTTTATTTTGGCTTGCAAGAGTTTGCCATAGTGACGGGCCTGAGATGCCATCGTCCAGAAGGACCACCACCCCGAAAAAGATCCAAGGCAAGAAAATGCAAGAAAAAAATAGATGGGTTGTTTGACATTGCTCGATGTGGCTACAAAACATCGGATTTGTTGATAGATCTAGAGGATAAAACCATACCAGAGCAGTACAGGGAGCAATTGTGCTTAGTTTAGTTTGCCCATTCGGTTATATTGGCAAGAGACGTCAACAAGGTCCTAGAAGATGATTTGTTGGTACGTGCTGAGGATTTTGATAAATTCAACAATTATCCCTGGGGATATGACAACTTCTATTTAACTGTCCAATATTTACTGACAAAGCTATCCTCAGGGACGACCACATTATATGGCTTTCCTTGGAATTTCATGGTAAAATTAATCACTAATTTTACTCATTTATTAATTTATATTGAATTTAGTTATTATGATTTTTTTGTTTGCTTCCTGTTTACACTTTTTAAGCTTGGGCATTTGAAGTCATTCCTCCCCTACGAAAGCAGTTAATGGATTACCCGGATGAGGTTTCTCATCCAAGGATGTTTAGGTGGTTGGATGCATAGAGCAACAACAATATTAAGGAGGCTGATCTCTTTAACCCTTCGGATGATGTAGTACGTCTTTTTCAAGTAAAATAATTCTACTCAAAGATAAGGAAGATATTGAACAAATGTTATATCTGGTGCATGAGATGTATATCTGATGCACCAGATGAGATATCTGTTGTGATGGGGTATATCTTGCATCAGATTACCCATTTGTGGCTTTGGTTCTCTGAACCCGACTCCTAAAAGATTAAGTATCTATTGCAAATTATGCAACAGATGTTTAATCTGATAATATATTGTTCATCTCTTGCGACGTACAGATCATCTGTTGCATAACAGATTACCCATCTTGTGCAGCTGTTGCAACAGATGATTGATATTTTGCATCAGATTATCCATGTACTGCTCTGTTTTTCCGAACCAGACTCAAACGGATTTTAACCATATACTGCAAACTATGCAACAGATGGGTCTTTTTTTTAAAAATGTAGCCCAAATGTGAAAATTATTATATTATATGATTTAAATGCATCTATCTTTTTTTTTATAGGTTGTGCATCCATGGATCGTGCCTACTGAGGAGGAGTCGTTGATGACTTCTTATATTACTTTAGGTCATATTGATACTATTGCAGGCCCAACGGTGGAGTTAATAAAGAAGGAACTGGCTGGAGCAACAGCCATAAGAAGAGCAGTTAGGCAAGGTCAGCCTAATGTTGAGGCTCTTCATGACCAACCTTTTACTAAGGCAGATCCGGGTGCTTCTTCTGGTGGAGTTGTTGGTGTTGGTGGCAGGCATGCTGATGCTGCTACTACTCATGGTGATGAGAAGAAAGAATAAATATGTTTGAAAACACCTCTTTTTTCCCTGACACGGGTCTCTCTCACCCCTCTTCACCCTCGTGTTCTCGTTGCGAATGCGATGAGTGCAAGGACAGACAGGATAAATTCTTTGAAAAAGTAGAGGCTATCTCTAAAGCTATCGAGGAATTCAAATCCAAGAGGTGTGTCATACCATCCAAGAAGGTGAGGGATCCACACACTCCTACAACGTTGGTTAGGAGAAAGAAAAGAGCAATTAGAGACGTACTCTCCACTCGAAAATAAAAAAAATTACAATTCCTCCCTCTCCAAAAGTTGTTGAAGTTTAGAGGACAGTAAAAAAGGTGGACATATACGCGGAACTTGGCACCAAAGAGAAGAGGGATCTATGACAGGCCAAGAATGCCAAGCCATGCGCACCATATTACCCCAGGCCTCCCTTTCCCCCCCAAGACTTTCAGACTATGACTGATATGCGTATGCCGTACGAGGACAAAGCAAGTTTACTTTTCCTAACCTAGCCCTTCTAATCTACCCCTTGTAGAAGAAGTTACACAACAGATTTCACATCTGTTGCAATAGCTGGATATACTGGTGCAACTGGTTGTGGTTCTGTTGTAACTTATTATCCATCTGTTGCATAAGTTGCGTTGGATTATTGATTCAGAGAATCCTATGCAACAGATGGACCAGCCGTTGCATCTTTACAATTACTAACCTATTTAAAAATTGACTTCTTTAAAAATTGACTTCTTATCTCACAGCATGTTGACATAATTCTCTACCTCATGAGGAAAAGCCAATTAACGTACCGGGAAGCTTATGATGCTGCCGATAGGATAATGGACCTCGACTTATGCAAGAAGCTCAAGGATAGGTTCGATCAACTCAATGGAGAGGCGTCAGCCCTTGGTGTGGGACTTGATTTCCTAGTTCCTACGTTGGTCTTGGATGAAGAAGAAACGTTAAGATATGTTAGAAGGGACAAGCCAAATCCACACGGCAAGAGTTGAACCGAGGCAAAAAGAATTCTTGCAGTCATTAGCGTGAACGACATGCATTATCGGTCTGTTGAGATACTAATCGAGGAGGGAAAGATCAATGTTTATGACTCCAACGTACCTCTCATCGACGATTTTGATCTTTTTCTCCTCGTAGTGCCACTGATAGTGCTGTTGCCCATCTTGTTGAGGGAGAGTAAACTGATGAATCATTTATCAAAGGAAGTGTTGATGAAGAAATCATGGGATTTTGAAGGTCGAAATAGGGGAATGATCCTTCCAAAAAATGATGCCGCTAAAGCTAGCGGCTCACATGCTCTTGTACACATCGAATGTTTGCTGACCGGCACAGAAATGGCCGAGCCAATGAATTTTCTGTGTGACAACGCTGTGGAAAACCTACAAGAGGTCTGGGCTTATGGGGTACTAACTGGACGCTTGAAGCCTGTGTATATAGAAGAGCCTGTAAAATAGAAATTTTTAATTTCAAGTCACCCTTAACTTTATTACATGTACATGTAGTGGCAATAATTTTTTTCTGATGAAAGTTGAGTTTTTTATAATGCAATAGATTAGATTGTCAATCTGTTGCAACAGTGGAAAGACCTGTTTGAATAATCTAATAATCTAAGTCTAATCTGTTGCAACAGTGGAAAGACCTGTTTGATAATTTTTATGAATAATCTAATAATCTAAGTCTAATATGTTGCAACAGTGGGAAGACCTGTTTGATAATTTCCACAGATGACCTAAATTTTACAACATATGCGTAAATCTTTTTGATATTTTCCAACAGTTATGCTTGAATATCCATGTGCTCGTTGACAACAAACCAGTAGCAAATACACACACCACCATGAAAATTTCAGTAATTAGGCTTCAATATCCATGTGCCCAACAACACCAAATCAGTAGCAATAATGGTAACAATGTAGTATCTTCTTGCTCGATTTTGTTTCTCTTCAGAAGCCTTTACTTTGTTCAACAAACCCCAAATTACACGATTTGCTTGTAAAGGGTGTCGTTCTTCATACCAATCAAAGTAATTGCATCTACCCGATTTCTATAAAAAAAAAAAGAGAACACAATTATAAAATAACTACAAGTCAATAATTAATTAATTAATTAAATAAAAAAATATTACCTTTGAAATCTTACAAGTAAAAAACCTACGACCCGGATTTTGTTGAGTCCAAGAAGTCTTTAACAGAGCTTCATGACTGCACTTACAATATCGAAATTCTTTATCACAAAAAATAGTGGAAGATGTGCTCGACATTGTCAAGGTCAGTTGGAAAAAATGAAAGTAAAAATTTGAAGAATTTGGATAGATAAAAGAAGATGACGATGAAGAAGAAGATTTGGGAATTTAGGGTTAAATTTTAGAAGGAAGATGAATATATAAGACAATGGGGGGAAAAAATGACCGTTGGAGGCCAAGTGACGACAAGTCGGTGAAATGTGCCAGGACTGACACTAACACATTTGATGCCTATTTTATTTTACGTGTTTAAAATGAACATGTCTACTTGATGCCTATTTTATTTTAAGTGTTTGAACTGAACACCGTCGATGGGTTGCGTCTTTTTTATTTCAATTCAATTTAACCTTTTTACACATAGTGGCAATTTTTTATGTCCAACAAAAGTTAAATTTTTATAATGCAACAGATTCTCCATCCATTGTAACAGTTATCCTACCTGTTCTGACATATAGTTTATCTGTTGCAATAGGTTGGTCATCTGTTGTATTATCTCGATGTTTTTATCTAAAATCCATCTGTTGCAACAGTGGGAAGACCTGTTTGATAAATTCCAATTAATAAGTTCAAATCTAAGGAATAAATAAAATTTGTAGACAAAATAAAATAAATCGAAGCCTTCATAAATTAGCTAAAATAAGTCAACGAATAAATGAAATGTAAACAAATTATTATGGGTACAGATCTCAATAAATACATCAACAACAATTTAAGTATACTGCCAAGGATTGCTTTGACAGGCTCAAGCTATAAAGATCTACTCAATATGGATAAGTTGTTCTTCATCCAGTACTATGGAATTCGGCTTTGCTCGTCGTGGATCTTCATTGTCGCTTGCATACGGTTTCTGCGCTTTCTGTTCTCCATATTTCCATAAAAAAGTAGCATATTGTCAATGTTGTTTAGTATTAGCTTCTTCTACATCCACCTGGAAAGCCAGAATTGGTCAATGCTAATCACGGAGATACAACAAAACAAAAAAGGATAACTCATCTCTTCTAGCAAATCAAACAGGTCTTCCTCTCATTTTAAATTATCCCAAACATATTATATTTCTGTTGCAATAATGAATCAACTGTTGAGACAAATTTCTACATGAGGAATACCTTGTGTGATAATTTCCAATGGATGAACCATCCGTTGCAACATATGATCATCTGTTGCAGCAGATAGGTCATCTGTTGGTACAAATAAAAGTTGTACAAAGAGCCGTTTGATTTGCTAAAATAGACGAGATATATGTTGCAACAGATAAAGTATCTGGTGCAATAGGTTATTCAACTGTTGCAACAGATGTATATGTCTGTTTGATAATTTTCAGCAGATGTGTCATCTGTTGAAACAGATATGTATCTGTTTGTTTTGTCAGTTGGAAGGCATATAATATATTCATCTTCTCCAGTTCGTGCTGCTCTCCTTTGGACATTGTACGTTGCTCAGTGCAACACGCAGACAGAGGAGTTGCAATTTTGCTTTTTTGAATGCCTGATAATGCCCTGGAAATCACTCTCCTTCTCCTCTTAGCCCTAATATCTAATGGAACGAATGGAAATAAAATCCTCTTTGATGGAATGAGACCCTTCTTAGATGTTAATTACTTTACAAAAGAAGTTAATGCATTAATAACATTAATCACTATATCATGTTTCGCCCTACAGTCTTGACATTTGCATACAAAACATTCGTTGGGAGAGGCAAAAGCTGTATAACCAGTATGATCATACTCATAATGGTTTGCTTTAAATAATGTAAGAGGTATTAGCACCAACAGTAGCACCACTACCACCACTAACAGCTCCATCAACAACAACAAGCCCAACCTCTAAAATTATTTTTCTTGTAATGGTTGTTGCTCCAAACAATTTTATTTTTATTCTGTCGATGACCTTAGGGTCCGATAAAGTTTACATAGATCGTAAAGTAAGAAAAAATGGCATCTTCAACTCTCGATTGGTCAGAACTAGCGACGGATGCACATTCTAACATAAATCATTACATATATTAGAATGATGATTAGATCATTAAAAAATATATCAATTAAAAGAAAAAATTAATTATAATTATATTTACTGCATCCTTCGGGGGGTTGAAGAGTTCAAGAAATTTTACATTTTTATCAGTTTTGGTCGACAACCATCTCAACATTCTTGGACAGGAAACTCCTTCCTGGTAGTTCACTTATTATCTCAAATAAGGAATGACTTCAAACACCCAAGCCTATAAAATAACTCCAACAAATCAAAACCATTATTGAGCGAAAAAAATGAATGATATCATAATAGAAGAAAGAAACATTTACCACGAAAGCCCATGGGAAGCCATATAAGTTGACTGTCCTTGGCACTAACGGAGTCAACAACTATTTGACAGTCATTTTGAAGCTTTCATACCCCCATGAATAGCTGTTAAACGCCTCAAGATCCTCAGAGATCTTTATTAAACCGAGGCTTATGTTGTTGTTAACGTCTCTTGCCCTAAAAATATTATGTACAAACCAAACCAAGGACAATGACTGCTTGTGCTTCTTTAAAAGTCCTTTACCTTTCAACGCTTTTATCAAATTTTTGTTTTTGAAGCTTGGACCAACAATGGACACCAGGTCATCACGATCACACAACTTGCCTTTTCCTTTTTTGGGTGTGCGGGGTGCTTTTTTTGGGTTAGAATAGGTATAACTTGAGAAGGAGGATAACATTTTAGTCCAGTAACTATGGCAAACTCCTTCCAACCAAAACAAACAGGCATGCCACAGTAATTTATCCACACCTCATCCATCTTATCTTTGTTTTCATACATAAACCTACGCTTGAGAAGTTCATATAACATTTTCATTTGAAAACAAGCATTTTTGTCCTCCGTCAAATCAAGATATTTCCCAAAGCAGCTGTCCCTGAAATAAGCATTCAATTTTTGTTCTCGAAGTATTTTTCTGAAGGTGTCGAAAGATTTTCCCATGGCTGACTTAACCACGAAATCACCCGTTAAATCTGCAGTACCATCGCACTGCATTCTCACAGGATAACGATCAATGCTGAAGGCTTTGACCAGCTCTTCGGATGAAGGGCTATTAGCATCTGCATTATCTCTATTGAAACATTCCTCCTCCCCGTGTTCATCATATTCTGCTCCCGATTGAGATAACGCTTGTAAAGTAAGCTCATAGAGTAGTGGATGTAGCCTAGCTGCTTCACTTGTTCCTTTACTTGGACTTGATTCGGTTTCTGTTCTTTTGGGAGTTATATTATCTAAAATTAACAGAAACATAAAATAATATATTATTGCTGATTAATGCATCGTTAAAAAGGGATAACAGTAAATCAAACAAGTAAAACAGTAAAATAACAGTTGCAACAGATCACCGATCTGTTGCACTAGGTAGTATATTTTTTGCAGCATATAACCAACTATTGCAGTGGATGTGTAATCTGTTGCAACAATACAAAACATACCACTCATCTTTTAAAATAGATGAATGGTCTGTTCAACAGATCACACAACTGTTGTGACATCATCTGTTGTAACATATGAGTGATCTGTTGGAACAGTTAATTAATCCGTAGCAATGGCTGAGTAATCTGTTGCAACAATACAAAACATATCACTCATCTGTTGAGAAAGATGAATGGTCTGTACAACAGGTCAGACATCTGTTGCAACACATAAGTGATCTGTTGGAACAGTTATCAACGGTCAATATTGTTTAGATTTCATCCAACATAGGGTCGTCTATCGCGATAGATGAATGATCAGTTGGAAAAATCAAGTCTTTAACTTTTCCTATAGGAAAAGTTGATAGGATTTTATCCAACAGGAGGTTCATCTGTTGCATCAGATCATTAATCTGATGGTTCTTCCATTGCACCAGATGGTTAATTAGTTGCATCAGATTTTTTATCCAAAGCTTAATCTGTTGCAACATATGGTAAAGCTGTTGCATCAGATTATTAATCTGTTGCATCAGAATTGTAATCTGATGGTTCCTCTGGTGCATCAGATGGTTGATCTGTTGCATCATATGATAAATCTATTGCATCAGATGGTTAATATGTTGCACCAGATGGATAATCTGTCGGAGGAGACAGTAGCAAGATTTTGTTAAATAAAAACTAGCAATTTCACCATTTTTACCAAGAACAAGAACAGAAAAAATCAAACCAAATTGTCCTTTTATTTTTATAAACTCAAACAATAAAAATCAAACTTCAAAAAAATGCAACAAACAAAAAAATATCATAATTCACTTCGAAAAGAGAAGAGAAGAAATACCAGAAATTAGGATTTTATTCAGACTTCATTTCAAATTAGTGCAACATATTGAAATTGTTAACCAATACTATAAGAGAAGTTGGCTCAAGTTCCTCGTTTTCTTCCAAACTAAAAAGGCTATAAATTTTTACCTGTGAAAGAAGAAAAGGATCGATGAAGAATTCGAAGCTGTTGTGGCCGGAGAGCAAGGCTGCCACGTCGATTGAAGTCGAAAAGGAACTCGAAGCCCAACTATTTGTAGTAGAATGTTGAAGTCGTCGAGGATTGAAATGAGAAATTTGCAGAACTGTTGGTTGGGAGAGAGTTGAGAGAAGCTGTCGAGAGAGAGTGGTTGATTTGGATTGAAGAGGGTGTGGGTTGGGTTGATTTGTATTTTTGAAAAGATTAGAAAGTTTTGAAAATATTAATCAAGTCCACAATTAACTTGATCAAGTTTCTTAATAATCTTTGACCCTATCTGTTGGTCAATGTCACCAAGCCTTCATTCAAAACTTAAAAGACACCTATTCTTCAATTTTTTCATGTTATTGGCTCCAATATATAGTACTAAGTTTTGCTGTAATTATATATCTAAACCTTTTTTTTTTTTGGATTTCATATGATCAGAAACGAAGCTAGAGAAGTGAAATTTTATTAAGAGCATAAGCTATTTCGCCATAAACGCACACTATATTTTATGAGGTCAATTTTTCTTTTTAGAAAAATTACATAACTTCCAATCTTTTTTTATCATATTTATTATTCTCTCACTATTTTAAATTAATTACATAATATCCACTTCTTAATAATAACCTTAGATACACGCCAATACATGTTGCATTCCCAGGTACTTGTAGATACATGCCATAACCCCACCCACCCATCCACCCTGATACATGCAACTAGTCGTGAGACCCCACCCCCTGAATAAATGTATGCATACATGTATATGAGACTGAATCATGTATCCTGATGCCTTAATATAGATACACATGTATCTGGAGGGCTACATGCATGCAATGTATTCATAACTAATCATGAATTGGAGACTACACAATGTATCTTTGGCAGTCTTCAGCGGTGTATCATGTAATAATTCAAACTGAACCATGTATCTTGACGTCTTTACATATATCCACATGTATCTATTGGATTACATGATGCCTATAATGTATTCCTAGTTAATTATGTATTCGCGATTACATAATATATTGGTGTCAGTCTTTGGTGGTGTATCATGTAATAATGCAAACTTATGGGGAGAGGGAATAATTAGCTTTTAAAGTAATGAAATTTATATTCTTTGCTCTTTTTTTTAATGTATATTTTATATAATAAATGATGAATTTTCTAGTAAAAAAATTTTAAAAGTGTCTTTGCTGTTTGAGTTTAGCTGTGAGATGCTTTTTAACTTTGTAAGGAAATAAAAATCCATTTTTTCACCGACATTAATTTGTTGGGTTAATTTCAATAAAATAATCACTCAAACTTGCACTTTATTACTTTAAAGTAAAAAATAAAAAAAATAAAAACACCTATTTTTATCTAAGTATCATGAAAGTCACTAAACTATTTTTCGTATTAAAAGTCATTAGGAGAAAATAAAAGAGACATTTTATATGATACTTAGAAAAAGTTTAATGAATCTATAATTACAAATAAAAATAATTTAATATTTTTTTTATAATATAAAATAAAATCTGACCGTTATTCAAGAAATTACATACAATTTTTTAGATCTTTTTTTAAGTCTTTTTCCCTATTATGGATTCATGAAAAGAGGAGGAGTAGAAATTTTTTTCATTAAATAGATTTTTTTGGGGGAAATCTTTTTCATTAAATACAATTTTTTTTTTATTTTTTTTTTGGGAAATCTTCTTTTACAGACCAAAAAGCAAAAGTTGTAGTTTTCACCTTTGGCTTTTTACTTTTTATTTGTTCAAAATTTCATGTTCTTTCTCTTTAATTTTTTTTGTTGTTGTTGATTTTCTTATTTAATAGGAATATAAATGAGAAAGTAAAGACACAATTATTATGTTCTTATAAGATTCTAAATGTAGCCCTTTATCTTTATAGATTTAACAACTTTATTAGGGACTAAACAAGGTTTTTCTTGCAACAAAAAAATACTCTAAGTCTTTATTACTGTATCAATAAAGTAATAATTAACTTTGCCTTTTTTCATATATTACATTTATAATTTTTTAAAAATTGTATCTTTATAGATTTAACAACTTTAATTATTAAGAACCAAACAAGATTTTTCTTGCAATAAAAAAAAACTCTAAGTCATTTTTTAATGTATCAAAAAAAAGTAATAATTAAACTTTTCCCTTTTTCATATATTACATTTATAATTTTAAATTTTTTTTAATTATATAGGTGAGAGGAAAAGGAAAACAATCGATTGAATTACATAGTCGAGACTAAAATTTTCACCAATAAAATAAAATTTTTTAAGAACAGGAACTCTTTTTGTTAGGCTAGATTTGTAATAGCTATATTAACTTCCCCGCGCTCTCTCTGCCACTACGATGTAATGATGCATATTAATTAAATTCTATTAATATACTTCTATATCCCTCTATTACAATATATACGATATTATTTTCTGTAGGGCTACAGAGTGTGGAAGCGTGATAAATTCAACCAAAGATTCCGAGAAATTAATAAAAAACAGTAAAATTGACACCAAGGTTTTAGGTGGAAAAACCCTCTTTAAATAGAGGTAAAAAACCACCGGCGAGAGAGCCAAAAATTCCACTAATATTGACGAGAGTACAAAAATATTTTCTCGGGACTAACAAGACAAAATAGCCCCTTACAAATTCTCTACGAGTATAGAAATACTCAACCAAAAAGTAGAGAAAAAAGAAAATATAAAGGAGAGATTGGCTATTGAAATGTTGTGTGGGTGTCTTTGCAAATGAAGTAGCATTGGCTTTTATAGCCAAATCTGGACCTCAAAAGTCTTGCCTTCATGTATGAATGCAGCCACCGATGTTGAAAACACAAAGTCACAAATGTCTTCATCATCCACAATTGTTGAAATATGAGCAACAATTGTTGACAAAAGGAGAGCAACAATTGTTGACCAACAAATCTCCACCTTGATCTCCTTTTGACCGGAAATACTCTCTCGCCATGAAAACCTGTTAACAATGAATAATACCAGCTAAGTCCAAGCAATGATCGAACTTAGCGGCTGGAAGTGGTTTGGTTAACATATCTGCAGGATTTTCAGTTGTATGGATTTTTTCCACAGTAATTTCTCCTGCATCAATAATATCTCGGATAAAGTGGCGTTTAATATCAATATGCTTGGTCTTTGAGTGATGCTTGCTATTCCTGGCCAAGTGGACAGCACTCTGACTGTCGCAGAACATAACAAGAATGTGTTGTTGTAAACCAAGTTCAGCAACCAAGCCTCGGAGCCAGATAGCCTCTTTCACTCCTTCAGTAGCAGCAATATATTCTGCTTCAGTGGTGGACAAAGCCGCAATGGCTTGAAGTGATGAATACCAACTGATAGCAGATCCGCAGAGTGTAAAGATATAGGCTGAAAGTGATCTTCTCCGATCTAAATCACCACCGTAGTCGGCGTCCACATAACCAACTACGCCTCCTGGATCAGACCTTTGTCTATCAAATACCAAACCAATATCAGGAGAACCCTTCAAGTAACGAAGGATCCATTTGACAGATTCCCAATGTTGTTTTCCTGGGTTGTGCATGAATCTGCTAACAACACTAACCGCATAAGCCAAATCAGGCCTAGTACATACCATAGCGTACATAAGGCTTCCGACTGCGTTAGAATATGGGACATGTGACATGCGCCTTTGTTCCTCTTCTGATTGTGGACACTGATCTGATGACAACTTGAAGTGGGCAGCAAGTGGAGTATTAACAGCTTTGCAATCTCGCATTCCAAATCTGTCAAGCATCTTCATTACATACCTTTTCTGTGATAGAAAAAGTTTTCCAGCTTGACGATCTCTGTTAATCTCCATTCCAAGAATCTTCTTGGCAGGACCTAGATCTTTCATATCAAATTCACTGTTGAGCTGCACCTTTAACTTGTCAACAAGAGTTTTATCTCTTGCAGCAATTAACATATCATCAACATATAACAGCAAGTATACTAGTGATCCATCAGATATTTTTTGAAAATAGACGCAGTTATCATAACTTCTTCTAGAATAGCCATGTCCAGTCATGAAGGAATCAAACCTTTTATACCATTGTCTTGGTGATTGCTTCAAACCATAAAGAGATTTCTTCAAACGACATACATGGTTCTCCTTTCCAGGAACAACGAACCCCTCTGGCTGCTGGATATAAATTTCTTCCTCAAGGTTACCATGAAGAAAAGCAGTTTTCACATCTAACTGTTCCAGCTCCAAATCATACAAGGCAACTAGAGCAAGTAATACACGAATTGAAGAATGACGAACAACGGGAGAAAATACTTCATTAAAGTCAATACCTTCCTGTTGATCAAAACCTCTTACTACGAATCTTGCTTTGTACCTTGCATTTTCAACACCGGGGATGCCTTCTTTTCTTTTAAAAATCCATTTGCAACTAATGACTCGCTTGCCTTCCAGTAACATCACCAAATCCCATGTTTCATTTTTGAGAAGACTCTCGACTTCTTCTTGCATAGCAGCAGTCCACTTTGCTAAGTCATCACCAGAGATAGCTTCAGAATAATTCTTGGGTTCACCATCTTCACCCATATCTTATGCAACAGTCAATGCATAAGCAATGTTGGCAGATTCTGTGATCAGTCTTTGAGTTGGTTTTCTTGGCCTTTGTTGTGGAAGTTCTTGAGCCATAGACCATGGTTGTGGTAAACCTCGACGTTGAGGTGGATGTTGTCGTGGACTCATTTGTTCAGCAGTGACTTCATCTTCTTGAGTGGTGGAAGAATTAGGGATATTTTCTTCCAAAATGGGAGCTTCAGTCTCAAACTCCACCTTCTCTCGAACATCCTCCTGATCACCTGTATCAGTGGAGGGAACAACAGTATCTTTTCCAGAAGATAGCATACCATTTTCATTAAAGGTTACATTCCGACTATGAAATATTTTGCGAGATTCAGGGTCATACAAACGATAGCCTTTAACCCCTAGGCCATAACCTAAGAAAATGCATTTCTTAGCACGAGGTTCCAATTTTCCCTCGTTCACATGAGAATAAGCAGGGCAACCAAATATTCTAAAATTAGAATAATCAACAGGGTTACCTGACCAAACTTCTTCTGGAATTTTGCAGTCGAGTGATCGATTTGGTGAGCGGTTTATCAAGTAGCATGATGTTGAAGCTGCTTCTGCCCAAAATTCTTTCCCCAGAGTAGAATGGGAGAGCATAAAACGAACTTTCTCCAAGCTAGTTCTGTTCATCCTTTCAGCAACTCCGTTTTGTTGTGGAGTTCTTGGAACGGTGAAATGTCTGGCAATACCTTCTTTCTTGCAGAAATCATTAAACTCATTAGAACAAAATTCGAGGCCATTGTCTGTCCTTAGCCCCTTGATCTTCTTGCCAGTCTGGTTCTCAATTAATAATTTCCACTCTTTAAAGGTGGAAAAAGCTTCATTCTTTTGCTTGAGAAAATATACCCAGAGTTTACGTGAAAAATCATCAATAAATGTCAACATATAATGACATTTACCTCTGGAGGGAACTCTCGATGGACCCCAAAGATCTGAATGGATGTAGTCCAAAGTACCTTTGGTCCTGTGAATGGCTTTTGAAAAGCTAACCTTTCTCTGCTTACCAAAAATGCAATGCTCGCAGAAATCGACCTTACCGGTACAATGGTTGCCAAGATAGCCTTTCTTTTTGAGAATTTGGATTCCCTTCTCACTCATGTGGCCCAACCTCAAATGCCACAACTTCGTGTTGTCTTTGTTGGATGAGGCGACGGCTGCAGAACCTATAACAGTTGAACCCTGAAGCAAATACAAACTACCAGATCGAATTGCCTTTAGTAACACAAGAGCTCCTTTGGACACTTTTAAAACTCCACCTTCAGCTGAGTATCTACACCCTTGAGATTCAAGAGTGCCTAGGGAAATGAGATTCCGTTTCAAATCAGGGACATGTCTGACACTGGTCAAAGTTCTAACGACTCCATCATGTGTCTTGATTTTGATTGTGCCTTTGCCGACAACTTTGCATTGAGCATCGTTGCCCATTAAGACAAGACCACCATTAAAAGATTCATAGGTGGTAAACCAGTCTCTATTAGGAGACATATGAAATGTACAACCAGAATCAAGAACCCACTCATTTTTTGACCTTTGATCAGTACCAGAAGCAATAAAACACTCTCCATCAGATTCGGTTTCTACAAAACTAGCTTCGGCAGATTTTTCGGGTTGCTTACCGTTATCTTCTCTGTTTTGCTTATTTTTCAATTTGTAGCACTCAGAGATTTCATGATTTCTTTTCTTGCAATAACGGCAATACTTAGAGTTTTTACCTTTGGATTTGGATTGGTTTTTACCGCTAGCACCTACTTCGTGGTTTCTCCCTCTAACTACTAGTCCCTCACCCGAACTTTCAGAATGAATTTGGGTATCAAATTTTTCTTTGGACAGTAGGTTAGACTTGACATCATCAAAGCTCAAGGTAACATTATTACCATATAGCATAATTTCTTTGAAATGTCTATATGAGGGTGGCAAAGAAACAATAAGTAGTACGGCTTTATCCTCATCATCAATTTCGACATCCAGATTTTCCAAATCAATTATGATGGAATTAAATTCACCAAGATGAGATTGGATGGGTGTACCTTCAGACATACGGAGCGTGAAAAGTCGCTCCTTTAACCGGAGTTTATTTGCAAGACTTTTGGTCATGTACAGAGACTCCAATTTACTCCATATGCCGGCTGCAGTTTTCTCATTGATGACTTCGCGTAGCACCTCACGGGACAAGCATAATTGGATTGTGGATAACGCCTTTTCATCCGTCTCTTCCCACTGCTCCTCCGTTGTAGTGGCTGGCTTCGCCGATTTGCCGGACAGAACCTTCTTTAGGTCATTCTGGGTAAGAACAGCCAGCATTTGGACTCGCCAGATAGCAAAACTAATTTTACCATCAAATTTCTCAATATCGAACTTCGTCGACATTTTTTTAAAAATATCCCGGTTGAATTATCGTGGCTTTGATACCAATTTGTAGGGCTACAGAGTGTGGAAGCGTGATAAATTCAACCAAAGATTCCGAGAAATTAATAAAAAACAGTAAAATTGACACCAAGGTTTTAGGTGGAAAAACCCTCTTTAAATAGAGGTAAAAAACCACCGGCGAGAGAGCCAAAAATTCCACTAATATTGACGAGAGTACAAAAATATTTTCTCGGGACTAACAAGACAAAATAGCCCCTTACAAATTCTCTACGAGTATAGAAATACTCAACCAAAAAGTAGAGAAAGAAGAAAATATAAAGGAGAGATTGACTATTGAAATGTTGTGTGGGTGTCTTTGCAAATGAAGTAGCATTGGCTTTTATAGCCAAATCTGGACCTCAAAAGTCTTGCCTTCATGTATGAATGCAGCCACCGATGTTGAAAACACAAAGTCACAAATGTCTTCATCATCCACAATTGTTGAAATATGAGCAACAATTGTTGACAAAAGGAGAGCAACAATTGTTGACCAACATTTTCTTTTCAGTATGTTTCAAAATGAATAAATTCTTTTATATTTAAAAATACTATAACTTTGAATACTCCATTTTACTTTTAATGACATGATATTCTTAACTACACAAATGTAATGGTATAGTGGATATCTAATAATGATAAGATACGAATTAAAAGAATATTTGTAATAGCTACATTAACTTTCTCTCAGCCTCTCTGTCACTACGATGTAATGATGCATATTAATTTAATTCTATCAACATACTCCTATTCCTCTGTTACAATATATCTGATATTATTTTCTTTTTTAGTAAATTTCAAAATGAATAAATTCTTTTAGATTTAAAAATAATATAACTTTGAATACTTTATTTTACTTTTAACGACATGATATTCTTAACTACACAAATGTGCTGGTATAGTGGATGTCATCTAATAATGAAAAGATACAAATTAAAGGAATATTTGTAATAGATGCATATTAATTAAATTCTATTAATATACTTCTATACCTCTATTCCAGTATGTGTGACGTTACTTTCTTTTTAGTATGTTTTAAAATGATCAATAACTCTTTTTTATATTTAAAAATAATATAGCTTTTAATACTTTATTTTACTTTTAGTGACATGACATTCTTAACTACATAAATGTGAAAAGATGCAAATTAAAGGAAAGTGACAATTCTAATTAAATTTTTCTCATCACATAATCATGATACACAATGTGTTTAATTTATTCTCCTACATTTCTTGAATTCTAAACATAATACATTTATCAACACTTTCAATAAGCCTAATATCATCAAGACTAGTTTCATGATCATCAATGGAGATGTTTAAGTCCAAAGAAACACAATTAGGACTAATACTTGTAGGACTAATCTCTCCATTGTCTAATCCATCACAATTAGAACTAATATTACTATCATGATCACAACTTAAAATGATAATTGCATCACTTAAACTCACTTCTTCACCACTTGAATTTGCAATTTTTCCTCTTTCAATTGCCTTCTTGATCCCTCTTTGAGAACAATAGTCTACTTGTTCTATATCCTCCATGAAGAAAACGCGATGTGGATTTGAACACATTGCTTCTGCAAATCTCTCGATGTAGCTACAACAACCTTGTTCATCTCGCGATCTTTTGTAGTAATCCATCTTCGTTGAGGAAAAATTACTCAGAGCTATTGATATGAAGCGCGAATAAGAACCAAACACAACCCTAGCTAATTCCCTCGCGATTTTCTCCTTTGCTTGAACATCATGTCCTTGGAAAAATAACCAAGTTTCTTCTTTGGATTCACCGTTATTTGTTGATCTTTTCATCATTCTTGACCTACATTGCAATATTGTACTTGAAATTTCTTTGATTGCCTCTTTTTGCCATGGCACTTTGTCCTCTAATGCATTGGAAAGTATGTTCAAGTTTTCCAAATTGAACTCTTTAAACATTGAAATGTAGTAATCCAACTCCATAATTTGATCACTTGAGGAAGAAATCGCGTTTCTGGGGTCAGTATCACGATGCTCAGGAATGTAGATTCTCAGACTTGGTTCGCGTGTATGTACTTCTAGATCAAGAAATGCAGAATTGAATGTTGAAGAAGTACTAGGGAAGGTTAAACTTCTTTCAAACGTCTTGGTTTTCTTATGAGACGCGTTGCATACAGCTGAATTCCACTTGTTGCAGAGCTGTTCAACTGGCACACCCTTTTGAATGAAAACAAAAATTTCAAGTCGATACATAATTAATATTTTTTTCTTTTTCTTTTTTTATGGGGAGAGGGGGGATTAAGATAATTAACCTGATGATTACTATTGAGTCTTTGCCTCTCATCTTTAAGCCATGAAGGTAAACTTGAGGACAATGTTGAAGAATCATCCACACTATCAAGAATCATCCCACATGATCCATTTTCAGATGCCTTGCTTCTAAGTTCAAGTTGTGTATCACTTGTATACAAAAAAATTAAAAAATAAAAGTTATTTACTAAAACAATATTAACTACTAAAAAAAATAACTACGAATTCATCGTTAATTTATCGCTAAACAACTCGTAGCTAACATGAGCTTTTGATTATTCATCGTTAAATAGAATGAGTGACAGGTTTTTTGCTGGTGATACAAGTTAATTCTTAGATTTTTTTTATAATGATTAATTACACTGCACAAAAGGTTAATTATTATTTTTTTTGTAATGAACTTTAGTTTCTCATATTTTGAGGATAATAAAGAGAGAACCAACCATAATGAAAGTGGAGGAAAAAGAAAGAAACAGAAAAAAGTGAATGGTCAAACAACAAATTACCTAGAAAGAAGAAGAATAAAGTTAATAGAAGGATTAAATGCTTTTGAGGAATATTAATATAAATAAAAAGGCTAATTAATATTTTTTTTTTCCTTAGTTTCTCTTTAATGTAACATTTTCATCACTAGATGTTATAGGATAAGAAAATGTATAACTCCAAGAAATCTAACAATCAAATTCAAGAAAAGAAAATAAATATCACCCCATCAAATCAATTTAACTTATTATAAAATCTATACGTTGCTGACAGTGCATATAATTTAAACGTATTTTACCTGTCGGAGTTGAGACTAAGCCCCAAACTTCCAGTAGGAACAGTAATAGGATGAAGGCCCCAAATAGATTCCAATGAATTATGACCACTTCTACATCTCATGTAAGTTTGAAATGTTGCAATTCCAACTAGCCAAATTTTTCCATTTTCACCAATATTATGACAAACCAATCTCCCAAGTTCCATGACCATATGTTCCACAGGACAATAATAGCCAAATAATCCAGTTCTTGAATCATTGGTATCATCATTATTAGACCTATAATCAGTAATCCACTTGAGGTCTCCCAAGTATAAAACAACCCCTTTGTTTACTAGACTTTTTATAAGTGAAATCAACTCTTCTATTCTTTGGTTAACTTCTTGTCTTGTGATATTAGCAAATGTTGAAAGTGGTACACTTATGAGCTTAATTTCCTTTAATGATTGATCAACTTTATCCATTACTCCTTTAATCACCCCTTCTAAACTACCAATACATTCACCAACTATCACAATACTTTTTCTCCTTTTGTTCATTAGACTTTCCACTACACACATCACATCTTCATCTTTAACATGATGTGGAAAAGAGTTGGTAGTACTATTGATCACTTTGTTGCAACTTGAGTTTGATAATCCAACACTTTGATCAAGAGAAAGGAATATATGGTTGTTGTTGTTGTTGTTTTCTTTGGGATTTTGAGAAGTGGTACACATGAGGTCTAGTGAAGTTATAGCTTGTTCAACATTGGTTTTGACTTGAGTACTTGAAAAGCCAGCTTCTCTCATAACCCTACTTACACTAGGATCATCCAAGATGGAAATGATGAGTTGTTCAAGATCTATCTTCACAGCTAGAAGAGGTGATGGTTGTTGTTGTTGTTGATTCTCTACTATTGATCCTCTCCTTTGATGAGCTTGAGCGCGCTTGAAGGCAGCTAGAAGCGCGTTAGAAATGGAAGGATGTTGATGCTGGTGATGATGATGATGACCTAATAACATGGGACCACTAGAAGATGATGATGATGTAGGAAGGCGATTGAGGGCCACGTTGAAGCAAAGCTCAAGGGCTTTACAACGAAGAGGATGAGACTGAGACTGAGTCTGAGACTGGAGGCATGCTGTTCTAAGCAAGCCAGAAGATGAAGCAAGTAGGGTGTTGGCTACATGGAGAGGTGTCACTTGGGCATGGCCGCGACGCTTAGCTAGTACAACAGCTTGTTTTACTACACTTGTTGCCTCTGATGTTAGAGCTTGTTGTATTGTGCAACCTCCATTCCTCATGTTCAATTACTTGATCAAGAAAAAATGAACAAGAAAGTTGGCAAATTTTTGGAGCTAGGGTTAATTAAGCTAAGGTATAGACCTTTGTGAAAGTCTTGGTATTATGATCATGAGTAGAGAATTAAAAGTTTGACACCTATATATAAAATCTTTTATAATATGCTTGAGTTATAATTGAATAATAGATTCAAGAACTCAATGGAGAGAAAACCTAATTAAGCCCTGATTTTTTTTGGTATATGTTTGTTTGTAATCTAGAGTAAGATTGTATTATATGGTGAGATAAATATGAAAAATATAAGGTTAGGGGTGGTGATGGGGACATGGGCAAGGAGGAGTTGTTTTTTCAAAAATAAAAAATAAAAAAAGACAGCGAGGTGCAGTAAAGCTTCCGCTATATGCAGAGTTCGGGGAAGGGCTCCACCACAAGGTGTATTGTATGCAGTCTTACATTACATTTCTGCCAAAGGCTATTTTCAAGGCTTGAACCCGTGACCTCCTGATCACATGACAACAGCTTTACCAGTTATTCAAAGATTTTCATTTATTTTTTTTAAAATAAATAAATAAAGATGTATTTATTTTTTTATTTCTTTTTAAGTACTTGAGGGTCAGTTCTTTTCTTGTAGATGAGGTAAAAAAAAAAATTGGTGAGTCCAAAAGTGATTTGTAGTGGAAAGTGGAATGCATGTGCTGACAAGGAGGAAGAATTGCACCATTACCAAAGGCAACTCAACTTTAGTATACTCTCTTTGTTATACACATTGTATACACATTAAAAGCTTATTAATACATGTACATATACACAAACTCTTAGGAATTGTTTGGTGCGAGGGATAAATAGTCTCGAAATAAATTAAACAATTATTTTATCTCATGTTTGGTGTGAGATATTAGTTAGTATCAAAATTATTTATTCCATCATTTACACCATAGTGATGCGATAAATTATCTCATATATATGGTGGGATAACTAATCACGGGATTAATTATTCCAGGATAACTCTTTCCCAACCAAAGGAACCGTTAAACTTGTCAATAAATTTCATTTAGACACTTGTGCTACTGCTTAATTTGTTTCAATTGAGTACTTAAACACATGATAAATATTTCTAAAATTTTTACGTGTATTCTCAATCGTCTATTATTGGCAGTTGAATAATCATAATAAATATGTCATTTTTTTAATTATACAAATCAACCTTAGTTGGAACCAGACTGAGGTTTTAAAACTTATTGAGGCTAATTGGTATAATTAAAAAAGTTAAAGTGAAATATTTTAAGGGTTAAACTTATTTATGTATTCTGCACTTGAGAACACACAAAAGTTTTTCTAAAATTTAAATTAAAAGTGTCTAATGAGAACACTTTATCATATGACAAGTTGCTCTATTGGAACAAGCTGTAATTCGAGCGTACATATCTAAATAAAATTTTGCTATAATATTAGACATGAATTTCAACGATTTTGAATTTTTTTGTTTAAATTTTATATTTATATATATAAATATTTAATTGCGAACTCAATAACAATATGATACTCCTAACTAATTTGTGGGGTTAAATTCACTTTAAATTGGCCCATGCCATGTTAGATTTGTGGTATCATTCTTCAGCATGACATATTATAGTATAGTATATAAAGTAGAACAACTCCACTCCCTATCAACTTTATCTTTGCAAAAATTCAACAGAAAAAAAAAAAAAAAAACTTTTGTAATATTGTATAATTAAGAAATATAGAAAATGTTAACTTGTGTTCGACACAATTAACTAGAGATCTCACTTTTAATTCCTCTCAGTCATCTTATGCTTTTTAGTGCTCTTAGGGTATGTTTGGCACGAAGGAAAATGTTTTTTAAAAAATATTTTCTTTTAGAATAAATATTACAATTTTTTTATATATTTGCTACATAAATAAAAAAATATTACTATTTTTATATACTGCAAGGATAGACTGAGGATGATAGAGGTGGAGGTGGGGTTACGAGGGGCAAGGACAACGACAATGTGCAGAGAGCAAGGACGAGATTTCTGAATCTTCTTTACAATGCAACTGATTGTTCGTAGGGACCAGGGCGTAGCCAGGTGCGGTGTCGGGGATGCGGGGGGTGGGGGTGGTTGGGCTGGGGCAAGTGAGGGGTTTGGGTGGGATGGATGGAGCACTAGAGCTAAATGAAGACAACCAGCATGAAATATCATTTATAAAATTTATTTTTTTTATTTCTTGCTTTTTGTTTTCGCGATAAATATACACGAATACATGAGTTGTGAGGAATTTTTTTTTTTCAAAAAATAAAGAATTTGTTAAATAATGTGGCTCATAGTCTGGATATACAGGCGAAGCTAAAATTGCAAAATATAAATTTAATTTTTATAAGTTTTTGTATTAAATTTATTATAATTATAAAATTATATTTTTCATCGAAAATACTGAATTCAGATGTCATAACACTACATCTATCTCTACATGATTGGAAAGTATAAGAATATTAGAAAACATAAAACTTTTCTAAATATTATAGCTAGTGAGTGCAAAGTAAAAGAATAGAAGAAAACAAAGACTTTACTAGATATAGTAAATGGTCCATAATATTATAAAAATGTGAGAATATAATTTATCTTCTTTCAAGATGAACTATATAGCATGCTAGTCAATAAAGTTTATTTGCCCCATCTTTATTTTGCGTTAAAAGACATTAACAAAATTCTTTAGAAGCCATAAAAAGTAGTGTTTGAACCTTTTTATTTCTTCTACCTATAGTTTTAGCATACACAAACAAATATCACCCATACAAAAGGTTTCTATAATCAACCCCCCCCCCCCTCCCCCCCCAAAAAAAGTGTTAAAAAGTTGTCTTAATTTAAAAGATTATATCAAACTTTAAAAGATTATCTCAAAATGTTTATTACTAGTAATTTAATTAGGTGGACCACAATGAGATATGTGAGCATATAAAAGGGAAAGGTTAAGTTAATCTATGCTATTTAGAGACCTAACTAGAATTTCCTTTCCTAATAAAACAAAAGAGTACATTTGAATTGATTTATTTTACGTGTTTTTAAGTTAAAATAATTTTAATAATGTATAAATTCATCCAAACAGGCTCTAATTCGATCATCTAAAAGAAGGTTTAACAGTAAAAAAAAAAAAATTAGAAAGCTTATTGATTATTGATTCGTCGTCATTCATATATTAGGGCAAGAGGGAGATTGTGAGTCACCTGGGCTATAATTTTTTTTGTTGGTTGATTCTCGAAATTACAATTGCTATTGGTGTTTCAATTATCAGATTTCAATCTGATCTAAACTTAATTTAACATCATGGCGTTTTTTAATAAACTTATTTTTACGTGTTTTTAAGCTAAAATAGCTTGTAAGTATGTATAAATTCATCCAACAGGCTCTAATTCGATCATCAAAAGAAGGTTTTACGGTAAAAAAGAAATCAATCATAAAGCTTGTTGATTATTGATTCATTGCATTTTATTTATTTGGGCAATAGGGAGGTTGTGAATCACCTAAGCTACAAACTTTTCAGTTGGTTGATTCTCGAAATTATAATTGTTATTGGTGTTTCAGTTATCAGATTTCAATTTGGTCTAAACTTAATTTAACATCAAGGCATGTTTGAATTGACTAATATTATGTATTTTTAAGCTAAAATAATTTGTAAGAATGTATAAATTCATCCAAACGGACTCTAATTCGATCATCAAAGAAAGTTTAGCAGTAAAAAAAAATTCAATCGAAAAGCTTATTGATTATTGATTCATTGCATTTCATTCATTTGGGCAAGAGGGAGGTTGTGAGTTACCTGGGCTACGAACTTTTTTGTTGGTTGATTCTCGAAATTACAATTTCTATTGGTATTTTTATTATCAGATTTTAATCTGGTCTAAACTTAATTTAACATCATGGCCTTCAGGGATGGGTAATGATTAAATTTTTTCTAGTCATAATTAATAAACTAATCAAGGATTAGAATAGAAGATTAGTAGATAGTCGAGCCTTATCTAATTTTCCTTATTAGTTTTGTTATTATTACTCATATAATATCTTGTCCTTTGATTTTATTATCATTTATTATTTCCTATGCTTCGATTACCATATTATGTGTTGTTGGTATTGTTCTTTTCTTCATTATGTTTCGAAAAAATGTTTCATTACTATATCTTCATTTTTTGGTGACAGAGTCAAAATTTTCGTTAACAGGTGTCAAAATATAAAAAAGTAAACTCGTGAAAATGCCAATACTTTTTTTACTAATGAAAGCAGAACATAATTACATTATCACAACCGTACTCGACGAGATTTCATCTCTTGAAATATTTTTACAATTAGCAC
The DNA here is from genome assembly GCA_030864225.1 of Capsicum baccatum var. pendulum. Taxonomy (NCBI): domain Eukaryota; kingdom Viridiplantae; phylum Streptophyta; class Magnoliopsida; order Solanales; family Solanaceae; genus Capsicum; species Capsicum baccatum. The sequence goes on from CM061550.1 coordinate 276,149,544, forward strand.
AATTAAAATATTATACTTATTCGATACAAATAAACAAGCAATTATAATACATCTAAAACATGAAAAAGATAAGAATATCATAAAAAGTATGACACATTTCCTCATAAGAAATATATAAATAAATTACTTGGACTCTTCAAAAATTATATTTAATTGGTATTTTGTTTGTTGCTTTATGCAATGTTTCTCATTTTCCTTTTAACACTTTCAATGGAAAAAGGTTCTAAGTTATAGTAAATAGGTTTTTTGATTGACCCTTGATGAAGTACAAATTTTAACTCTTTTGTGGTGTCAAATTTTTGGTTTGATTTTTCATAAAATTTAAAATATACTGGGCATGTTATTGTTGTTGGTTTTTTGAACTATAAATCGTTCTGAAATTGAGGATTTATCATATATAATAAAAAAGAAAGTGACTGAAGTGAATCTATCACGACCAGAGATCGATCCTGCATTTTATGGAATTCTTGAAAGCCCTTAACCGTTGCGCTAAGTCTTCAACTTGTGATTAAGGGGTGTCGACACTGGTATATATACCTATAAAATCAAAATTTGACCTGTCTATGCAATGTAATTTATTGACGAAGATATGTCAATTGACACCCTTAGAGCACAGATAGGTCCACCCCTGTCGCTTTTCATAATTCATTTTACACGTTTCACTTGAATCGAAGATCTATCGAAAGCAATTTATCTATCTTCACAAGATAGAGATAAGACTGCATAGACAGCTAATCTAACTTTTTTTCAAACTCCACTTATAAGATCATAATTAACATGCGATATATTTTTGTATAATTAACTAATAACAACCGAATTTGAACTTTTAGTATCCGAAGTTTCCTTCAATAAAATTATAGAGTTATCGCAAAAATAATTAGCATCGAGAAAATAAGATAAATACCAATCACAACATATGAATATTCATTATCAACGTTACAAAATTTTTTACACTATCAATATATATGAGTCAATTCATAATTATAATTAATACATAATCGATCAAGTTTTCATTATCATCATTGATCTAATCACTCTTTTTCTGAATGCCTTTGTCTTTCGAATTATAATCTTAATTTTAGATCTTTCAACATCAAATCCTAAGTTTTTTAGTTATGATTTAATTTTACTTATTCCAAAAAGATATGATGAGATATCATATAATTCACTCAACTTTAAAAAGGAAATTCTCCGATATAGAAGTAGTCAAGGAAATTCTCCCATATAAGGGAAAGATTAAGTTAATCTAGGGTAATTGGAGACCTCATTAGGCTTAACAGTCAAACAAAATTCAATAATCAAAAAGATTATTAATTTATCGCATTTCATTTATTTGGTCAAGAAGGAGGTTGTGATTTACCTTGTCGACAAATTTTTTTGTTGGTTGATTCTCAAAATTACAATTGCTATTGATGTTTTGATTATCAAATTTTGTTGACATTAGAACTATAATGTAAATATGTATTTCTAGTTGGGGTTAAGTATTTGTCCTAATTTTCCTCTAATTTACTTGTTAACAAAGAATTATTTGTATCTATATATACTCGTTTTATGAGATGAATGAAAAACAACGGTACAAAACCTAAATTCTACATGGTATCAGAGCAACCTAGTAGATTGCCATAGATTGTCATTTTTTCCAGTTTTTTCAAGATGGGAGATTTTACGCCTTCTTCTAGAAACACTACAAAACCTATGAATTCAACCGTAACAAACCCTACCTCAATTATAGTTCAACAGGACAACTCACCTTTTTCAATGGGAGTTATTCTTGACGAAACAAATTTTTCACTATGGTCTCATTTGATGGAGATACGTATCAGAGCTCGAAACAAGGTTGCCTACCTTACTGGCGAAGCAAAGAAATCCGAACAAACTGACTCGAATAATGCAACATGGATTATGGAGAATCATAAGGTGAAGATCTGGTTAATTGACTTAATGAGTCCCACCTCAATGCAGCGATTTATCAGACTTGCCACGACGAAGGAAATTTGGGAAACTGTTGCCAAAATATACTATGATGGTTCGGATGACACTCAATTGTTTGAACTAAATCAGAAATCCTTCACCACTATGCAGAATGGTAGGCCCCTGTATACGTACTATAATGAATTGATTGAAATTTTTTAGGAAATTGATCACCGAACAAATATGCAGGATGAATCGGTTCAGGGTATTCTTCAGATGCACTCTATGATGGAAAAGCTACGAGTTCACATATTTCTCAATGGACTTTATGCAGAATTTGATCAAGATCGTGGTGAGATTCTACAAAAGGATCCAAAGCTTGATCTTGAAAGTTCATATGCTTATGTTAGAAGAGAAGCTCAACAGAGGCAAACTATGGGAAGTTGTAACACCCCGTATTCAAGTACGTGTATTGGTCTTATTTATATGAAATTAATTTTTTTAATTTTATTTATACTGGAATTTGCCCGTCGATGGTTCCATGCGAAGGTTATTGAATAAGTTTTCCAAAGATATAAAGATTTCCAAAAACGGATAGGTTTCGGATATAATTGAGCATGTTCGAAACTATAAAATGATAGCCAGGATATTTGGGAATAGTAAATGTGCAGGAACATTTCCTGCACACAAACTACTGAGGCCAGCCGAATTTTTGGGTCAACTTCGAATGATCATAACTCCCTTAATATAATGAACTGGGAGAGTTGCGACCTATGAAAAGAAAGATTTTTGAGTCTTATTTCCAATGCAATTGGTTTCATCCAAATCCAACGTCTGAGTAAGGATTTATACTCATTTTACTTCAGCCTATCAAAATAGATTTTTAGGATCACTTCAAACGACCATAACTCCTTGTACAGGACGAACTGGGTGGCCTACTTTATATGAAATGAAAGCCCTTTGACTTATCCTTCCAATGATACCAATTTCACCCAAATTCAATATCGAGCAAAGAGTTATGATCGATCTACTTTAGCTTATCAAAACAGTCCACCAAAGGATAAATTTGACATTATTTAAATTTTAAAGGCATTTTGGTCATTTCCTATTATATTATGGACGATAATATGTGTATATATACATGTATATGAGCTCAAAAACTCATTTTCATCATCAATCATTGAGGAAGAACAAACCCTAGCCAAATTTGACCTTTAAATTACTTTTGATTCAGCCGTAGAAATTTCAAAGTAATCCGATAACTCGTTTGTCATCTCGAGAGTTTCGAACGACACCTATTATTTGTGCAAACAGGATTTCATAATCAAGAGGTGAATTCTAAGGTATTAATATTGTTTGTCTTTGTTCTTTTCCATATGTATATGTGTGATAGAGGATTATATGTATTAGTTGTTATTGAAAGGTGATGGAAATAGGGTTATAGACTATTTTGCATGGTTTGGTTGTATTGAATTGTGGAAGGTGGATATGGTAATTGAGTTATGGAAGATGGATATGGTAATTGAGTTATAGAAGGTGAATATGGTGATATACTATTGAATTGATGATTATTTATGTCTATGGCTCAATTTGGTTTAATGGATTGGTTGGAAGGATAAATGAATCCAAACTTGATATTGGAGGATGTTGTATGAATATGCATGCATGTGAATGTAATTGGAGTATAAGAGGGTTAAAGTGACACCCTTTATGGTGTAATTAAGGCTTACTACTTAACCACTAGTTCGGTGAATTCAAATAATTGAATTGTGACGTTTGGTTGCTAATACTAGATTGCTATATATGTTCATTGTAGATAAGTAATCCGAAAAGACGGAAAGTTCATTTGGGACTAGTATTGAAGGTTGACAGTCAGGTATGTAAAGCATACTGTATATCATATCTTTGGCATGAAAGTGAACAATTGTTCTATTAAGAAAGTTTCCAAAGTTATTCAGTAACATGTGATCCATAATGGTTTTGTATGATGTCCTACGTTACCAATGAACTTGTTTCCACCCTACAAGATGTCAAGACATTCCAATACTTACTTGTTTTCCAAATCTTACAGGTTTATTGCACTAATGAATGTCAGAAGGTATCCGGTTACTCAAACAAGATCCATGTGCTATTAATGACTCCAAAACGTTTTATTGATATACCAATAAGTTCCTACTTCATTGTTATGGCATTGATGACTCCAAAACACTTCATTGATGTGTCAGTGAGTTCTTACTTCATCGTTATTGCATTGATGGTCTATTTATAAGTCTCTTATTAATGTATCATTGTTTCAAAGTATCAAAAATACGGTGGCAACCGAAATAACAATCTCAAAGATTAATTGAACTAAGTGGTGGAAGTTCTCTCTTATTAGATGGTATCCCAGGGGCATAAGCCTATCATGGGTCGATCCCTATTTATGTGTTTATGGGTGGTATCCCAGGGGCATAAACCTATCATGGGTCGATCCCAGTTGATATGTACTGGAGGCAGCCTAATGGTCACAGTACAGTACAGTAATGATTACAAAATGATAAGAACGAGGTAAAGTGATTGAATAAATACAATGTACAGGTTGTCACAAGTTCTAGTAAGTGTGGTCCACTCCTATTACGATTTATTCACTTGTTTCTGATTTCTATTTAGCTCCTATATCATATGTGATTATCTACAGCTTTACATACTCAGTACATATTTCATACCGACGTCCCCCACGGGGGATCTGCATTTAATGCTGCAGGCACAAGTACCTCAGCTCATACACCGCACAAGTAGGAGCCAGGATATCCAGCTGCTTTTGGTGAGCTCCAGTTTACTTCGGGGCTTTTCGTGTCATATCCAGTCACTTTTGGTATTGTATAGAAGTTAGTTATATGGCGGGGTGTGTCAAGACCTTAGTTAAACTCTGTGTATTGTCTAGAGGCTTTGTAGACCTAATGTACAGTCAAGATGGTGTTTTGTTAATAGACGTGATGGCTCCAATGGCCAAGTATTGTATATACATATATATGTGTGCTCGAGCTTATACAGGTGATTATTTCCTTTTATATGTGACATGATGTTGTCCGAATTTCAGGTTGTCATAGAGGTATGCGTGGGAAGTATAAGGTTATGAGCTGGTTCTCCCGGGCCTCCTCGGTTACGGGTGCCAGTCCGTCCCAATAAGATTTGAGGCGTGACAGAAGTGCTCAGTTGATTCATGAGAGTTGTGCCATGGTTGTCCATCGTAGCAATCCTATTAAAGGTCAAACTAATCAGCCATCCGGTAAGCCTAATAATCTTACTTTTAGTCATTGTGGTGAATCAGGACACTCAAAACAATAATGCTACAAGATCATTGGCTATCCGAATTGGTGGGATTTCTCGAATAAACCATGCAAAGTCATTCCCAAGAAAGCTTCAGCCAAAACTACATCAGGAATTAGTCAACCAAACAATGATGGTAAAATAGAACCTCATGTTAATATGACACAGTCAGGTATTACTAATAATAACAATGTTAATATTACTGCACCTTCTACGAGTAGTGCTTGGATTATTGATAGCGGAGCATCTGATCACATGACCTAGGACCGAGATGAATTACAATCATTAAAATTATCTTCTCAACCCTTTATTTCTACTGCTAATGGAGATACTTCTCCGGTTATAGGAGAAGGGCCAGTTGTCATAACAGATACTTTAAAACTTGACACAGTTTTAGTTGTACCTGCTCTTAATCATAGTCTTCTATCTGCTAGCCAAATCACCTCATCTCTCAATTGTACTATAACTTTTTGGCCTCTTTTTTGTATCTTTCAAGACATTCTGACTCGAGGGACTCTTGGTTATGGTGTTAAGCGAGAAAATCTCTACTTTCTGGAATTGACTAAAGGTGGAAAGAAGAAATTCAGTCATGCATTCCATACACATGGGGTTGAGAAGGAACGGGATCATATATGGTTATGGCATAGGAGGCTCAAACATATCTCGTTTGGTTATCTTCAGAAACTGATACCAGATTTGTTTTTAGGTTTAAATAGCTCAGGTTTTCATTGTGACATTTGTGAATTAGCGAAAAATCATTGTATTTCATATTTATCTAGTTTGAATAAATGTTCTGAGCATTTTGTTGTTATACATTCTGATATTTGGGGCCCTGCAAAAGTTGAACCTCTGTCTCAAGCTCATTATTTTATTACTTTCATAGATGAATGTACTTGAATGACATGGATATCATTACTTCTGAAGAAGAGTGATGCATATATTGATTGCATTCAAAGATTTTTATAATATGGTACATACTCAATATCAACAATAGATTCGTGTTAGGCAATCTGACAATGCCATAAAATTTATGCAATCTACCGTTGATGAATACCTTCGGCAATGAGGTGTACGTCATCAAACATCTTGCACATACACACCACAACAAAACGGTCTAGCAGAAATAAAGAACAGACGGATTATGGAGATTGTTCGTACATCTCTCTTTGGCATGAACATGCCAAACATTTATTGGGGAAACAGTTAAGTCTGTGGATTATCTTATTAATCAAGTTTCATCTTGATTCATTAATGTTGAGACTTCGTAGAAAAAGCTCTATTCTATTTGTTCTCTTCCACATCTGCCGAACTTAGAGCCAAGGGTGTTTGGTTGCGCGGTTTACACTCACATTTTCAAAGCTCTGGGAGGAAAGTTGGATCCGTGTGCAAGACGGTGTGTGTTTGTTGATTATTCAGAATTTCAAAAAGGATAGAGGTGTTATGACCCACAAAATATGAAATTATATGTTACTCTTGATGCATCTTTTTATAAGTCAGAACCTTATTATGAAGGCGCAATAACACCATCATCTCTTCCAGGGAAGAGCGACAGAGAAAATACTAGAATGAATGTAGCTTTAGGGGGAGAAATAGAGTTCCTGGAAGTAGAATCTCATAAGGAAAGATTAAATACATGTACTGGTATCTTGGAACAAGATGTAGTCTCACATGAATACAACAAGGGAACCAGAGAAGAAGGAAATAAAGTTGGCGAAGTAACAAATGAAAAAAATGAAGAGATTATTTCAGAAAGAACAACAACCACTCCATTAACCAATAAGTCCTCTCAAAACGTTCTACATGATCATATGCCTCAGGTACCTCTGTCTAATGACCCTTATCCTCCCCCTTCCTGTTAGCCATCAAGAAAAAATAAAGGTGTACCAAGAATAAAATATGAACTTGATCTTAATGCCAATTCGAATTATCCAATTAGTAATTATACCTCCACCAAAAGACTATCAACATCATATGCTCTAACTGTTAATCAATTATCCAAAGTGTCTATTCTTAGTGGTGTGTAGGAAGCATTAACAGAATCACAATGGAGGAAGGCAATGAACAAGAAAATAAAGGCCTTGTAGGAAAATCAAACTTGGGAACTTGTCTCACTACTTGAAGGAAAGAGGATCATTGGGTGTAAATGGGTGTATACTGTAAAGCTTCAAGCAGATGAAAGTATTGATAGGTATAAGGCGAGGTTGGTAGCAAAAGGATACACACAGAAGTATGGAGTGGACTATCAGGAAACATTTGCACCAGTGGCTAAACTTAATACTATTCGTATCCTCATATCAGTTACAGCAAATAGAGATTGATATTTGCGATAATTTGACGTAAAAAATGCATTCTTAAATGGTGACTTAGAGGAAGAAGTTTATATGGAGCTACCACCCGCAACTATGCAGGAGCACACATATAGGAAAAAGGTATGCAGACTAAGAAAGGCACTATACGGCCTAAAACAATCACCACAGGCATGGTTTGGATGTCTCACAACTGCAATGACATCAGTGGGTTATAAATAGAGTAACTTTGATCACACTCTTTTTATAAAAACAACAAAGGGATGGTAATTGCAATATTGCATTGATCCTGTATGTTGATGATATGTTCCTGACAGAAATGATTCTAATGAAACGGATCAACTTCTGAAGTTTTTGGCATCAAAATTTGAAATGAAAGATCTAGGAAAATTGCGATATTTCCTAGGCATTGAAGTATCAAGGTCGAGACAGGAAATTTCCTTTTCTCAAAGAAAATATGTACTAAACTTGTTGATGGAGACATGGATGCTAGCGTGCAAGGCAATTGAAACACCTATGGAGACAAACCACAGACTCAAAAACTCTTCGATGGAGAAAATTAAAGATGTAGGCAGATACCAACGTCTAGTAGAAAATTTAATCTATCTGACTTATACAAGGCTAGACATTACATATATATGTTGTAAGTATTGTGAGTCAGTTCATGCAGAATCCAACAGAAGATCACATGGAAGTTGTCTACAGAATTTTGCGATACTTGAAAAGAGCTCCAGAAAAAGGGTTTTTGTTATCGAAGAATGAGAAAACTATCATCAAAGGCAATACAGATGCAGATTAGGCAGGAGATCAATTGACTATAAAATCAACAACCGGGTATCTCACTTTTGTCGAAGGCAATCTTGTCACGTGAAGAAGTAAGAAGCAAAAGGTTGTCGCAAGGTCTAGTGCATAAGCAGAATTTTGAGGGATGGTCAATGGTCTGTGTGAGCTATTATTGATTAAATATGTTCTGAAGGATCTTAGAATTGAATACATGGGGCCTATGAACTTGTTTTGTGATAACAAGGCCGCAATATATTCAAATAGCACAGAACCCCGTTCAACATGATCGCACTAAGCATGTTGAAATATCGACACTTCATTAAGGAGAAGTTAGATCTAAAGATTATACATTTTCTATTTATCAAGTCTGAAAGTCAGCTAGCAGATGTACTCACCAAGGCTATATCAGGAAAGGTCTTTCGCGCGATGATTGACAAGTTGAGTATGATAGACATCTATGCACCGCCTTGAAGGGGAGTGTTGACATTAGGACTATTATGTAAATACGTATTTCTAGTAGGGGTTAAGTATTTGTCTTAATTTTCCTCTAATTTACTTGTTGACAAAGAACTATTTGTATCTATATATATTCGTTTTATGAGATGAATGAAAAACAATCGTACAAAACCTAAATTCTACAGATTTTGATCTGGTTTAAATTTAACATTGGGGCTTTCAGCGGCGGGCAATGATTGAATGTTTTCTAGTCATAATAAATTAACTAATAATTTTAACTTTATTGGAGATCAAGGATTAAGATAGAAGACTAATAGATAACCGAGCCTTTTCTAGTTTTTCTTATTAGATTTATTATTATTACTCATATACCATCTTGTTCTTCGATTTTATTATAATTTTTTATTTTCTCTAATCGATGATCATATTATGTATTGTTGGTATTGTTGTCTTCTTCATTATGTTTCAGCGAGAATGCTTCACTATTATATCTTCATTTTTAGTGGGAGAGTACGAATTTTCGTTAATAGATGCCAAAATATAAAGAAGTAAACTCGTGAAAATACCAATAATTTTTTACTAATGAAAGCAAAACATAATTACATTATCACAACCGTACTCGACGAAATTTCATCTGTTAAAATATTTTTACAATAGCATAATTAAAAGATTATACTTATTTGATACAAATAAACAAGCAATTATAATACATCCAAAACATGAAAAAAATAAGAATATCATAAAAAGTATGACACATTTCTCTCATAAGAAATATATAAATAAATTACTTGGACTTTTCAAAACTTTACCTTCATTTAATTGGTATGTTTGTTTCTTTATGCAATGTTTCTCGTTTTCCTTTTAACACTTTCAATGGAAAAAGGTTCCAAGTTATAGTAAATAGGTTTTTTGCTTGACCCTTGATGAAGTACAATTTTTAACTCTTTTGTGGTGTCAAAATTTTGGTTTGATTTTTCATAAAATTGAAAATATACTGGGCATGTTATTGTTATTATTTTTTCAGCTATAAAATCGTTCTGAAATTGAGGATTTATCATATTTTCAATAATAAAAAAGAAAGTGACTGAAGTGAATCTATCACGACCAGAGATCGATCCTGCATTTTATGGAATTCTTGAAAGCCCTTAACCACTGCGCTAAGTCTTCAACTTGTGATTAAGGGGTGTCGACACTGGTATATATACCTATAAAATCAAAATTTGACTTGTCTATTCAATGTAATTTATTGACGAAGATATGTCGATTGACACCCTTAGAGCACAGATAGGGCCGTCCCTGTCGCTTTTCATAATTCATTTTACACGTTTCACTTGAATCGAAGATCTATCGAAAACAGTTTATCTATCTTCACAAGATAGAGATAAGACTGCATAGACAGCTAATCTAACTTTTTTCCAGACTCCACTTATAAGATCATAATTAACATGCGATATATTTTTATATAATTAACTAATAACAACCGAATTTGAACTTTTAGTATTCGAATTTGCCTTCAATAAAATTATAGAGTTATCGCAAAAATAACTAGCATCGAGAAAATAAGATAAATACCAATCACAACATATAAATATTCATCATCAACGTAACAAAAAGTTTTACACTATCAATATATATGAGTCAAATTCACAATTATAATTAATACATAATCAATCAGGTTTTCATTATCATCATTGATCTAATCACTCTTTTTCTTAATGCCTTTGTCTTTCTAATTAATAATCTTAATTTTAGATCTTTCAACATCAAATCCTAAGTTTTTTAGTTATGATTTATTTATTTTTATTCCAAAAAGATATGATGAGTGATGATATAATTCTCCAATATAGAAGTAGTCAAGTTGTAATAGAAGTAACTTATTTGTTCTTACTTTATTAATCTTTTTCTTTTTGGTTAAAGTGATTAAAGCATTCTATGCATAAAGCATATATTAAAAGCAAAATATGGCATTATCTGCTCAAAGGGTGTGTTTGGTGCCAAAAAAATAAATAGTTTTTGTAAGTTCAGATCATTTTAGAAAGAGTAAAATAAAAATTTAAAAGTTAAACTATTTCTAAATATGAAAAAAATAAAAAAAACTTAAACTATTTCTAAATATAAAAAAGAAAAAATTATCTTTTCTGGGAAAAAGTATATCACATAAATTGGGACAAAAAAGGTAAATCTATAATTCCAACATCTCACGTGATATGTATAAAATCACAAGATTCAGTGAATATTTTAATACGTTATATACATCTTTAACTATTGTTTTCGTAACTTCATATCATTACAATATGAGTAAAATAAAGATTTTAAAGTTAAACTATTTTTAAATATATATTTAAAAAATAAACTTTTCTGGGCAAAAGTAAAATTTTAAAAAAAAAAAGTATACGACATAAATCAGAACAAAAGAAGTAAATCTATGATTCCAACATCTCACATGATATGTATAAAATCACAAGATTCAGTAAATATTTTAATACGTCATATACATCTTTAATTCAAGATTTTAAGATTTTTTTTCCTTTTTTTAATGAATTTTTTTCGTATCTAATCAAACTATAAATAAAACGAAACAAAGGACGGGAGGGTGCAATAGGTAGGGTTGCTCATTCTTTAATCAGAAATCTTGATTTTGCGTTGTCGGTATAAAAACTCTTGATAGAAATCATTTTTTCGAATGAACCTTACGCAATGTAATTTAAATTAGTCGGACTTTGATACAGATAATATATTAATGATTCTTTTTTTAAAGAAGGAAAAAGTTGCTCTAATTTTGACATGACAGCCTTCTTATATATATAACATTAAAGGTGATGAATTACGTACAATATGCAAATTGCTTTTCCAAAAAGGTATTTGATTAGTTTTAGGCCATTATTTTGTAATGACCAAATTTTATGTTTCCATGCATTTGTCCAAAGCATATCATAAGAATATATATAAATGGCAAACATTTGCTTTATTATTTTATAAATATAAATCTATAATCGCCTCTAAGGAATGTTCCCTAGACATTACTTTTTACTAGTGCTTTTTGACACTTTTTTTTAGTTCAAATTAATACATTGGGATTTAGGATGGATAAAATATACACAAAGTTTACTTTTACCTCGTCCGATAAAGAGATTGTTTCTAATAGATTTTCGACTCAAAAATATTCTTTTTCAGAATAGATTGAAAGAAATACGAGAGTAAAACGTTATAATAAAAACATTAAAGAAAGAAAAGCAGTCACGATAAAATTAACCTGTAACACATCAACTTAGGATAAAGAATCCTACATCGACAAAACACAGGCTTTTCACTCTGTTGACGCGTTTTAAAGTCATGTGGATCTAGTCCATAGCGGATAATATCACTAGCGGGTTGGGCTGTTACAAATGATATCAGAGGCACTCCTGTGTCAGCCTTATTGATGTGGGTCAGAGTTCAAACTGAATTTAGACAAATTCTGATGAGACGGAACTCACATTTGGTTGGGCAAACCTCAGTGAGGACATTGAATCCATTAGGGGGGGGGGGGTGGGGGGGGGGGGGGGATGTCACATCTCGACTTGAATTAAGGAATTTCACATCGACAAAACATAAAAGAGATGCTCTGAATATATAAGTAAACAAATTTTTAATTTTACCCTAATAATGCGTTTTAAAATCATACAAATCTAGACCCTGAGCAAACAATATCATTGAATCCTTACCTGACCAAAGTGAAAAAAACAACAATAATATATAAAATAAACTTTTTTTTAGAGTGGGGAGAATGAAGCCTTTTGTGGAACTCAAGGGAATGTTGTGATTCACTCTTCCCTAGGATTATGCTTCTTGTAAGTTGGAATATTAATTTATTATTAAGAGAAATGAGATTAATTTTAAATAGTATATATATACATGAAGTTAACTATTTATAATTTGAAAAGGTAAGGTTTTTCTTTCTTAAGCTAACGTTCTATCGAAAATCATCTTTCTTCTGGTATAATATAGCGATAAAATTGTATATACTTTGTATCTCACTTACGGAATCACTCTAATAATACCGTGATACATAGTGAAGAATTAATTTAAATATTCGTTAACTACATTTCTTAGGCTAATATGAAGTTAACTATGACAATTTGAAAAGTTTAGGTGTTTCTTTCTTAAGCTTGCGATCTATCGAAAGCAGTGTATCTCTCTGTGTATAAGATAGGGATAAAATTGCTAATACACCACTCGTTTTATACACCAATATGTAAAAACCGTCAATAGTGAAGAATTAATCTAGATAATCGTTTACCCAATTTCTTTCAACTTAAGTATTCGACAAATGTATTGTATATGTAAAATTCATGTTATAATTAGTGTATAATTATGTGTTACTTGGTTAACTAATTGATTTGTAATCTCGTTCCAAATTGGGCCTAGTTTGGTCCATCTTAACAAAATAGTTGTGCCCAAATCTATAACTAGGACCCAAAATGGGTTAAGAGACCAGATGGGAAAAGTAGAGTAGGGTAATTTATAGGGCAAATAACATAAATACCGATAATTTGAAGCTTAATTAAAAAAAAATCAATATTTTATATAATTACTAAAACTCAATTTTGGGTTTGTCAAGATACACAATTAGCCCTCGATACATCCAACGAAGATACATTTTTTCCTTGTAAAAATACATAATTAGCCTTCGATATTTTTTTTTCGATTTTGGGTCTATCGAGATACACAAGATATCCAACGAAGATACATAATTATATATTGAAAGCTAATTATTATGTATCTCGACATATCCAAATCGAAAAAAAATATCGACAGCTAATTGTGTATCTTTATAAAAATAAAATATTTTAATTAAATGTATCGGGAGGTAGTATGTATTTCGACAAATTGAGATTTTCAGTAATTATACAAAATATCAAAATTATCTATAATTAAACTCTGAACTATCGAAATTAATGGTGTTTGCCCTTTATTCAACCAAACTAAGTCTAACTTTTCGATAGGCTAATTTGGTGCATCTAAATGCAAAGAGTTAATAAATAAACGAGTTATTAATTCGCCTAAGGTTGGGCGAATTCGACGGATTATATTTTGATGGGTTAATTTTGGCAGAATATAATTAATTTCTATAAATATTTAAACCTAGCATCATCAACAATATTTTTTTCATTAAAAATAATATATTTTTTTTTATAAAAAGATAGTATTAAATAGTGAAATGATATAGACCTTTGTCTATATCAAAGTACAAAGTATCTGACTAATGAGTGTCACAATCAATTTCACTTTTTTATAGCTTTCATAATTTGAAGAAAGAATTTCAAGAAATTGGTTTCTCATTTAACCTAATCCTTTTTATTCATTTTAATTCCCAAAATAAATAATCAAAGGATATTTTGGGGCCCATTGTAAAACAAACTATATCAACTCTTCTAATCAATGAGAAATTTTTGAAACAAAAAAATTGATTTCCATATATATATGTTGCTAATAAGATAACCAAAAAGATATTCTTGTTTTCTTTGTTGGTTATACAAAATTAAGTGAATTATATTCTTTTTATCTTTTTCTCTTTTGGAATTGAGTATTTGTTTTAGGTTCGTCATGTCAAGAAGTTTATTGTTGAGAATAAATGCTTTTTATAAAGGCGATTTCACACTGAGAACTTATATCCAAGAATTATATTTTAACGGTTGATCATGATACTATTTTTTATTCTATCACAATTTTTGATGATTAATCTTTCGCTTTAGACTTTATGTTTCACATATATCTAAGCACGTGACATGTTTACAATTTTCTTCAATTATAAAATCAATAAGATTTTTCTGGAAGACAACTTTCAAATTTATTATCGTTAAATTATGTCCGAATTTTCTAATACAACTTGTTTTTTTAAAAAAAAAAAAAAAACCTCGCTGAATAAGTGAAATATCTGATTATATGATACTATTTACTATTTTATCACAACTTTTGATGGTTAATCTTTCGCTTTAGACTTTATGTTTTACATATATCTAAGCACATGAAATGTTTACAATTTCTTCAATTATGAAATCAATGTGTTTTTTCTCAAAGACAACTTTCAAATTTATTATTGTGAAAATCATGTCTGAAATTTTTAATACAATTTTTTTTTTAGGAAAAATAACTCGTTGAATAAGTGAAATATCTGATTATATGATACTATTTTTTATTTTATCACATTTTTTTATGATTAATCTTTTGCTTTAGACTTTATGTGCCACGTGTATCTAAGCACATGACATGTTTACAATTTTCTTCAATTACGAAATCAATAAGATTTTTCTCAAAAACAACTTTTAAATTTATTACCGTGAAAATTATATCTGAAATTTCTAATACAATTTGTTTTTAAAAAATTATAACTCACTGAATAAGTGAGATATCTGATTATATAATTCATATTCGTGCCTAAAAATTTACTTTGGGGATAAAACGCTCCCTAACCTAGTTACAAATAACAACTAACAACTAAGAGGTTTGATCAATTCAAGAATCTCTATATATTTTTTTAAAAATTGCAATTTTTATAAATCTTGAGTATCCTTCTAGGATATTAAGTAAGCAATGGATAGTTGGATATTGTTGACCTCTTATAACTATTTTTTAACAAGATATTATTAGCATTAATAAGTTATAATAATGATTATTTAATATATTTAAAATGGAGTAATTAGATACTTCTTTTAATTAATAATAATTTGGTATTCATCAATCACACCTATATAATGGGATTTTTTTTTTATGGTATAAAATCTTATTGGCACCGCTCACAAATATCACAAAAGATCTATTCAAAGGATTTAATTTTATAATTGTTCTATCCATTAAATCACTTGAGATTTTCTTTGACTAGAAGACTAATTAAAAAGGAAATCAAGAAGAAAAAACAAATCCTATTTTCCAAATGCTTGTTTTTTTTTTAATTTTTTAATTAAGTTAATCGCGTAAAATATATCATCTTCTTTAGATATACACAACAACTTCAATTAGAACAGGTCTGAAGTTTTACGGCTTATTTAAACAATACATATAATTAAGGATATAATATATTTTAAATAGTTAACTTATTTATAAAATAGACACTTGAAAGCAGGTTCAAATATATTTTTCGTATTTTGAACAGAAAGTGTCTAATTAAATATTTCATTATGTGTTTACTGATTATAAATATTATTGTCATGGTGATATGATGTGAAAGAATGAAATTTTTTTATCCTGAAATTATATGTCATTTTAAAATCTTACACAATATAAATCTAAATTAATTGAATTAATGAGCCATTTTAAATGAAGGGAAACTTATAGATGTTATCAATGGTGATATAATGCTAAGCATGAATTTTATTTATCCTGAAATTATAAGTGATTTTGTGATTTGAAATCGCGATTATTTCTAATAAAAATATCTTATACAATATAAATTTAAATTAAATTAATAACATATATATATGAAATGAAAAATGGTCCAATTATTGTCAAATATGTGTCGGCCACAAAAATTTAGACATAGTTGTGTGATTTATAATCATGTTACAATCATATAGGAGATTGAATTTAGGTGGTTTTAAAATTAAAATTTTACAAATAAAATATTTAAGAATCGTGTCTAAATCATTTAAAAATATTTTTAATACGGTAATAATACTATCTACTTTTAAGTATGTAAGTTTTTCTTCTTCCTTTTTTCCAAAAGACACCACATTATTAAGAAGATTCTTACATTTTATGTGAAGTTTTCTAATGTTTTCAATTATGAAATTATGTGAAATTTCATTTGTATATCCAATAATCTTTTTTTCGAATTAAGTTTCATGTGGCCGAAACATCTATGCCCGAAGATCGAAAGTTATTTTTTGCATGATAAATAATACTGATATATTAAATTGAACCTCACACCATTGCTCCATCAATTTTATACTCGTATCGTCGAATTATTATTTTTTATATTATTCGTCGAGTTGAATCAATTATATACTCTTAACATGTATGATATTGCTCTCTTTAGGCCAAACTAAACTTGTATAATTTAACCAAAAAGTTTCACATAATCTTATCGGTAGATTTCGATCTTTTTATTCACATACCTAATAATCTTCTCTTCGAACTAAATTCTAGTAAATCGCATGATAAATATAGTAAATCGAGCCTCATATCTCAAACTAGCAAATGGAAGGTATTAATTGGTGGGACATGAAGTAATTTCTGTCACAAAGCTGGTCAATCACCCACGTGTGTGTATATATATATATATATTATGGTGGCGGAGCCACCTTATGATTATTAGGGGTCATTCAAATCTCCTTCGATAGAAAATCATATACTTTTATATAATGAAAATTATTTTTTATGTATATATAATTGACGTTGGACCTCTTTCGGCTAGTTCGTGTGCCTATATTTTCGATTTTGAATCTCCTTGGTGAAAATTCTGACTCCGCCACTATATATATATATATATATATATATATTTCTTAGTCAAAATTACACGAATGGACAATTATGATTTGTGAATCCAGTTGGTCTTGTAGGTTCACTATTGTTGTTTTAAACATTTGGATTTTCTTGTCGAGTTTTTGTCTGAAAACATAATTTTGACATGAAATATGTAAAGAATTTTTAATTTTTAATTTTTTGTGGATTAGAAAAATTACGTAATATGCAGTCAGCGATGCTTGCATTAGGTATATATGACAAGATTCGTGTTTCTGAATTTCAAAAGTTAGAATCAGGAAGAAGAATGACTTTTCGAGATAGTAATAACTTGTTGAGTGACGATCTGACAAATTGTGTTATCGCAAACTAGGATTGAAAAAACTCTTATTTCTTTGATACTTTGGTGGTTGATTTCGTTGATCATATTTTTGTATATTCTTATGATTAGGGAAAAAAATAGGTAAGTTACTTAAATACAACTTTTGTAGACACTTAAGTACACAAGTTTAATGTTAAATTCTCTAAATATGAGTTGTGTGATTAGACATAATGACATCCTTGAGATATATCATAAAGATTTTGTTTTCAATTAATACTACCATATATATATATTCAGTGCTATATCATAAAGTAAATTGTTTTTGAAAGATTTTCGATTCAAATGAAGAAAATTAAAGTAGTGAGAAGGAAAAACAATAGTAAAAAAAAAATGACAACTAATAATAAATTAAAGAAATGCCGAGCATATATATGATCGTAACATCAACAACAAGGTTTCAATCATCTAAACACGGTAAACAATAGGTGATAACAGATATCAAGATCTAAAAATTACACGGATAGGCTTGTATGGTTATACTACGATAGACATAGTGTTCCTTACAAAGATATAATATTCGACTACTTACTAACCTTCTATCTTTTTTTCGTCGTGACTCTCTCACCTGAAAAATAAAATCATATACTTGATAAGCTGAAGCAACATCATATCTTGTCTAATCACCACCCCTTAATGCTTCTTCGACTTATTTTTACCGCTTTTTATCTTCACTATATCCAACCTCACACATCTTTTTTACTGAAGATATGAATATCTTTTCTTCACATGTCCAAATCAATTCAATCTTTTTTCATTTTATTCACCACAGAAGTCACTCCATTTTATGTCGCATGTATATATCCTCATTCCTAATTGAAATAGACTTATAGCCTGTTTAGTCATGAGAATTTTATTTTATTTTTTAAATAAAAATTATAGTATTTGGTTATAAAATTTTCAAATACAATTTAAAATTGTATTTGTAAAAGTGATCACTTTCAATTTCTCGCATGAAAAGTAAAAAAGAGCTTTAATTTATGGGCAAAATTTAAAAATAGCATACTTCTCCTCTTAATTATGAGTTTCATAATTACATAATATACAAGTTATATTTTGTATTTTTACAAACCGTTATTACAAAAATACAAATACATATAATTTTTACTTTTCTTATTATCGATATATATTTTGTATTTTTGTAGACTGTTGCTACAAAAATACAAATACATATGCTACAAAATATAATTTGATAAAAGTATTATTGTTTTTTATAATTTAAACTTAAATATGCTACTTCATGTATTTTTTCCTTAATTATTTATTTTATGATCAAACACAATTTTAACTTTAACTCCAACTCTAAAATATTTTAACTTTTACGATTAAATCCATAGATATCCTCATAAACTTGTTCCAATATTATTATTATTATTATTATTATTATTGTGATAGCGTAAATGGAGGAGGGAATTGGGAGGTGTGATTAGTCGGTAAGAGGAGACAGGCAAAGCCATAATTATGAGTTACTGACATCTCACATCCTTCAACAATACATAGAACCATACATTGATTGGAAAGTTCATTTTCTCTATGTAGAAAAAAAAATAATAATAATGTCTGACTCGTTTGGTACGAGGTATAAGGAATAATATTTGAAAATTTATTTTAAATAAATTTTTTCATGTATGATTGAGTTAAATTTGTAGGATAACTTATCTTAGATTAGTTAAAAAAAAAAAAGACAATTTGATGCACTAAAACTTTCGTTATGAGCAAAATTCGGATAGGAGTGGAGCCACCTTTAGATGAGCCCCTTTCGACGAAAAATTATACTATTTATACATGATTAAAATTATTTTTTATGTATCTATATATATATATAGTAGATGTTGAACCCCCTTCGACTAGTTTGTATGTTCACTTTTGAAACTCCTTAATGAAAATTCTAGCTCCGCCATCTCACCATAAGGGGTATTATACGCAGTCTTATCTTGCATTTCTATCACGAGATATTTTCACAACTTGAACGCACGACCTCCTTGTCACATACCAGAAACTTTATTGCTTGAATTAGTTATTTCGAGATTATATTATTAACAGAAACTTTACCGCTTGATGAATTAGTTATTCCGTTATGAGCAAAGTTTAAAAAAGAACCCCACCATAAAAGTATATTATACACAATCTCACTTTATATTTCTGTCAACGGTTGTTTCTAAGAATGGAATGCATTACCTTTCGATAAATAATACTTAAAAAACTAAAAATAACTTTATATTTATTTACACTAAAAATAAAATAATAATTAATCTCAAAAATAACTTATTTTTCAACCAGACGAGCCCTAAGAATAATAGGAAGAAAAAGAAAAAGAAAAATAAATAACATCAATCAATCATAGGTTAAAAGAAAAGAAGAGCAAAAGCATAATGATTGCAAAACTCAGTTTGTGAAAACATCAGATTTGAAGTTTTAGAGGGTTTAGGCCCTCTCACATTTTCCAATTTGATTTAACATTTAGCAGCCTTATTTTGTCGGATCAATCTTATTTCTATTACACTCATTACTCTCTCATGTTCGATATTCGTATTATTTGTTTTGATTAATTTGAATTCACGTCATGCATATATATATATGTTCATCATAGAGTAAAACAAATCCTATCGAACATGTATTATGATGTTTCGATGTTATCTTTAATAAGAAGTTTTTATAGACAGGTCCTAAAGTCTTAAGAGTTCAAGCTGAGCAAAACTAATATAGAATAATTGAAGTGTGAATTTAGTGACGTAAATCATATATAACAAATGTGAAAGTGAGGATTGACACACAATCATCTTTAAGAAAGAAAGTTTGAAATATATGAGATCGATAATCTAAGAAAATAAGGAGATTGATAATGATGTTACACTCGAATTGGGGTGGGACAGTTGTGGTCCGATGTCTTGTATTATAAGAACGTGTCGCTGAGATGTAAAGGAAGTTTATAAAGTGGTGTTCTGACCAGCTACATCGGATAACAAATTATTGACCGATCAAAAACTCACATGTTCAAAACATAGGAGCAGCAAAAATGATGATATTGAAATGAATTTGTTGCCAAAATAACAGAGAGAGGATCAGGAACGAAGCTATTTGACCCGTGGTGGAGGCGACGACCTTGGTACACAAGACGAGGAATGTGAAGTTGAGATGATTTGAGATACGAAAAGAAGATGCACACAAGCTCCAGTGAGGAGGTGTGAAAGTTGTCTACAGTGAATTTAATAAGCCATAGAGGTAGATCAAAAATATCTTCTTAAAGTGATTAGACAGGACAATGACAACTGCAGCTGAACAAGGATACGACTTTAGATAAAAAGATATGAATATTTTAATATTACATGTTCTTTTCACTGCATTGATTATATAGATGATAACTGATAAAATGTATATCACTTATATATTAATGTATATATACATATAATTTATTCATAATTAATGTGTTTCTTTTGTGTGTTTCACTAGCCATTACAATTTTATTTTTTTAAATGATCTATGTATGACCAGGATGAAGTTTGGGTGAAACTAAAAGAACAGTCCGTTGTATTAAAATTTTCTCTATGTGATGATTTAGAAAAATAATTTCACCACAAGGGTGTATTATATACAATCTTACTTTATATTTCTGTCAGAATCTATTTTCAAATCTTAAATCTGTGATCTTCTGATCATATGAAAATAATTTTATCAGTTACTCCAAGACTGATATAATTTTCTCACTATATTTATTTTTGTTGAGTGAATATGTGTATAACTTTCCCTAACTTATGGTATACACATCTCCTAAAAATATACTTGTAAACTATTTGATATACATTTGAGCCAACAAAGTTTGACTTGGACTTTATTTGTGGCCCAACAGATATTTTAAGCCACATCCAATAAAGGCCTTATTTTCTTGAGCAATATTTTCCATTAGTATATATAATAAATAAATTTTAACATGCAAAAAAAATTATAATATTTACCTGTTTTTCTTAAAGACAATTATACAATATAAAAATTCCAAATTAAATCAGACTAACTAAACAAATTCCTATTTTCTTTTGTGTCATTTCACTATTATCATATAAATGAATGTTTTATTGATATAGAGAGTTAAAATATAATATAAAAAAAATGTTTAGTTCCAATTGAATATAATCTTGAATTAATTTTACTAGAAATTGTCTCTATATACTATAGTATTAATTGAATAATATTGTATTATCAATTTTATTTTATATTATCCACCTAGAAATATTGAACCCTCCTTAATTAATTAATCATAATTTTATTTAAATATTTAGAATTGTTATTTATGTGATTTATATTAGTATTTATTTAATGTAATTTCAACTGGTCATTTGACCTTGAATTTTAAATATTTTTCAAAATTGAATTCTGAAAATTATGTTTTATCAGAAACAAGGATATTCGAGATAAGATGAGAGTGGCTTTAGTGGAAATCAAGATGTGAGATCAGAGATTGAGATGGTTCGGATATGTGAGAAGGAAATGCATGGACGTTCGGCGAAAAATTATACTACTTTTTATGCATGATTAAAAATATTTTTTATGTACCTATAATAGATGTTGAATTTCTTTCGGCTAGTTTGCATATTCACTTCCGAACTTCCTTAGTGAAAATTCTGACTCCGCCACTGCGGACGTCCTAGTACGGAGGTGTGAGGGTTGGCTAGCTACGAATGAATTCCGGAGAGGTAGACATAGACCTACGAAGTATTGGAGAGATGTGATTAAACATGACCTGACCCAGTTATAGTTTATCAACGATATAATCTTAAATAAGAAGGTGTGAAAAACGCAATTATAATGGAGGGCTAGTAGGTATGAGTGCTTCGTTTTGTTGTTCTTACTAATAGTAGCAGTGTTACGCTTGTAGTTTTGTATAGTTCGATTTTCGTACTGTTTGGTTGTAATGCTGCTTGCTACAATCAGTTACTTGATACTACTTAGTAGGCGTTTGACCATGAAATTTATTTTTATTTTTTTCAAAAAATTATTTCATTTTAGTGGAAAAAGTAAAAATAGTGGTGTTTGGACATAAAAATTAATTCACTTATGTGAAAATTGTTTTTGAAAAAATGAAAATAAGTTATACTTGTTTTCACGTATATTTCTCACACAAAATTTCAAAAACAACTTCAATTTATATTCATGGTCAAACACAACACCAGTTCCAACTCCAAAAAAATATTATTTTCATGGCCAAACAAATCCTTATTATTTCTTGTAATTCCTTTACGTCTTTTTTCAAAATTACGTTGCCTTGAAGTTCTACTCGAAAAAAGCCTCTCTAAACAAGTTTGTATACATTCTATTTTATTTAGAGACCGCCTTATGAAATATAGTGAATATATTGTTGAATGTACGTATAAGAATTCAAAAGGGACAACATAAAATGTCAAAAGTTACTTTTTAATTTTTTTGACCAAAGTTATTTTTTACTACTTTTACTTGTAGAAATAGAACTAAAAAGGGTTAATATATGCAAATTAAAATTGTCCAAGGGGTATAAACGAATTATTAAAAGAAATCCTAGATGGGCAAAAAGGACTAAGACAGAGGTATAAACAGTAGAATAACAGTATATACTTTTGTGAAACGTTTTTTTAAATAATTGACAGGACAGAATGTATGCAGCATAGTACAAAATAATATTAACATAATATTAAACTATTAAATTAAAAAAAAAACATTTAAAATGAGGAACTAGATATCTTAAATTACATTGGTTAGTCAGTAACTGAAAACAGTGTAATGACTTTATCAATTAAAAAAGAGTTTCAATAGTATATATTGAATTGAAGGGAGTCTTCTATAACCGATAAAGTTGTTGTTATTTGACCGAAAAATCGAGATTAAATCTTGAAAATAATCTCTAGTAGAAATGTAAGGTAAGACTGAGTACAAGATATCGTTGCGATGAAATTCTTTTTCTAATCATGTGTATAACGAGAATTTTAATATATGAAACTGTTTTTGCTTTTTTAATAGTATGTGTTGAATCTGCTGAGGCAAGCGAATTGGTTGAATAAGTGATTTCTCATATAGACGATTATAGATTCGAAATATTTTTATTATGTTTTCTTGATTAAGATCGTTGCATATGACTTATATAGTGCAATTTACCTTATCGAAGTATTTTTCAAACTATTATTCTGAAGTGGGATTTTGTTCTAAAAAATGGTACACGTAGTCAGTGTAAGTATCTATAGAGTCGAAGTTTTAATTTTATGAATTCTGAATTTTAAGTTTTAAACGATATCAAGTAATAATATAATAATTAAATTTTATATTAATTATCAACCTTACAATAAAAAAATATCTAAAATTACTTATTCATTTATCAAATAAAGAAAGAAAAGTTAAGTTTTTTATATATGCCTAAACAAGTTTATAAGTTTCAAAAAGCTTTTTTTTTTTAAAGAGTGAATAAAGAGTAAATTAGTAAAATATTCGTTTTTATTTATAATATCTTAAGTAGCATGGAGTGGAGAATTAATATGAAACGGAAGTTCAACATACTCAGTGTAATTTTACAATTTAGAAAAATATAATGTAAATCGCAGTCCTATCTCATAAAAGTAGAAAAGCTATTTTTGAAAAACATTCATTTGCTCAAGCATATAAAGTCAACATATTAAATTTTGAACACGGGGCCTGTAAATACTCTCTATATCTTCGTTCATCATATAAAGAAAAACTATTTCGAAAGACCCTCTCTCATATATATAAGCCTAAAATATAAAATTTTGAACATCAGGCCTATAAATACTCTCTATTATCGCCCTGCTCACCATTTAATATAGAAAAACTATTTTCACATATAAAATTTTGAACATGGGACCTTCAAATACTTTCTATATCTTCGATCATCATAAAAAAAAAAGATAAAAAATTATTTTTGAAAGACTCTCAACTCAAATAAATAAGCCTAACATATAAAATTTTGAATATTAGACTATAAATATTTTCTATATCCCTGCTCATTATATAATAAAAAAAATAATAAAGACTATTTTCAGAAAACCTCCACTCAATCATATAAGAGTAATTAACATGTATAAAATCTTGAACATGGGACTTTAAAATGTTTTTATATTCCTGCTTGTTATGATCGGAGAGAAATAAGCAAATCACAAGTAAAAGCAAAATAAGATGAATACATAAATTTACGTGAAAATTCTTGCGGAAAAAATCACGAACAGAGACAGAGAAATTTTTCTATAATGGATAGAGAATACAGTGAGGAGAATGACGTATTTTTTGAACGTCCGAAACGACCCACTAATTACACTTATATATAATACGTACGTATAAATAAATCATAGGTCGAAAAACATACAGGTCCATATCGTAGGAGCTACTACCACAGACCCCATAAAAAATCACAAACATGGATCACACCACAAACTTTTTAGGACCAGATCAACAGAATTTGGGTAATAAACTCTAACATAACTCATTATATAAAGATAGAAAAATTATTTTCTATAAATCTCCTATAAAACATATAAGACTAACATATTCTAAAATCTTGAACATGGGTTTTATAAATACTCTATATATCTCTCCTCATCATATCATAAAGTTTAAAAGAAACTTTGCCTTTGTACTATTCTCATTCATTCCCCAAATCCTCCACCTTCTTCTCCTTCCTAACATTCCTTTTTGTCTAAATCAATCATTATTCACATATATACACACAAATATAAATATATAAATATTTAGAGAGAGGGATAAGACAAAAATAGAAAAAAGAAAAAAAATGGAAGAAGAGAAAAGATCATCAAAGTTTAAGAGAATTTGTGTTTTCTGTGGAAGTAGTTCTGGAAAAAAATCTAGTTATCAAGAAGCTGCTACTGAATTAGGAAAACAACTGGTAAAAAATAATCTATTTTTTTGTTTTGTTTTTTTAATTTATTAAATAAAAATCTTATTCTTTTTGTAATGTAAGGTGAAAAATACTTTAAATTATGAAACCCCATTTTGTGTTTCATTTTTTCATGTTTGTAACAAAATTTATATTCTATCTTCTTTATTTTATTTTATTTTATTTTTGGTTTCAAGAATGAGAAAGTTTTTGTTCTTTTTTTTGATGTAATGTAAGCTGAAAAATGCATGAAACTAAGAAACCCCATTTTGAGTTTTTGTTTCATTTTTTTTGTGTTACATTTTCCATGATTCTAACAAAATCATCAACATGGGGGTGGTGGGGGTGGGGTTTCTATTCATTATGCCTCTATATTCAGGTTGACAAAATATAATTTTATTGAAATCAAGAACCTCATTTGAAGTTTTGAGATTTTTGTTCAACATTTTTCATAACCCTAACAAAATTTTCCAACATGGGGTTTTTCTATCTACTAAACTTTCATACTTCTCAAACTGCGTGCATATCGAGAGCTTTAGTACATCGAAATTACGAGAAGTTTTTCAATGTAGGGTTTGTCTTTTGTTTGGCATGATAGAAAAGAGTAAACAAAAAATTGTTGCTAGCTGTAACATGTCTATAAGTTGAGCAGCCTTCTTGCATGATCTTAGTTTATGGGGTCACTACCAAAAAATAATTTTTAGAAGAAAAAAATAAAAAATTTGCCTTTTCATAAGGAGCCAAACGTGCCACTTTGATATCATGACCCCCTCTTCAAGGTCTATATTCACTCAAACTCCTTTTCATGATTTTTATGTTTTTATTTTTTTTTGGTATCATGAAATATACACTATTATGTTTAGTTGTCTTGGCCGAATGTCTATTGAAAATAATTTTTCTGTAGTCTTTATGAGTGGAGTAAGAAAGGGCCAAATGTCTATCAGAAACAATCTTTCTGTAGTCTCTAAGAGTTGAGTCAGAAAGGATCGAATGTCTATCAAAAAAAAATTTTCTTTAGTTTCCAAGGATGGAGCCAGAAGGGGCCGAGTATCTATCAGAAACAACCTTTCGATCTCCAAGAGTGGAGTCAGAAAGGACCGAATTAATGTCTATCAGAAACAATCTTTCTGTAGTCTCCAAGGATGGAGCCAAAAAGGGTCGAGTGTCTATCAGAAACAACCTTTCTGTAGTCTTCAAGGATGGAGTTAGAAAGGGTCGAGTGTTTATCATAAAGAACCTTTTTGTAGTTTTCAAGGATGGAGCCAGAAAGGATTGGGTGTCTGTCAGAAATAATTTTTTCGTCGTCAGGGTTGGAGCCATTCGAACTTCATTTGGCGAAAAATTATTATAAGTACTATTTATACAAGTGTTGAATCCTAGTTCTTGATTTTACTTGTGTTTTTTTGTTGAAGGTGGAGAAAGGTATTGATTTGGTGTATGGAGGTGGAAGCGTGGGTCTTATGGGTCTTGTTTCTCAGGCAGTTCATGATGGTGGGCGCCACGTTCTAGGGTAATCATTTTTACTTGTTATGTTTCATTTTTTCTAATATTTAAGAGTGCATGAACTAATTTGATCGGTGTTTCAAGACATATTTTTTCATCGTACGTGGTAGTAATATTAGAAAGATTCTCTAAAGTTAACATTTTTGAATTAAGTTAGTTCAAGTTAACTTCAGAAATTAGTCAAAATGCCTCTCGTAAAGCATTTTAGGTTCGATCCTTTCCTGCATCCTAGCTTGAATACGAGATGCTTTGTATGTCGGACTACTTTCTTTTTTTTTTGGTTCTCCTTCATATGTGATATAGTTTGATCTCAAACATGACTTTTTGAAACTTGTTATTTTGAAACATGTCTATATTATAACATTTATGTGGTTATAAAATGTTATGGTAGTGGTGGAGCCATCTTTAGCTCAGGGATTTGAATCCCTTCGATGAAAAAATTATAGTACTATTTATACATGGTTAAATTTTTTTTTTTATGTATATATCATTGACGTTGAATTCCCCTTATCTAGTTCGTATATTTACTTTTGAATTCCTTTAGTAAAAACTCTGACTTCGTCACTATCTCGAACCTCTTTCGATGAAAAATTATACTATTTATATATGGTTAAAATTATCTTTTACCCCCCTTTAGCTTATTCATATATTTACTTCTGAATCTCTTAGTAAAAAAATTTTAACTTCGCCACTGTCTCAAGGATAATATGAAAGAGTGTAATTTTATTTCTCATTTCTCAATGAAATGTGTTCTTGTATACTACCTCAAAGGCAGACATCATTGGATCAAATGTTGGTTTCTTGATAATTAAAGTAATGTGGGGGTGGGGGTATCTATTAAAGAAACAAAAAAATAATCCTTTTGTTTCACTTATAGTGAACAGCTTCTTAACATGTGAAAAGTACTGTGTACATCTGTTTTTTTTTTTTTTTGTTTTACAGTAACAAAAAGTAATCTTACAAAAGTGTCTTTTGTGGTATGGCCTTTAAGTTCATTTTGGTCTGTGGGAATGTCTGTCACAAAGACCAAAAGGATAATATGTGCATAAAGTTAAAAGCCTTTTAGGCACTGATTAAAAGCATTTTCCAAATCTTTGCTAAATGGGACAGTATACTAATTTTGCTAATTTACTTGCCACAACAAACAACTTGTTTTCTTTATTTGTGCTTTCTGCTTATGGTTACGTTGTTCGGACTCTTCAAAAATATATTATGTTTGCATTGGATTATCTAAAAAAATGTACCCCGTTTTAATTTATTTGTATGGTTTTAACTTGACGTTCGACAACAACAACAACATACCGAGTGTATTCCAAAATATATCACGTTCGCATTGGATTATCCAAAAAAATGTACTCCCTTTTAATTTATTTGTATGGTTTTGACTTGATGTTCAACAACAACAACATACCGAGTGTGGGTCTGGGAGGGTAGCGTGTACACACATCGTACCACTACCTCAGATGAAGTAGAGAGTTTGTTTCCGATAGACCCCCGATTTAGGACCGATAAGACTTTGACTTGATGTTGAGTTTAAAAAAGTATAAAAAACTTCAAAAAAGCTTGTGGTTTTAAACGGAAGTATGTACAATCTTAGATGCAGAGCCAACCTAGTAATAGGGCCCTTCAATGGAAAAATTATATTATTAATATATGATTAAAATGATTTTTATGTATATATTATAGATGTTAAACCCCCTTAGTAGAAATTTTGACTCCGTCTCTATGGAATGTACTAAGATATCTTCTAATCACGTGGTTTTAAAAATGTAACATGAAGAATTAGACCTAAAGAACTGCCATAAAAGGAGACGTTTTTTTGGAATAGACTAAAAAAAATCTAAGATGAACAAACTGAAACGGAGAGAGTACTACTTTTTGAGGATTTGACGTGCATTTGTTGATATTTTTGAAAAGTTCGAGAAACGTTTTTTTGCAGTAAATATGTGTATGTATACTTTTACTTTTTTGATATTCTCACACTTTTATTAATCTATGTTATGTTTTTTTTTTTTTTTGGAACTTACAGGGTGATTCCAAGGACTCTCATGCCTAGAGAGGTAATAATAATAATCATAGTGTAAATTTCTTTTACATTTTTTTAGACATGGTGTCAACTTTTAACAATTATTGAACAATTTGTACTTTAATTTATAGAAACTATGTTGTCTTAACTCCAAACATAATGTTGCACCCGTGTCGGATTTCCATGAAGGTCAACATTTTTGAAGTGTCTGAGCAACGTAACTTCTTTCATGTCTAACAGATAACGGGCGAAACGATTGGAGAAGTTAGAGCAGTCTCTGGCATGCATCAAAGGAAAGCTGAAATGGCTAGGCAAGCTGATGCCTTCATTGCCCTTCCTGGTACGTTATGTTGCTCGAACTCTTTAAAAGTTCCATGTGATACATGTATATCGGATTCATTAGACACATTATATACACATGATACATTAAACTTTTTAACTTTTTTTGTGTAATTTTAAGGTGGTTATGGGACACTTGAAGAACTTCTTGAAGTCATTACATGGGCTCAACTTGGAATCCACCGTAAACCTGTGAGAAATCTATCCTTAGTTCATATTCTTTGCTCTAAAAAGTGTATATCATGTGTATATAAAGTGTATAAATACAAATTGAAACATGTTGCCATAAGCATATTGATCGTGTCACCAAAGTCGGATTCAGAATTTTAACTTTTTGAATTCAAAAAATGGTCACTACCATCATAAGGTGGGGCAAGGTTGGACATTACCCTCCCCCGACTTTACTTATGGGATTACACTGGTGTATATAATCGGTATATAACTTTGCTCTAAAAAGTGTATATAATGTGTATAAATACAAATTGAAACATGTTTCCCATAAGCATATTGATCATGTCATCAGAGTCAGATTCAGAATTTTAATTTTATGAATTCAGCACACAGCCTCTACCTTCATAAGATAGAGGTAAGGTTGGACATTACCCTCCCCCGACTTTACTTGTGGGATTACATTGGTGTATATAATTTTGCTCTAAAAGTGTATATAATGTGTATATAAAGTGTATAAATACAAATTGAAACATGTTGCCATAAGCATATTGATAATGTCATCAGAGTCGGATTCAGAATTTTAACTTTATGAATTAAGAACACGACCTCTACCTTGAGACGGTAGGGCAAGGTTGGACATTATCCTCCCCCGACTTTACTTATGTAACTTTTTAGGCTTAAAAAAGTTCTGAATTCAGATGAACTCTTATATATGCTACTCGGTCCGCTCCTCTATGTCATACTTATGTCATGGCACAAAAAGATATGCTTAAGTAAGATTTTGACAAATTAATACTTAATGATGGAATGTTTTAGGGCAAAGTCTTTTAATGAAATTTCAAACGTAATCAAGAATTTGGTGAAAATTTGCTATCCAAAGTTGGTCTTACCATGAAATTTATCACTTTTGACTAAGATTAATATTCCTCCATGTAATCATTCTCCAAAGAAGAAAAAAATATGATTTTTTTCTCAACAAAAAAGTGTCTAGTCATTTTCATATTACATCTTCTTTTAGGTATATTGAATTATTTGACGTTGATATCATTCTAGTTTTGTCTTCGATATTTTTTCTTTCGAACCTGCTTTAAACTACTTTATTTGGGTCGACAGTCTTTCAGGAACAACCTCTCTGTCTGTCTTCGTAAGATATGAGTAAAGTTACATAAATAATATCCTAATCAGATTTCACTTGCCGGAATACACTGAATATGTTAATTATTATATATAAGAATTTCAAATTTTCAAGATTTCAACTCCCATATATCTTTATTTGTTAACTCAAGTTGTGAATTGAAAATGTGGATCTTGACATTTTGTGTCACCATGTTTCTCAACATACCATCTTTTCACATTCTTAAGTACTTATATTAAAATAAATTATTATTATTATTATTATTATTATTATTATTATTATTATTTGTGAGATTTTTTCTTTTTCAAGTCAACAAAACTTATCAAATTAAGAAAGTATCAAAGCACGTAATCCTTAATATTTGGTTCACATGGAAAGATAATACTGCTATTAATCATTAATCATGCTTTATGATACCCCTTTCAATGGCAAAATTATACACAATTAGAAATATATATATATATATATATATATATATATATATATATATATATATATATATATATATATATATATATATATAAAAAGGAAAATTTTAGTCATAAGAAGGATACATTTACTTGGATATTATAATGTGATCTAACTAATATTTTAGAAAATCATATAGCTTATTAAGTTATACTTCTAATAAAACACATAACATAGTGTGTATATATTACATGTCTATAGTTTTTGTGCATGTAAACATTTTGAATTAATCTTCCAAATGTATAACTATACCATAATTTATACATATTTAAATAGATATATACTTGTATTTATTCACAAATTCAAGAGTCGTACGCCAAGCGAATTAAGTCGAGCATATAAACAGAAACCGATAAAAAGACCTCTTTATTCCTGAGTTTTAGAAGCTACAATTGACTAACGATTGTCTCAATCATCGAAATTATTCTAGTATTTTTATTTTAAAACTATTGAGTTTTGCTGAACTCGTAATTTATGCAGGTGGGGTTATTGAATGTGGAAGGATGCTATAATTTAGACATATTTAAATAGAGATACACTTGTGTCTACTCACAAATTCAAGAGTCGTACGTCAAGCAAATTACGTCTAGTATTTAAATGTATATCGATAAAAAGACCTCGTTATTCTTGAGTTTCAGAGGCAGTAATTGACTAAAGATTGTCTCAATCATCGAAATTATTTTAGTGTTTTTTATTTCAAAATTATTATTGAGTTTTGCTGAACCCGTAATTTATGCAGGTGGGATTATTAAATGTGGAGGGATATTATAATTCATTATTAAGTTTTCTTGATAAGGCAGTTGATGAAGGTTTTATTTCTCCAATTGCACGTCGTATTATTGTGTCTGCACCAACAGCACAACAATTAGTCAAACAACTTGAGGTAATTAATTTTAATTAATTAAATTAAACATTATATATTTATTTATTTTTATAGTGGTAGTAATTATGGACTAATTTTTTAAAATTGTTTTTAGTAAAATTAAAACATTATTTTTGACATTCTGTATTAATAATCTATGTAAAATTCAAATTTGAAAAAAAATAGTTGCTCGGTTTTTGTTAGACGTCATAAATAAGATGAGTAGTTTTACTAATTTACCATTTATCTATTGCTTTGAAAAAGTTTTTTTTTTTTTTTAACTTGTAAAACTTGCTTAGGAGGGGTAACATTGAAAAAAGAAAATTAATTAATTTTATCTTGATTTGATAAATGAACAAATATTTTTTGAAAATGATTCGTTACATGTCTTTTAAGATATTATAAATAAGATGAGTAATTTTACTAATTTATCATTTATCCACTGCTTTGAAAAAGATTTTTTTTTAACTTATAAACTTATTTAGGAGGGATAAAATTGAAATGAGAATCAATTAGTTTTATCTTAATTTAATAAATAAGTAAATATTTACAACTACTTTTTGAAAATGATTTGAAATATGTGTTTGTATATTTTCATGTTCCAACTTTCAAAAGTCCTTTTTCATCTTTTACTTAACTTCAAAGTTTTTTTTTTTACTTTTTCAAATTTCAACTAAATCATATCTAAATATCTTTATTAAAATATACATTTGACATTCTTCATCTT
This sequence comes from Capsicum baccatum var. pendulum, assembly GCA_030864225.1. Lineage (NCBI taxonomy): Eukaryota > Viridiplantae > Streptophyta > Magnoliopsida > Solanales > Solanaceae > Capsicum > Capsicum baccatum. The sequence goes on from CM061550.1 coordinate 276,182,222, forward strand.
GGAAAGTACAAATTTTAAACTACTAGTTTAATAAATTTGGAATTTATGTAGTGTTCAAACTTCCAAAGGGGCTCCACCTCTTAAAAGGGATTTTGGATAACGAAATAAATTTCGACGGTTTAAAATTTAATTACAGAAAATTTTAATTTTGAATCTGTCAAAACACATAATTAGTTTTCGATATAGATGAAGAAATTAATATTTTTAATTGAAGTGTTTTTTTTTCTAATATGTTATATTATTTTTGTTTTAATTCTCTTTTTATTTACAGGAACATGTACCAGAAACAGATGAAATCACATCAAACTTAATATGGGATGAAGAAGTTCAAAGATTTAGCTAGTATGTTGTAATTTGCTTAGTATTTAGATATATATTTCGATCGGTATATATAATATATAGTATCATACGTATCTCTGGATCATCATATCGTTATTATTTAGAGGAAGGTCTTTTCGTTATGGTGATGTTGCTCTAGGTTTTTGTTGCATGAAAAAAAAAAAGTATTTTGTGAGATTTAATATCTCAAAATTGCAACAAACATATTTGAAAAAAAAAAAAACTATAAATTTAGGGTTAAGTTTGTTGAAATATTATTTTATGTTTTGGTGTATGTATTTTATTAGTGTGTCCCTTTTTGGAGAGGCATTTTTGCCTTTGAATGTATCACACTAACATGCTTATATATTGAAAAAAAATATATATATATACAAGAAAAAATTATGTATTATAATTTGCCATGTTCTTTATATCAAGATTCTGATTTTGTATATTAATTTTGTATATTATTGGAGATGCTTATGGGTGATTGATTGGTGGATATGTTAAATTGATAATTAAATTTATAAAATGTTTATTATAAGTTTCTAGTAAATGATTTAAAGGGGCCTAGAACAATTATTTACTTTTCAAATTAACATACCAGAAAGTGCTACTATAACTTTTTTTTTTTTTGCCAATAACATTAATCTCGATAGTTTAGAGTTTAATTACAGAAAATTTTAATATTTTATATAATTACTGAAAATTTAATTTTGAATCTGTTGAGATATGTAAGTGGCAACAAACAATTTTGTCTCTTTTTCATTAAGCAAATCTGCAAACTATAATATTTTTATTAAATAATAATGAAACCCTAACTGCTCTCATCATATATTTTTATCATATATTAAATAGCAGTAACCGTTTAGAATCAATCATTTTTGTTTTTATTTCTATATCGGTATTCGTATTAGAGTCTCACTAAATTCAGAATCCACGCTTTGAAAACCCCATTTAGCCGTCTTTCATTCGGGAGATTCATTCGAACTCCCTTCAACGAAAAATGATACTATTTTTATATTATTTTTACATATATATATACTTTTTTTTTATGTATATATAATAGATGTTGAACTCACTTTCGGCTTATTTGTTTACTTCTGATCCCCCTCAATGAAAATCCTGACTCCGCCACTGAAATCAATTATATAAATATTGCAAAAAAATTAGTTATACACAATGATAGTATAAGTTATATATATATATATAAATTTAGATTTTTGGTAGTTACGTATATAAATGATTTGATTATATAAATAGTTTTTGGTTCGTAATCTTTATCATATAATGATTAATTATTTAATCATTTGGATTAAGGGAATTAGGCAATTGGTCAACATAATAATGACCGCAATAGGTGGGTATATATACATGTGATATACATCAATATATTTATTATATATTTTACTATCCAAACTAAGATCCTTTGTAATCAACTCAAATATATTCGAGCCAGACATTCAATTGCTTCGATTTGAATTATTTAAAAAACACGATACTATATTTTAAAATTTTTTATCCAACGTCTGATGTTTGTATTGGAAAAATTCGATTGATTTGTATTCATGCAATATAAGATCATTCGAGGAAAATGCTCTGTCCACAAAAATATGATTTTGGAATTGGGGAATTTTATTCTATGTATTTAAAAAGAAAATAATTTTAAACATATTGATCTTATACTTAGAAATATGTCCTCAAAATTAAAATGATAAGAGAATGAATATGTGATGCAACATGCCACATGCCACATTTTATGGTAATAATTCTAAAATTGAAAATAAGTTATTAAATAATTAGTTAATGAAAATGATAATAAATTTTAACTCAAGAATAAACATGAAAAAAGAAGAATTCAAATAAGATTTGATATTTTTTTTTTAATAAAAAGGATTTACTTAAGTAACGTTTTTAGGGCCTATTTTTGTAATATGCGATTTTTTTTGTGATATTTCAATACAAAGTAATATTAGTTTTAAAACATACAAAAATATATTGTATCGACGTGCGCACAATATATCATTCTAAATAAAAATTACGTAGATGCAATATCTGACTATAACTATATATGTATGTAAGTGTAGCCAATTATATGTGTATGTATACACTTTTTTAAGCAGAAGTTGAATGTATGCGTATTTAATACGTGAAGACATCAATTGTATGTCAAGTCGATTGGATCCAATAAGTGTGTTTTCAAATTATATGTGAACAACACTAAATTCAGTCGAAATTCAACAAAGTCCGATGAAGCAACATCGATTTTCCAACGACCAATTGAAACACCGACAAACTCCAGCGAGAGAAAACGAGCCGGGTGAGGTTGGATTGGACAATAGCGGGTATATATATATATGTGTGTATTATATTTAAGTGTAACATACATATAATACTCTTAATCAGTGTATAAATTTTATATATTTCGATCATATTGATAAATAAGTTTGATCAAATCATACGTATTGATAAGTATCCCAAACATATATGGGCTAACCCAGCAAAATAATTTTGTTTGGGCTGTAGCTCAAATTTCAGCCCAACTACATTGGGCCAACTATAACTTCCTATCATCTAGCCCAACCATATAAACTCCAAATGGAGTAAAAGTGTGAAAGATCGAAAACATTTAAAGTATTTCGATTTTTCGAGTTTCATATTTAAACTAGTAAATGTGTAAGTTTTATATATATAACTATCACCGACTATTTGTCAAAACACGTCTCAACTATCAGTTACTTCTTTTTTCTACCAGAAATATCACTATCATTCAGATAGGAAATATAAACAACTGATCGTTGAAGTGCATTTCGATAAATAGTTAGTGACATTTCAAGCAGAAAACGATGATACGCCTGATGGTTCAATTATAAAACTCGAAACATCGAATACTTTAGACGTGGTTTTTTTACCCCGAATACAATTCTCTCAAAAAGCTACTAAATTTTGTTTGGGCTTTACCGCACAATTCTAGCCCAACTACATTGGGCCAATATAACTTCCCTTCAAAACTTAAGTCCTATTATCTAAAGCCCAAACCATATTAACACCAACCACCAATACCTGCACCCCCCACCCCTACCCCAAACCCCCACCCCAAAAAAAATCCAAAATCAATAACATATTCAATATATTCCGATCAAGTGAGTCTATGAAAAATAAAGGGTACGCAGAACTTACATTTACCTCATAAGCGAGTCAGAAAGGTTGTTTCTAATAGCTCAAAATCCGCCCTTAAAAGAGTACCTCAAAATCCCAAAGTAACAATAACATATTTGCATTCCGATAAAGTAGGGTCTGTGAAAAATAAAAACGTGCGCAGAACTTACATTTACGTCAATAAGAAAGTCAGAAAGGTCGTTTCTAATAGCTCAAAATCCACCCTTAAAAGAGTACCTCAAAATCCCAAAGTAACAATAACATATTTGCATTCCGATAAAAGTAGGGTCTGTGAAAAATAAAGACGTGCGTTGAACTTACATTTACCTCAATAAGTGAGTCAGAAAGGTCGTTTCTAATAGAACTGGCTCAAAATCCACCCTTGAAAGAGTGTCTCAAAATCCGAAAGTAAGAATAACATATCCGTATTCTAATAAAGTGAGAGCTGCGGAGGCCAGAACATACGTAGACCTTAACTTTATCTTCGAAAGTAAGGTAGAAAAATTATTCTCGATACACTTCTAAACTAAGAATTTTGAATTAAAAGCTACAAATAAATTTGTCAATCAAGTGGAAGTCCTTCAAATTTCATCAAAAATTAGATAAAAGCGAAGATTTTTTTTTCACGGTTTCTTTCATAATACTTTCGCTCCAACAACTATTAAAGTTATCTCAATAATTATAAAAATTGTCCCAATAACTGTCCAAAGTTGTTCGATAGTTGTTAGGACAACTAATACAATTGTTGAACGATTGTATTGTGGGACCCACTTGTCCCTTTCACCTCTCAACTCATTTTTTCTCTCTAAAACCCAATAATTTGAACCAAAATCCAAAACCCCACTTCACAAAATCTCCCAAGATGTTGAAAAACCTCACTCTTTTGCCTTCATCACTGTCCTTTCGTGCAGTTTATTCACTCCATATACTTCAAGAAAACCCCAAAACTTCATCAAAGATTCAATCTTTTCACCATTCAAGCAACACCCATGATGAGTTTTCATCAGATGTAGAGAAAATCTACAGAATCTTGAAAAAATTCCACTCAAGAATACCAAAAGTTGAACTAGCATTACAAGAATCAGGTGTCGTAGTCCGCGATGGTTTAACAGAAAGAGTCTTGATGCGTTGTGGTGATTCAGGTAATTTGGGGTATAGGTATTTTGTATGGGCATCAAAACAACCTGGTTATAGTCATAGTCATGATGCTTATAAAGCAATGTTGAAAAGTTTAGGTAAAATGAGACAATTTGGTACTGTATGGGCACTTGTTAATGAAATGAGGAATGAGAATCCTGAGTTGTTGACTGTTGATGTGTTTGTTGTGTTAATGAGGCGATTCGCTTCGCGGAGGATGGTGGAGAAGGCTGTTGAGGTTTTGGATGAGATGAGTGGATATGGTGTTGAGCCAAATGAGTATGTGTTTGGGTGTTTGTTAGATGCATTGTGTAAAAATGGTAGCGTAAAAGAGGCGGCTAGGTTGTTTGATGAAATGGGATTTAGGTTTAGGTTATCGATTAAGCATTATACGTCGTTGTTGTATGGTTGGTGTAAAGAAGGGAAGGTTATGGAGGCGAAAGTCGTGTTGATGAAAATGAAGGAGGCAGGGTTTGAGCCGGATGTTGTGGTTTATAACAATTTGCTTAATGGTTATGTAGTGTGTAGGAAAATGGCTGACGCGTTTGATTTGTTGCAGGAGATGAAAAGGAAAGGTTGTAATCCGAATGAGACATCGTATACAATTGTAATTCAAGGACTTTGTTTGCAGGATAAGATGGAGGAAGCGATGAGGGTGTTGTTGGATATGGAGAGAAACGGATGTGAAGGTGATGTTGTAACGTATACTACTTTGATAAGTGGATTTTGTAAATGGGGAAAGATTGAAAAAGGTTACGAACTTTTGGATGATATGTTGCGGAAAGGGTATAATCCTAATTCGACTACGTATTTGCATATAATGTTGGCTCATGAGAAGAAGGAAGAGTTGGAAGAGTGTTTGGAACTCGTGAAGGAAATGGAAAAGATCGGTATACCTCCTGACGTTAGTATCTATAATGTAGTGATTCGTTTAGCTTGTAAGTTAGGGGAAATTGACGAAGGTGTGCGAATATGGAACGAAATAGAAGCGAGTGTGATAAGTCCGGGGGTTGACACTTTTATCGTTATGATTAATGGTTTTGTCGAGGAAGGGCGTTTAATAGAAGCTTGCGATCACTTTAAAGAAATGATTGGACAAGGTCTTTTGTCTGCTCCTCAATACGGTACTTTGAAGGACTTATTGAATTCTTTGTTACGAGCAGAAAAACTTGAACTCGGTAAAGATGTTTGGAGTTGCATAACGACAAAAGGATGTGAGCTTAACGTGTCTGCGTGGACCATTTGGATTCACGCGCTATTTTCAAATGGACATGTGAAAGAGGCTTGTTCGTACTGTTTAGATATGATGGATGCTGGCTTGA